>JAZKJV010011280.1:0-628121 GCA_037367405.1 Ottelia alismoides | reverse complement strand
TTTATTTGTATTTTTGTGAGATATGGGTAATTAATTAAAATTGTTAAACTGAAATTTTTCATATTTTACCCATTCCGTGCTCTTAAAATTATATCTCATACACGATTGCTCTAAAAATCCCACAAAAATTATATATGATGCCTTGATATGTGAGGAACATACTGTCCAAATTTCATCTAAAATGGAGTTGTCTTGTGCCTGAAATAAATCTTAGAGTGAAATTAGTATTTGATTTTTAATTAAATCCACATATATCATTTTCGCAAAATTTCAAGTCTCCTGTATGCCACATGAAAATATCTATTTGAGATAAATCGCACTCTGATTAATTTGATAACGTGGATTTATTAGAAATTATTTACTCACTGTCACTCTGATTTCACTAAAAAGTCCATAAAAAATTCATAACTTGTCAAAAAATTCTAAAAATATTATTGTAGCTTCCTTGCCTCATCTTTTAGTTCCAGTAATTTTTTCATAATTTTTGCTTACTGTTTGTGTGAGAAATTGCGAAAAGACCCTTAAAAAGTGTGCATTTTTCATTGTTGCATTTTAACCCATAAAATTCCAAAAAAAAGTACCTTGCATTCATCTCTGGAATAGGACTCTAGGAAAAATATAATTTGGCTTAATTGGATTAATTTGATATTAAAATTAATTTGGCCTTGTTGTGTGTTTTCTTAGTGTTGTAATTCACTTGCATTTGCATTCTATTTGCATAAAAAATATAAAAAAATACCACTTGGAAATCTAGATCTTTATTTTAAAATTAAACCTCAAGTTGTTCCTTTGCCTCCCTGTGTTCGACCCCGGACTTGCCCGGGATATAAATTAAAGCCGAGACACTCTTCACGGAGATCCTTCTCTCGGTTCTGACCGAATCGCTAAGTACACATGCTACAACGTGACTGAATTATACATCGTATCTAGCGACTCGTCACTCTATAACATCAATCGAGAGGAAAATAACAACGAAACTGAAAGAATATACTCAAACAACCAGAGATGAAGAATCGGTAGGCACCACACATCTTAGGTGAGTGAACGTGTGACGAATCACAGGGTCACTGACGTGCAGAGCCGCCCGCACCTAAGTAGGGTATTACACAGATTTCTCCATCAAAATAATTATAAAAGAATAATAGAAAGAATAGAAACATAACGATGGAGAATCGATAGACACCACGCGTCTTAGATGAGTGAACGTATGACGCATCACAGGGTCACTGACGTGCATAGCCGCCCGCACCTAAGTAGGGTGTTACACAGATTTCTCCTCGAACAACAACATGAAAATGAATCGGAAAGAAAGATGAATGAAGAACAAAACTTGGAAGAACAAGAGGATAAATTGAAAGCCTAGCTTACGAAGCAAACTAAGAGAGAATCATACATTTCTCCTCCTCGTTCTCCCGGCAGCGCTTCGCTAGCGCTCCTCCCTCGCCTCCCACTCCTCCTCCCGACCTCTCGACCCTAGCCCTTGGGGTGGTGGTGGTAGTAGAAATCCTAGAGAATGAATGGGTAGGGGGGTCTATTTATAGGCCCCAGAAAACCACTAACTATGGTTAGAAAATCATGGTTTAGACCTTAACCATGGTTTAGCGGCCGATGATTTTGACCCATGGTTTTATCCCAAAACTTATCCCAAACTTGGGGCTTAAGTTAGAACATTCTAGAGGATTCTAGATTCGCTAATGACGCTTAATTAACACTAATCGTGATTAACTTTCACAAATCGCGATTTAACTTTCACGGCTTACGCTTATCTTTTGCTAACTATTGATTAGTGTTTGCTAATGATCATTAGTGGTTTTCAATTCGTCATTAGTTTCTTTAATCATGTTTAATTAGTCTTAATGACAGTCATTATGGGTTAATGACATCTTGGCCTTCTTTACTTCTCTTTCTTCCGAAAATCATAACAATTCGAAACGAAGTCCGATTCACACGAAACAAATTTCGTTGGTTTTCTCTTGACGAGCCAGATCTTATTATATAGGATTCGAGATATGCCAAGTTCAAGGCTTTACAACTCCCCATATCACCCTCAGACCAATGGTATCGTTGAAGTATCGAATAGGGAGATCAAGACGATATTGCAGAAGGTAGTCTGCCCAGACCGAAAGGATTGGTTACAGCTTTTGGACTCGATCTGGGCATACCAGACGTCCTTCAAGAATCCTTTGGGTACATCTCTCTTTTGTCTCGTTTATGGCAAGTCGTGCCATTTACCTGTTGACATTAGGCACAAGTCACTTTGGGTTGTCACAGATATATTATTGGATCCAGTGAGTATAGGAGATCAAAGGAAGGCATAATTAGCAGCCCTTGAGGAGCTTAGAGATACAACCTTTTCGAGAAGCATACACTACAAGGAGCGAGTGAAGGAGTGGCATGATTCTCATATCAGCCACAAGCAGTTTGAGCTAGATCAGAGAGTATGGTTGTTTGATGCCAAGCTTAGATTATTTCCAGGGAAGTTGCAGAGCAAGTGGAAGGGACCGTATCTGGTCTGAAAGGTACATGATAATGGGAGTATTGACATATCTGCGATGTCATCTGAGTCTACCTTTCGTGTTAACTGTCAGCGACTCAAACCATATCTAGATCATGAGCCCACATCTAGGGTATTCTTTTGATTCTTTTTACCTATTTTTGCTGCCTATACTTAGGGACCTTTCACCCTGATTATAGGGGAGGTAAACCCTGTACATCCTATAACGGGTTTCCCTTTATGTACAGTCTGCTATACTTAGGATTACTTGATCCTGAGTATAGGGGAAACACCGAGATCCTTTCATTTATTCTTTGATTCGTCGTTGTAGTATACCATTCCTTTTCACTTCCCTATACTAAGCACGAGGACATCGTTTGAGCTAAGTATAGGGGGGTGTCGTATATATTTCATATAAACTTTAGCCATAAATCGTACTTTGTGTGAGGGTGTTAATAAAAAATGGCTAAAATCCCTAATCTAGAAACACATAAAAAAATTCAAAATTTTTCTTGTACATAAATTCTTTCTTGCACATACATAGCTATTTATAAAATTATTTTTGTACAAATGTTTGTAAAAATATTTTGTGTAAAGAGTTTGCAAATAGTTTGATATCAAAATTATGTATAGGTATTTTAATTAATAGTTCTTGCACATACATAGGTATTTTAATTAATTTTAATTTGCCTTTAGATTCTAGTTGTACATTTCTTCTTATTTTGTCTTTATTTGATTTTTTATAAAATTAACTAAAAATAAAAAACCCCATAAAATTCACAAAAATACTTGAATATTCTAAAAACCTAAAATTATTTTTATCTTGCATTTTTTAGCATTTTTGGACTTTTAAATAATAGGTTGTGTGTGACTACTTCACCTTGTTTCTACTTCTCCTATTAATAAAAAATCATAAAAAATTTGAAAAATTAAAAACCACCATTTTCTTTATCTTTCTTGGCTTCTCGACTACTTCGTAGGTTTTCCATCTCGTGCTCCTTGTGATCGACCCTGGTAGCTATACCGGGTAAAATAAACTAGCAAGACCGCTTGCCACATTTTGATTGCTCTATTTCTTCATTTGGTGGTCTGATTTTATGTTGAGCCCGGTTCGGGTGATTGAGGTCGCAACGACCTTTGATATCACTTAAACTTAGTCGCTCGGGTTTCTCATCACCCATGTACGACTTTGGAGATCATCCCAACTCAAACATCTCTCCCTCTCTTCTCTCTTAGTTCTCTCCCAAAGCAAGGAGAGAAGTACCCACACAAGGCGTGAGGAGTAGTCCACGCAAGGCACGAAGAGCAGCCAACAAGGGTGTGAAGAGCAACCTGCAAAGGCGTAAGGTGCATCTGCGCGAGGAAGAACTACGCACGAGGAGGGACAATTCGTGATGAGGAGAAGCAATGGTATCGTGTTCTCCAAGTACAAGGTGACGGCTATTTGATTTTATTCTTGTAACTGAGCCTCAGTTTTGTTGGGCAGCAAAACCGAGTAGATATTGTGCTCTCATTTTTCTGACCTAGTGGATTTGTTGCGGGTCGTCGTGTCCTGACTCTCATGTTGATGAGGGTTTTCCCATGTAAAATTTCTCGTCTCTCGATGTTTGCTTGATTATTGTGCTATGATTATTTTGTTTGGTTCCCTTGTGGGGAATGTTCCGCTGCGAGTCACCCTTTGCAGGACATGTTAAGGGAATCCCTCTATTTTCCAATACGAACTGCATTTACAATGATTTTATAACATTCCACAAACTTCTAGAGATTTAGTTATATATTATGAGATGCAGAGCCTCTAATGGAGGTGACATCCTATGGAAAGTCTCCTCCTGCATCCCATTTGAATATGTCAAGGCGAATATTGAATGTGAGTTGAACATATTGAAGAGCGCATTCTTCTTATCTTATAAACACCTAAAGATCCATACGAGGATCTTCTCAAACTCATATTACATCTCACGTAATTGGTTTTCCATCATGAATATGCACCCCAAATAAGGGCTATAACATTCTTAATATTACAAAAGCATCTCTTTGTTCGAACTTGATCTGGTTTAGTGGTCGCAAGCCACTTGGTTAGTCCAAGTCAATGTAGCTCATGTGCTAACTTGACTCATCCAGACCCAAAAGCCATGTGTTGGAAGCCAATTATACTAATAAAAGTTCACCTAATTGAGGGTCTAATTGCAATTAAAACAAGAAGAATATAAATTGAGTAATCATGTATAAAAGCCTAGCGATCCAAGAAACTCAACCACATCCAAGCTTAAGTAGACTAAGTGATCAAAGGTGGACATAAGAGAGGAAGGAGTGGAGGTATACTTGGGCAAGTTCCCAAAGCAAGATAACAAGTAGGGGGAAAACTTGATGTTTTCCAAATCTTAAGTCTATAAAACAACCTTCTAGAGAGGGTTAGTTGTCTCTTTCCTTGATCGGCACAAACCTTATCTCATTAAGAGATTCTCCCACCTATACAGGTTAGAGCTTGTGGAAGAAACTCGAATGCCATACCAACCTTAGAAGAGCTTCCTAAGCACCTCTTAAGAACCTCAACATGATGCTCAAGTGCATTTTCAGATCCCTAACTTGTAGCTAATCCATGGACACTTTTAAATCTAAGATGGTTTTAGTGTTTATGAGGCCTAAAGGAGAAGAGGAGCAACATCAAGAGTATAGACTTTGAACAAGGTAGAGTGAATTTGTGATTCTGTTGAACCCTTTACCAAAAAAGGGTTTCTCGATTTCCTTGTACTTTAGGGAGTGCTCAAAACCCTAACCATGTTTTAAAATCAATCTTTTAGTTCTAAATGTGTTTAAGTAGAATTGCTATCTTTCAATGTTAATTTAATAAATTGTTCTTGTATTATTGAACTGTACTAAGTAGCCACGTTCTAAACACTGCCATATATTTGCATGATTGTTTTATGTTGATAAACACTAATGAGATATCAAAGTTGTATTATTCTATGGATCCACAAGTTTCAACCTTTTTCTGATATCTTTTGCCATGTTAGTTTTATTTTACGAAAAATCATTTTTTTGTTTTATTTCTGATTACGTTCTAAAAACATGCATCTTATCCGTTGTGTGACCCTAAGTTAGCCGACTATGCACTTAAATAAGTTGGGTAAGAGACTTTGTGTCTCCTTCTTTTTGGGCCTTAGCCTAACTTACTCAAGGCATTAGTCAACTAAGACACCTTTAAGCATGGTTAGTCAACTGCCAATGAGGGTAGTTGACCAAGATCTTCATGGGTTTTTCATAAGAGAGTTTTATGTCTTACTTGACCCTACTAGTTGACTAACCTATAGTGTAGTCTATCATGGGAAACTCCAAGTCGAGTACTTTTGTACTTGGGCTGACTTATGAGTTTTTGACCTGATTTACATTCTATTTGCGACCTTAAGACCATGCTAATTGACTTTTTTAGAGTGTAAATCATCTAAAGTATTAATAAACCAATCCTATTAGATATGTAAGCCTATGATGTGCCATTATGTAATAAAAGTTATTACGTCTTTGTCTTCTTTGTCAACATGTCAAGGTGGAACATAAGAAGCCCTTAGGTCTTTTACATCCCATTCCAATGCTCGAGTGGAACTGGAAAGGACTTTCCATGGCTATCATAATAGAAGGCACTTTCACCAGTCATCACTCTAGCTGTACTTAGATATTAGATATGTGTGTGGGCACTACTACTACTGGCTAACTCACGGTCAATTCAAGACAAGGGAATCCATTCTTCTCTTTCTGTCACTTTCTCTCAACTCAACTAGATTTTTGAATATAATTACCTTGATAGGATCTGGACATACAATCATCATCGAAGATGATAAAAGGCATGCTTTAGTTGAAGACAGACTAGTTAATCCTTAACACCCAACAACAAGAGAGCGAGAGAGAACAATAAAGAGGAAGAGCTAGCGGTAGAAGCAACATGAAAGTGCTTGGTAGGCCATAGGGATGAAAATGAATGTGAATATATTTGTATCTGATCCGCTATCATATTTGTTTTATACATATTTTGACATTCTTATTTGTATTCGTTTTAAAATGGATGTGGATATGGATATCACTTTGACGCTCGTTAATATTCGCATTCGTATTCGTATATTCTTTTTCGTACAAAAGTATAGTGATATATTTATTTATACATGTACGTAACAATATTTTATGATTGTGTTCACCATTGTTGATATAATTGTTATGAACTAACTGAATTTGGTATATCTATTTTATGTGTAAACTTTCCCAAACATGTATATTGTAGTTAATCTATTGAATATTTATGTCATTATTTCTATCTGATTCGTATTCGTTTTACATTCGCCTTTTTAAGGATATGGTAACACATTTTTCACATTCGTCAATATTTGTATCCACATCGGTAATTGTATTTTAAAATGGACTCTTATGTGATTATACCTATATTCGTATCCATATCCGACCGTTTTTCATCCCTATAGGCCATTGGACGAGGATATTAGGGGGGCATACCGAGTAAATATGAAAAATTGGCTCCGTTCTACTTTCTCAAAAGGGTCGATGATCATGGTGAGCTTGTCATTTCCTAAGAAAAAAACATACAAAACCCACATGAAATAACAAAATACTAAATAGAATAATGACAAAGAAAATGTTCTAATTTTATATTAACTTATAAATAAATCTAAAAGTAAAATCACATAAAATGATAAAAAAATAAGAGTTTCCATCCCCCTACCAAGGGTGCTATTTCTTATTTTGTCAAAGCTTCTAAATTGTGTAGTAGTTCATTTAGGGGGTAGAATTGGATTCAAACTCAATTTTGGTACCCAATAACGCAAGTCGGTTTAGTAGAAAGATCAATTTGATGCGTAATTAGTTTGGAATTTATCATTATCTCATTTGGGTCATCGAGAACTTGGTGTAGGAGTTGGTTTACATATATAATGAAGAAAGTTAATTTTAGTACAAAAAACAAACAGTCATGTCTCCACCTAACATCACGTGACCAAATCTCATATACTAAATGCCTCAACTAAAGGGTTATTTAAGAAATAACAATGGACCATCCAGGAAGTAAGGAACATAAAGTCTGCCTGTCTCCACAAGACATAAGTATACTAAATGTTTATATATAGAAAATAAATGTCACAACCCACCAAAACATGCCACATGATAAAAATAAGGTATTAATGTCAAAATTTATTGCGACAACTTTTCCAAGAAGATGTATTGTTTCTTGTCAATCCAACGTCCTCAAAGTGGAATAAAAATGCAAGCATGAAGCCACTACCTGAAAGAAAATCCAATAAACATTTAGACATATATAACTATTCATAATATTTATTTGAATTAGAAATTTAACCTGCAATTGATTTTCAAAGAGTTTATTGTACATTTAAAATTTAATGGACTTTTTTAAGTCACAGTTCCATCGTTGTCCTCTTACTCACTGATGATTGAAAACCTACAATTCAAACAAAAAATATCAATATAGATGCAAATAAAAATATAATGAGTAATAGAGCAAATATGCTTATTTACCGAATTTTTTCTTATTCTCATAATCGTCATCATCATCAATTTCTTCTTCTTCATCTTCATCCTCTTTTTTATCTTCGTGATGTATCCAATCTTCCGTGCAAGTCAATACCTCCGTTATTGTTGGATCAAGTCTTCTTCTATATAAGACTCCAGAATTCTACCACTAATAGAAAATATGCTTTCTAAAACTATAGTATATGGTGGAACTGCTAGATATCTTGAGCGAATTTCCGTAAAATGCAATATTTGTTTGAATTTACTTGCCACCATTTTAAGATGTCAAAATATTGGTCCTCCTCATTATCTGCAAAGTTATCTTTTAAATACGTATGAACCTTAGATTTTTTCTACTCTGATGATCCCATCACCTTCTTTTTTTAAAGGAATTTGCTCATGATGTCTTCAATCTTTTTTGTATAAGTGCTTTTGTGGATGTCCAGATATACTGTGCATACCTAGCCCCCTAAAGTTAACCATATATTCATCAAAAAATTTGCATGGAAGATATTTTTAATTTGGATAAAATATTATGCACCGTTTGACTTTAAACATAGATCCGGGTAAGAAAGATCCCAAAGCACAAATTTATAGCAATAATATAAGTAATGTGAATCAATAAAGGCAATATTGCATTTACTCCCTCCAATATTGTCAAACTTGATAGAACTTTATTGTCACGCTTCTGATGAGTGCATAGTCATTATTTTTTTAGTGATATCAACTCTTTTGCTATCTAAAATTTCAGTAGAAAACCATGTTTGAAATGGAATTTTGCTGTCTAGAAAAATCTTTCTAGGAAATTATTTTTTTTCAAACTCTTGGAATAACTAATGAGTGATCAACAACTAGGGTTAAGTAGCAAAATAAATAATGGTCATACTGACCCTAATTAATCGGCTATCCCAACGAGAAAAATCAACCACTAAAGAGATCAAACAATCAAGTGTGAGCGGTTTGCTATTTTTATTTACCTGGTAAAGCCACCAAGATCGAACATAAGGAGCGTAATTGAAAAACTCAGTGTCAAATTTCAAAGATAAAACAGTTTTTAATGGTTTTTCATTTTTTAAATGTTTATTTTTTTGAATAAAGGCAAGCAAGGACAAAACACTTAAAGCACACAAAATACTCTTTTTGGATTTTCCAAAATGACAAAAAATGCTCAGCGAACAACACAAAATATTTTTGGATTTTCTGGTTTTTATAATGTTTAATTTTTCTAGAATTTTCAATTTTTTAAGATTTTATAAAAATCAAACAATGCTCAAAATTCAAAATAATGCACAGTCAGGACTAAAATGCAAATTAAAGATATTTAAAGTACCCCAAGGGGTTGGATCATAATTTTATGATAAACTAGAAATATAAAGCTACAAACAGAAACTGAAATCACAATTTTTGGATTTTTCTTTAATTTTATATGATTTTTATAAATTTTTGGCTGTTTTGTGATTTTTAGGGTTTTTATAATGAATTTCAAAAAAGATTAGCAATGAAGGTAAAGCACAACAAAAGATAAAAAAGTGAATTTTTGTGGAATTTGTAACACTTTTTTTTGAATTTTTATAATTTTCTAGAGTAAACAGAACTCTTTTTAGTGGTTTTTGGATTTTTAAAAATATAAAATGCAAGTAAACTAATCTACGAAAATTACAATAAGAACTACACCCTAACAGAAGCTAAAAGTAATTTTTAGGCAATTTTTACAATGAATTTAATATTTAATAAGTCCAATCAAAGGCATACAATTAAACACAGTTCACATGGACCCAAACGTAATTAGTTTAAGTTTACAGACCAAATGGATAAACATTATAAAAATACGAGGTCGATTATGCAATTATCCCAAATAATGCATGTGTCACATGTGATCTAGGCTCACAAGGGTTTAGATGCGATTTTCAAAACATTCCATTCAAGCAATAACAACATCATAGTCCAGGAAACAAAATGCAAATATCCCAAGAACGCGTGGGGACACACATGACTTCAACTCAAAAGGACTAAATTGGAAATAAAAGTATAATGTCCAAACTACAAATGTTTTTAAGTACACATTTTATTTAAAGGACTCAAGCTAAATAACAAAACATGCATGGATGAAAGTGAAATATACCCAATGGGGAACACGGTGCACACAGGGGCATGCACTGACGTCACGTATGGCTCTGATTATCCTCTGCCACGCATCTGACGGTCCAGATTTTGTCATGGATGTGTGTGTTAGATGCGCTAGGGGGCTCTGATCTAACAAGTCAAAGGTTGCACAGTCGGGTGGCTCTGGTGGAATCTGGCAAAGGTGGGCTCATCCAATGGTGGAGAGATGATTAGCAAGAACACTGCTCCAACGGACATCAACCGAGTGACGGAGGATATCCCTCGCTTCGATGAAGGGTCGAAGAGGTTCGACAATATCGTGAAGATGCTCCGCATCAAACGGGTGGTTCTAATGGTCGAGAGCATGGAAGGACATATCGATATTGATATCGTTTCGATATTGTTTCGATATCGATATATCGACGATATATCGCCGATATATCGTCGATATATCGCTATATCTAGGAATCTTTCTGAAGAAAATGACTGAAATCGGATATATCGATATATCGATTTCGATATCGGTCCCATGTCGATATGGATATATCGGCGATATATCGCCGATATATCGGGATACGGCCTTCCATGGTCGAGAGGACGGTCACATGATCGTTGCGATGAAGACCCTCTTGGAGCTGCTCTGCCTGAGCAGCTGGGGGTCCAAAGAATGCTCCTCACCCGTGTGAGTGCCTGCAAAGGTTATAGGGGACTCAGGGTGGTGCTCCGTTCCGAGTTATTGCTTAAGAAGATTAGGGAAGCGACTTGGGATGGTGTTCGACCTCCGATGAAGGTGGGGGAAGGAGGTGTAAACCTCAATCTCATTATGATGGGCGAGGTTGAGGGTGATTAAGGTGTGAAGGAAGGTGTGAGGTGAGTCGAGGGAGTGATCGATGCGGGAGATGATGGGTACTAGGGCTCCAGACCTGGTGGTCGGAGCACAGGAACTGGCGGTGGTGAGAACGGGGAAGATGTAATCGAATAGGGAAATACAGAGGAAAGGATAGATACCCGAAGCTACTAGAGGATGCACGAACTCCAGGCAAAGGTGGACAGATAGGTCTTGGCCTCAACCGAGCTGTGGTTGGCTGGAGGCTATTTGCGGCGGTTCTCCAACCACGAAGTGAGCTACGAGCCTCCAAACATCTCTACAGGGACCTAAGCTGCTCCTCCACCAGCTATCACTTCAGTGAAGGTGGCTAAGGGTCTTGGGTGGTGTGAGGGATGAGTTGAAAGGATGTGGATGCGAGAGGAGATGCTTTATAGGATGCCCAGGGTCCAGAAAGATCAGCGCACAATGCATAACTCTAGGACGATTTGACTGCGACTATGGATCCATGAGGATCGAGGATGTCAAGGCTGTAATTGGGCGCAAGAAATGAGTCAAGAGGTGGTCGGGTTCGGGCGCAAGAATCGGAGAAGAGGCTCCGACGAGATGGATGACGACCTGACTTAGCTGGAAGAGACCATTGATCGGGATCAACGTTCCGATGTGGACCAATGAGAATTCAGAATGTGCAAAAATAAAAGGAAATTAAATTAAAAATAGTAAGTGAATTTAAAATAAAAGTGTATAAAATAAAAAATGTTTATTATTTTATAAACTATTTTCTATGATTTTTAATTATTTTTATTAAGAATAAAATAGCGTATATACTGGATATAGTATTATATAAAGGTAAAATATACCTATGTATTATGTACAAGTATTTTTATTTTATTATTTTTATTAAAAATAATGAAATAATTTTATCTTGTCAAAAGTAAATAAATAACTATTATATACAAGCATATGTGATATGCACAATACATACTGAACCCTTATCTCTCTCTAATTATTCTCTTTTGCGATCAGGTCAACACTTAACCTTCTCCCAGGGTTTCGGGTCACTCTGTATTTATTCTAAATACATCATTCTTTTTCTTTTCTCTTTATTTTTTTATTTTTCAAAAAATAGGTGTTAATTATGCATTATTAATAAGGGCATGCCAAATGCTAAGTTATCGTGTTTACAGGAATTTATACGTGGTTTTGCTAAAAATAAGAGCTAAGATAAAATAATAAAGAAAGAGAATAATAGATTCATCAATAACATCTACTTTTTTTCCCATTTTGAGCTGAAGGAACATCCAATAAATTGGAAACGAGTCTTCATTTAATTAAAAACCTTATGATACAATAAATATGACTTTAGCATCAGATATGTGGAGCTAATCATGTACTTCAATCGATGTCCTTCTCATTACTTGAACGTTCTCTTATTGGATCATGCTCGATAATTTTATACACTTGACTATGTTACGGATTTTGGTGATCACTTCCTTTATCTCCAACAAACCAACCTGAACGATTATGTTTAAAATATGTGCCCAACAAAGCACACGAAAGATACATCCAATTATCAAAAGGGAATCTGCTAAGGAAAAGTGTTCAACCAAAATCTTAGTAATGACACCAATAGTAAATGCATTATCAGATAAAAAGTACATATATTTTCCACATTCAACCATTTAGGCAGACTAGTAGATCATCAATATTTTCTCCAATATGATGAGATATACATGCAACAAAACTCAAGCTATATTTTGTAACTCCCACTATGGTCAATATAGTGTGACTTAACTGATATGTATCCAAAATTTTCAATCGAAGACCACGTATCATTTCAACGTATTAACAAATCATCAATAGTTCATCAAATATGACGAGATACATGTGCAACAAATCCCAAGCTATATTTTGTAACTCATATTAATGGTCAATATATTGCGTTGTAACTGACACGTATCCCAAAATCCGGATCAAAAACTATATATCTGTAGTAATACAAATTCTGGCAGTTGATTTTTTAAAAGTGTTCATCAGCTTCAAATTTTCAATTTTGTGCATCTTCAAGCAATCTTTTTTCTATGTAAATCGTGAAAGAACCTTGTACTTAGGTTGCAAATTCCCAATGAATTCTTGAAACTTTTGGGATTTTCTACAATCTGAAGAACATTTTACAAGAAACTATCCACTTTACAGAGTCATTTCTACTACGTTACGTTCTTGATTAAACTTCCATGTTAAATTGTACTGCCACATTATGAACTAGTGACATTTAACAACTTTTGTGATTTATTATCCTTCTTGGAATACATCTAGCATGACAAGGTTTGCACATTTCCTCACCATCAATTATTCAATCTTTATCAATTTTTGTTGCACCCAAATTTGTGATTGGCACACATGTTTATTCGAAGTTTATACACCCACATATAAACTATCATCCTCTAACTCTGGATATTCTCTAATACCATCCTCTTCCAATGTCATGTAAGGGTTGTAACATAATTATTACGTGAATTTGGCATCTTGTGTGGTTAAATTAGATCAAAATAAGTATCCATAATGTTTTAGATTGACAAATAATCTAATTCAAGCATTGAATTAAATATATAGACTATGATATATCATAAACTTATTAGGTAAATTTTAAGTGAAGAATAACAATAGAACCATTTAGTGCTTTAAATTAAAATTAAAAAATATACTCAATGTCATTGTTGAATTTTTAATCAAATGGAAAACATAAGTTCTAAACCACATGGAAATATGAGACAAAAGGAGTCTGAGGGGGTTTATTTCATACCTCTTCGCTCCGCGTCACCTGGAGGCTATCGATGGGTGGAGAGGAGAATGACTACATGGTGGATTTTTGGGAAAAGATAAGATGGACGAAGGTTTTGGGTTGGCGCATAATAGAAGTACGAGTTGGGTGTGGTTTCAATAGAGATAGATGCATGTGTGATAGAGATAGATGCATGTGTGGAATGTTGCTGAAGAATGAGTCTTCAAAGGTTCATGTGGAAAATGGGGAATGCATGATGATGACATGTGGGAGTGGGAGTCATGGAGGTGACGGTGTGCGACCGGTCATCACTGCCATGCTCTTGGAGGCTAAGGCTAGGAAAAGAAGTAGAGTGCGAGGGCATGGTGTCATGGTGGCGAAGGCAGACATATAAGTTACATAACCATAGTACGGTGGATTTGGGGTATGATAGGTGCTAAATCCTAATAGGGTCAGACATATTATCGGGCCCATTCATGGTCCTTATGCATGCTGATAGAGGTGCCAAGACTTGGGTCCACGATCCAAGCCTCATGGTTCAAACAATCCGGTCCGAGACTTACCTGAATTCTTAGTTGAGCTTGAAGTCTATCCTAGGATTTCCAATGGGTTTGGTCTAGGGTCGGGTTTAAGAGACTAGGTTTTGGGTTAGGCTGACCTCACTCAATGCTCAACCCTACTTATTGTAGATGCACAATTAGACTAAACAAAAATGATCACTTGGTTAGGGAACTTGGTAAATAAATGATACAAGGAGATATAAAGAGAGTAAAAGAAACATGTCCTCTTGAACACCACAATGTTCAAAATCCAAAATCAAGACAACAAACCCAGACCCCCTTGTGGTACCCGCTCCTTCTCGGATCTGGGAATACCCGTTTACATATCACCCGTAGTATTATGTTCGCTAAAGATTGCATTAGAGTGCTGAAAATCAGGGGAATTTTTTTTGAATGACATTCATAAATTAATAGATAAGCCACAGGACTACACTATGTCACAATTATATTGCATAAATTTCCATAACAAATGGCATGCAACAACAGAAATTGCATTATGTACATGCATCCCAATTATAGCAGAAGAGAAATAAAAAGCACATAATAATTTGAATAAACTATAGCATGCGTACCTGATACCCCATTGGGCGAAAGGATGAAATTACGAGAGATAGATGTGAGAACACTCATCTAGGTTTGGATCCTCTTGGCATACTCCTCCATCTCCTTTTGCTCTACTCCCCTCTCCATAGTAAACATGAAGGCCTTTTCTTCATATCAATCACCAAGTCCAGCATATCCCTTTTCCAAGAACGAGTTCTCTAACATGATCTCCCTTGACATACCATCAACAATTGACAAACATCGTATTGAAGGAAATTTGGCATCGAAGGCATTGTAGAGCCTCTCTGAGCACTATAGATACTTCCAGTTTGGAACCACAAGCCACAAAATTTCCGAGAATAACACCTTGAAGCTTTCCCCATCTTGATTTTACGGTTACAGAAAACACTTCAAAGTCAATGGCCACTGTCTTAATCACGTGGTAAACCTCCACGAGCTTCGATGCAAGCATTCATGAATCCCTACTTCTGTTCATGAGTTACACATCTAGTTCGGGAACTTAACATATAAGATTTGTGAAAAAAATCCTTGTTGCGTGGAGTCCACTGACTACCATTGGTTTTGCCTTATGTCTCCTTGACATGGTCCACCCTTAGCTGCCTTTTCAGTTCTTCCTTCACCATACGAGATATAAGGGGATGTCGAGGGAGGTGGTGATGGGGAGAGGGTCAAGAGAGATGTTGGAGGAGGAGGTGGAGGCGGTGGCTTATAGAGGGGATGTCGAAATTGAGTATGTGACAACTAGGCAACAATAGTTGCGGGGTATATTGGGGTGGGCGATGTGCTGGAGGAGGGAGGGAGGAGATGCTGGCAGAAGTCGGGGAGGGGGAGGTGTTGGAGGAGAGAGGCAGTTAAGATGACAGCAATAGTGGAGGTCGAGGAAAGAGGAGGTGTTAGAAGAGGGAGGAAGAAGATGGATGCGGTGGCGGCAGTTGGGGAGGAGGAAATACTTGAGGAACAAGGGAGGGTAGATAACGTCGGGGAGAGAGAGGGGGATGTGGTTGGGGAAAGATGTCAACAATTGGATTCAACCCGATTATATTAACTCAATGGAGTAGTTGTGACAATGGACTAAAATAATAGAAGGATCAATACGTAAATGGATGGGACTATCCACTACATATAACTCGGAATTATTAGTGCGGGGGGTCAAAGTATAATTATGAAAGAATAAAGGATAATAAGCGTAAAATCCAATACAAAATCATGATCAATCAAGGACAATCAACCGGTCCAACAACCGAGCATTACCCAAAACTCGATTTTCTTCCAAGAAAGCCAAGCCCATTACTCAACAACTCCCAACCGCTCTTCTCTTCTCTCTTCCATTTTAGTTTTCAGCACCGAAATTTACCATTACGAGACCACGACCTCTCCTCCGACATCTCCCCCATCCTCAAGCGACCTGTCCCTCCCTCTCTCTCTCTCTCTCTCTCTCTGCTTCAGATCCGCTCCGTCCCATTTCTTAGGGTTCTTAAATCTCAATCCCCTATCACGCAATCTCCCCGCACCCGCGCGCTTCCGTTGATCGTCGTCTCACCATTCCAGGTTGTGATTCTCCGCTTGTTCTCTTCGTTGCAACGATCTCGATCTCCTCGCATGTTGGAATGTCGCGTCTAACCAGTTCTCCGTTGCTTGCAGGATTTAAAATGGTGGATCCGGGCCCTTTAACCGCCGGGCAGGTATGTCTACCGCTGCTGCATTGATTGCTTGGCTTCTGTTCGGTTTTAGTGGAATTAGAAGGATATATGGATTGGGTGGATGTCTATGCTCGTGTTCGAGTTTTGAGTTGACCTCTGTTAATGATAAACTCAGTAGGGCGCCAATTGCCAAATGCCTTGCATCTATTGCAATTTGGCATTTTGGCGGTGTTGGAGGTGGTCGAAGGAGGGGAAGCTTGGGACGCTAATTGGAAGTGTTGATGCTGAAGTTAATATACTTGAAATGGGCTCGCAGAAATCATTTTATACGTTTCTTTGGATTGATGGGTCTGAATGGAATTGAGCGGAGATACTTTAACTTGATATTGTGCATGGTATCGGAGTAAAGTTTACGAAGATAGTGATATGGCTATTTGGGAACTGTTTTTAGCTGTTGTAGTTTGCGTTAAGAGATCAGACAGTTGCATTATCAAACATTATCAAACAATGAGCGGGACATCTGCTGAACTTAAAAACATAAACAGAAAACTAGTGATTTGAATGATTTTTAGCACTGCATGTTGCATTCTTGATTTTTTGGGTGAAGAGGGATTATCTTCTTTTTGAGGACAATGCCTGGTGCACGATGAAATACATTTTGAGTTTGTTTAAAAGGACTGTGATTTGGATGGGGAAGAAGGTTGTCGAAATTCCAGTGTACGACCTAGTGAGATTATGGAGAAGATTCAGAAGAAGACATGGCAATCCTCATGGTTTAGTGAGAATGGAGTGGGAAGAGGCAGGATTCCTTGAGAGAGAGAGAGAGGATAGATGGAGTCCACTCCGGAACTATGGTATTGATAGTAGCACAAGAAGTTCTGCCCCTTCAATATATTCTCTTCATTTTTATGGAACTGATCTGAACTTTATATGATCGCATTTAGAAATAAACCAACATAAAATGATTACAACTTGATCATAAAACTTGAGTCTAGTTGGATAAGGCTAACACTAACTTCAACCTTCCAAACGGAGTTCTGAATTATTGTAGATCCTGCCTACATCAAACAGAGATGGGGATGATAAATATTCTTGACAATATGCTCGCGACATTTTGTGGATTCTCTTGTTTTTTTTAATTTTGAGATAGGTTCTTTTGGTACATACTAATGTTACTTTCCAGAGTTTGTAATGCATTGAGAAGGCTTTCATTTCGAAAAACTGGAATTCGTGGCCTCTCGATGCTTTATTCTATTAGTTGGTCTAAGGAGTTCATGCCATTGATTTATTCCCCTAGTTGCTTTAGGCGTGTTTACAACTCAGTTTGAGGATAGTCTTTTTAGTTGCTCTCTGAAACAGAAAATAAATGACCAAGTGGCTCTTTTATTTGTCGTGGTTTAGGAGAAAAATTGCAATATCCAGTTCTTGTAGTGATGACTCTGGAAGTGGATGATTCATGTGATTTTACTAACCATATTTATGAAAGGTGCTGATTCGTACATCAATCCTAGAGTTATTTAGCATGTTGGAACATCAAGAAATATTGAATTAACTAATCGATAGAGTGCATTGAATTAATCAAGGGTGAGTATGTGAACTTAATATTTATATTTTTACCATTTAATATATGCCTTTGGTTTATTTCATCATTTTTCCCAGATCTTTTGTCTTTAATACATGTGATCTTTCTTACAGGTTTCTTTTTTGCTTGGCTTTCTGCCTGTATTTATCTCATGGGTATTTGCTGAAGTCCTAGAGCATAAACGATCTTCTTCACCTCCAAAAGTGTAAGTTGAGAAATTATTATATTGAACTCCACTTTACATGCGCATTCGTTATGGTATTATTCATATTTTGAAAAGATATTCGCCTTTCTTTGTTTATCCATGTAAGTGGGTGCAAGAAATTACCACCATAGGTACTCATGATCTTCTGTATGGAGAAGTAGATAGATTGTCCTCTATGACGATTAGGACTTGGGATAGAGGGCCAACCTAAAGTCCTTAGTTTACATTGTAGTCTGAGGACAAGATCCTTTCTCCTTCTAAAGGACCTATCTTCTTTTTTAGTTTTCAATTCCAAGTATGTGGAGTGAAGGGAAATGGAAAGAGGGAAATCTACTATCCAGAGGAAGGAGTCAGATTATCAAATATTGAAGGATTCAGATTATCATGTTCCATTATACTGTATTGCCGATGTTAGAAGACCCCCAATTAATACGGGAAAAATGTTATTGGTTTTGTCAATGTCTGGTTTTAGTTGGTTTGGTCCATTAAGTTCTTGCACTTTTTTCCTATTTTGTGTCTTGAATGTATAGTGAACAGAAATTTCCCGGCTCAAGAACTAATCACCAGAGGAGTGTAGTGCTTGGATCAATGATGGGTAAAAGCATTAAATCGCATTCTAAAGAAAAAAACTATAACATCACGGTCTTGTGTAGATGTATTATATGGGCCATATTGGATGGATAGTTATGATGTTCACATTACTCTATTATGTTGGCGTTTTTGGTTTATGAAAATGAATAGGAGATTCACAACACTCTAGTTAAGTGATTTAAGAAAAAATGTTTTTAAACATTTTTATTTGAGTTTTGCCTATTTATGTTAATCGGGATGGTTGGTGAGGAGTTGTTGCATTAAATGCCTTATAACATGTGATCTTATAAGAAACTTTATTGTTAGTTTGTAAGATTCATTAGAAGTTTTATTGTCATCTTTTCGAGTCATTACAAATTTTTGGGATTTATACATTTATACCCCTTTGAGTTTTCGCAGTTACGTATACCTATGGGGAAAAAGAATGAAAAGTTCATCTATTCCTTGAACTAAGAGGAGAGGCTTATGGGTGAATTAGATAAGATAGACAAAAGAACAGAAAAATAGGCAAATAGTACAGAGACACAAATATATTTCTACTCCCCCTCAAGATGGAGCTTATATGTCAATCATGCTCAGCTTGGATGAGCATTTCTGGAAGGCCCTTTGAGCAAATCCTTGGTGAAGATATCTGTCGTTTGATCTCTAGAGCTGACATGAGAAGTAGACTAGAGATAAAACCTTTATTAATCACGTCCCTTGTATAGTGGCAGTCCACTTCAATATGCTTAGTTCTCTCATGAAATGCATGATTGTTTGCAATAAATAGTGTTTCCTGGTTATCACATTGTAGTTGCATAGGAAGAGATACATCTATATGTAAATTTGTTAGTACTACTTGAACCCACATCATTTCTATACTAGCTTGTGCCATAGCCCTATATTCAGACTCACCACTGGACCTAGCGACCACAGTTTGCTTCTTACTCTTCGAAGAGACGAGAGAGCTACCAACGGAAACTGCAAAGCTCGAAGTCGACTTTTTATCCTTTGAACATTCTTCGTAGTCTGCATCAGCGCATGCAGAAATAGTAAGTGTTGTCCATTTTCTGAATAATAATCTTGTACCTAGAGAAGACTTTAGGTATACATCATCCATGTATACCTGTTGGGGTTGCTCTATGAATTGACTCACTCGACTAACTGCAAATGAGATATCAGGCTTGGTTATAGTAACATAAAGAAGCTTTCCCACTATTTCTCTGTATCTTCTCCTCTCCACCTCCTTTATATCATCGTATAACCTTATATTAGGGCCTATATGAGTCGTAGCAGGTGGACATGCAATCATCCCTCTCTCAACTAGCATATCTGTCACATACTTCCGTTTGATCATCACAAGATCTTGCTGATTTCTGGCAAATTCTAACCCCAAGAAATATCGTAGGGTGCCAAGGTCCTTGGTAACAAACTGTCGGCCCAGAAGTTTCTTTGCCCTTTTTATTCCATGCATGTCATCATCTGTAACTAGTATGCCAACAACATATACCATAATAGCCGTCGTACCTCTAGGAGTTCTACGTACAAACAGTGAATTATTTGTATTGACCTTTGAAATCTCTGTTTCTCAATTAAATCTACGATCTTCTGAAACCATGCTCTTGGATTCTGTTTAAGACCATATATTGCTTTATGAAGTCTGCAAACCTACGGATACTCCCCTACCAACAAATCCAGGAGGTCGCTGCATGCAGATTTCCTCCTGTAGGTCTCGATACAAAAGACATTTTTAACATCAAGCTGAAAGAGAGGCCAGTCACGTACCACAACGACAGATAGAAGAATGCGTAGAGTAGAATGACGAGCAACTGGTAAGAATGTGTCCATATAATTTACTCCATATGAATGTGTCCATATAATCTACTCCATACGTCTGAGTAAAGCCACGAGTAACTAATATGGCTTTATACCGTTCCAGATTCCCATCTGCACGGTATTTTACAGTAAACACCCACTTGCAACTAACAACATATGCTCCATTAGGAGCAGGAACCAAGCTCCAGGTATCACACGACTATAAGACAACCATCTCTTCTTCCATAGCTAGACACCACTGACTATTCTTTAAAGCCTTCTGATGATTTTGTGAAATTTCCACGGTAGACAATGCAACTGCAAATTTCCTGAATTCCCCAGTTAGGCGATGAAAGGAGACCTTGGATACGAAAGGATATGATGCACAGCTACGCTTCTGCTTCCGAAGCGTAATAAGTATGTCCAGATCATCAACTTGTATGTTCGTTCCTTGTAAAGAACCCTGCTCAGGCAAATCATCAGACTCATCGTTAACAACAATGTATTCAGAACATACCTGATGCGTGCTAGATGATGAGCGGTGACCATAAGCAGAAGCAGGCTGTCATGTATAGTAACGTGGCAATGGTGGGACAGAGACAATGAGAGCTGAGGGTATAAGTAGAGGTGAAGGTGGTGAAGGTAGTGGTGGTAGCACGTAGATTTCGTCATTGGAGTCTGATGGGCAACCGATCACCTGTAGGAGAAAAATACATTACTGTCTTGAAAAAGGTGACATCAGGGCTAACATAATACTTCCCGCACAATAGATCATATCATATGTACCCTTGTTGTGTCATGGAGTATCCAACAAAGACACACTTGACAACTCTAGGAGAGAGCTTGTCAAGACCTGGAGACAACTGGGGAACAAAGGCAATCGAGCCAAAATTATGAGTAAGAGAGAACAATTCTTTCTCAGGAAATGCAAGAGAAAAATGAATTTTTTCACCCAAGACAGACGAGGCATGCGATTCACGAGATAGCATGCCGTAAGAACAACATAATTCCAAAAGGAATGCAGAGCATGACTCTGAATGAGGAGAGTTCTGGTAACATCAAGCAAATGACGATGCTTTCTCTCTGCAACACCATTTTTCTGGGAAGTATAGGCATACGATATTTGATGAATAATGCTCGAGTTAAAAGAAATCGACGAGAGCATGAGTACATAATTCCAAAGCATTATCAGTTCTCACAAATTTTACTGATGAAGAAAACACATTCTGTACTTATTGATAAAGTTTTTGATAGCATCTCCTGCTTCAGATTTATTCTTTAATAAAAAACTTGATGCAACATGGGCCCCGAATATAGGGCCAAATACTTATTTAAATTTAATTTTCAATTTTATTTACGTTTTTAAGTTGTCGTAATTGTTTAATTAATAATTGAGATCGCATGTGATCTCAACGTTTATTTCGTAGATTTTAATTTGAAATTGGGTCAATTAATTAGTTAGAGTCAGTTTAGGCAAGTCGGTTGTCAATTTAAATTAGTTTACTATTTTTGTAAACCCATCTCTCCTATATAAAAAGAGGGTAGCCCATCGTTTTTAGTCAGTTGAAGATTAATGAAAAATTGAGTTTATCTGAGTATCTCCCTCTTTCTCTTCTCCCTCCACGCGATCTCCGCGGTTCTCCTCCTTCAACCTCTCGTATTCCCGACGAGTTCTCTTCTCAACCCTTCCAATTTCTCTTCTCAACCCATCTCGTTCTTCTACCGAAATCCACCATAAAATATTATTTATCGACGCCGCGGAAAGCCGTTTGCATCAATAGGTATCAGAGCATGGATATTGAGTCGTTCCTACGATTCAACGATCCCGTGGCATATTGGCGTCTCAAGCTTGATCTCAACCGCATATCTCACGGGCCGCATGCGCGTTCACGTCAACGGAAGTACAAAAAGCGTCTTACGGCATCCCTGAAGGTTCAAGCATGGCTGGACGCGCTAACCGACGAAGAAAACATCGCCGAAGAAGACGATTCGGCTGCTGTCCAGCACCTTCCAGACTCGATTTCGCCACCGAAATCGGTCCCCTTGGTCCCGTCGACCGTCCCGGCACAACCCCAGCCTTCCCAGGTACCTCTCCTGCCCTCCCCGACCCGCGCGGCTGTCAGCCCACCCCGACAACCCCTCCGACAGCCCCATACCCCCCACGACACCTCCACCGACCACAGCCCCGCCACCCCTCATCTCGCAACCCTCCAGCCCCTTCCCCGCCAACCTCGCGGAAAACCCCACCAGCCCGCGCCACCACCCCTGCCGCAAAACCCCCTCCACCCACAGCTGCGCCTCCCACCGCTCCCAACCCCTCCCAAAGCCCTGCAACCACCGCCTCCTCCCATCGCCTTCCCCCTCCCCTCCCTCTTTTTCACGCCGCCTTCTCCCACTTTTCTCTCCGCCCGCGCCAACCTACTCTTCTCCCCTTCTTCCCCGCCATTTGTCACCCTCTACCTCGCCGTCGCGGAACCGCACCACCACCGTGCGCCACCTCTCGCCTGCTCTCACAACGCCGCCACCCCTCGGAGCCCTTCTCTCGCCATCGCGCCCGCACCTCTCGTCACCGCCGCCCCACGAGGCCTCTCTTCCTCTCGCCAACTCCGTGCGCAACCCAGTGCGCTCGCCAACCTCCCCGCGCCGACTTTCCCCTCCGCCTGCTCCCTCCCCCAATCTTGCCCGCCTCTCCCTTTACCACCTTCCCGAACCCTAACTCCGCCGCCTCTTATCTAAGGGTAGGCAAAACCCTAGCCATGCTGTTCTCGGCTGGAGAATCCCTGAAAATAAGGGATGCAATATTACCTTGGAAGATTTACAAGGGGGGCCCTCGTCCAAAATTTATTTATCAAAAGGGCCAAATGCAAATCAAAATGGAATGTGGCTATCTTTTAAGTGAAGGGGTAGAACAATTGCAACCATACCCCTCGGTGGAAAAGAATTACAAACGTAACGTTGAAAAGGATCGAATTGGAGGAAATTAAAGCCACAACTCAAGAATGACTTCTCCGATGACGAACCTACATCAAGCAATTCGTCGGGAGACGAATTTTTTAAAGCGGAGGAGAGTTGATGCAGCGTGGGCCCCGAATATAGGGCCAAATATTTATTTAAATTTAATTGTCAATTTTATTTACGTTTTTAAAATGTCGTAATTGTTTAATTAAATAATTGAGATCGCATGTGATCTCAACGTTTATTTCGTAGATTTTAATTTGAAATTGGGTCAATTAATTAGTTAGAGTCAGTTTAGGCAAGTCGGTTGTCAATTTAAATTAGTTTACTATTTTTGTAAACCCATCTCTCCTATATAAAGAGAGGGTAGCCCATCGTTTTTAGTCAGTTGAAGATTAATGAAAAATTGAGTTTATCTCAGTATCTCCCTCTTTCTCTTCTCCCTCCACGCGATCTCCGCGGTTCTCTTCCTTCAACCTCTCGTATTCCCGGCGAGTTCTCTTCTCAACCCTTCCAATTTCTCTTCTCAACCCATCTCGTTCTTCTACCGAAATCCACCATAAAAAAATATTATTTATCGACGCCGCGGAAAGCCGTTTGCATCAAAACCCATGACAGACGAGAGAAATCATCCACAACAAAAAGATAAAACTTGTGTTCCTGATGATCAGGAACATGACTTGGGACCCCAATATCAATGTGAAATAACTTAAAAATGGAGCTACTGCACGACTCTAACGACTAGGCAAGACATACAGATGATGCTTTCCCAACTGACATGCCTCACACTGAAGGACGAGTGAGGAGAAATCTGAGACAGAATACGATACATTTTTTAGAGCAGAAGATGACCAAACGTAGGTGCCATGTAAAGGGTTAGACAAGTCCAACAAAACGGGAGGAAATGCTTGTATAAGGGGTTCGAACAAAGCGATAAAGGTCACCCTGCTCGCAACCATAACTGATCACCTTGCTCGTAAGGATATACTGAAATACAAGAGAAGATGGGTCAAAAATTGCTCGACAATGTAGATCTTTCGTAATCTGACTAATAGATAAGAAATTCATAAAAAAGTCAGGCACATTCAACACATTCTGTAGACACATAGAAGGTACCAAGCTAATCTCCTCTTGTCCAGTGATCAGGGAATGCGTCCCATCTGCTATAACCACAATCCTCCCTGGAGGAACCTGTTTGTACGTTGTAAGTTGACCTCTGTCTCCACACAAGTGATGTGTAGCACCTGAGTCCATAACCCATTTTATAACATCAGTTCCACTACAACTAGCAAGTACATAAGTACTACCTGAGGTACTAGAAGATGCTGAAGCAACCACGTCTAAGTGACTTCTGAGGCAGATGAAGAAGCAATGGGATTGGAAATAGACATAATATCCCTCAATCGTGCTACAAGTTCATCAAATCTCTAATTGGAAGAGGGAGCAGTAGATGGAGGAACCGGGGACTCAACTTGCTCAGTTACTTGTGCAGATGCATGAGAGCCATGTTTGGAGTAGCATGTATCCTATGTATGTCCAGGACGATGACAGTAAGTGCAAGGCTGACAAATACGACCTCCTCTGCCACGAGATCCCCTCCCACAAAACTGGAAAGAGCCTCCTCGACCTCGATAGGCAGCCATTGTTGAAGAAATCTGACTAGTAGCAGTAGATGGGACAATGATCCTGTTGAGCCTACAGAAAGCTTCCTCCATGGGAGGAATAGTAGAATCCGCCAGAATCTGGGAACAAGCAGCCTCATACTCAAGATTAAGGGCTGCCAAGAATACACCAATCATGGTGGCATTCCTATATATCTTCTGTTGCTCATGAGTAGATGTGAGGGACATGAAGCTGTGGAGCTTCTCAAACATCCCACAAATGAATGTATATAACAAATGAAGGGGCTGTCCATTTTCCTTGATAGTAAAGATATCGATTTGGAGTTGCAGAATCTTAGTCTCATTCCTCGCTTGAGAATAAGTAGCTGCGAGGATATCCCACATCGCCTTGGCAGTGGGCTGATGTAACACATCATTGGCGATCTCTATCATCGATGTACTTAAAAGCCAAACCTTGTCATATGCATTATCCACCTCCCACGAGGCGTTAACCCCAGTTTTCTCAACCGGCTTTTCTTCGGTAAGAATATGTTTCTTACCTATAGACTTCATAAGGCTCATGAACCGCATAGCCCAGAGCTCATAGTCTATCCCGTCCATCTTGACGATTGGCGTTGGACCTCTGAAAGCGTCGATGGTGGGAACATCGACTTTGTTTTCTGACATATTGCCGGATGAAGAATGTTAGGATTTGTAGACCAAAAGATGAGTGTCTACATGGACATAGAGGATTTGAATGCATATGAAGACTTATGCAATCAAATCCATCAATCCTCAACAGATGCCGATGCAAGGACGAAGGACTCAGAGCCTGTGACGGGTTGTTGGTGACGACTAGCTGCGACGATGAGGGAGCTGGCGACGAGTGCAGAAGCTGATGACGATGCCCAGAGGAGAGGTGTACCAGCAGTGGTTCTCGGGATAGAGAGAGGATGACAGCTAGATGTGTTGGCGACGACACCCGAAGGAGGGAGTGTGTGGTTAGGGTTAGGGTACGAGATCTCCGGCCTAGGACTATTGCTCTGATACCATGTTGAGAAAAAGAATGAAAGTTCATCTATTCTTTGAACCCTAGGCTCTCTTATATTGAGGAGAGACCTATGGGTAAATTACATAAGATAAACAAAAGAACAGAAAAATAGGCAAACAGTACAGTGACACAAATATATTTCTACAATACCTTTATATTTTTTGCAATAAAACTTGTGCATCTATCTTCTTGCACCCTTAGGGTTCGTTTGATTGCAGGGTTGGGCAGGGTTGGCTTGGCCCAACCCGGGTTACCCCTCCAACCAAACAAGGTTCTCCTCCTCACAGTTTACTATTCACAGGGGTACCCCTGCCCAACCCAACCCTGTCCAACCCTGCAACCAAACGCACCCTAACAGTTGTACCCCTCGAGTTAGTTGTCGTCCATTTCAAACCCAAATGGATGTTGACTTATGAGCACAAATGTAATCTGAAATAATAGTGAGGGGTATAAGTGTGTTTTTCTAGTCTTATTCATCCTCCTTCCTCACCTTATTCTTTCTTCATACCTCCCTCCCTTATCAATGTTATCATCCTGTCTTGAGCTACTGCTCCAACCTCCTCTGCCTCACTCCTCACTGCCCATCCTTTGCCATCTCTCCATCGACTCTCTGCCCATCTCCGCCTGGAGTCCTCCCCTCCCTTCCCAAGCCCCTTTGCCCTGAACCCCCCCGTCCTGAGCCCCTTACTATATAACCTATCTGCCCTTAGCCCCCCTCCACACATTTCCCTTTGCATTTACGAGACCCCCTTAGCCTCGAGCCCTCTACCCAAGCTCCCCGTCCTCCCGCTCCTCCGCCACCCACAACGAGGGCTGCTAATTGAACCAAACTTTAACAAACGTGCATATGTTCGAGTTTGGTTCGATAAGGAAGTTCGAGTTCGAGTTCGGTTCGATAAATGTTCGAAAGGATATGTTCGAGTTCGAGTTTGTTTAGAAAATGAACGTTCGAGTTCGGTTCAATAACAACTCGTTAACAACTTATTTAAACTAATACTTGTTTATATGAACAAGTTCGAAACTGGAGTTCGATAACAAGGTTTGATAAGAGAAATTATTCAAATTAAAGTGGTACAAATCCCAATAAATACCATAATTTCTTTAACCTGAAAATCTATTAAGTGTATAAATATTAAGTTACACATACAAATACACACACACATATACATATATCAAACTCGAAATTTTATCAAACGAACATATGTTATGTTCATGTTCGGTTCGTTAAGCTATCGAACTAAAATTTGAAGTTCATGTTCAGTTTGTTTAGAAACGAACGACCATTTTTCATCGAACGAACTTTAATCGAATGCGAACATGACCAGTTCGATTAGCAGCCCTACCCACAACCAACCCCCTCTACCTTGCGCCTCATGATGTCTTTTGTGCCACTAGCCTCCCGCTGCCATTATCCATCCGAGGAAAAGAGATGAAGAAGAATACATAAGAGGCAGAGGGTGATGACACTGTTGTAAAAGTCGGTCGAGTAGACCGACTAGTCAAGTCGGGGGGGGGGGGGTAGCCGACTCGAATAGGCCTAGTCGGCTATTAGTCGTTTAACCTGGCTAATCGGGCCGACTACTTGGTCGACTTTTACATAGAGGTTTTTTTTTAAATCAAACTTATTCCAATATGCTTAATGTTGTATTTAAAGTCAATTACCCCTTTTGTTTTATTATGATAGTATAGATATGTACAAATCTATGCAAATATATAAAAATATATGTATAAAATGATTTATATTGCAAATATATAAGAATATATGTATAAAAATGATTTATATATTTAAAATAATTAAAAAATTCAAAATTGACTAATGGTTGACTAAATTCGATTAGTCGTCCGACTGCCGATTAATCCTTAGTCAGTGACCTCGCCGACCGAGTATCGACTATCGATTTCTGCAACCTTGGGTGGTGGTAGGGGAGGAAGGCAATATTATAGATGTAAAGGTTGACCGACTAGCCTGACTAGTCAATTTGACTAGTCAAGTGGGGTGGCTAATTGACTATTGATTACTTGAGCAATAGTCAGACTACTGACTAGTCAGTTAACTAGGATGACTCTTGTCCGCTTTTTATCATGGTCAAAGTTTATTTTATGTTTCTTCTTTTTGAAAGCAAATCCAATATGAGTTGCTTAATGTTTGATTTAAGTTCAATTCTTTCTTTTATTTCATTTAGATACTATAAAATCTTCAATTCTACGTAAATATATAAGAATATGTATAAACACTAATTTATATATTTACAATATTTTTAAAAATATATTCAAAGTCAACTAAACTCTGACTAAATTCGATTAATCGCCTGATTAACCAGCTAGATAACTACCAATTACCAACTGTTGCAACCTTGGACGGTGTATTTTTCCTTAATTAAACATTCGTTTAGGCCAACCACAATATAATTTATGTTGATAGACTGTCAACTAATGGAAGGGTATAAATGTTAATGGTGCAAGAAGGCAGGGTCACATTTGTTATTTTTTAAAAAGAGTTTGATTGTATCCCCTAAAACTCAGAGGAGCTTAAGCGTAAAAAATACTACTAATTTTATTTTTTTGTTGTAATGGAGTTGAAGGTCATAGAAATTCCGATGTCGAAGGAATGCCTTTTTTCTTAGTTCTTTTTCTGAGGGAATCGACAATGTGCTTCTCTCAAAGGCTAATGCTATCGCTAAGTTGGGGAACAATTTCAATGGGGAATATATCATATATGGTGGCATTAACCAATCATTTGGTGTGTGTAAGGGGGCTCTTGAGCGTATAGATGTCTCATTTGTTGTAGTGTTGTTCAATCAAGGATCATATCTTTTAGAGGGTACCATGATCTAATGGAGAAAGGTGGGACTGTGACACATATTTTTTCACATTGAAATGGTCCCCTTACTCTCAAGAACCCTCAAACCAGTGAAGTTCGGTCTCCGGGAGGTAGGAGAGGTGACAAAGATTCTCTCGGATGCTTGGAAGCTTGGTTCTGATGTCAACATGGTGGTAATTGCGATGGTTGGTTGGTGGGGTACCCCCTCTAAGTTTGTTGGCTCTATGCGGATGATTAGAGATCCCATTCTTTGAGCAAGTGTGGGAGAGACCTAGTTTCTTCGATTTCTCTGACGAGGGGAGTCAGTTCAACCTCCATCTTCAACGATCATGAACTCCGATGAAGATATTCTCACGATTTTCTTCAGTTTGGCATTTCAGAGAGATGGAACATTTGTGTGCCAGTGTTCTTTGACGAGGAAACTCATTGCGGTTCATGTGACTCCGCATAGTACATAGCACACATTCTCCGATGAATAGAGTTATTTTGGTTCTAGTGGCTCTGACAGATGCAGTACAGAGTACACATTCTCCAACGAGGAGACTCGGTTCATACTCCTTCAGTTCCTCCTCACCAGTATGACATGAGAAGCATCATCCTCAATATGCATCCAATAGAGTATACGTTGATTTGGTATTGTCTGTAGTGTCTTGTATTCTATGAGTTGGTGATTTCTTTCTGTTTGTCCTAGTTAAGCATTATGCTCCAGTTTGAGAGAGAGTGTTAGAGTATGCGTCCATAGATGGATAATTTGATCCCTCAAAGATCCAGTTACCACATCCACAGGTTTAAGTCTCACATCATCTATTAGTGGGACTGGTATTACTGGTGGGACTATATAAGAAGCTCCACACCACCTGTAACCTCTGAGAGAAAGCAATAACATAATATCTAACCCTAGTGACTTTCTCCTGTGGTTTCATCTCGCTCCTTATGGAGTAGGGTTCTGAAGGTTAGGATTCAAGCACATCACAGAAGCATGAAGATCGCATCACATGCAATCAAGAACAACTAGTCATACTAGTTGCAAAGGGCTCTAAATGAAGAGACTTCCGGTCTCAAGTTCGATCCAACGAAGGATGCACTTACGTGCGCGTGGATGAGATGTGTGCTTCCCACAATCCGAGTTGACAATCTGAGCATGAAACCTCCTAATTTCATCTCACGAAATATGTAACCTTCCTCACGAGCATGGAGCATCGAAGAAGGCGGAGATCCATGAGCACTCGATCCGACAACGCAACGATAACGATGCTCTCAATAACCACCAAGTGGACGACCAGTAGAGTTGAGAGAGAGAACCTCTTGGACGTGCATGAGAAGAGAGATAGAGAGATCTGCTGCTTTTGACTTGTGTAAGAGAAAGAGCTAGTGCTAGCCTTTCTTTTATAACATATTGGATGGTGGAGATGCACTCCTAATTGAAATCAATGGACATGATTTTGTTGCATATAATTTGCAATATCCATTAATTAATTTAAAATAAAATAAATATGTTGAAGAATATCAACAAATTTAAATTCAATTAAATCAATTCATATGAAATAAAAATAATATGAGATGGAGGAGATCCTCCTTCCATAATAAGGGGGACGACCACCATGGGGAGACTCCATGTGTCATTCATTCTTAATATGGAATGGAGTTCTCTTCTTTCCAATATTGATAAGATCTCATATCTCATCAATTAGTCCACTTGTGCATGAATTATTATTGCTTAAATTTTCACCAAAATAATTCCAAATTATTTTGTGACAATTATGAATCATATTCAACCACCCAATATAAAATATAAATTACATTTATAATTAATCGTACAATTTGAGTCCAATTCAAATTAACATTTAATCTATAATCCTATTTACAATTAAATCTCTCCATGAAATTACAAATCATATTTATAATATTATGATCAATGTAGATAATGGTATCTACATTAATCATATCTTTGATAATTAAATCTGATTTATTACCTTAGATAACTCTTCTCACGTGCCCAAATAATATGAATCACGTTCACATTATTTATGACAATTAAATCACACTTAATCATAAATTTTCCAATGCTCCGATTTATTGTCAATAATATAATTATTCTTGAACTCTTTCAAGAACAATGTGTATTCTCCGTGGATACTTTGAGATAAGGATAGAGCGATTGTACTTTCCATGTATAGTGACTTGGATATTGAGATCTTATCTCATATCTAGATCTAGACGACCTCTAAAAGATGTTTGATTAAATCAAAAATTAAATCTTATCTTCTCATTGCATCGGAATCACATTCAAATCAATGTCCAACATTTGGACTAAGATCGGATTACTAATCTTCTGAGAGGAGTCACTAAAATCCAGATATGTTTCATCACCCCCTTACAATGGAAGTGTCATGCTATACAATACTTTATGATCACATCACCCTCGAGTATTCCTAATACCCATACATCCTACATACCAGAAGACTTAGAATAAAACTGAAGTTTTAGATCATATTTGAACTGTCTTTTTCAGGGTTTTATCATTAAGCTTCTCAATAGATTATTTTGAGTTTATATTGATGATATGTTTTCCAAAAGCATATATCATATCTGCAAATTCTGTCATGCTTCCAAAGCAAGACGACCATGCATGAAATTTGGTTGGTCCCAGTATCTCATGAGTGAGCTCATGTCTTATGGTTCAATAGTAAACATACATGATTCCTTTGAGAGATCGTATTACTCATATGCCCTTGTATGCATACCAACGTGTCGATGTATAGACCTTGATTATATCATCAACCTAATGGCTTGCTTAATGTACATACTTAGACATAGAGTAATACATCTGTCTCTGGTCAAAGGATGCGTGGCTATATCGTGACAACATACAATATAGATCTTGGTTATCTCGATCTTATTAAGTCAACTCTTTGACCTAACTTGTCTGACATCTCTGAATCTCTATTCCTTTGCAGAGGACGAGCATCAAGATGTCGGTCAGATATCGACCTTTAGGGTGTGTTTGGTATACGGGTTAAGGTTGGTTAAATTGGTTGGGCGTAACCCGCTTTTGTGTTTTGGTGTTTGGATAGAAGGTTAAACTGGGGGTGGGTTCGAAGAGGGTTTGTTGTGATATGATTGTATTGAAGTTTGAAAAGTGAGTAGTTATTGTGATGTGATTGTATTGAAGTTTGGAAAAGTGAGTAGAAGTGAAGTAGTTTATAATTTTTATATGATATGATGGTATAATATATTGTATTTTGATAGAATTGATGATGGAGAATTGATTTATTTTTTTAAAAAAGAAATAAAGTAGGGCCTACATGGAGAGAGAGGGATTGGGTTAGGGGGGTAAACTCCCCAAAAGGGAGTTTAACCCACATAACGAACGACACCTTAGAGAAGGATTGCCATATCCTTCTCAGACTGAAGATCATTTCTCAACAATTATTTGACGGTGCTTGATGAGTCCTCAATCTTTCTCTTTAGATATCATCTACGGACCAACCTCTATGATTCAACCATTGAATCTACAGTTGTATGATTATTAAGATGGTCATGGTACATAATCATAATTGTACTAAGGGACCTTAAATTGCATTCTTTTAATCTCAGACAAGAATTAAAATAAATCAATAACTTTTATTGATATATCAAAAGATTACAATTGCATTTATTGTAGAAATGATTCGCCCGAGGCTCCCATGTCTAAAGGATTCCACATTAAATCCCGATATTCTTTCATGTTATTTATTCTATTATCACTGATTACGCTTAATGGTCTAGTGGTAGTACAGTGTGTCTACCATACAAAAGACCAGGGTTCAAATCCCACTCGTGCAGTGGTTGCGTTAGGTAGTCGACGGCCAGCGTAAAAGTAGTCGAATCTTTCAACATGGATTTGAGCAAGAATCCATGTAGCCGACCCTACTTATAGTGGGAGAAGGCTTAGTACATTTATCACTGATTACGCTTCCACATTCTCATTTTCTACATATATAAATATCGAATGGAATCGAATTATTATAGAATGAATTCATGTTTTTCAAATCATTTGAGAATCGAATTCACAAGTCAAATTCAATTTCGGTTCATTTTATTTCGAATCGAATTTTTTTTTGATTTTTTATCGAAGGAGTCCTAATCCATTAGGAATGAGTCAATTCAATGAGCACCCCAAACCATTGGATGTGATACGAATGTCAAGGGTCAAGGTTGTATGAAGCAACATAGGGCGACGAGGGTCGTTTTGGTAGCAGAACAAGGCAATGCAAAAGCAACAATGTAGAGGCAGTGTGGTGTTGCCACGCGAGGTCGCATGGGGATGTCGAAGTGGCGCGAGGACACATGGAGATGTTGCTAGGATTTTTGATGGGGAGAAGAAATGATTAGGGCAATAAGTTAAGGGGTACTGGTATCTGGCCTCCTCTCCGAGTTCATGTGGAATATATTGATTTGATATTTGGAAATGAGAGCCGTAGTCATATATATATACATATATATATATATAGAGAGAGAGAGAGAGGATGGAGTTAGGGTGAACATAATACAGGATAAGAATATGTTCAGTCCAATAAATAGTTATGATGGAGTTAAGCGGGAAAACAAACCTGATGCAAGCATGTATAAGGAGATTGGAAAATGGACAAAGGGGGTGCAGTCAACCGTGTGTAAGAAGTGAATGGATTGCAAGGAGTAACAAGTTCATTATTTCTCCATCTTGGGGAGAGGTGACAAATGGAATAAACTCAACTTAGGTTTAAGGGTTCTTTCAATAAAACACCATTTCTTATTGTACTCATGCCCGTATACGTGAAATAGAAGTCTTGATTATAATTTTACATCGACACCCTATAATACATAAATGATACAAACTCTGACCTTATACAATGGTGATTGACTTGCCAATATCTTATTAAAATACTATTTGCCAATTTTTTGAAGTTATGATGAGTAGATGGACTAATGGATACGGTTATTGCAAAATGGATTGACTATAATAAATGGATTAAAATCAAAGTCCAGCCATGGTTGTGCTGCGGCTTGCATCTATGATGGTCCAGCTTGCCCTGACAACTTTTTACCTTTGCTTCAATATCAGGCATTCGGATGCTAATCTACTTGAATTGGGCGATGAAACAATTGTAAAGGAAGATGACAGAGCAAGCCTTCTTGAAGCAGGGGCCTTGTCAAGATCCACATCTTCAAAGTTCCAAAATTCTACTGTACGAGCAAATCTTGTTAGGTTGCTACAATCGTAATTATTAAAGGTTAAAATTTTGTCATACCTTTACTTTTTTTAATGCACTGATTTCTTTGACAATCACAGGTTTCTTACAATGGATGAAAATTTTTTGCTTGAAAATCGGACAATTTTGAAAGCAATGTAAGATGTTTGTTCTCTACATCTATACAGTAAGTGATGTTTTTAAGCCATATATTAAGTTACTAATATTTGCTTTTTTTATAATTAATTTAAAAAATGTAGGTCGGAATTTGGTGCAATTCTAATTTACTTCTATATATGTGACCGAACTAACATATTTTCTGAATCTAAGAAGGTATGTCTCATGGTTTTTCTCCTTTTTATCTCGCAAGTTTCATTTCTAGGTACTTAATAATCTGTAGTTGCTTCTTTTGTTGTAAACTCTGTGTTGGGTCTTTCTTATGGTCAGTTTCTTGACAATCAAGAGGTGTTTTATTTGAGAATTGTATCATGTGGCAGATTTTTCTCCCTTTTATCTCACGAGTTTCATTTTTAGGTACTTAATAATCTGTCAATGCTTCTCTTGTCGTAAACTCTGTGTTGGATGTTTCTTATGGTCAGTTTCTTGAGAACCAAGAGGTGTTTTATACGAGAATTGTATCATGTGGCAGATTGACTGAACTTTTTGATGCTTGTTAATTTATGTAGCATTCATTGCAGGTGAAAATTGCATGTCATGACTCATCTCCTGATCTCGTGTCAAATTGTTTTTTTCCCGAGATAAAAAGGACGGGTGTCTGAATCTTGTGTAAAATTGTAACTTCGTGGACAGTGCCAAGAACGTAACATGAAATAACACACCTGTAACTAGAATAGTATATCAAACCAACAGCATATGTTTATATATAGTGCAAAGCAAAAAAGAAGGAAATAAGATATTCATGAAATTGGACACTGAGGTCAGGGAAGCTAACCCTGTTTTTGCATTGAAATGGTAACTGTACTTGATATATAGGACTTCCAGGTAACTGTATGGGGAGTTTGCATTGGGGTTTGTCAGGTGTGGGCATGTTGCAAATGATGTTTATTCTGTATATCATAGGGGCTTCTTTCAAGGTTTTTTGTGAAGCATATTACTTTCCAGTTAGTTGCTATATCCTGTAGTATCATCAAAAGGCTATCTTGTATGCAGGATATAAAGGACCAGTGAATCTTATTTTGTTTTTATCTTGACTGGATCCATGTCTTGCATAGTGTAACTAGCATGTGATACACATGAGAGTTTGGAATGCAACATCCTGTGATAATGTTTGTACCTAGATTTTTTAATAAGAAATTTCTGCTTTTGGAGTAGTTAGATGTGTATCGTGATTTTATTTCTGATTTGAGACCTATTCTGCCTTAATTTCATCCCCTAAGTTTGTGTTTGATATTGTTGTCTAAATTTTCAGAACTACAGTCGTGATCTTTTCCTATTTCTTTATCTTCTCCTCATCATCGCCTCAGCCTTGACGTCTCTGAAGAAGCACCATGATAAGTCAATCTTTTCAGGAAAATCCTTATTATATTTAAACCGCCATCAAACTGAAGAGTGGAAAGGATGGATGCAGGTTATTCTCTTTCATAGGCCTTTTAGTTGCAGATTCTCCTTCGTTAAGTATGCTAGCTGCTTGTCTTCATTTCTATATTGGCCAGGGCTCTTCAATTATTATATTTCTAAGAATTATTTACTAGTTGTCTTTTGAACTTAAACATGCAAGATTGGAAAAAATATTCAAATATTCTGTTGCACTCCATGCATATTCTATTCTAGCCAGTATCAAAACTTACAAACACAATGCCTTACACCCTCTCAAATATGCAAGTGCATCCATGCGCCACGATGCATGCAACACCCTTTTATTGTGAACAACATTCCAACAAAATACCTCCTGCCCATGAGGAGAACCACATTTCTTTTGATTCGGATAGACCATGACTGCTAGTGGCCGGCTTCTATCTTGTCGCCTCTTGTACCATGCTGCCTACCGTGTTTTGGATATGATGCTCACCCCAAAAAGATGTTTGCTTCCATCACATATATTTACCAAAATTCTTAGATCTCCATAGATCGAACTTGCATTTGGATATATGAAAAAAAGTACCCCACATTTTCCTCCGCATTATCGGACACGTATAATCGGGGCCCCTCCACTTGCTCCTGAGTAACCTGATATCAGACTTCTCTCCTCTTGCCACGTATCTTCAGGTCCCCTCCATTTGCTCTTGAGCAACTTGTTAACAAACCTCTCTCCTCTTCCCAGTCATGCATGCAACTATATCTTTAAAGGTGCCTTGGCCTTTGTTAACAAGTTGTAATCCAAGGAAAACTGTAGATAAGGAATTGACTATGGCACCTACATCGCCTCATAGACCAAGAAGACACAATCTTCCCTGCCCACTTCCTTAAGTCCTCGTAGAACCACCTCCTCCAATCCTCCTATAGCATGACATTGAAGCAAATTCATCTTTCTTCCTCTCCTAGACCAGTCTAGGGATGCAAAAAATAATTTAAATGATCGTTTAAACGTATGCGATGCTCGACCGCATTGACTAATCAAAATCGGGTCCATAAACGAGTGGACCGCATAAACGGCCCTTTAAACGGCATTAACCAATCTTTTAAGAACATGGATTCACTTTCTTCAAAGGATTATCATTATCCATTATTTTTGGATTTAAGCTATGAATTGTAATTGTTTTGTTGTTTATTTTGAAATTTGGCTATGGATTCTAGTTGTTTATGTTATCTTTTTTGACATTTAGATGAAAAAGTCCTTTAATTTCAATATTTGGTTTATATTGTGAATCTGTGTTTATATTTTTTTATTTATTTATATTTTTTTATTAATTATATATACGTAATATTTTTTTATTAATTAAAAATGCAAAACCGCATAACCCGTTTAATTTTCGTTTAAACTCCCGCATACCGTTTAATCATTAATCAGTGACCCTACCGACTGAATATCGACTAACGCTTTTTGCACCCTTGGACTAGTCATTGATTCGTTATTCCCAAGCCTTCTCTTCAAGAATGGCCTTGTTGTAGGTATCAGGTACACATGCCCCCTCAAGATGATGAAAGATCTTCTCAAAAGATGGGCTCTCCTACCTAGCTCAGGACATATGCCACAACGAGTTTCTAGAAGCCTACCGCAAGACTCATTCCCCCGAGTAACCTACGTGGCCACTAACATGTCATGGAAACATCTTAGATTCCTGGCCCGCACATTGCCCTCTTTCTTCATCCTATAGACCTCCGACATGGACAGATAGATGCCTCTCCTCTTTTGTCCCCATTCATGGGATTTTCCTCTAGATCTCATTAATTCACTTTTCCACATCTGTAGACAACCTAGATAACAATGTCAATGGAAATTGAACCTTGTAACCAACCAATTTCTGTGACAGGTACATGAGAACTTGGTACGAAATCAATATGCTTATTGTTCTGCCTTCTGAAAATGCATTCGTTCTGTGATGTGATGCCTGAATTTCATGAACTCTTCAAGATGTTTTTGGGAGATGGAACTTTCTTTGCTTTTTGGGTCGATAATTGGACGGATTCTTGTACTTTAGAATCGAGATTTCCGCATCTATTCTATATTTCTTCCTTACATGATGGCATGCTAGGGTGATGGATTGTTGGGATGATGGAGTTTGGATGCCCTCCTTCCATCCTGATTTTTCGAACCAACACTTGGAAGAGTTTATGCTTCTCTTGGATTCACCGAGATAGATCTGCGGCCTTGGAGTGGCAAAGACAATTGGAAAGGAGGGAAGGTGATTTTTCAGTTAGACGCGCCTACAAGTCGGTTGATAAACCTCCAGCTCCATTTGATACTTGTTTGTGATTGCAAGCTTATTTGGGAGTTGAAACTACAGAGCAAGATTTTCGTCTTCTTATGGCTACTATGAAGGAGACGTATCTTGACTAAGGATCGCTGTTCGAGATTGTTCGTTGGTGTCGCTGCTGTTTTCCCCCTTTGCAACTTTGAGATTGAATCCATTGAATACAAGTTCTTCCGCTATGATAAAACTTGTTCTATTTGGCGGGACAATGGATTTACATGGATGAATGCTCAGAGCCTTGAGACTTTTTGGGATTCTCTGAATGCTTCAAAACTATGGCCTCTTGCCGAGCTGCAATGTTCGATTGCTACTTTATGATCCATTTGGTTAGCTAGAAATGGTACTATCTTTGCAGGTGATAGGTTCTCTTCTGAAAATATATGTATCCATGCTAAGACATTTCTAGAGTCTTGGCATCTGTAAGTATTTCTAATTTCATCTTTTTGTAATATACATGGGGAGGACACCTTTGTGTGGTACCCTTTGGTTGACTTCAAAAGGAGTCGCACCTTGGGAGGATGCTTTTTCCTCTTATTGAGGAAAACCATCCATAAGCAATCTGTACAGTCCGTCCACGAGGGACATTGCACATCTATTGCAAGTGGGTCTGTTTTCCACATAGACGAGTGGAGCCACATGTATCAATCAACCATTCAGATTTTGCAATTTTATTGGCAGTCGCGATAAAGATACCTGAACGGGCCATTGTTGCAGTATCCGTAGTATCGACTTGGTATGGGGTAGAGGACTTGCTCGGTTGCAACCAGTTGAGACGTTGCATCAGATCGTTAATGTCTCACCTAGGAACTTCTATCGGAGGGCCATCTCCTTCATTGGCCATTCGAGCACTAGGAGGAGGGTATCCCTGCTTACTGTAGCATACAACTTCTATGTGACCAAATTTGTGACAGCAAGTGCACTTTGTTGTGCCATGACCTCGTCCCGAAGTAAGGCGTCCACGACCACGACTCCTGAAAGATTCACGACTTCCTCGCCCGGATGGGGTAGTGAAGGCAGAAACTTGTCCCTAATCATTGCTTTTAATGCTCGTATGAGGAAGATCAAGGCGACTCAGGGTACTATAGGCTTCTTCAATAGTGGGGAGAGTCATTGCTGTGATCATCTGAACGCGAGCGGCAGAATAGCCTAAATCGAGTTTGGCAAGGAACACTAGAATTGCCATTTGTTGGCGATGTTGATTCTGAGTAGGACATACGCAGCCTGGAATATAAGCATTATATCACTTAAAAAGGATTTTAAGAGAGAGAGGTACTTTGATAGTGAGCGTCCTGATTGCTTCATGTTGAGCATGTCAAAGTACATCTTATACATCCTACTTGAATTCTTATCCTGGCCATAAGTGGCTTGAAGGGAGGTTCACATATCGTGAGCAGTTTTGTAGTAGACGAGCTCATCCCCAATCTTGTCAATAACATTGGCCATGATCAAGGAACTGACCATTCCGTCATCTTTGGTCCAAGTTGTATTTTTACACATCTTTTCAACATGCTCTGACTCCAAGAGAATGCGTTCCTCGTCGTATCCATAGACGATCATGAGGAACATGCGGGACAACTTGGGATAATTGGTGTCATCCAATTTAGGGATCGACCCAAATGAGGGTAGCCAGGTGCTCCCTCGATCTTATCCGTGAGATGTCACTTTTGATTGCGACATGTTGACGAAAGGAGTCGAACTTGCTCTATAGAAGGATCCAAATAGGGATGAAACTTCCTTAAATCATGTCAGAGGAAAGGTTGGATGGTGGCGGTATGGTATTATATATAGATTGATTTGGTGGTGGATGCTGGAGGACGAACCGACAGGGGTCGGTACTGGATGAACATGATGGGTGGTGGTGGTGGGCGGGTTGGCTTGATGGAGTCAGGTTTTTTTTTGTGGGGGGGGGGGGCAACAGGCCTGGAGATGGTGGGAGGGAGGGGGGACAACTCTCGAGATGTAGGGGGGGAGGGGGCAACGACCCTTGAGATGGGGTAGGGGCTTTGCAGGGGCTCTCTATCAGGTGGGATGAGGGCTTGGGGTCGGGCCGTGGGGGGCTTTGCAGAGTTGGGCGACAGGGAAGCGACGGTGGGGGGGGGGAGGGCTTTGATACCAAGTTAATGAATAAAGTTGTACTTTTCTTATTGAAAAAAAGGAATCCCTAGGGCTCTTTATGTAAGTAAAGAGACCTAAGGTTAGGGTTACAAGAGAATTTGTACATTAAATGACTAATATAACCTATAGTTTATGAATAGAGTTCTTCTCAACAGAGACATTTATGATGTTCATGGAAGAATCTCTAGATGCAAGAACCCATTCGAGGGTCGTGACCGCAAGGTTTGATGTGTTAGGTATTTATCTTCAAGTAGGCCTATCACACTCTCACTGCTAACCTATTCTTCGAGTCGGAATTAGAGAAAGAGATTACCATTTGATTTGGACCTTGCGGCTTCTGATGAAGATCAAGGTGTTTCTCTGGATCCATTGCATGGAGAGGGTCTTGACAAGGCACGCAAGTCCATCTATACATCGAGTGACAACTGTACATATTTTTTGTGATGGGGCAACTAAGGACCTTGCCCACCTTTTTTATTCATGTGCCCATATCTGTGAGATATGAGACATTGTGGACATATAATGGGTGGACTTCTTCTCACACTTGAATTTCTGAAACTCTTTGGTGGCTAGCCGGTTTAGATTTATGGCAGCGTAATTGAGACATGTTGCTACATTGTGGGCAATCTGGTTCACACGTAATGGGGTCATTTTAGGGCAAAGAGATTTTATGTTTGAGAATGCATTTATCTTGTTAGATTTCTCCTTGAGACATGGTTGTAGTCTTGTTGCTTTTATTTTAATATAATTTTACGGCAGACATCACTCTAAGTGCTTCCCCCTTTTTTGACTCTTAAAAAAATACTTGTCTCCAACAATATTATCTACATATACTGCTCATATAACCATGTCCATAGCAGGACTATTTATGATGAAGACTAGTAATCTCCAGTTAAGACAATTTTGAGGGTAATTCATCAGAAAAATCATCTGAAAGTCTTGTGTTGCTTATTGGAGATGTTGGTGGCAATTCAATTTCATAGCTTTATTAAATGGATCAATCTAGAGGGTTTTATGATTCAGTTGTAGCATATATATGGGGTCTTGGGCTATATAACACCTCACATATTTATTTTTTAGACAAAAGGGGGGAATCACGCCTATGCACCCACCCCATTATAATTATGAAATATAATAAAAAAACACGACACATTACAAATTACAAGAGCTAGGAATCAAGCAAGCTTTTATTAGTGGACACTAACATATTCACAATAAACATGTTGACCAGAAAAAAGAACATCATTACGAGCCAACCAAATTGCCCACAAAACTGCCACTGGTAGAAGAACCTCTTTTCTATGTCTATCACGCGCTCCATAGAGAGAAGTCCAAAAGGAGTCGAACGAAGTGGTGCAAACCCAATCCAGCCCCACCTCACCCCAGATAGGCGACGAAATCAGGCAACAAAAGAATAGGTGTTCCAACGTCTCAATTGCATTGCCACACAGAGGACCGCTGTCCAACACTTCTACAAATATCTTAGCACAACGATCTCGAGTCATGAGACGCTTCCTTCTGAAAAGCCATAGGAAAAAATCAATCCTCTCGGGGAGACCTAAAGACTAGACAAACTTGCAATCTTGAATCAGAACATCCGAAGTAACAATAACGGTCTGTAAATGGCACCATAGGCCTTCCGAACTAAGAACAATGTGTCCTTCCACACCCAGTGTTCAGGACTAGAGGAGGGCTTTCCCGCCTACCCTAACGAGTCGAGGAGATGGAGGAACTCCTCCAAGCGTTGGTCGAAGAAAGAAGATCTGAAGGATGACATCCAATTTCCATTGATCCAACAGTCCACAACCCACACATCAGAATCATCGACCAAGGCAAAAAGGCGAGGGAAACACCCACAGAGGGGGCCATCCCAATCGTCCTTCCAGAAACCAAAAGAGGTGCCATTCCCCATCACCAGGTTGAAGCTCTCATGAAAGCGAGGCATCACCTTCTCCAGAACGCAGATTAATTAGGCCTCTGCCGCAACGGACCTGACCCTGCTAAAGATATATCATAAAGTTGCTTGATTAGTTTACAACAAATACTCTTGTCCTTACCCCAAATCCTTCTCACCCACTTGAGCAAAACAACTTCGTTGAGGGACTCCAAGATCTTGATCCCAATCCCACCATTCTTCTTAGGCAACGTAATGGTCTCTAAGTCTACCAAGTGCATCCCTGACTTTCCTGGCCAGATCTACTCCAAAGGAATTTACGCATCACCCGCTCCATAGGCCTCCTGATGCCCATCGGAGGAGTCGTGAAGAAAAGAAGAAAACCGCGATTGCGGAGAGAACCGCCTTAACCAACATCAAGCATCGCCCTCGCGATAAAAGAGAAGCCTTCCAACCAGTCAATTTCCTTTCCAACTTTTCCACCACTGATAACCAATCCGACATCTTGACTCTGCCTGCCGTTAGAGGAAGCCCAAGGTAACGAATAGGAAGGGAACAACGTCCCGTGCCCAACTCCAAGCTGCAAGCTCCAGCCTCATCCTCCGGCATTCCAAACGGAATGACAATCGATTTGCTATGGTTCAGCTCCAGACCAGACATCTCCCCAAATACCTCTAACACGAGAGCCTTGTAACCAACCTCCTCCCTACCACCCTCCAAAAACAGGATCGTGTCATCTGCATACTGGAGCAAGGGGATACACATATCCCCACATTTGTAACATGTAACAACTTTGCAACTCTGAATCCAATCAACCATGCAGGCAAGGACATCAGCTGCAAGAATGAAAAGCAGAGGAGCAAGAGGGCACCCCTGCCTAACCCCTCTCTACAGTTGAAAGAACCCTCCCTCAGGGCGCCCCTTAACCAGCACCGATAACGACACTATTGTCATGCATCGTTTCATCCAAGTTATCCAGACGTTCGGAAAGCCCCTCCTATAAAGAGCCATCCATAAAAACCACCAATCCAAAGTGTTATAAGCTTTTGCAAAGTCAACCTTTCAGAGCAGAGCCTGCATGCTGCTGCGTTTCCATTTTGAAATAATCTCAGAGGCCATCACCAAACTATATGCGATCTGACGCCCTTGTATGAAAGCCGACTAAACTGGGGAGACAATATAATCAAGAACTCTGTTAAGACGAACCACAAACACCTTCGCTACTATTACCTGGGTTTACCGTTAGTAAATGGAAGGATGAAGAAAGCGAACTGGGATGTTGTGCTTCATAAGATGGAACAAAGATTAGCGGGATGGAAGGCAATCACCCTATCCGAGGGGGAAGGGGGTAAGTTCATTTTGCTGAAACCCGTGTTATCGACGATATCGTTGTTCTTCTGCTCTACGTGCATTCTTCCTGCTGGGGCTCCTAGGAAAATTGAAATCCTTATGAAGTCCTTCTGGTCGGATGGCAAGCAACAAAAATCGGAGATACACCTTGTTGGGTAGAAGGAGGTGACACAGGGAAAAAGGGATGGCAGACTTGGCATCTGTGATGTTGAATGCATGAACAAGGCGTTGTTGGCGAAGTGGGTGGCCCAAATCTGGGGTCCTTCCTCTTTCATGCTCAGGTTAATCCGTAAGGTCTATGGCGTTGGGGGCGAGCTGGTGGCAGGGAGAGTGCGTTGGGAGTGTCCATTTAGTGTCGGTGTCCAGGAGGTTCTCCCCGCACTCGCGCATAATTTACGTCCACAGGTTGGGGATGGTCGATTGTTCCATTTCTGGGGTGACGACTGGACAGGGGAGGGGATGTTAAGCGCTAGGTTCCCGAGATTGTTCACTCTTGCGGCCTCGCGGGATGTCTTGCTCTGCCATGGGGTCCAGCACTTAGGCCTCGGAGTTCGTCAACGAATTATCTAAACAGAGGATAGAGGAGTTTCTCAAGATGCGGTCGGAGTTGCCGGCGACGGTTGATATCATTTCGACGACCCCTATCGAGCATGCCGATCACTTCGCGTGGGTGGGAAGTTTTCTACGAAGAAGGCATACGAGGAGCTGCGACAACCAACGAAGGAGCAGGACTTGGAGTTTACGCAGGACTTAGAAGTGATTTGGGCTGCCATGATTCCTTATAGGGTTAAGATTTTTCTGTGGTGCTTGAGGAGAGACTGCATATGTGATAAGGTTAGGCGGGCTCGTCTATTTGGGGCGCAGGACACGATGTGCGACATGTGTCAGTGTCAACAGGAAGATACAGATCATAAGTTCTTCAAGTGCCCACTCTCAGCCGGGTTTGGAGAGAGCTGGGCTTGACGTGGCTCCGAAGTGATGACACGACAGTGTTCTGGCGTTCGATCCAGAGGGTGGGACGCAACTCCACTGATGACGTATCTGCGGCCTTCGCAGCTCTGTGGGTAATATGGCTTGGTCGTAATGACCTTTTTTTAGGAACCAGAGGTTATACTCGGAGAATGTTCTTTCACATTGTAAAGCCCTTTACAACTTCTGGGCAACTCGTTAATGTACCTCTCCTTTATTATTGAATATACTAAGGCGGTATCTCCCAACTTGGGAGACTACCCAATGCTTTCCCATAAAAAAAGGTAGATGCCATTCGAGAGTGCAATCAGTATGTAGTCTTCAATCCTTTCTGTCGAATCCGACTTTGGAAGAAGAAGCCATGTTAAGCCTTTCGAATCCTGCATTGCACCGACAAAACTCCTCCACAACCTCCAAAGTCTCATTGCCCACTAGGTTCCAAAACTCTTTGTAAAAGAAAATCGGGAAGCTGTTGGGGCACAACACCCCATCTTCATTCGAATTCCACACATCCACCCTAATTTCCTCCAAGGTAGCCGGTAAAATCAAGCTAGTCGCGTGCTCCTCAGAGAGGTGAGACACCCCAAGGCCGCTATACCTCCAAGGCCTAGAGGAAGCTCTCCTTGAGAAGCCATGAAAATGGTCAGCAACCGCATTTCCCAGCTCTCTTTCACCCTCAGTTCTGTTGCCATCAACGATTATAGATAGGAAGGAATTGTTCCTACGTTTGCCACTGGCTATCCTACAACAACAACAACAAAGCCTTTTCCCACAATTAAGTAGGGTCGGCTACATGGATTCTTCGCCTCCATTCAGATCTATCTTGGGTCAATCTCGGGCTTATATCCAAAAAACTAAGATCCCTTCGTATAGTCTCTTTCCAACACTTCTTGGGCCGTCCTCACCCTCTCTTAGCCGGCTCAACATCCCACCACTCGCATCTCCTAACCGGTGTATCAGTTGACCTTCTTTGCAAATGACCAAACCATCTTAAGCGATTTTCTCGCATCTTATCCTCGATCGGAGCTATACCAACTTTCTTTCTGATTGCATCATTCCGAATCCGATCTTTACGTGTATGTCCACACATCCATCTTAGCATTTTCATTTCTGCTACAGCCATTCTCTGCACGTGTCTATGGTTCACAGGCCAACATTCAGAACCATAAAGCATAGCAGGTCTCACGACTGCTTTATAAAACTTTCCTTTAATTTTTAAAGGAATTTTCTTATCACAGAGAACAGCGGAGGCTCCTCTCCACTTTAGCCAGCCTGCATTTATTCTATTAGTAACATCTCCATCAATTTCCCCATCATGTTGCAAAATAGATCCCAGATATCTAAAAGAATCTCTCTTCTGAATGTTATCGTCACCAATCTTCACCTCGATTCCTTCACCATTGCTTCCATCAAAGGTGCATTCCATATATTCCGTCTTAGCCCTACTTATACGAAAACCTTTAGTCTCCAATGCATGTCTCCAAACCTCAAGCTTCTCATTTACTCCATCTCTAGTCTCATCAATCAACACAATATCATCAGCAAATAACATACACCAAGGTAACTCATCCTGAATGTGACTTGTCAACTCGTCCATAATCAAAGTAAAAAGAAATGGACTCAAAGCTGAACCTTGATGTAAACCAATGTTGATATCAAAATAGTCAGTCTTCCCCGTCGGGGTCCTTACACAAGATAAAGCCCTATCATACATATCCTTTATGAGATTAATGTATAGGACAGGTACTTGTCTCTTCTCCAAAACTCTCCACAGTATCTCTCCTGGGATGTAATCATAAGCCTTCTCCAAATCAATAAAGATCATATGGAGATTCTTCCTTTTAGCTCTATAAATCTCCATTGTTCTCCTCAGCAAATGGATGGCTTCAATAGTTGAGTGACCTGGCATGAATCTGAATTGGTTTTCTTTTATTTGGGAAACTTGTCTCAACCTTCTTTCGATCACACGTTCCCAAATTTTCATAGTGTGACTCATCAGCTTGATACCTCTGTAATTTGAACAATTTTGAATGTCTCTGTTCTTATAAAGATGCACCACGATACTCCTCCTCCAATCTTTAGGGATTTTCTTGCTTCGCCAAATAACATTTAATAGATTCGTAAACCAAGTCAAACCACGCTCACCTAAAACTTTCGATACTTCTACAAGGATGTCATCCGGTCCAACACCTTTCCCAGGTCTCATAACCTTCAAAGCCTCCTCTACTTCTTTTCTTTGTATTCGTCTATAGCATGCACGATTGAAGTAACTTTCACTACTAGCTAGATCACCCAAAGTGATCTCTCTATTTCCTTCTCCAATGAAAAGTTTATGTAAGTATTGCTCCCATCTAGTCTCTATATCCTTCTGAGTAACAAGCACGTGACCTTCCTCGTCCTTAATGCCTCTCACTTGAGAAAGGTCTTTGGTCTTTCTTTCTCTTGCTTTGGCCAACCTGAATATATCCTTCTGGCCCTCCTTAGAGTTGAGATTTTTATACAAAACCTCATAAGCTTTTGACTTAGCTTCGCTTACAGCCTTCTTTGCTTTCTTCTTTGCTATTTTATAGTCTGTGACAGTTTCCTCTGTTCTATCCTTAGACATAGCTTTAAAGTAAACTCTTTTAGTTTTTAGCTTCTCTTGCACCCCTTCACTCCACCACCAAGCCTCCTTTTGACCCGGAGCTCCTCCTTTTGACTCGCCTAGCATCTCTTTGGCTACCTTTCGGATACAAGATGCTACTGCCTCCCACATCTCGTTTGCGCTACCGCTACAATCCCAAGATAAGTCTTCTAAAACCTTCTCCCTGAAGCTTGATTGCTTCAGCGGAAGATTCCACCACCTAGTTGTAGTGATCTTAGGAACCTTCCTTTTCTTTACCAGCCCTTTTATTTGTAAATCAAAGACTAACAAGCGATGTTGGGTTGTCAAACTCTCTCCAGGGATTACTTTGCAATCTTTGCAACACAACCGATCTCTTCTCCTCAACGCAAAGTAATCGATCTGTGTTCTAGTTGAGCCACTCTTATAAGTAATTAAATGCTCCTCCCTCTTCTTGAAAAGTGTGTTTGCTATTAAAAGATCATATGCAGTTACAAAATCCAGAATGACTTTTCCCTCTTCGTTTCTATCCCCAAAATCATGTCCTCCATGCACACTTGCATACCCTGAAACATCTTTTCCCACATGTCCATTAAGATCTCCACCTATGCAAACCATCTCTCTTTGTGGGATTCCTTGTAAAATCTTATCCATATCCTCCCAAAAAGCTTGTTTACTCCTTTCATCTAAACCAATTTGTGGTGCATAAACTGAGATGATATTCAGAATTTCTTCTTCAAGCACCAACTTTAACAAAATAATCCGATCCCGAAATCTTTGCACCTCAACCACACAATCCTTCAAATCTTTATGAATAACCATTCCAATACCGTTTCTGCCCTTATCTTTGCCTGAATACCAAAGTTTAAAGCCTGTCTTCTCGATCTCCCTTGTTTTCTCTCCAACCCATTTAGTCTCTTGAAGACATAATATATGAATCTTCCTTCTTTCCATTGTATCCACTATCTCCATCAATTTTCCAGTTAAAGTACCGATATTCCAACTACCAATCCTTAACTTCCTTTGCAATCTCTTTTAACCAGTGGAAAAAAACAGTGTTCGCATATCCCTCCTTTAACCAAGCAGAGCGTGATATCTGCTTCCATTCCGCCACCTGTTTCCGATCTTCTTCCACTATCACTCTTTGAGCGGAAGCCCTTTGCCCCTGCTCCACAGTGTCTAGCACCCTACCATCCTCAAGTCTATCAAGTCTCAGGACCTCCTGATCCGCGGACACCCTTCGAGTTCTTCTAGACTCCCTGATCTCCTTATACACACACAATCTCTGACGTAAAGACTACAACTCCTGCTGCATAGCCGACACACAGGGGCCATACACACATGAAAAAGCAAACAGAGTCGAGGATATAGAGCACTCGAGGAGCATTGTAAGGATGTGAGAGTCCTTCACCTTCGCTCTGAACTTAAACGAGGAATCCTTCCAAGCCAGAATCAGACTTCCCGAGCTCCTCACAATGTCAATCATTATGAAGTTACTCAATGAATTTGCACCAAAAGAGCGCCACACACCCACACCGCAAGACTCAAGTTTCGTTTCTTGAAGAAAAATGACATCACATACCCATTCCACAAACCTTGTGCCTAAAGCCCTTCTTTTCTCCGTATCACCCAGACCTCTAACATTCCAAGAAAGAATCTTCATTTAGTAACGACTTGTGCACCCAACATGCTCACTGCGCCAGCTAAAAAAACCACACGAGACTTGCGTTCTGACACATTTGGCACCTCCTCACACGTAGGGCTTTTGTTTCCGCGCCTATACCTCTTCGCAACTCCTCTTTTAACCGTAGAGCACATGGCACAATCTTCATCTTGTTGAGCATCCACTACCGTTGCACCCCCATCAACACCGGCCAGTACAGGCTCCTCAAAACCATGATCCATTAAGGACGAGCCCAAGAAAGCGGAGGGGTCGCCGACTGGGGAAGAGCTGCAGAAGGGAAACTCGCCCGAGGAAGCTGAGTTCTCTACGCAACACCCCTAAGGGGGCAGACCATAGAACCGGTCATGACAGATGCAAGAACCTGAGCCAACACATGCGCTCAGTTGCTCCAAACGTTTCAGGGGAGCCTTCTGACCTGAAACCGTATCTTTACGGGTTGACAAGAGGACTACATTCGGACCCGCTCCACCTCTTGCCCAGAAGAGACCCGCACAATCGGGAATCGGGAAAGAGGGTAAGCACCTGGATCTGGGAACCGACAATGGAAGTCCACTTGACAAAGAGTGTAGCCGGTTCACTGTATACGTTTGGTCGACCCGACTGATGAAACCCAGTTTCATGGTTTTAATCCGCAGATATTAACCTCCTAGCTTAGACTAAGTGTCAATAAAAATAAGACAAATCCTTGTTTATAGCAGAGTCATGGAATAAATTAAAAATACAAAAAAATAGCAAAACCAAGTGTTCGTAGTGTTTTTATACCCTTAAAAACGCTCGTAAAAACATTTCTCCCTTCATTTGGCCTCGTCTTCGTTTTTGGTCAACATGTTTCATGTTTTGCGTTTTTCCAAATTCGGCCTCCTTTTCCCTCCACATTCTTCTTTCAAATAATCTGATTGGGCCACGTGGTGCCTTCTGGTTGCGCCACGCGACCCGTCTCTTCTCGCGCCAGTCACCCACACTTCCGGCCGTTGGATGGCCTTCTGAATCCTTCCATCACAGCCGTTCCTTCCCTCTTCAAACCTCAGCCACCCGATCAACCTTCAGATTCCATCCCCATCATTTGTTGTTGTCTAAACCTCCTTGTGCCACGTGTCACACTTCCAATTGCACGATCATCTCTAAGATGCTTCCATCCCAGCCGCTCATCTCCGCTTCATCGATCAGCCCTTCGATCGAGCCCCGGACTCCATCGCAGCCGTCTGCTCCTGCCTTTATCTCCGCACAACACGTGTTGCACTCTCATCTATCGATCAAGCCCCCATCAAAGATCGGGTCCTCTCGTTTGCGCCCTTCTCCTGACCGCTGGATTGCAAGATCCAACAGTCAGGACTTCATCGTCTACCTCCGTTCGCCCCTCGCCCACGATCTCCACCTCGCGCGACAACCTCCCCCTTTCCATTTCTCCCCTCGTATCAGCCATCTTCTCTACTCACTAACTACCCCAAGACATAGCCACATCTTCTCTCATCCTCGCGAGCCTCTTGGGTCGTCAATAACCACCCCTCTCGCTCCATATCTACCACTCAACTCACGATGTCAACCACCTGGAACCGATACCCCCCCTCTAAATACGTCGTCGCCGCCACTCACACACTTCATCCACCTTTACGTGGGGCTCCGCCCAACCCTTCTCTTCCTCCCCATGACAGGGGGAGGGGCGATCAAAGCGCGACGACGATGGTAGCCTCCACTGATGACCCTGGTCATGATAGGCCAGGACCGCGATGGTTCGCCACCGCCAAGCTGCTCTAGTAGCTGCAGGGGTCTAGCGATGACCCGAGGTCCTCTTAGGACCTCACGCCTAAGCTTCCACGCCGCCAAATCCCAGGTAAGCATCCCTCAATCTCTTCTCGCTTTTTTCCTGTTTTTCTTTTAATTAATTAGGTGTTTATACACTTGATCATCCTCCATGGTTCATTCCTTTAGCTTCACTTGTTCATCACCATCCTCGTGCATATCTTCCCTCACGATTTTCCCTTCTCCATCATCTGAACATCTCCGACCCAACTCTTCTCCCCCGCTCGCCGGAGATAGAGCTTAGTCCCCCACTCCTCCACTCGTCAGGGACCCATCTCACCCACACTCACTTCGCGTCACACAGTCGTTGCTTCGGCTACGTATTAACGCATGCAGGTGCTTGATGTCTCAATGATCGGAACTCCACCAGAGAGGAATTGGGTGACTCCGCCTCCGACGAAGAAGCCGCGACGATCCTCTCTAGGTCGTTACTCGCTTCGCCCTTGCTTCGAGCTTCATCAACCAGCTTCTAGAATACTCCAGGGAGCTCCATCAAGCCGGGAGAAGAGAGGCGGAGCTCCAGGCGCCTCGCTGGAGGCATGATTTCGCCGCCAATCGCAGATGAGGAAGAAGATACAGTTGCCGTTGAATGCACCTCCCTGGTGCTCATCCAACAACTCACACTCAGCCACGTCGCGTCCTCAACACGCTACAACAACCGTCAGATGTTGAAGATCGGAGGACCGAAGTTAGGCCACGTCGACTCATCAGCAAGCTTCAGCCACCATTCGATCGCCGTGATCTGATGGACCTCAAGCATCCACACGTCGGGTCTCGAGCTTTAGCACCAGATCTTCAGGCTCGGGACCCCCAAGCCATCTTCGAGCCACATCCGAATCAGAGGAGCACCCGAACCTAGCCGAAGCAAATCCGAGCCTCCTCCGAGGCTACGCTTCCACCGAGCCTAGTGCCCACGTGCTAGTCACGTGCACGCTGAGTTAATTTGCAAGGTCCTCACGATTTCTTCAATATTGCAACCAGGTACAGAGATCACGTGCCACCCACGCGCACCGGAGTATTTTGCACCCGAACCCCTCCAAGTTCAAATAATAGCAAATATACCCCTGTACGTGTAGGTATTTACAGGGAAGGTCTCGCGCTTAATTTTATTTGCATTTTAGCCCCTCCCAGGGACCTGTTTGCTAGTTATCTTTATGTTTTTCTTGCATTCATGCCCTTAATTTCATTTGTGAATATCTTGAGCATCCTAGCTCCATTTCAGTTGATTTCAGTTGCGTTTCCAAGCTCGTTTCGTTATCTTCTTAATAGCATGCTTAGATTTCTGTTTTGACACTGTGAATTTTGATGCATTATTTTCATAGCCAAGTATCACTTATAAACCAAGATCCCTTCGTATCGTCTCTTTCCAACTTTTCTTGGGCCGTCCTCACCCTATCTTAGCTGCTTCAACATCCCAAAACTCACATATCCTAACTGGTGCATTAGCTGACCTTCTTTGCTAATGATCAAACCATTGTAAGTGGTTTTCTCGCATCTTATCCTCGATCGGAGCTATACCAACTTTCTTTCTGATTGCATCATTCCGAATCTGATCTTTACGTGTGTGTCCACTCATTCACCTTAGTATTTTCATTTTTGGCGCATCCATTCTCTACACATATCTATGGTTCCCAGGCCAACATTCATATTCGTAGAGCATAGTAGGTCTCACGGTTGTTTTGCAAAACATTGCTTTGATTTTTAAAGGAATTTTCTTATCACAGAGAACTACAAAGGCTCCTCTACTTCCTTTCTTTGTATTTGTTTATAGCTTGTACAATTCAAGTAACTTTGACTACTAGCTAGATCACCGAAAGTGATCTCCCTATTTCCTTCCCAAATGAAAAGTTTATGGAATTCAAGTAACAAAAGTCTAGATAGATCACTTAAGAGGCTCGTGTCTCTGAGTTCGACCTTGGGCTTGACCAAGCAAAGTATAAATTTACCGCTTTACCTTTAATTGTTCCATTATTTTTAAAGCGGTTTTTGACTAACCTGATTTTACCTGACTGCAACGAACTGTTAATTCTACATGATTAGAAGGGTAAAATTTTGGCCCCCGAACCAAAGCAAGAATCGTCGTGGCCACAAAGAAGCGAAGTCGAGATGACAACACAAGAATAATCCTTGATCGTTATGAATCTTGAGACTTGCAGGGCAGAAAAGGAACGACACACGAAATCATCAGGCGCGTCTTACCCTGAGGAATCGCCTCAACTTCTGTCCTATTCAAATCTCCTCAGGCTGACGTATCACCGACGCCGTGGAGCAGGAGGTCGGAGACCCCTCCATCGAGAACTGCGGTGGTGGCAGCGACAATAAAAAAATGAATTGATACCAGGAAAGTGGGACGATTTACCCTCATCACCACTGCTGAAGAAGGTACCATCAGATCTGCACGACACTTCAAGAGGACGATAACGACATCAGGATCAGACTCCGGTGATGAACCATCAGCCAAGACCTTTACAACACCAACTTCCCTGAAAGCTGGACCAAGACTCTTCAAAGTCCGAGATAGGAAGGGGATCCCCCTTAGCTGCGCAACCCGCCAGACGAAGGATGGCTCTCCTCCATCTGCAAAATGTGGATACCTCCAAGCTACATCATCCCTGCCCATTAGATTCAGTAGGCACACTGTCTGACCTTGCGTCGGTCCACTCATGCAGCACTTCCTGCTCCCCAGCGGCACCACATCACCCACAAACTCCTTACCAAAGAGAAGCAAAATCCCTGCCCATACCGAGGTGACAGATAACGAGTCCTTCACCCACAAGCCAATCAACAAACCTAACTTCGGTTCTGCTGCTGATTCCTCAGCCACAACATCTGCAAATGACGTACCTTGACTTTCCAGGCCTTCACGAATCTGCAGCTCCACCCTGCCACCAAAACCACTGCTCTCTTGCCTCAATCAGTTTTCCGGCGTCGTGCCCTCAGAAGAGCAGAGCGCCCTGCAATGGTCGACCTTCCCACAATCGAAACAACACAGCTATTGTGAACACCCCAAAGCGAGGTGACCCGACTCGCCACATCGAAGGCATTTCGTACCCGGATTGCGGTGAGAAACATAAATCCACCCAGCTTCTTCCTCCTCGTGAAGGTGCGGACCTGCAATACCCACACAACGCCAACAGTGGATCCTTGCCGAGATTTTCCTTCGCGTAGCCTCCCTCCAACGTCTTTCCCTCTCCGCGTAGCTTCTCATATTCCCCACCTCTCCCCATCATATATCTCCGCCCATCCTTATCATATATATTTGCCCTTACCAGTCCCCTCCTACCTTTTTTCCCTTCCTCGCCCACTCCCTCATTCTTAGCTATCTTTCACAAGTTTTCTTATGTAAACTCCAAGAACGATTTCCACACCTCATTTATATATGAAATGACCTTTCTTCTGGTGTTGGAGATGGTATCCAACATTTTATTTACTTGCTTACTGTTAGAATATTTCTATATTCTGTGTATCTTTCTTGTTATTTTATTTCTTTATGTCTATCCTATGTAATTTACCCATAGGTCTCTCCCCTATATAAGAGAGCCTAGAGTTACAAGAAATAAGCACCTCTCCTTTTTCTCCCAAAGTGGTATCAGAGCTGTGATGTAAGCATCTCTCCTTTTTGCTGATCTTTCAGAGACAGGCATGGCAGATTGCAGACCTGTCACTACTCCTATAGATCCGAGCATGAAGCTATATGATGACGACATTGAGGAAGTTGACAAGAGAAGGTACATGGAGCTTATGTGACCATCATCAGGCCTTCCATATCCTTTGTTGTAAGCAAAGTAAGTCTGTTTATGGAGCAACCCAGACATGCACATATGGATGCGGTCCATATGATTCTAAGATACTTGAAGACTTCACCTGGTACGGGACTTCTTTTCAACATCGGCACATCTCTCTCAGTTACAGCATATGCAGATGCAAATTATGCTGGATGTCTAAAGGATAGGAAGTCTACATCGGGTTTTGCTGTGTTTATAGGGAATTCTCTGGTTTCATGGAAGAACAAGAAGCAGACTGTGGTTGCCAGATCAAGTGCTGAGTCATAATACAGGGCTATGGCACAAGCTCCCACGGAGATGATGTTGGTCAGATCTGTTCTTACTGACCTGATTATAGAGGTGCCACTTCCCATGCATCTCCAATGTGACAACCAGGCTGCTCTTTTTCTTGCCAACAACCCCGCATTCCATGAGAGAACGAAACATATTGAAGTAGACTGCCATTATACTAGAGATATGATTCAGAAGGGTCTGATTTCTACGTCTCATGTTAGTTCAGGAGAGCAAACAACAGATATCTTTACCAAGGCATTACTCAGGTGGGCATTTCTGAAGTCTTCGTTCAAGTTGAGCATGATTGACATCTATGCTCCATCTTGAGGGGGAGTGTTGGAATATTTTTACATTTTGTGTATCTTTCTTGTTATTTTTTTCTTTATGTCTATCCTATGTAATTTACCCATAGGTCTCTCCCCTATATAAGAGAGCTAGGGTTACAAGAAATAAGCATCTCTCCTTGTTCTCCCAACACTTACAAACATGTCATGCTGGGTATCCAACATTCTTTATTACTTGCTTACAAACATGTTATGCTGCCTAAAGGCTAGAAAAGAAAAGTGAAACTTTGGAAAAAAAAACTTATACTTAATCTTGCAACATAGTTTATTATTTTTATGTCATAGGCATGATGGCAATAACAACCAGTTACGATTTCTTTGATGTTTGATATGTCATGGAACTCCACCTTACATTTCTAGAAAGGATTCCAGAATTTTCATGCGGTAAATCAATGCTCGAGCTTCTCTTTTTGTGCCACAGGTGTTATTTTTAATGTATCATTACTTCGCCGCAGTAGAGATATATAATGCAATACGTGTCTTCATTGCTGCTTATGTTTGGATGACTGGATTTGGGAATTTTTCATATTATTACATACGAAAGGATTTCAGTCTTGCTCGCTTTTCTCAGGTACACTTTCGCTTTTCAGATGAAGTTTTTTTTATCATAACAGTAATAATTTAGTGCTTCAGAATACATGATTCATAACCAGTATGTACTTTCTATGGAGGAGATCTCTGAGGATGACTGACACCAGACATCTCAGCATCTTTAGAGTCTATTACGACTTGGACACCCCCATCTCCATTTCCGGTTTGGTCGTGCAATATGCGAATAAGCCATGCAGATGATGTACGGACAAAGGGTGATTTGACCTCTGCACATGCATTGGTTGTTGCCCTAGTACCAAATTTAGGCAGTTATATAAAAAAGTCATTCTAATGAGGTTCCAATTAACTATTAAAGCATTGTCTAACCCAGTGTCATTCTCTGGTTGCTATCTCAACTGTTGTTATCATCTATTATTTAGTGTGTTATCTTGGATGCTATAATAACGTTCATTCAATTTCAGATGATGTGGAGGCTTAATCTCTTGGTGGCCTTTTGCTGCATTGTTCTAAATAACGACTACATGCTATATTATATTTGTCCTATGCATACACTTTTTACTATTATGGTATATGGAGCTCTTGGAATCTTCAGCAAGTACAATGAAATTGGTTCAGTGATTATCTTGAAGATCACATGTTGTTTCTTGCTGGTGATATTAATTTGGGAAGTTCCTGGAGTTTTTGACACTATATGGAGTCCTTTTACATTTTTATTAGGTTAGAAACCCTGATTTTCCCTTTCAGTTTATCTAAATTCATACATTATAATTTTTGAAGTATTACATGACCTATTTATAGGATATGGAGATCCCGATCCTTCGAAATCGAAGTTCCATTTGTTGCATGAGTGGCATTTCAGGTCGGGTCTGGATCGCTATATATGGATCATTGGAATGCTATATGCATACTACCATCCAACTGTAAGTTCTCTTAACGCTTTTGTTTTCAGCATATAAACATTATGTCCATTGTGAATTTGTGATTGGGAGTGTTTGCTTTTGCAGGCTTGCTTTGTTTTACAATAGTAATTTAATATAAGTAATTGATTGTTTTTCTTAACTCATCCCGTCCCCCATGGGGTAGGTTGAAAGATGGATGGAGAAACTTGAAGAATGTGAAACCAAGCGCAGAAGGACTATCAAAACTATTATTGCAGTTTCCTCTCTGACCGTAACAACTCATTTCAGCTAATAGAATTTATTTTGGTTATATTATCAAACATATCATGCGGTATTTATCATTCACTATATTCCAGGTTGGTTATCTTTGGTATGAATACATATACAAGCTGGACAAGATCACATACAACAAATTTCATCCTTATACATCTTGGATTCCAATAACGTATAGTTTAATTTGAGCTTCATGTTTCATTTATGTATTTTGCGATTTTCCATGCATATGGTAAGAGATTTAATGTTTATGTTGCAGAGTCTATATTTGCTTAAGAAATTTCACGCAGCAGTTACGGAACTTCTCATTAACACTCTTTGCGTGAGTTCTTTGAACAGTAATTTTATACTCTTTCCTGCATAAGCTTCTATTTTCTCATATGCTCATGTTTTTCAGATGGCTCGGCAAGATAACATTGGAGACATATATTTCCCAGATCCATATCTGGCTCAGGTTAGCATGCTACTTAAACCTTGTTAGAGAAGTTTGAATGATTTCCTTTACCATGGTACTTAAACCTTGTTTGAGAAATGTTGGAGTATCTGGTTGTGCACCCCATGAGTTGTAGATGGGTAAATAGATACCTCCAGGATTCATTTATCCCATTCAGTCTTTAGTCCCACATCTACCAGTTTGGAGATGTGGAGATTCCGTGGGTGCTATATATAGAGCCACACACCCTTGTAGTCAGATGAGAAAGTGCAATGCATAATATGACCATGTAAGGCCTTCTCCCGTGGTTTCATCCTGCTCCTTAGGGAGCAGGGTTCCACGTAAAATCCCGTGTTCATTCTAAGTTTTATTTCTTTATTCTGATATGCTTCCGCATTCTCTATTTTCTAACATGGTATAAGAGCGGGTTCGATTTTAGAGGTTTTTCCATTTTGTTCTTTGTTTTTGGTTCGAGATTAGATTATCAAGAAGCTTGGTTCGGGCTTATTTTTGAAGATTATTCTTGTTTGTCCATTGTTCGCTCAAATTCTTACTCTAGGGTTTAGATGAAACCCTAGACATTATTTCGTGTTCATCTACTCCAGTTCTGCGCAAACTCCAGTTCTGAGGTTGTTGTGTCTTTGCATCATGATAGGGCTTTCGATCCCCTATTCTCTCCGGCATATCAGCCAGGCGGAGGCTCGTATCAACATGTTGGGAAAATTTTCTAGGGTTTCATTACGAAACCTGATTCCAAGCGACGAGTCGCCTCCACGCGCACCAGACCGTAAGGGGGCCATTATTCCTCCCCCATATCGTATACCGGTGCATCCGCCACTACATGCAGAGCCTCCTCTTGACCGTGATCCTCCACGCAGAATCATCCGCAACAACAACCTGTCTGTTGGAAGCCTCCAGATCGAAGAAGATTTCCAGAGCACATGCTCCGTGCATGAAGCTCGCGCAAAGCATCTCTCCAGGAGGCGTGAGATCCCTTCAAGTTGCAACCCCTGTTGCATTCCTCCAAGCGATCGGGAAAGGGCTTCTGGCCGATCGGAGAAGGGCTCCAGGCCGCGAGCTCCAATGGCGCTCCCATCTCTAGGCGAGGCCCTACTCCTTCGTGATGTTTCTCCTTCAAAGGAGATCCACAGGTGGTATGCGGTCGCTCTTCAGATCAGCGCCGCCCTCTCCTTCCTCGGAGCTCCAGCTTCTGCCGCACTCCTCCCTCCATGCGCACAGGCAACGATGGCAAAATCTCCCGCCGCATCTCCTCCCTCCATGCGTGCAACCAGCGACCGTAGAAGCCATCCAGGCGGCTCCTCCCATCCCGCCTAGCCTCCTCGCGCCTCCCCTCTAGCGGCTGCGGCAAGGAACCCCCGCTGTAGTGGCGCGCCCCCTTGGTTGTCGAGAAATGGGGTTCCCTGATGGGAACCCTAAAGAAGTTCTATGTTGGCCCAAGGGCATGCAACCCTGTTAAAAAAAATGAAGGGTCGGTTTTGTTAAAGAAAAAGGGGTGCTTTATTGTAAAGCCCAAGAGGGCTTGGTTTTAAAAAAAGGAGGCATTTGTTTTAAAAAAAGGTGTGTACAACAACAACAACAAAGCCTTTTCCCACAATTAAGTAGGGTCGGCTACATGGATTCTTCGCCTCCATTCAAATCTATCTTGGGTCAATCTCGAACTTATATCCAAAAAACTAAGATCCCTTCGTATAGTCTCTTTCCAACACTTTTTGGGCCGTCCTCGCCCTCTCTTAGCCGGCTCAACATCCCACCACTCGCATCTCCTAACCGGTGCATCAGTTGACCTTCTTTGCAAATGACCAAACCATCTTAAGCGGTTTTCTTGCATCTTATCCTCGATCGGAGCTACACCAACTTTCTTTCTGATTGCATCATTCCGAATCCGGTCTTTACGTGTATGTCCACACATCCATCTTAGCATTTTCATTTCTGCTACAGCCATTCTCTGCACATGTCTATGGTTCACAGGCTAACATTCAGAACCATAAAGCATAGCAGGTCTCACGGCTGCTTTGTAAAACTTTCCTTTAATTTTTAAAGGAATTTTCTTATCACAGAGAACAACGGAGGCTCCTCTCCATTTTAGCCAGCCTGCATTTATTCTATTAGTAACATCTCCATCAATTTCCCCATCATGTTGCAAAATAGATCCCAGATATCTAAAAGAATCTCTCTTCTGAATGTTATCGTCACCAATCTTCACCTCGATTCCTTCACCATTGCTTCCATCAAAGGTACATTCCATATATTCCTTCTTAGCCCTACTTATACGAAAACCTTTAGTCTCCAATTCATGTCTCCAAACCTCAAGCTTCTCATTTACTCCATCTCTAGTCTCGTCAATCAACACAATATCATCAGCAAATAACATACACCAAGGTAACTCATCCTCAATGTGACTTGTCAACTCGTCCATAATCAAAGTAAAAAGAAATGGACTCAAAGCTGAACCTTGATGTAAACCAATGTTGATATCAAAATAGTTGGTCTTCCCCGTCGGAGTCCTTACACAAGATAAAGCCCTATCATACATATCCTTTATGAGATTAATGTATAGGACAGATACTTGTCTCTTCTCCAAAACTCTCCACAGTATCTCTCGTGGGACGGAATCATAAGCCTTCTCCAAATCAATAAAGATCATATGGAGATTCTTCCTTTTAGCTCTATAAATCTCCATTGTTCTCCTCAGCAAATGGATGGCTTCAATAGTTGAGTGACCTGGCATGAATCCGAATTGGTTTTCTTTTATTTAGGAAACTTGTCTCAACCTTCTTTCGATCACACGTTCCTAAATTTTCATAGTGTGACTCATCAGCTTGATACCTCTGTAATTTGAACAATTTTGAATGTCTCCTTTGTTCTTATAAAGAGGCACCACAATACTCCTCCAATCTTCAGGCATTTTTTTGCTTCGCCAAATAACATTGAATAGATTCGTAAGCCAGGTCAAACCACGCTCACCTAAAACTTTCCATACTTCTACAGGGATGTCATCCGGTCCAACACCTTTCCCAGGTCTCATAACCTTCAAAGCCTCCTCTACTTCTTTTCTTTGTATTCGTTTATAGCATGCACGATTCAAGTAACTTTCACTACTAGCTAGATCACCCAAAGTGATTTCTCTATTTCCTTCTCCAATGAAAAGTTTATGGAAGTATTGCTCCCATCTAGTCTCTATATCCTTCTGAGTAACAAGCACGTGACCTTCCTCGTCCTTAATGTATCTCACTTGAGAAAGGTCTTTGGTCTTTCTTTCTCCTGTTTTGGCCAACCTGAATATATCCTTCTGGCCCTCCTTAGAGTTGAGATTTTTATACAAAACCTCATAAGCTTTTGACTTAGCTTCGCTTACAGCCTTCTTTGCTTCCTTCTTCGCTATTTTATAGTCTGTGACAGTTTCCTCTGCTCTATCCTTAGACATAGCTTTAAAGCAAGCTCTTTTAATTTTTAGCTTCTCTTGCACCCCTTCACTCCACCACCAAGCCTCCTTTTGACCTGGAGCTCCTCCTTTTGACTCGCTTGGCATCTCTTTGGCTACCTTTCGGATACAAGATGCTACTGCCTCCCACATCTCGTTTGCACTACCGCTACAATCCCAAGATAAGTCTTCTAAAACCTTCTCCCTGAAGCTTGATTGCTTCAGCGGAAGATTCCACCACCTAGTTCTAGTGATCTTAGGAACCTTCATTTTCTTTACCAGCCCTTTTATTTGTAAATCCAAGACTAACAAGCGATGTTGGGTTGTCAAACTCTCTACAGGGATTACTTTGCAATCTTTGCAACATAACCGATCTCTTCTCCTCAACGCAAAGTAATCGATCTGTGTTCTAGTTGAGCCGCTCTTATAGGTAATTAAATGCTCCTCCCTCTTCTTGAAAAGAGTGTTTGCTATGAAAAGATCATATGCATTTACAAAATCCAGAATGACTTTTCCCTCTTCGTTTCTATCCCCAAAACCATGTCCTCCATGCACACTTGCATACCCTGAAGCATCTTTTCCCACATGGCCATTAAGATCTCCACATATGCAAATCATCTCTCTTTGTGGGATTCCTTGTAAAATCTTATCCATATCCTCCCAAAAAGCTTGTTTAGTCCTTTCATCTAAACCAATTTGTGGTGCATAAACTGAGATGATATTCAGAATTTCTTCTTCAAGCACCAACTTTAGCAAAATAATCCGATCCCCAAATCTTTGCACCTCAACCACACAATCCTTCAAATCTTTATGAACAACTACTCCAACACCGTTTCTGCCTTTATCTTTACCTGAATACCAAAGTTTAAAGCCTGTCTTCTCGATCTCCCTTGATTTCTCTCCAACCCATTTAGTCTTTTGAAGACATAATATATGAATTTTCCTTCTTTCCATTGTATCCATTATCTCCATCAATTTTCCAGATAAAGTACCGATATTCCAACTACAAATCCGTAATTTCCTTTGCAATCTCTTTTGGACTAACTTCTTTACTCGCATGCGTCCATTATGCGAGAACCCTTGCAAATTTTGGACTGCATCCGGGCGGTGATGCAGCGGAACTAGCTTATTTACCCGCATGCGTTCCTCATGCGAGAACCCTTGTAAATTTTGAACTACATCCAGGCTGCGATGTAGTGGCCCTTGCCAATTTTTCATTGCATTCGGGCGATGCAGCGCGTCGCAAGTAGGGAACGCCCCAACGAAATCTGTATGTTCGCTTAAATCCATGTTTAAAAGATCCGAACGGTTTCGAGATAAATTCATAAATAGTGTTCTTAGAAGAAATTAAGAACACTATTTACGAATTTATCTCTCCTGCGCTGGCTGTCGGCTACCTAACGCGCAACCCTCCTCATTTACCCGGGCTTGGGACCGGCCATGGCTGAGTTAAAAAAAAAGGTTTGTACATTAAAAAAATTTTACGTGGAAACAAAAGAGAGAAAAAAATGACAAAAAGCCGAGAAAAAAAATGTGATCGGCTAATTGGTTTGTTTACCCCCATTTTCTGGTCTTCTCCCAACTTGGTCGACGTCCATATTTTCCGACAAGTATGGGAGAAAGGGGGAGTATAGTGTAGAGTTCTTCAGCATCATACGACATCATCACTTTCAATTCAGATCCAGACTACTATCCATACTTCAGAGAATTCAGTCTCCAGATGCCAGTGCAGATTCTAGTCCAGATGCCTACATATTGTTCAGACTCTATATATTCAGATGATCAGACTCGACGTTCAGAAGTTTTTGAGTCTTCAGTTCAGACACACACATGTATGCGGTCTTTCAGATGTGCACAAGTATGCCATCATTTATCGTGGTCCCCATCATTCTTGTTTTCGGCCAGAGTTTTCATGTGAGCCATAGGGACTCTAGAGTAGAGGACCATTCCCTATGCCATGTTGGCAAGGGTTTTCATGTGGTCTCATAGGGACTCCAGAGTAGAGTACCATTCTTTGTGCCAGATGGAGTGACCCATTTCTCCGATGAGGAGACTTTCAGACTCCATTCTCCAGTGGCCGTGGACTCCAACAAGGATTGCACTTCCACGACCTTTTTCAATTTGGCCCTTTTCAGAGATGGAGCAGTTGTCCACTTGTTGTGGTGGACCAGAGTACTCCGACAAGGAAACTCATTTTCAGTTGCAGTGACTCTGACAGGCGCAGTTCAGAGCACATGCTCTTCGACGTGGAGATTCAGTTGACTCACACTCTAGCTTGTTCGTCCTCCTCACCTGCACGGCATGAGAAGCAACGTCCTCGACAGCAGCCGACAGTTGTATACGTTGAGTTGATATTGTCCGTAATGTCCTGTAGCGTGAGTTGAGTTTCTTTCTGTTTGTCCAAGCTGAGCATTGCATGCTCCAGCTTGAGAGGGAGCGTTGGAGTATTTGGTTGTGCGCCACATGAGCTGTAGATGGGTAAATGGATACCTCTAGGATCCATTTACCTCATCCAGTCTTTAGTCCAACATCTACCAGTTTGGAGATGTGGAGACTCCGTGGGTGCTATATATAGAGCTCCACACGGCTCTATACCCCTGTAGTAAGATGAGAAAGTGTAATGCATAACCTGGCCCTGTGAGGCCTTCTCCCATGGTTTCATCCCGTTCCTTAGGGAGTAGGGTTCCACGCAAAATCCCGTGTTCATTCCAAGTTTTATTTCTTTATTTTGATACGCTTCCACATTCTCTATTTTCTAACAAGAAACACCAAGTGAATTCCCTTTTATTTCCACAAAGGAATTTCATTTTTTTAATTTAAAACAAAGGATCAAATGAAAGTAAAGATAGTCTCTTTCTGATCTATTCTGGCACCTTATGTAAGATTTGTCAAAAGAATCCATATCTTTGAATTAGAGAATTGGCCTCCTCTCAGTCATTGGAGCCACCTTAAATCTGATCTTCTCATTTTATCTTTATTGGAGCTAACACTATTTTTCACGGATAATTTCTTTGCATATCTGATTAATTTGTTGTGTGGTTTCACATCCATCTTAGAATCTCCATATCTGCTGCATACGTCTGGGTCATATACATCCTGTGTACATATTTGTTGTTGACAGTCCTATACTCAGCCATATAGCATGGTACTTCTCATAGTTGCACTAGTACATGCCCTTTGTTTCAACAGTATCTTGTAGTCGTAAGCTTACTAAAGCTCCTCTTTGATCAATCCATTTTGCATTCATTATATGGTAGCATCCCCATCATGTTGAAATTCTAGTTTCAAGTGTCTTAGAAAATGATTATGTGGAATCAATGTGTTCCAATCCTTAATCTGGTTTCATCTCCATTACCTCTGCCAATGGGTCTCACCTTTGTTCTCAAACCCAATATAAATAAGATTACCATGCATACATCACCCCATACTTGGAAAATGTACTTATGTAGGAAAGGAGACAAAGTTCAACAAAAGGAATTCGAAATTATGGACATTTTGTAACAAAAATCTCTCATATACAACCCATACTTGGAAAATGTACTTATACAGGAAAGGAGACAAAGTTCAACAAAAGAAATTCGAAATTATGGACATTTTATAACAAAAATCTCTCATATACAAATTAATTTGTAGTTTTGAAGAAACAATGAGCAAAAAATCAAGTCACTATTTCTTTAGCAAGGAAATAAAGAGACCATATTTAAATTAATGTAATGGATTTACCCGTGTTATATTTTTTAGTATATAAACATAGAAAGAATTTGATTAATGAGTGTAATGTATCAATAATCACATATGTGTATATATATATTCTAAAACTGTGATCTCTCTCTCTCTCTCCATCAAATAATTATTTCCTAGATTATATACAAATAAGTATGAACAAGTTTAAAAATCTATTAAGTAGAAACTTGTATTAAAATAATAAGTTAATTAAATATTGTTTATCTACATGTAATTAAGATTTAAATCCTAAAAATATCATGAATAGCGCACATTTTTTCTGCCTTGTGCTTGGTGGTAAGCCCTCACCAGGCAGTTTCTTGAGCGAAATCGTAGATTCATTCATTGGGACATGTCCTCATATTGTGCCTTGCTTGAGCATGTGTTGTGATGCTGCATGTTAATCACACTTGTGCATGCTATGTCTTAAAAAAAGCCATAGATTCACATATCACGAGATGCTCTTGTATTGTGCCGGGTTCGACTCGTTCAAGCATGTCTTGTGAGGTGGCATATCAATTGGCATGCCGCACTGGCCATGGGCATGTTGAGGGCATGGTACCGGACCTACTGGTATTGCTCTCATATCAAGCAAATTGAAGGGGGCATTCCACTTCATATGGGTCATTTCTTTCATTTAGCTATTTTAACATTGATTATCTATATATGTGCCATTAATTTTAAGCATCTTGGGAAAATAGATATAGAAGCTTAATTATTAATCACTTACATTTATATAGTACTATATAATAATCTTGTTTTCAAAAACTTTGATTTAAAAATATTTTTTATTGTTTGCTAATCCTTTATTTGCATGCTACCATTTTATAGGACTTGGAGACCTAAAACTTCGATATTTTTAAAATTTTAACTTCATTAAAGACATTTTCTTTAAATTTGGTATTGAAAAGATGCTTCTGGTATAAGTTCTGGTTTATGTCAAGGTTGGATGCTCCGGAGTTTGGACTTGACGGTGTATGGATTGGTTAATAATTTATCTTATTCTATCAATGTTATGACCATGGTTATAAGCTGGAAACGGTAAGATTTGATTCCAATATTTCTTATTAGGAGCCAATTCCAGGTTTCCAGCTGCAGTAAGTGATTTTCAACAACTAATGATTACATTCCTCCTACTTTGTTCCTCTGCTCCACTGCCTATTAGTAACATACATGAATATTATATCACCATTTATGAACCTCAATTTATCAAAATATTAATATTTTGAGCTGTGCTTTTGGGAATTTATTAAGCATGATCATTTCTGGACCATAGCAAAGATATCAATCGGCGCTTATAGTTATAATTGAAACACCTCACTCAAAGTCAAGCCATTCCTTGGGTCTTGCTTCACCTCTCTCAATACTTTGAATAGTTTTCTGAAAAAATACTCTCATAAATGATATTGTAATCACATTTGCAGAATAAATTCCGGCAGAATTAAATTTTCCACTACATACTGCCATAGTCAGTAGTCACCAATGTCTTTTTCTTCTTCCTTGATGCACCTTATCTGGATGTTGAAAGGTTGAACTCTCATCAAGCATAACTTGTAGAGCCCTTACAATACATCAGTACTTGTTGAAAAGCTATATGTTTAGTCATTAAAGAATCTCGTCAACCTCTTCCCTTTCCTCTGTTCTTGCATCTCTTTTGGTAATCAAAGTTACCAGTATTTGTTCTTGTTGTTAAAGGGCTCATATAAATTCTAGAAGTATTTGTTGTAAAGAAGTCATAGATCACTCTAAAATCAAGGAAATCTTTTTTTTAATGTTTTTCCTCTATACTCACGGTGTTCGTGGATGTTTCTACACTTTGAAGGAAGGATTTTTTTCCCATTAAGTGATTTGAATACTGTGATCCAAACAAATCATTTTTCAGTAGGGTTTCTTGGAGTCATTTATATCCTTTTCTGTACAACAACTTAGTATGTTACGGACTAGAAGCCTTTCTATGCCTCTCTTTATCAACCTGGGGTTAAAATGTTCAAATAACATTTGGAATTATCTTTACTTCTATTACGATACCTTTCAAGCCTCTTATTTTTACTTCATTATCCGAGATCATATCGTTAGTTTTTGTGTTGGCATTTTTTTCTAGAGGTCACAAGTTTGATATTAGCATTTTTTTTTCTAGAGGTAACAAGAAATGCCAAATTTCATTCCTCCTATTGAAGATTGTTGAGATATCTTCTATCTTTTATCGTTTTTATGTATTTTCTATTCTTTCCGTCTTCATTATGTAATTTACCTAATGGGTTTCTCCTATATAAAAGAACCCTAGGGCCTCATGAGAATGCAATTCATTATTTCCCCCAACATGGTATTAGAGCGAGGGTTCTACACCGAAGTTCTCGTACCCCTCTGTGCCTTCGACCCCACCCACAACCTCCTCCGCTTCGCACGTCACCGTTGTACGTCCTCGCAACCTCACCGCATGCCGCCACCTCCCCTTTGAGGCAGCCCAACGGAACCACGAGCAACCCAGCGCGTCACTGCGCATCCATGCAACTACGGAGTGCCCCGGTGTGCCGTCGCACCTCTGTCGTCAGCCTGTTGTTGCATGCTGTAGCTCCTCCTCGTGCGATTCTGTACTCTCTTCTCTCCGTCACCAAACTGCACTCTAAAATAGTTTGATTTTGATCAAGAAACGGGATTTTAGACCTGTAAATCTCGTTTTTTTGGCCTTAGCACGTCTTGAAGAGTAACAAGGATGGTTATATGAGTCTACACGTACCCCCAATTCTTTATATGATCGTGTAGACTTGCTCGATTTGATGTACTTCCCCAGTCGAGTTCTGTTTTTTGGTCTTCTTTTATTATGTCAGAAAACAAGGGTGATGTCTTATCTTCGGTCAGTGCCTTCAAGGGCCTAGCTTCCATTGTGAAGATGGATGTGACTAACTATGAGTTGTGGTCTATATAGTTTCTGATTCTTATGTAGTGCAACAAGGAGCACATTCTGACAAAGTCAGAGCCGACGGACAAGGTTGGGGACAATGCTTTGTGGAAGCAACATGATATGTATGCGTGTATTTGGCTCTCTAGGACCCTCACCACAAAGATAACCAATGATAATGTGAACCAGCTCACTGCCAATGTGATGTGGGATAATTCTGGCATCCACTTATGCCCAAGCGAAGAAAGAGGCCAAGGTTCTTCAACTTTAGCTTGGCATATACATGGTCAAGCAGAATGGTCATCCACTGCACACGTTCGACTCCTCGCTTCGTGGCATGTTCGAGAAGCTTCACAACTTCACGCCGATTATGACCTCTACAGAGTAGCAGATTGTATACAGGAACTCCACGACGGTTGGAGTTTTCTTGGCTATGCTTGACCTAGAGTATGAAGCAGCATGAGCACAGCTCCTTATTGGGGCGACCATACCTCTCATGGAGGAGGCTTATGGTCGGCTCAATAGGCTACTTATTCCACCTGTTGCCACCAGACAACCTTCTTCTGCGATGACTGCTTCTCACGACAAAGGAGGTTCTACTCAGTTCAGATGGTGTAGTCCCCGCTGCAGAGGTGGTGGATGTCAGCGCGGTTCCTGTGTCTATTATCGTCGTTCAGGACACTTTGAGGACACATGCTATCGAAAGCATGGATACCCCACATCTGCTCGAGTGATAAAGCATATTGAGCCTTCAGACACTACACGTCCTCATGCAGATCCACACCATGATGACATTGTCTCTCGTATACTGGAGATCATGACTCAAGTGGCTGGCACTACCACTACATGATCCCACATATACTGTAGCTTGTTCGAGCTCCTCATGTATCGCATAGACTTTGTCTGGATGTAGCAGTGTAGATATGACAGAGTGGATCATGGACTCTGGTGCTTCTCACTATTTGTGTGGAGGCAGATCCTAGTTCGGGTCTTATAGGTTTATACCCCCTAGTAGATGGGTCGTCATTGCAAATGAGGTTCACTTACCCCATCACAGGATAGGGGGAGGTGCATTTGATGCCAATGTTCAAGACTGTGCTATGTGGTATTCAGTCGGAGGGGTCACCGCATAGAGAGTATGTGGGGAGCAAGGTTTAAAAAAGCGCGAGGCGGTCCGAGGCGTTTTCTTTAAAATTGAGGCGAGGCGTAAGCCTCGATTTTTTGAAAAAAAATAAAATTAAAGCAAAATACATTAAAAAACATATAATAATATTAGGTTATTCCAAAAACACATTCAAAAATAATTTCACACTAGTAAGATATACAATACATAAGACCATTATTCTAAGATTTGCAACTAACAATCTTAGAATAACTATTCCTAGATTCACAACTTTATATTAATGCCAAATGTTGATGTGCCAGCTCTTTGTAGCTAACGTAATGTATGTCGCAAATATTGATAAGAAAATTTTCCAAGCTATACTAGATTGACCCATATATCTGGAAAGTAATCCATGGCTCTTAATATGGTATATGCTAAAGATTTGGTGAGAAAGATGTCGACCATGGAGCCGGCAACATTCAAACTTGCAACTAATTTATAATACTTATAATAATTCAAACTCAAATACATGTGCAATAGAACTAGTATGTACAGATGCATGATAATTGAACATGATATATATGAGATCACAAAATTTTGTTTGTTTCAAGCTATCTCTTTTCTTTGCATAGAGCTACATATAGAAATATGCAAGGTTTATCATGGAAACAAAAACACAAACATTAAAAAAATAATGCTTAGGGAAAAAATAGGGTCATGTGCAAAGCACATAACCAAAAAGTTAAAAAAAAGCCTCATGCTCGAGGCTCACGCCTCCACCTCGCCTCGAGCACCTCACAAAGAGGTGAGGCGTACACATTAGCAATAGGTCTCGAGGCGCACGCCTCGAGACGCTTTAGGCTCGCCTCACCTCGAGGCGTACGCCTCAACGCCTAGAGGTGACGCTTTTTAAAACTATGGTAGGGAGTATGCGGTTTGATAATTTTATTATTAAAATATAAATAAAAATTTAAGATTATGTTAATATCCTCAGTCACGAGAGTATGTAGGGAGTATGCGGTTTTATGTAGGAGAGTATGCGGTTTTATGCGGGAGAGTATGCAGTTTTATGTTAATATGCGGATAATAAAAAATGTTTATTAGAAAAGCGGCCGAGCAGGCGGCCACATAGGGAGTATACTTGGCCAAGTATACAAGTCAACCCGCGTACATAGTCGTTTCACCATACTCGGAGCTGCAAGGCTATTGAGTATGATTATGCAGTCAAGTATGCGGTTTACTCAAACGCTTTCCTGAACATTGTTTGATACCATCCATACGTCTGTAGAATGTTTTATATGCTCCTGATTTTCAGACGAGCTTGCTTTCTATTAGTCATATTACAAAGGATTTGATTGTCGTGTCATTTTGACCCCTCTTATCTTGTATTTCAGGGCATACTCACATGCATGGTGATTGGGTGTGGCTGTGAGAAGCGATGGCACTACAAACTAGTCCAACCTTCTCTTGCTGGTGCCTCTCTATTCCTATTGGATCGGTCTCACCGTACCTATGGTATCTTCGTTTTGGCCACCTTCCTCTGTAGAAGTCGTGTCATATCCTCCCATAGATCTCCACGTGATCTTCCTTCCAGTGCGAGGCTTGCCAGCTTGGGAAGCATCACCGTTCTCCTTTTCCATCTGTCAAGTATTTGCGTTTTGATAATGCCTTGAGTTTTGCACTTTACAACTATCTGAGTTTCTCAGGTCACTTGGCATTTCACACCAGACATCGTGCGACTATACATCCGAACAAAATGGTGTTGTCGATCACAAACATCGTCATTTACTCGATGTGACAAGAACCCTTCGGATTCAGAGTTGTGCTCCTTACTCTCATTGGGGTGATGCGGTTCTTACGACCTGCTACTTAGTAAACTGTACACCATCCTCTGTTTTGGGAGAAAAGGTTCTTTTCTCGATTGCGTTTCTCAAGAAAGATGGGTTCTCCCCTACATCCAGTGTGTTTGGATCTGTGGCTTTTGTTCACAATCTTTCGCTTGGCTGTGATAACCTCTCTCCCAAAGCTGTCAAGTGTGTCTTTGTTGGTCACTATTATACCCAGAAAGGGTATTGTTGCTTTGATCCGCTTCTGCGAAAATACTTTATTAGTGCTAATGTTACATTCTATGAGTCTGTTATGTATCTCTCCTACAGGTGACAAACTGGCCCCATCCGACTCTGATGAGGAGGTCTACATGCCTTCACCTCCTATAGCTCTACCACCTCCCGTACTTGCTGTACCACCTCCATCACCTCCCACATTACCACCCCAGTACCTACACATGCTCCTGTGACTGCCCTTGGACCACCACCCACCTTGACTCAGTTTTTGCCACGTGTGTTTACTCCAGGTCTTGCTTTGTTCCCCCTAGTCGCAGGTCTTCCCCATCATCGATCACGTCTCAGGTATGTAATGAGCACGTTGTTTCTACTGATGACACTATTGAGTTGTCTATGCAGTAGGATTCCTTACAGGATGAGCAGGTATCCTCTCAAGAGGGAAACTAGATTCGAGAGGCGACAGATGATCTTGATGTGCCTATTGCTCGGTGAAAGTAGATATGTACATGTGCTTCATATCCTCTTGCAACTCAAGTTTCTTTGAGCAGACTTTTAAAGGATTTTAGGAGATTTACCGTGGCACTGTCAGTTGTGTAGATACCATGGATGTATCAGGAGATCATTGAGGACAGTCAGTGGCGTCTTGCCATGGAGGAGATGACCGTACTACTGTCACATGGCACATGGAGCCTTGTTTCAACTCCAATTGACACATTTGTTGTTGGGTGCCAGTGGACGTTCACGGTGAAGCACCAAAAAGATGGTAGTGTAGATTGCTACAAGGTGAGACTTGTGGCATGTGAGTTCACTTAGACATATGGGGTGGACTATCAGGATACATTCTCTCCAGTAGCCAGACATTCTACTCTACGTATACTTCTATTTGTTGCAGTGACACGAGATTGGTCCTTCTATCAACTTGATGTGAAGAGTGCTTTTCTCTATGATGACCTACAACAACCAATTGTGATCGCCACCGAGGGGAGTGTCAAAAGGTTTGTAGACTTCACAAGGCGATCTATGACCTTAAGAAAAGTCTAAGAGCATGGTTTCATAAGCTCTCGTACTTGAAAGAGCAACAAGGGTTTATGAGATTGACTGTCGATCATTCACTATTTGTTCAGAGGATTTAGAGAGGCACAATTGTCATACTTCTGTATGTTAATGATATCATTGTTACAGGGAATGACGAGCAGGGCATCCGGGCTGCTAAGGATTTCATAGGTCAACAATTTGTGACCAAGGATCTTGGTAGTTTACGATACTTCCTTGGACTGGAGTTCGCCAGGAACCATCGAGATCTTATGATGACCCAAAGGAAGTATGTTACATATCGTTTCTCTTAGACATGCATGACAGGCTGCGGGCCTGCCACTTCTCCTATGGACCTGTACATGAAGCTCTATGATGATGACACTGAGGAGGTCGACAAGAGGAGGTACATGGAGCTTGTTGGGAAGCTTCTTTATGTGACTATCGCCGTGCCAGATAATATCCTTTGCAGTGAGCAAAGTGAGTTCGTTTATAGAGCAGCCTATACATGTAATATGGATGCAGTCTATATGATTCTGAGGTATCTGAAAGCCTTACATGGAACTTGTCTTCTATTTAGCAGAGGTACATCCCTTGTAGTTACATCATGTGCAGATGCAGATTATGCATGTTGTCCCAATGATAGGAAGTCTACTTCTGGCTTCATAGTGTTTATAAGGAGTTCGGTGGTGTCATGGTATAGCAAGAAGCAGACTGTGAGTGCCAGATCTAGTGCAGAATCAAAATACGGGGCCATGACGCATACTAGTACAGAGATGATGTGTGTTAGATCTATTCTTATTGACCTAATTGTTGAGGTGCCTCTTCCCATGAACTTCCAATGTGACAACCAGACCACTCTCTTCGTTGCAAATAACTCGGCCTTCCATGAGAGGACCAATTACATCGAGATGGACTGTCACTACACTCGTGACATGATATAGAAGGATTTCATCTCCACTACTCATGTCATCTCTGGAAAATAGACAACAGATATACTTACCAATGTCCTAGCTAGAGGGTCATACCAGAGATGCTGCTCCAAGCTAAGCCTAATAGATATCTACGCTCCAGCTTGAGGGGGAGTGTTGAGATATCTTTTATCTCTTTTATATATTTTCGATTCTTATCTCTTTTGTGTATTTTCTATTCTTTCTGTATTCATTATGTAATTTACCAAACGGGTGTCTCCTCTATATAAGACTCCTCTATATAAGAGAACCCTAGGACCTCATAAGAATACAATTCATTATTTCCCTCAACAGAGATTAATTGTTATTCAATAGCTTCTGGAAGGTCTGCTCAGATGTAATTCAAAATTTACAAGGATTATCACATGAGGAATTCTTGCGAGTAAATAAGCTAGTTCCGCTGCATCGCCGCCCATATGCAATCCAAAATTTGCATGGGTTCTCACATGATGGACGCATGCATGTAAAAAAGTTAGTCTAAAAGAGGTTGTAAAGGAAGTTGCGGATATGTGGTTGGAATATTTGCACTTTGACTGGCAGATCGATGGAGATAGTTGATGCGATGGAAAGAAGGAAGATTCAGATATTATGTCTATAAGAGATAAAATGAGTTAGAGAAAAAGCAAGGGAGATCGAGAAGATATTTTTTAAACTTTGGTATTCAGGTAAAGATAAGGGCATGAATTGTGTTGGAGTGGTTATTCATAAGGATTTGAAGTATTGTGTAATTGAGGTGCAAAGATCTGGGGATTAGATTATATTGCTAAAAGTGGTGCTCGAAGAAGAAATTCTGAATATCATCTCAATTTATGCACCACAAATTGGTTTAGATGATAAGATTAAACAAGTTTTTTGGGATAATTTGGATAAAATTATGCAAGGAATCCCACAAAGGGAGATGATTTGCGTAGGTGGAGATCTTAATGGACATGCGGGAAAGGATGCTTCAGGGTTTGCTAGTGTTTATGGAGGACATGGCTTCGGGGATAGAAATGAAGAGGGAAAAGTCTTTCTTGATTTTGTAACAACTTATGGTCTTTTCATTGCAAATACTCTCTTCAAGAAGAGGGAGTGGCTCGACTAGAACAAAGATAGATTACTTTGTGTTGAGAAGAAGAGATCGGTTGTGTTGCAAAGACGACAAAGTAATCCCAGGAGAGAGCCTGACCATTCAACATCGCTTGTTATTCGTGGATGTGTAAATAAAATGGTTAGTAAAGAAAAGAAGGGTTTCCAAGATCACTAGAACTAGATGGTTGAATTTTCAATTGAAGCAATCAAGCTTCAGGGAGAAGGTTTTAGAAGACTTATCTTGAGATTGTAACAGAAGTGCTAATGAGATGTGGGAGGCGGTAGCATCTTGTATCTGAAGGGTAGCTAAAGAGTTGCTAGGCGAGTCAAAGAGAGGAGCTCCAGGCCAAAAGGAGGCTTGGTGGTGGGGTGGAGGGGTGCAAGAGAAGCTCAAAATTAAAAGAGCTCGCTTTAAAGTTATGTCTAAGGATAGAACAGATGAAACTCTCACAAACTACAAAATAACTAAAAATGAAGCAAAGAAGGCGGTAAGCGAAGCTAAGTCAGAAGCTTATGAAGTTTTGTACAAAAATCTCGATTCTAAGGAGGGTCAGAAGGATATATTCAGGATAGCTAAAGCAAGAGAAAGAAAGATCAATGTTCTTTCTCAAATGAGATGCATTAAGGATGAGAAAGGTCATGTGCTTGTTACTCAAAAGGAGATAGAGGCTAGATAGAAGCAATACTTTCATAAGCTTTTCATTGGGGAAGGAAATATGGAGACCACTTTGGAAAATCTAACTAGTAGTGAAGGTTACTTGAATCATGCAAGCTACAGATGAATACAAAGGAAGGAAGTAGAGGAGACTTTGAAAGTTATGAGACATGGGAAAGGTGTAGGACCTGATGACATTCATGTAGAAGCTTGGAGAGTTTTAGGTGAGCGTGGTTTGACTTGACTTACAAATTTATTCAATGTTATTTAGTGAAGCAAGAAAACACCTGAAGAATGGAAAAGAAGCATCGTGGTGCCCAAGGTACAGGAAAGCGGTATGCGTATGCATTCAGACAGGTCACTGAATAGCGCTTCTTAAATGGTATGTGGGGGCATATGCGAGGTATATGCAGTTCTACGCGATTTCCTAATTTTTTATTTAAAAATAAATAAATATATACAAAAGTAACTACAACAGAACTGAATTTATGTATAATTGTGGTACAACAGAAGATCTAAGAAAAATAACTTTCATATAGAGTTCAAAACAATCTCTATTAATCAAATATCAATACTTCAATAGAACGGTTAGCACACAAAATAATTGACAACAATCAACAAAATAAAAAAGTTAGCGCAAAATGCCTCTATTGTTGAATATAATGTCATTTATCTCTCTCGTTATATTTATAACTGATCCTCCATCAAAAGTTCTAACTTTACATATAATATATTGCATTCATAATAACTATTAGTTGACTCAATTAGTTTGCTAAATTATTAGTATATTATTCTTTTTCTTCCTTGCGTGTTTACTCCAATCTCGTAGTACAACTACTTTGACGATGGATTTAAATGGTCATGGAATGCTTGGTTGACATACATGCAAAAGTAAGGAAAAATATTGCACAAATAATACAATAAAAACGTGACACAAATTAAAAAAAATAAAAATAAATAAAAAATGTGTATGCGGTCCGCATAAGCGCACATGGCGCATAATGGGGGGCTTCAGGAAAGTGGTGCGCTGAGGGCACCACATATGCGGCCGCACAGGCTGCTTTCGTGAACAGAGGTGGTGCCTCTTTATACGAATAAAGTAGACATTCAAAACTATTCAAAACAAAGGTATCAATCTGATGAGTTAAACTATGAAAATTTGGGAATGTGTGATCGAAAGAAGGTTGAGGCATGTTTTCAAAGTAAAAGAAAACCAATTCGGATTCATGCCAGGTCACTCAACTATTGAAGCCATCCACTTGCTGAGAACAATGGAGATTTACAGAGCTAAAAGAAAGAACCTCCATATGAATTTTATTGATTTAGAGAAGACTTATGATTTTGTCCCACGAGAGATATTGTGGAGAGTTTTGGAGAAGAGACAAGTACTTATCCTATACATTAACCTCATAAAGGTTATGTATGATAGGGCTTCATCTTGTGTAAGGATATAGTCTGAGAATACTGACTATTTTGATATCAACACTGGTCTGCATCAAGGCTTAACTTTGAGTCCATTCCTTTTTATTTTGATTATGGACGAGTTGACAAGTCACATTCATGATGAGATACCTTGGTGTATGTTATTCGATGATGATATTGTGTTGATTGATGAGACTAGAGATGGAGTACATGCGAACCTTGAGGCCTGGAGACATGTTTTGGAGACTAAAGGATTTCGTATAAGTAGGGCTAAGATCGAATATATGGAGTGTACTTTTGATAGAAGCAATGGTAAAGGAATCAATGTTAAGATTGGTGATGATAGCATTCAGAAGAGAGATTCTTTTAGATACTTGGGATCTATTTTGCAACATGATGGAGAAATTGATGGAGATGTTACAAATAGAATAAACGCAGGTTGGCTAAAGTGGAGAGGAGCCTCTACTATTCTTTATGATAAGAAAATTCCTTTGAAAATCAAAGGAAAGTTTTACAAAGCAGCTGTGAGACATGCTTTGCTCTATGGATCCGAATGTTGGCCTATGAACCATAGATATGTATAGAGAATGGCAGTAACCGAAATGAAAATGTTAAGGCGGATGTGTAGACACACACACACACACACACGTAAAGATCGAATTCATAATGATGCCATCAAAATGAAAGTGGGTGTAGCTTCAATCGAAGATAAGATGTGAGAAAATCGCTTAACGTAGTTTGACCATGTGCAAAGGGGGTTAGTTGATGCACTGGTGAGGAGATGTGAGTTTTGGAATGTTGAGTTGACTAAAAGAGGACGTGGAAGGCTTAAGAAGTGTTGGAATGAGACTATACAAAGGGATCTTAGTTTTTTGGATCTAAGCCCGAGAATGACTCAAGATAGATTTGAGTGGAGGTAAAAATTCCATGTAGCCGACCCTACTTAAAGTGGGAGAAGGCTTCATTGTTGTTGTTAATAGCTTCTAGAAGGTGACACTTTGAAAGGACAATTCATCATTTTGGAATTCGTTGGACCTTGTATGGAATTGTTTCTGTTCTCGGATGTTTGGAATAGTGTTAAAATATCCCTAGAGAATTTTTTGCATTCTTAATGTGTGGAATGTTGGACATGAGTGCTCATGGCGAACCATTATGAAATAATAGTTATTGCAAATCACTCCTTAATATGAAATGAAATGAAGAATATATTTTGCATAATAGGTCCCTCGTACAATTAGGGTCGTGTACCATCACCATCTTGATATCATACGATTGTTGATCCAAATGTCGGATCATAGAGGCTGGTGCAAGATTGAATATCTAAAGGGTTAGATTGATGATTAAACCACACCATCAAGTGACTACTGTAGAGATAGTTCTTAGTATTATTATTATCTCTTTATTTATCTTGTCATTATTTCTTTATCTTTTATAGACTTCTCTGTAATTTACCCTTAAGGTCTCTCCCTATATAAGAGAGCCTGGGGTTATTCTGAATGATTATCGAAGACTCTTTTCCCAGCATGGTATCAGAGCCGCCCTAGGGCTCTACACACCCGCCCCCCACCCCCCACCCGACCCGCCGTCCTCTCCTCGGTGCCGATCTCCGGCCCCTTCTCTCTCACGCCGCCGCCTCTCTATCTCTCTAGGGTTTTTCCCCACCGCCCTAGAGCCCCTCCGTCTCGCCTTAGGCCCTCGCGCGGTCCCAGCCCGCCGCCCGAGGCCACCAGCCCGCCGCCCAAGGCCAGCCTGCCGCCCTAGGCCCCCAGGTGGTCTACCAGCCCGCCGCGCAGACCTCCAGGCGGCTCCCAGCCGTTGTCCCGTCTCAGCCAGCCGCGCAAGCCTCTAGGCGGCCCCCAGGCAGCACCCAGCCAACCGCTGTAAGGGTTGTAAGCCTTCTCTGAGGCCTGCCCTAGTCCTCTCTTCGTCCGATATATGGATTTGAGTGCGTAACATCTACATACGCACTCAAATCCGATGCAGTTGGTGTAGACATTCATCATCGTGTCTACATACCCTAGTTCTTCTCCAAGCGGCAGTATGTCAGAATCGAAAGTCGATATGCCCTCCACTGGTGCATTCAAAGGTCTTGCGCCAATAGTGAAGATGGACGGGTCTAACTATGAACTCTGGACTATGCAGTTCATGAGCCTCATGAAGTCGAATGGTAAGAAGCACATTCTTATCGAGGATGAGCCCGTGGAGAAGACATGGATATATGCCTCATGGGAGGCCGATGACTCCTACGCAAAGGTCTGGTTGTCTGGTACATTGACGATGGAGATTGCTAATGACGTCCTCCATCAGCCCACTGCTAAGGCAATGTGGGATATTCTTGCCGCTACATATTCGCAGGTGCGAAATGAGACAAAGATGTTGCAGCTTCAGCATGACATTTTCACAATGAAGCAGAGCGGCATACCTCTCCATTCCCTATACACATCCCTAAGAGGGATGTTTGAGAAGTTATACAGTACCATTCCACTCACTACTACTCCTGAGCAGCAGAAGGCGTTTCGAAATGCCACCATGGTGGGTGTTCTACTTGCGGCTCTTGATCCTGAATATGATGCCGCCCGGTCTCAGATCCTAGCTGATGCAGTTATTCCTCCAGTGGAGGATGTTTACAGAAGGCTCAGTCGGATTCCAGTTTCCTCCAGCTCTTCTACTCCACCCCCATCAGCGATGGCAGTCTCGCGTGGGAGAGGAGGGCCGCCTTCTGGTCGTGGTTGTGGACGTGGCCGTGGACCCTAGGGAAGGGGTGGTCGCTTCAGTCAGATATGCTCCTATTGTCACCGCACAGGTATTGTCACCGCACAGGACACTCGGAGAAGACATGCTATTCTAAGCATGGATTCCCAGCATCGGCACGTGTTGCAGAGCACTCAGTCTCCATTACCGTCTGCTGCAGATAATCGATTTGACGAACTTGTGGCCCGTCTCCGAGATATTATGCCACATTCATCTGGTGATCCGTCTGGTGGTTCTTCAGATATAGCTGCTACAGCCTCTGCCAGTTCATCCGCTGTTGCTAGTACCTCAGGTAGATCTACTGCATTTACACCATCTCATTATATATCTGACTGGGTTATAGATTCCGGAGCCACACATCATCTCTGCCGAGATAGAGATAGACTACAGGCCTACGGGGATATTCCTCCCGACCGTTCAGTGCAGATAGCAGATGGTACCCATTCGCCCCTTGTTGGTCAGGGGGAGGTCTTCCTATCCTCCACTATGCAGCTGCAGAACGTCCTACATGCTCCTGAGTTCTCAATGAACTTGTTATCTATTAGTCAGATTACGAAGGATTTGCATTGTCGTGCTATATTTGACCCGTCTTCTCTCATTTTTCAGGACATACTCACGGGCAAGGTGATTGGCTGTGGCTCTGAGCAGAATGGTTTATATCGACTGGTTCGGGATTCCTATGCTGGCGTCTCATCCCGTTCTGCCGGACCAGTCTCCCCGTACATTTGGCATCTCCGGTTTGGTCACCTTCCGCTTCAGAAAATGCGCCATCTTCTACCCCAGATCTCTCCTAGTTCATCTTTTCGCTGTGAAGCATGTCAGTTGGGAAAGCATCATAGGTCGAGCTTTCCAAGTCGTCAGAGTCGGAGCAGTAGCTCCCCATTCGAGTTGTTACATATAGATATATGGGGTCCGAGTCGTGTTCCCGATCATCAAGGGGACATATTTTATCTTGTGGTAGTGGATGATTTTTCCCGTGTCATGGGTCTTTCTTTTGAAGAATAAATCTGAAGCAGGAGATGTGATCAAAAATTTAATTAATGAAATGCACAATGTTTTCTCTTCCTCAGTCAAATATGTTCGGACGGATAATGCCCTAGAATTTTGTACACACTCACTTTATCAATTTCTTTCATCAAAGGGTATTATTCACCAAACCACTTGTGCATATACATCACAGCAAAATGGTGTGGCGGAAAGGAAGCATCGCCATCTCTTGGATATTACTCGAACCCTGTTGATTCAGAGTTGTGCTCCTATTTCTTTCTGGGGGGACGCTGTTCTTACTGTATGTTATCTGGTCAATCGAATGCCATCCTCAGTTCTTGGTGAGAAGATACCTATCTCTCTTATTTTTTCAGACAAGGAGTTATTCTCACTGACTCCACGTGTCTTTGGTACTGTGGCTTTTGTTCATCGTCTATCTCCTGGACTTGACAAACTCTCTCCTAGAGCAGTCAAGTGCGTCTTTGTTGGTTATTCCAGGACTCAGAAGGGCTACCGGTGTTATGATCCTACGACTAAGAGGTACTTTGTGAGTGCTGATGTCACTTTCTTTGAGTCTGTCATGTAATTCTCTCATGCAGGTGACAGACTGGTACCATCCACTATTACTGATGATGTTTATGTTCCTCCACCACCTACATGGAGTTCACCTGAGTCCTCCCCTGTGCCTGACCCCACGCCAGCACCCCCCCACCTCCTCCTCCACCCATTCCACGGCCTATCGTGTCACCACTACCTAAATTCTATACGCGTCGGTCAGGACCTGCTCAGACTACAAATCAGCCACTCATCACGCCTTAGGTATGTTCAGATGGCACTACTACTGACGGGTCAGGTTTGGTACATGTGCAGGATTCTTCAGTACAGGACGACACTAGCCCATCCAGTACATCAGATGATGATCTTGATGTTCCGATTGCTATTCGGAAGCAGAGGCGGCAATGTGCCTCTTATCCATTTGCTTCACAGGTTCCCTTTCACCGTCTCACTGGTGATTTTCAGAGATTTGCCACAGCCTTGTCTTCCGTGGATATACCACGGACCTACCAGGAAGCCTTGAAGAATGATTGCTGGAGATTAGCTATGGAAGAAGAGATGAGGGCCTTGCAGTCCCGTGACACATGGTCTTTGGTCCCTGCACCTCCAGATGCATCCGTTGTGAGCTGTAAGTGGGTCTTTACAGTTAAATATCATGCAGATGGCACGTTGGATAGGTACAAAGCACGCTTGGTCGCCCGTGGGTTTACATAAACCTATGGCGTGGATTACATGGATACGTTCTCTCCAGTGGCGAGACACTCTACGCTTCGTATTCTCTTATCTGTTGCTGTGTTCCGTGATTGGAGTATATCTCAACTAGATGTCAAGAATGCCTTCCTGTACGGGAACTTACAGGAGGAAGTCTACATACAACAGCCACCTGGGTTTACTGCTAAGGGGGAGAAGCACATGGTCTGTAGACTTCACAAGGCGATATATGGCCTCAAACAGAGTCTGAGAGCATGGTTCCAAAAGCTGTACAACCTAATTGAGGAACAGGGATTCAAGAGGTCAAATGCTGATCACTCGTTGTTTGTCCAGAAGTCATCGGCAGGTACGGTTGTCATTATGGTCTATGTGGATGATATTCTTGTTACAGGAGATGATGCTCAGGGCATAGAGAGGGCGAAGGCATTCCTAGGCCGTCAGTTTGTTACAAAGGACCTTGGGACCCTAAGATATTTCATGGGGTTGGAATTTGCAAGGAATGCACAGGGCTTGGTGATGACCCAACGGGTACATTACAGACTTCCTGATTGAGATTGGCATGGATGGATGCAAACCATCAAGTATTCCCATGGACCCTAGCGTGAAGTTGTATGGTAGTGATACTGATGAAGTAGATAAGAGGAGATATAGAGAAATGGTGGGAAAACTCCTCTATATTACCATAACTCGCCCAGACATTCAATTTGCAGTTAGCAGGGTGAGTCAATTTATGGAGCAACCAAGACAGGTTCACATGGATGCTATACACATGATACTGAGGTATCTGAAGTCTTCCCCAGGGTCAGGGCTGCTATTCAGAAAGGGCACAGATTTATCCATCTCAGCGTGTGCAGACGCAGATTATGCAGGATGCCCTAAGGAGCGAAAATCAACCTCAGGGTTTGCAATGTTTGTTGGAGGCTCACTGGTTTCTTAGAAAAGCAAGAAACAAACTGTTGTGGCAAGGTCCAGTGCCGAATCCGAATATAGGGCCATGGCTCAAGCCAACACAGAAATGATGCGGGTTCGGTCCGTATTAGAAGATCTACATGTATCTGTGCCCCTACCTATGAGGCTTCAGTGTGACAATCAGGCAGCATTATTCATTGCCAACAATCCAGCTTTCCATGAAAGGACCAAGTATATTGAAGTTGACTGCCATTACACTAGAGACTTGATCCAGAGAGGATTGATATCTACTGCACATGTGAGCTCAGGAGATCAGACTGCAGATGTATTCACCAAGCCACTGCTCAGAGGACCTTTTCAGAGATGTTCATCCAAGCTGAGCATGATAGACATCTATGCTCCACCTTGAGGGGGAGTGTAGAGATAGTTCTTAGTATTATTATTATCTCTTTATGTATCTTGTCATTATTTCTTTATCTTTTATAGACTTCTCTATAATTTACTCTTAAGGTCTCTCCCTATATAAGAGAGCCTAGGGTTATTCTGAATGATTATCGAAGACTCTTTTCCCAACAACTACCAAAAAAGGATCTTGAACATGAGACGGAGATGCCAATCCTTACTTTAAAAGCTGACATTTGACCGACCTCTTGATGCAAGTCTTTTGCATAGGAATAGAGATCCAGAAATATCAGATAAGTTAGGTCAAAGAGAGGGGTGTGTTCGGTCATGCAGGACGTGAGGGATCACTTGCGCACGCTGCTTGGTGATGGTAGTAGGTTTCGGTTTTGGAAAGACAACTGGATGGACGAGGGTGCTTTTTGTGATCTTTATCCAAGGTTATTTGCTCTGGCTTTGGATAAGGAGAGTAGTGTTGCTGAGATGTGGTCGGACGGTTCTTAGTCGCCTACTTTTGTTGCGGAGCTATCAGATCGGAGGGCGGAGGACTTTTTGAGTTTATTAGATCGGTTGTGCAATCGGGTGGGGCCAACGGAGGGGCGGGATTCCTGGGTTTGGCAGGATGGTCGATTCTCGGTTCGGAAAGCATATAAATCGCTGGTTACGCAAACCCCCAATGTGGACTCCCTGGTGTCTAGAGATTGTGCAATGTTATGGTCCTGGAGGGTTCCATCGAGGATATTCTTTGGCTTCTGAGAAGAGAGCGAGTATTGACGGCAGCAAGAAGAGCAAGACTTTTCCATGGGAATGCGGATCTGTGTAGTAGATGTGGGTCATCGTAGGAAGACGTGGATCACATTTTCTTTGTTTGTCATGGCTCTGTCGAAGCGTGGCAAAGTGCGTCGATTTCGGGCCTTGATTACAATAACAAAGACATGTTCTGGGATTCGTGCAGGAAGTGGTCGGGATCAGAGTTGGGAATCCAGAAGATTTGTGCAACGGTGTGGTGCATCTGGCTGAACAGAAATAGTGTGATTTTTGAGGGGTCGAGATTCTATCCGGAAAATGTACTCGGGCATGTTGGAGCCCTTTTAAATTCTTGGCGTTTGTAATTATTTAGTTATCGGTAATATATTCTTTGGATGGCTCTCTCAAGGAGGTCCATTCCACCATTCATCAAAAAAAAAAGTTAGGTCAAAGAGTTGACTTAGCAAGGTTGAGATAACCAAGACCTATATTATATGTTGTCACGATACACGCATGCATTCTCTGACCGGAGACATGTATTACTATATGTCTAAGCTTGTACATTTGACAGACAATTAGGTCGATGACCTAATCAAGGTCTATACACCAGTGTGTTGATGTGCATATAAGGGAAAAACATAATACGATCTCTCAAAGGGATCATACATGTTCATTACTGAATTGGAAGACATGAGCTCACTCATGAGATATTGGATAAACAGATTCCAACTTTGGTCATCTTGCTTTGGGAACATGACATGATTTAAAGGTATTATATATGCTTTTGGAAAGCATATTATGGATACCGACTCCCAATGATTGAATGAGAAGATTACTGATAAAATCATGAAGGATACAATCTAAAATGGGATCAGAACTTCAGGTTTTCATAGTCTTCCAGTATGCAAGATGTACGTGTATTTGGAATACTCGAGGGTGATGTGATCTTAAATGATTGTATACCATGATGCTTCCATTTCGAGGGAGTGATGAAACATGTTTGGACATTAGTGACTCCACTCAGTAGACTGGTTATCCAATCTTAGTTCGAATGTTGGATATTGATCTGAATAAGATTCATAGTCAATAAGAAGATTGGGTATATTGTCTAACAAGATCAGACATCTCTGAGAGGTCTTCTAGATATGGATATGAGATTAGATCTCATTATCCAAGTCATTATACATGTACAATCGCCTTGTCCTTATATCCAAGTATACGTGGAGAAGGCACACTATCTTTGAAAGAGTTCAAGGATTGTTCCACCGAAGTTATATATAATATCCAGGAAATCGATCATACATGCCGCATATGCGGTCGCATATGCTCGTGCGACATGCAGATCGAACCGATTATATGAATTGATGCAGTATGCACCCTAAGTACATATGCGATCGTATATGCCATGCATAACCCGCACATGCCCCTCATACTACTCCAACAACTTGGTGGCTCAGCCTCCAGCATCTTTAACTCTTTAATCCTCTCATTTTGGTGCTTGCCTCTGTACCTCCTCTCTTCCTCCATTTAGTTGGAAAAATATGTAATGCATTTGTATACAATTGCAATGCATTATTCCATTATGTATATGCAATATTTTATGTTTTGCTTGTGTATTGTTTTCATGAGTATGCACAATGTATCATCTAATATATTGAGTTTTTGCTCATGTATTGCAGATATGCATGTATGGGTATTGAAGTTGTGCTATTACGAATCATCTAATATGTAAAGTTTTTATGACTAAATATTTTTTGTGATTAAATGTTAGACAATTAATGGCATCTACTCAACCTTACAACATGAACTTTTTTCTTAGATATTCTTTACCTCTACATTGATACATAAATTTAGTAGTAATATTATAGAAAAAATGGGGCTGCCCCTTAGGGTCATCCAATATGGCTTCCCTCGTCCCTATTTTTCCGTAATTTATTTTTGAAAAATATTACCATGTCTATTCATCTATATATCCCTTCAATATGCCATTCAAATTTCGTCAACAACAAACTCATATGCCCTCCATCTAGAACATGTAATTTTAACGGTATAAATATTGTTGTAATCGAGCTGTTTTAGATGGATGGCATATGAGTCCTTGTTTCTGATGAAATTTGAATGACATATTAGAGGGATATATAGATGAATATATATGATGATATTTTTCAAAAAAAATAAAAACATGTCGAAAATGGGGTGGGGACAACCCTATTGAACCCTAATAATATATATATTTATTTAAATTAAAAATTAGAAAACCGTATATACACCGCATATGCCCCGCATACCGCTTATTAATAATCAATATTCGGTGGCCTGTCCAAACACATACGCATATTGCTTTTTTGAACCTTGGGTAGATCTGAATGTTAAGAAAAGAGGAGAATTTTAAGATGATTAAATTGTATTTAATTATCGTATATAGTGTTATTCGCACTTACCCAAAAATAATGTGGATAAGATTCACAATGTTTTTTAAAGATTCTGAGATAATTGAATTGGATTTAGTTTTCTTGGATAAGATTAATGTAAATAGTGCTATCCACAATAATCATGGATAGTGTGGATATAATCCAATATATCCAATTTAGACTTGATTGTCAATAGGATTTGCAAATTTAATATTAACATGAGCTGGATTCACATTATGTAATAAATATAAATTGAATTTACACTTAATTCTAGATCTATGAATACTTAATTCTAGATCTATGAATGTGTTTCATAAATTTGGATGACCTATTTGGAATTGTTACAAATAATTTGAAATTATTTGGTCGTAATTACTTTAAAAATTTATTCAACAAATAAAAATATTAGTTGTTGAAAGGATACAACTAATAAAAGAAAAAGAAAAATACATTAAGGTGACGTCCATGGTGGGACCCACCATGGTAACGTCCCCACATTATTATGTATTTATCCTTTTTTTTCTTTTAAGTGCTTATTTCTTGTCAAGTTTGTTGGATTTTTTTTTGAAAATAGTCAACAAGAAAGATATTAGATGAGAAAAAAAGGAAAATAAAATAAAAAAGGATAATACAAATTAGAGGGGACACCCACAATGGGACCCACCATAAGGGACTCCCCCTCTAATATGCATTATCTCATGTTTTTTGTTTTCTCTCCCCCCTTTACCCTCTTTTGTTTGTTGATAATTTTAGGAGATGATTAATTTATAAAATAGTTGATAATTTGTTATCAACTTTTATCCTTGTTGAAATCTAGAATGAGGAAGCGAATAAATAAACAGAGCAGGGAAATAAAGATAGAATCAACATTGAACACCGAGATTTTATATGGAACCCTACTCCCTAAGGAGCGGGAGGAAACATGAGAGAAGGCCTCAAAGGGTTGTATGTTTCTATTGAATTTCTCATTGAGTACAAGGGATGTGGAACTCCTTATATATCCCCACAGACAGACCAGAGTCATACAGATAGAAGACGTGAGACTAAACATGAATGGGTGGTAATTGGATCCTGGAGAGTTCGATTGCCACTCTATTACATTCTCCAACACTACCCCTCAAGCCGGAGCTGAGAAAGATGCAGCTTGCAACAAAAATAAAAGGTATACAACACATCTTCACACGATACATCATAAAAAGAATATATGACTCCTACTGGTAGAAGACCTCACTCGAAGATGGGTCTACGACTTTCAGGTCACTGGAATGTAATAGAGTTACTGTGATACCAGGTCATCGGAACATATCTCTGTCATGCTTGGAGAATAGTTGCAGTAGAAGAAGTCCAGCGCTGAGTAGTAGTCGGGTAGTGAAATAAGTATACCTCGACGAAGAAATCTATGCTCGACGAAGACATGTGATAGTAGTAGCAGCCTGGAGTGTTGGTCTGTCAGTCATGATTAGGCAGTAGAAGTCTTGAAGAATCCATCTTTGACTCCCCTTTGTCCCATACTTGATAGAATAAAGATCATGAAACATCAAGTTGAGAGAAACAAAACATGCATTTTTTGTGCTCCTTTTTTACACAAATTATTCTCTTCTTTTTTATTTATTTTGTAGCCATCCTTTTTTTGGTTATTCTTTTTTTTACTTCGTACGACTTTTTTTTGTTGGACCGCCTTTTAAAATAAAAAGAAAATGAAACTGAGCCTGTTGGGCCAAAGATAAGAGGCATTCCTCTTTTTTTCACATTGCAACCTATCTTTGATCCTGAACTAATTTCCCCTCTTTTTTTTGCAATTCATGCTTTTTTTTAAATCTGCCAGGTCCCCTTTCTCCCCCATTTTTTATGCTTTGACCTCTCTTTTTCCTTTTTTTGTGACTTCAGCCCAATTTTGTGCCCGGAAAGTCGGCTCCTGCATTGTTCGACCATTTCCTTTGGACCTTACATTCGCGACAGAAAGGGGGGAAGGGGAGCTCGCTATTTAGGGTTCCTTTTTAAGGGAACCCCATCTTTCTTATGAAGGGTTTCGTCATTGATTTGGTAGGGACTGTGTAAGGGGACGATGGAGATAATGGAGTTGCGCAGTGGTGCCGCTTCCGATCAAAGAGGTGGTTAGCGGCGGATCGGGCAGTGTCATCTGATGGTTGCTTGTAGAAGATGTTGCATGCGGTCGATCATTAGGGTTGGTGACCTGCGGCGGGGTCAAGCGACACGAGGACACCTCCAGGTGCAGTAGATGCGGTTCGAAAAGGGGATTCTACCTGAAGGCTCTAGCGCGATGGAGATGGAGATGTCACCCGATCAATTGGTGAGGCATCGTTTTTGGGTTCCAACGCCTGGAGATAAGACGCACGGTGGTAGATGCCGCATATGGACATAGATGATGCGGCGCCACACGCTTTTACTTGGAACTTGTGCATCACTGGAAAATTCTTGTTACAGGGGTTGCTGCTGGTTTGAGGGAGACGACGCCTGGAGAGGTCCACACTAGGCATTGGAGTAGTTGCTCACGAGATTGTGCCGGTGTTGTTCATTGGATAGGAAGATTTGTTGGTGCCACTACTGTATTGCACCTTCACGTGTGTCGCCTCAAGTTGCATCATGTAGTTATGGAGGAGAAGCACCACATCGAACCAAATTGCAGATCAGGAACTCTTGTGCAGACTCACCCAGTCATATGGAATTAGGGTTTCAGAAAACCTCATCTTTCGTGTTGAGATTGCAGTCGATCAGATCATTGTTGATGACGGCAGAGAATACTTTAGAACTTTGACGACTATCACACGGATCTAGGGTTTCAGAAAACCCTAGAACAAATTCATGAACATGGACATAAAAATTAATCTTCACAAATGACAAATCAAGAACCAATCTCACTCTCATAAATTTTTTTCGAAAATACACCCTAGAATCGATTGCTCGGATACCATGTTGAAATCTAGAATGCTGAAGCGAATTGATAAACAAAGCAGGGAAATAAAGAAAGAATAAACACTGAACATCGAAATGTTACGTGGAAACCTGCTCCCTAAGGAGTGAGGTGAAACCACAGGAGAAGGCCTCAAAAGGCCATATGTTTCTATTGAATTTCTCATTGAGTACAGGGGGTGTGAGACTCCTTATATATCCCCACAGTCATACCATAGTCCCCCAGATAGTAGATGTGGGACTAAACATGAGTGGGTGGTAATTGGATCCTGGAGAGATCCAATTACCAATATATTACATTCTATAACAATCCTCACAGTTGTTGCGGATCAATTAATCTTGGCCATCCATTTTTATTAGAAACACAATCCTAACGGTCCGAAAAATATGAAAGAGGCAGAACCTGCTCTCCAAGTACAGAAAACAACAGAAGTAATTCTAAGAATCGGAACTCAATTTAAGTCTCTCTTTCTCCACACGTCCTCTCTCCTCTCTATCTTCCATGGTCATCCCCCTACACCAAGGTTGACAACATGCATGCTCATGGCGTTCCCTTGTGGTCATGCCTATTGTAGTGCTGCGGGATTGGTTTGACCAATCCCCATGGAGGACCTTCTCTTTTGTACTTCGTGTTCTAGATGAAGAAAGTGGAATTCGTATGATGAAATCAAGAACAAGTACATGAAGAACATCTCATTGGATTGGGGGAAGCACACGGTTCATCCATACACCCAAGTGTTGCATGTATAGCATAGGATTTAAGACATGATGTCTTTTTCGAGAGAGACTCGTAGATCATGATCACACTTTAGAGGTATGTATTAATCTCGTATGATCATGATGGAACGGATTGTGAATGGTTTGCAATCCATGTGGTTCCATTGATTTTTTTTAATTCCACTACTATTGTGACATGTACGAGAAGTCTGCTTTTATCGGATATGATTTGATCTTCACGCTACTTGATGAAGGGAAAAGGCTTTGTTGTTGTGTTGATCCAATCTTCACGCTTCCGGATGTGGGATGCCTATCTTCCTCCTTTCATGGAATGCTTATCATCGTGAAAACATGGGACTAAATGCCCCTCCATAAAAACCATCTCCTATAATTTTTTTTGAAAAGGAGAAGGGAAGTGAGCTTGAGATGAGTCACTTCCTAAATTACATTAATAAACCATCCCCCATATTGATAGTTGAAACCTATGTTTTTAAGAGTTTTATTACATAAACAAGGGGTTAAAGGCCCCTTTAGATAGGTACACCCACTCCATTATTACATGCAGCCGGAACTGGAAAAGCAGTAATTGGAGTAGGGACGTGGGTATGTCAGCGAGGGGAGGTGGGCATGGAGTGATGACTAATTGTGGCAGGGTCTGTTTGAGGTGCAGGGGGCTTGATATTGGGCAAGGGACTGCTGAAACCTTGTATGTTGCCTCCTTTCTCAGGGTCTAAGAAACCATCGTGCTTCTTGCTGATGCATGGCATGGCGGGAACTGGTGTTAAGTTTTTTTTTTCTGGAGAATAGGGGTTGCCTGAGCTGCTGGCAGCTTCTGGTTGACGCTTTGATGTATCATCATATTCTCATATGTACTGCTACTGATGAGGATCAATTCTGGTTGAATCATATTCTGTGTGAAGACTGAAGACCTTTCAGTCTCTAAGTGGAGGTCATATAATGTGAAGGAACCTGCAAACGATGGGCAAGGTTGTAGCTATTGATCTACCACAAAAGACAGTCCTGGATCTTTTTGGCATTACTCTGAGGTTGTGCCTCTGCGATGCAGTATAATTGACCATACAACCCTTCAGAGAAGTACTTGGCAATGTCCCTAGTGTTCTTTAAGGTTATGTGTCAACGGTTCGGTTGGCGATGGGGGTGCAGACCAGGAAGAAGGTCCCAGCAGAGGTCTGACTGGCTGTGCCATTTCCCATTGATGGTTCGTGGTGTGGAGATGACAGCCAAATGGAGGAAGTAGAGAGTTGGGGCTCGCCACATCCTGGTTGGAGGTTGCTGCGAGAGGGATTGTTGGTGACCAGGAGGGGGGAGGGGTCGGGGGTCACAGGGGTGGCCCCAATGACGGTGGTCATCGGCATGGGTTGAAAAAGAGCACCTTGAAGTGGTCGAGGTGTCTGCTTTATGACAATGCAGAATGCACCTTGAGGCTTGATGTGGTCGAGGTGCCTGTCAGAATTTTTCAACCATTAGGTAGGTGCCTCAGGTTGTTTTGACGAGGTGTACACCTCATGTGACCGAGGTGGTCGTGAAACATAAAGGAGGTAAGGCGAGGCTAAGGTGTTGCCTCAGTTCAAAAGGCATTTAAGTGCCTCAATTAACTTCTGCTTCAATCCGAATAAGTCATAAATAATCTTTTCCTATTATTTGTTTTTTTTCGAAAACTACTCTCTGCTGCAATGTCAACATTGTCTCCCCTCGCCTTTTCTCTGCATGTGTTTGCTTCACATCGTATTTTGTACTCTGTTTTGCAGATGTTGGTACTTCGTTTTGTTTTTGGGCTTGATTTTTTTATACAGGAGATGGTTGAGTAATTGTCCTTATTTTTGGAGTAAATATCAACAACTATCCTAATAAAAAATTGCAACATTTGGGCGCCTGACCTATAACAATTTGATTCTATCTTTTTCATTAAAATGCTAAAATTAAGATTATGAAACAATGCGTAATCCCGGATTTTGATAAATAGTGTTGTACGTTGTCATTATTATTAGCTGTCTTCATTGTTATTATGACAACTATGCCATACCTTCAGGTTTTTTATGACAATAATAATTAAAACAATGACGTCATATGACATTACGTTTTAAAATCTTGAATGTCATCAAAAAATGTTGTGAAAATGAAATTCAGACCTAAATTGTCAAATTCTTATTATGATATTTTTTATGTATTTTAAACCTTGGGACTTTAACGAAACTTACCTAAATCGTTTATATTAAATGGACATATATATTATATAAATGGAGATGTTAACTACTAAAAAATGCACGAAATCGTTTTATAAACTGAGATGCTAATTCCATGTTAAAATGCGAAGATGTACCGAAAAATGTGAATCTGCTAAGTTTAAGACACAATTTGGGGCTGATGTTAGCAACACAATAGCTCATAGTTCCGTTCATCGTCAATGAAAATTCTCTTTTGGCCATAGCATGTTTTGGAGTCTGCAAGTCTGCGTCGGATCTTAATTCCTGGAGCTTTAAGCTGATGTTATAAAGATTTATAACAGTTATGTATCCTGATGGAGAATGTCTATCTGATGGTGCAGATCTGGTATGCCCAATGGGCAACCAAAGTGGCTTCTGTCTTTTATCCCGGATTATCCACTGCTCAATTTTATGCTCACGAGTGCCATTTATCTCTTCGTAAGCGGTCCTTTCCCTATGTAAGTTCGAACAAAATACCGGGTAAAGACATGACATACATCTTTTTTATGCAGATGTCATACCGGCTTTTTGACTTGACGAATGTGCTGAAGGCAACATTCATCCCCACCAAAGACAACAAGCGTCTATTTCAGATTCTTGTTGCTGCTGCAACCGTATCTATTTGCTTATACTGCATTGCAACGATAGTTCTTCACATTCCTCAAGTTGTGGTACAGCTTCAGCATGATTACTACTATTGTTCCGCAATTTTCATCAGCATCTCTGCCGCGTGTTGTAATACTATTCTCCTGACCAATCTTTTTTTCCTGAAACAGGCTTGAAGATTTAGATTGATGTTTTTTTGGTTAGTTCTCATATAAGGGGATCTCACTGAATAAGAAGAAAATCAGCACGTTGACTCAAGTAAACTGGCGTTGAAATTTTCGAAGGGATTGCCGCATTGCATCTTTGAGATGCACATACAACACAATGGCGATAGATTTGCTGGCAATGAAGCTGCATGGAACAAAAGCATGCAAATTGAAATGTGTATAGGTCCATTCTTTGCTGCAGGCAGATAGTAATTCTTCAGGAGCTGTTTTTTTTTGTTGTAAGTTGATATAATAGGTGAGACGGGAGGTAGGGAAATGAGATGGTGCTTTCAGGTTCCGATCTCAATGTGAAAAGCCAGAATTGTTAGCAATATATGTTTATTTTCTTTTGATGTTATCAGTCATATTTTCATGCCAACACTAATATGCATCAGTTTCATTGGTTGTGATCCTTTGACTACCAGATAGTCTCAATGTCTTAAATTAATACTCTTTCGAAGAAATTCTCAGTAATTTTCTATGGTGAGGGATCTGTATATTCCAGAAGATTTTCACTTTTGGTGTATGCAAGAAGAGGACTCTGACGGGGTTGTATTCTCAACCTGATTGCAGGCATTAGCTTACATGTAGTGATATTGTAGGGAGGTAAATAACATCTTTGATACTGTTGCAGCTTCTCTTGATCTATTGACTGATTGTGTTTAGTGAGTGCCAGAAACGGGTAAATGCCCTATGAGGCTGAAAAAGGTGGATAGAATATGTTTCATATCTCACGCAATCAAAGAATACCATTTCATGACATACAACAAAACCCTATGCCTTCATTTGGTAATCTGATACAAAACTCCCTTTGGGCTTGCACATGTGTTCACAATTTGCAAATGCTACTGGTCTGCGAAAAAGTGATGCCATTTCTGCAACATCGACATCATCCAAAAGGTTCACCAAAGCAAGATGGCCACAAGCAACAACCATCATCGCTACTTCCCAAATATCCAATCTGTTTCTTTTGGGTGAAAAGCATGACACTTATGCTCTTCTACCCTTTCCCTGCCAAAGGAGATCCTCCACCATGCTCACAATTGGACCGCCACCACCCTTCACCTTTTTTTCCTGGGCAAAATTGGTTGCAATCCAATGCGCATTGCGAATGCATCCATACATATTGTTTTTAGGAGGATATTTGGTTTTCTTTTGTTGTTTAATCGCGGCAATTGGAGGATGTGTTTGGTTCCTTGGCGAACAGGGAGTATCTGGCTTCCATCTCAATCTTCCGCTTCTTGGGCTTTACATGCATCATGGCATTGGTAGGCATCTCCTCATCTCCCATTCTCCTCCCACAAGTTTACTCTTATTCCATCTTCAACTAGTGTTCCTTTAGCTCCTTTCTCCCCATCCCTGTCCCCTACTTTAGGTTCCAAAAGACAAAGAAAGCCTGTGGGGTTCTGTCCACCCACCCAGCAAAAAAGCAATTAGGTTCAGACAACTTCACCCTTTCTTTCCCCTGATGGCTCCCATTTACGGATGATATTCCTACTGGCCCTGCTGCATCGATCGCCACTTGGGACAATTGCTAGTTTGGAGAGGACGAGGAAGACGTAAGAGATGGGAAGGGGATCAATGGAGTGTCTCACCGCCTTCCTCCTCTTGGTTCTTCTTTGCTTTGGTAAGTCCAACTCTCCAGTCAAAATTCTCTGCTACAATCTGAAGGCTAATGCCAGTGTATGATTTGCAATTTTGTGATATAGCTTGACAAGCGCGAGATGTCGATCACATGTTGGTTTCTTAAGTAAGTGAATACGGACCATATCACTTGTGGGGTCTTTCTTCTTGGAAGTTTGACAAATGTATTCACTGATCAAATGCCCATAATTTCAACAGTGCTGCGAAATGTCGATTTCTAAGTAGCTTGGCATGCAAAACTGATGTAGAATCGCAAAGATTTCTCTACCTTTGGACTTTTCATTAAGCAGATGGATCAGACATGATCAAGCTATGATTTGGATTTAGGTGTACTGACAGCATTTTTTTCCTTTCCTAATTGACTAGGAATGCCTCTGGAAGAAACAGACGGCAGGCACCATAACCAGAATCCATTTCGCAGGAAGCTGAGCGGACATGAGAACAGCAAGATGTCTCGGCGGGATATCGATACTCCTCTGACCACTGTTCCCATGATCAACCCAACAAAACCAGCCACATCTATTCCGATTGCCACCCCAACAATGCCCAACAATCCAACCACACCACTTGCAGATCCAAACACAAATCCAGTGATGGGCAGTCCAGGCATGTCATCTGGGCAGAGTTGGTGCGTTGCAAGTCGGACGGCTTCTCAGACTTCTCTTCAGGTTGCCTTGGACTATGCTTGTGGGTATGGTGGGGCTGACTGCTCAACTATCCAACCGGGCAGCATCTGCTATGATCCAAACACAATGCAAGACCATGCGTCCTTTGCGTTCAACAGCTACTTCCAGAAATATCCAGTTCCAACTAGCTGTGACTTTGGAGGGAATGCAGTCCTTACCAATGTCGATCCAAGTAATATGCTTTTCCAAGACTATGTTCAATATTCAAATAAATAAAAGATCGGTATAAAAGTGCGACAAAAATTCTTATATTTAGTAGCTTCTGATTGACCTCTATCTGTTGTGACTATTGCAGGTACAACCGCTTGTAAGTATCCTTCAACTAGGTATGCTTGCTCGCATCATCATTAACCTTCACCCTAGTTTATGCTCATCTTCGAAAATAATATTTAAGATTAAAGAACTTACTAAAATCGTTGGCATTGTCAGCACAACTTCTTCCATTCTCAACACAAGCAACCAACCTGGGTCCAGAGTCTTTGGATCAGCTCCTCTTAATTCCAGTACAGCAGCTCGGAAACCAGTGAGCATCCTGACGCTTGTCCTAACATGCATCCCAATGGCAGTTTTCATTGTAAGCCATCTCTAAGACAATGTCGCAGTCATAAGATACATATATTCTGCGAACAAACTCAGATTTTCCAGATCAAGAGACACGAGACATGATGTGAGAAAGCAATGACAAATAAAGCACTGGCATCAAGATCAGCATTTTCGAACTGGAGAGCAGCACCAATTTTATGATCTTAGCATCACGGGTTTCATGTTCAACGGATTGTCCGACTAGCATGACATCCAACCAACTTGTTATATAACTTCTCTTTACAATGTTACGAACCAATAGGTTTACGCTTTTTTTACGGAATATCGTTCATATTAGTTCAACGGTAAAAATCGAATAAAAAATTTTGACACCATTCTGCAAAATGTTGCACATTTCTTTTAAGATAATAATCCATGAAAACCCGCCTGCCCTTCAATTGCTAGAGAAGCTGTTCTCATAGTTTCTTCATAGAGCAGCTAAGCTGCTCCCATAGTGTTGGAGCAACTATAATTTATCAGAGTCGTGGTTCATGTTTATATCGATGATAACATTGTCACTGACAGTGACAAACATGGTATTCTTCGGCCAAAAAAGTGCCAAGCAAGTACTTTTTCATCATTGAGGTTGCCCGCAGACCTAGAGATCTTGTTGTATGCAAGCTTCTCTGTATTATTTTGTTCAGTCTAGATATATCCTTTGTTAGTTAGCAGAGTCATCCAATTCATGACTTGAGCCAAGGGTGACGTCTTAATGTTGTGATACATATTGAGATATCTCATGTGCATATTCGGGATTTGGCTTTTGTGGAATTATGAAATGTGGATGTAAATCAAAGCAAGAAAAAAACACAAAGAAGACTTTGATTTTACGTGGAACCCTACTCCATGAGGAGCGCGACCGAACCTTGGGAGAACGCCTCAAAGGGAGTATTGTTCTATTTCATTCTCTCAATAAGCACAAGCGTGTGTGACTCTTCATATAGCCCCACTGACACTCCGGAGTCCCACCAATAGACGATGTGGGACTATCTCTAAGTCATTTTTCAACAACTCCTATTGAGGAAGGATTCTCTTTATAGATAATAGGATATTGTGATGCAAATTATGATGGAATATACATGACATGAAATTTCTTACAGGGTTTACATCTCTGTTGGATACGTAATGTAGCAACAAATGGATGGCAGTTGCTCGTTAAGCACAAAATCGAAGTATCAAGTTATGGCTCAGACGGCAACTGAGATGGAATGGAACATATATGTTTTATGGGATTTAAGCATTAAGATTAAAAAAACCCATAGATATGGTGTTATAACTAGATTGATCATTGTTGCAGCAAAAAAATGTTTTTCATGAGAGAACTGGGTATTGATTGCCACTAGGCCTGATCGAAAAAAGACTTCTTCATATTCCTGTGTCATCATGTCTTCGCCGAGCTGCATACTATTTGTGCTCCAACTTGAAGGAAGGATTGAGATAGATTTATGCTTAAAGCTTTATTTATATGTTGTTCAATGACATCGTTCATGTACATTTTTTACTACCATCCCACCTCTTATTTAATGAGGCCACGATACACCTATATAATATAAAAACTGTTAGGAAATGAGGAAAGCGGAAGCAAATTGATAAACAAAGCAAGAAAATAAAGAACATGAAAATGAACGCTCAAGTTTTTTTACGTGAAATCCTACTCCTTAAGGAGCGGGATGAAATCACAGGAGAATGCCTCAAAGGACCATATGTTGCATTGCACTTTCTCATCTGATACAGGAGGTTTGGAGCTTCTTATATAGCCTCCACAAACTCTCGAAGTCCCACCACTGGTACATGTGAGACTAAACACTGGATGTGGTAATAGACCCTGCAGGGATCCATTTACCCATCTATATATGACACATGTACTCCAACACTCCCCCTCAAGCTAGAGCATGCAGTGCTCAACTTGGACAAATAGAAAGAAATCACTTAAACTCGCAATACAAGACACTACATACAATATCAACTCAACACAAAGACAATTGTCGACTGTTATCGAGAACGTTGCTTCTCATGCCGTGCAGGTGAGGAAGAAATGGGCTGGAGTGTGAGTCGAAGTGAGTCTCCTTATCGGAGAGCATGTGCTCTGTACAACGTCTGTCAGATTCATTGCAACTGAAAATGAGTCTCGACTTGGAGAACTCTGGCCCACCTCATCATGTGGACAACTGCTCCATCTCTATGAAGGGCCGAATTGAAAAAGCCATGGAGACATCCTCGTCGGAGTCCACGGTCGCTGGAGAGGAGTTAGAAAAAGTCTCCTAGTCGAAGAACTGGGTCTTTCCCATACTCGCTCAGAGAATGGGATCTCTACTCTGAAGTCCCTACGCAACCACAAGAAAACCCTGACACACATGGCATAGGGAATGTGATCTCTACTTTGGAGTCCCTATGAATCACATGAAAACTCTGAGACAAAAACAAAAGATGAGGATCACATAAGAAATTATCGTACACATGTGCATCTGAAAAGGAATATCACTCTGGAGACCTCGAAGAAATAGGGTCATTCAAATATGAGTATATCGAACTTGGACTCTAAATCAATCCACATAGTCTGAAACTGAACTGTAATGTCTGAAAATCTGGCTGACCTGGAATCTGGAAAATCCGAATCCGACTTGTAATTCTACACAATACCCCTCCTTTCTCCCATACTGGTCGGAATAACTAACATCGATCATTGGTAGAAGACAAGAAGATGGGTAAAATAAAAAACACATAAGCCGATCTCAATCTTTTGACTTTTCTTCTCACAATATTTTTTTAATTCATCATTTTTTGAGAAGTTGCGTCTTTTTATATGGCTATCTTCTCTCTCTTTTTTCGCATACAACTTTTTTTTGTACGTGTCTTTTCTCAAAAACAATATTTTTATTTATTTATTTTAAGCGTACAAATTTTTTTGTAAGCGCCTCTTTGTTTAACAAAGAAACTTGGCCCACTTGAGCCCAAAAATATCACCCCCTTTTTTTAGAAATCACGTCCCTACTCTTCTCTTCTCCTTTTTTCTCCCTACCCACTTAGGCCCTTACAACAACATCCCAACTTGGCTGCTCTTTCACCTCTCTATTTTTTTTACTTGCGGAAAGGTGCCCTTATTAAAAGGGAATCGGGCCCCTCTGCATCCTCGCATGTGAGTAGGGTTTCCCAAAAGAATTGAACCCTTTGTTGAGGACTGTTGCAACTGCCTGGAGGAAGGAGGGCACGAGGGAGAGCTTGCCGGTAGAGCTCGTCGAGGACGAGAGGCGGCATCGCCTGGAGGAAGGGTGCGAGAGGAAAACTGAAGAGGGCGGCGTCGCCTAGTAGCTAAGGGGATTGGAGGAGCATCACCTCTCTAGAGGGCATCTCACGCCTCCTGCGCGAGATCTTAGAGGAGAGGAGAGTGCCGATTGCGCTGCCTTGAGATGCGAAGGAGGAGTTTCCTCTGTGCAGGTGGCGGTGCCGACATGTGCTGGAGGGAGGTGCAACGCCGTCGAAGGCAGTGCACTGGAATCGAAGAGGTTTCTTGCTTGTGCTAGAGCCAGAGGAGGTTGTGGCTGATCGCCACCTGGAGAGGGGGTTCCGCTTGCGCCTGGAGGAGAAAGAGAGGAGGTCTGGTGGCTCCCTGCACCGTATTTTCTTCGTTTTTTTTGTTTCTAGAGCATCACCACTGACGGGAGGAGTGTTGTCCGCGCTCTTCGGAAGCGGACTACCACTGATCTAGGGTTCTCCATCGGTGCCTTCTGTAGGAGATGTGCGCCTAGAGAGGAACTGTAAGATGCTCACTGGAGAGGCGGCGCGCAGAGGGTCTCCTCCTGAAGGTGGCAGTGGCTTGATACCTCGAATTGCATGTACTGCAGCGTCTGATCTACGGATATGAAGATAGCTGCGATTAGGGTTCCAGACCCGATGAACCGTTGCTTGGAGATGCCGATGAAGAATGGCGGCGAACATAACATAACATGACTTTAATATCATGTTAGAAACAAATACCTGCAGAAATTGAACAATCATGAACATCTTTAATATCAAAACACCAAAATCGAATCTCGAACAAACGATGAAAAATAACTCTTCCATAATCGAACTCACTCTAATACCATGTTAGGAAATGAGAAATGCAGAAGCGAATCGATAAACAGAGCAAGAAAATAAAGAAATATGAAACATGGACATTCAAGATTTTTACGTTTAACCCTATGCCTTAAGGAGCGGGATGAAACCACGAAAGAAGACCTCAAAATGTTGCATTGCACTTTCTCATGTGATACATGATGTCTGGGACTTGTTATATAACCTCCATAGACCCTCCAAGTCTCACCACTAATAGATGTAGGATTAAATACTGGATGTGGTAAAGGGATCCATTTACCCATCTATACATATGACACATATACTCTAACAAAAACATAACAATTTCTCCAAATACTGTAAAAGAGCAATGAAGGGTTACTCGCATTAATATCCTACAAACTTTCCTGCTTTGTTTTAGATTCATAAGGTGAAACCGTGTGTGTGTGTAGGGTAAAATGGGGCTGCCCCCAGGGAGTAGCCAACTTGGCTACTCCCACCCCTATTTTTCCCTCATTTTTTTATTTTTTTGAAAAATAAAAATTTGTATATTCATCATTATATCCCTCTCACATTCTATTAAAATTTCGTCAGAAACAGAGACTCCTAAGCCCTCCATCTAGACGTCATTTTTTTTAACGGTTGCATGATTTTTTAAATTGACCATGTTTGGATGGAGGCCGTAGGAGTCTCTGTTTCTGACGAAATTTTAATAGAATGTGAGAGGGATATAATGATGAATATACAAATTTTTATTTTCCATAAAAATAAAAAAATGAGAGAAAAATAGGGGTGGGAGTAGCCAAGTTGGCTACTCCCTGCGAGCAGCCCCATTTACCTCTCTCTCTCTCTCTATATATATATATATCCAACAATAATGATAGAAAAAAGAGAAAAATAATGTCTGGACAAAAAAATTCAAGTTTAAAACATGCATTCGTGAACACGTATGAACTTTCATAGGCAGAGGCATGCATGAGAAATAAAATTTTCGGTTGATGTTGTATTATGGGAGTAATGAAGCGTTAAGAATTATTTGATATCCACCACTACATCGCAACTCGAAAGATAGTGAGTTAATTCTTGCAAAAATATTCAATAGATCCACACACGTGCAAAGGAAAAAGTTCACCTAAAAACACAATACACTCAATGCTTATTTACTCACATCTGCTGCTACACATGATGATGATGCCCTTAAACAAATGCACACTATAACAACAAAGAAAAGGAGGCTGCAAGAACAAGAAAGATTGCTAAAGTTGCAAATATGGCCCCTTCACCGAGGATCCTCTGAAAGCTCCCTGCCTTGGAGATATGCTCTTAGGCCAAATATACAGAAATTGCACATGAGATGATTGCACCAGATGGAGCTCCTCTGTTGGTAATTAATGCAACTTATTGTAAGGCCAACATAGAGAGCGATTTAAATAAAAACATCCTGGAAAAATTACTCCAAAAATAACAAGTTTCCTTGAAGAAACAAAGTTCCTCGAATGTTTCCTTGAGAAAATGTAACACAAAAAAGTTGAATCCTTCCATTTTCATTTATTAGAGGATTATTTTTTTTCTCATGAGAAAATGGAAATCACTTGCCTTAGAGTCAATGATTGGTAAGGCGCAACCAGGACCAAAAGCATAGCCACAAATGGTAGATCTAAGTCACCTGCAATGTCAGTGATTCGCAAAATTATCTCATCTCCCGATTTATTTAGGAGAGAAGGTAGTCAATTATGGTAAAAAAATATATTTTTAGTACAATGGAAATAAGCTTACATATAAAAATCAAGTCAAGGAAGCGTACTTGATCCATGACACTATTTCAATCGGTGCTCGCAGCGCAAAAGAGATGGTAGAAAAGACTTCTGTATTGCAGTTCAATTTGAAAGCATTAGTACTCTGAAAGAGGGTCTTGATTAGAATGGGCAATGGCTCCTTATGTTAAATAAAATGTGTAGACAATCGTTTGCAAACTATCATGGAAGCATTAAAGGTAGCGAAGTTGAGTTACATCTTAGGGACACATTTTTAGGAGCAACTTAAGTTAGAAAAGCCACTTTTAAGTGTTTGTGCACAGGGTAAACTCAAGGTAAGTAGTATGCATTTGGCCACTGAAACATGTTCACTTGGTTAAGAAATGACAGAGAAAAGAAAACGAAGAAAAAACATAGAAAGCATCCGATTAGAGCTTCCTTCGACCAAAATTAATGTTAAAAATGAAACTATTTCTACTTCAACTAACATTATCCTCTTTAAAATCAGACTACTGACAGTAAAAAAAGGACTATTTCTACTTGAACTAAGATTCTTTGCTTGAAAAATGCTTCCATAATTTCAGAAGATCGTTTTTTTCTAGAAAAAGCACTTTCATAAGGTCATGAAAGAGTCTTTTAGTGGATTGAATGTGAAAACTGTAGCTGATGTCCCTCTTTTGTATCTACATTACTTAACGAAGCCATTAACAGAGAATAAACATGATTAACCTATGGTGTAAATAATACAATTAGACAACTTTGATGCAGTTTGTGCTCATATTTGGGAGTGCAATTGTTCATTAATATATGTGAAGTTGAACACACTGGCCATAGCCTAAGTGTTGCAACATATTCGCTCTAAAATAACAAAGGATATTAAATTTGTTCACATTTAGACCAAGAACGCCACACAACATTCTTAGGGTAGGTCTAAACCATCCCAAGCCAAATGAATCCTTTTCAGTGTTGCCTAGGACTGGCATCATCACATCCAAACAGGATAAACCTGGGCCATATTTGCGCATAAACTCAAGTAGGCTAGACTACTTTAAACCGCCTGAAAAAGAAACAAAAGACAGACATTATAGTTTACTGTATTAATAACTGAAATAGGTGAACTTCAATTGTTATTAGCTGGCCAAGACTTCTAACAACAGCCAGAAGGTACTCAACTTCCTATTCGACTCACCCGAGACCCCCTAAAAACTGCGTTTCATTCTATATTAGGCAATGCAAGATCTACTAATTAACAGACATCTAGTTATGTTGAGTATTGTCCTAGGTTCTTGCGCGTGTTTCTCACAAATATCAAGTCCTGTATCTGTGCATTATACAACCAAAACTAAGAAGTTCCTTCTCTTCGGAAGAAAAAGAAAGCAAAGGAAACCCAAGGAATTCTAGGAAAACAAACTACATACCAATAGAATTATAGTTTCATATATCCATTATCTTGATAAGTCCCAATATAAGTAGAAAACAGACACACTGGCCTTAACAGGTTATAACTACATTATTTTTGGTACATAGTACAAGGATGACATGTGGTCATCTTGCCCCCGATTGTAGGGTTTTGTTACAAAAATAACAGATAATTGCAACAGGAGACATTCCAAACAGAAAATCACTGCATCAACTAAGATTTGGTTTGAGGGGAGAATCACCCTTGAACTTTTTAAGGAAATGGTTAATGTAAGGCTTGACCCTGGTGTACTGCTTCCCGTGGAGAAGCCCTACCACTTTTAGCACCTAATGGAAAGAGTCAAGCCCAAGGCACATCATGAAGGTATTTTAGAAGAAATAGTAAAACGCAGACCAGCTATAAAGTGCCAATTATATCTATATATGAACAGATGAAATTGTTGAATTTACTAAACAAAGCATCTTTGACAGTTTTTCCATCCAGAAGGTAATGGGGAAAAGTGTTGATTTTTGTCATGATATAATGCAGATTCCTACCATGCAGTTTGGGAAGGCATTGTTTAGTCTGATTGCCGCACCAAAGCATTCTCTTTTAAAAGAATTATGACAGCAAAGAAAAAAGTGAACAAAACGTATTCCCTACAACATAAAATATATATAAGGGAATTCCCAAATTAAGAAAACCCATGTCCTGGAATAGTGGAGAACACGTTTTGAGCATATTCCACTCACTTGTCATTCGCCAAAAAATATACATCAGGGTTGATGGGGGGAATGGACACACTACTCTAATAGCCTATTGCTCAAATGAGACGCAACTCTCTGTCCATTGTGATCTAGCCGTGCTTTAGGTGGAAATTCCCATGCCTACTTCTTGGTGTTTGGAGACTCAAAAAGATCAAATCATTTTCGCCCATTTTTGTCATTAATAGTTGGTGATAATCAACGTTTCAGGGGAAATCTTTAAACATGAAACTAACTGAACAAAAAAGACCTACATGGTTGAAACTGCCGAAATCCACTGTAAGCCATAAGGGCTCAAAACCAAAGAAGCGCACAAAACTCTTGACCTTCGCCCCCATCCCCTCCTTTCCCAAGAACATTTCCCCATGCGATGCGACCCATACCCAAGAACACCGCCATACCTGCAAAGACTCGATCTTTATGGCATTCACGAGGAACCAACAATCATGGTAAAAAGGAAAGGCACGCAACTTGAAGACCATCCCAGCAGAAAGAAACTTGTTTCGAGAACCCTGGAAGGCCCCGCCAATTGTGTTGGAGATGGAGATGCGTTGGGACTGGACATTGAGCTGACATAGAGGAGGGTGGATGCGAGAGTGTGAGGGGTTGAGAAAAAGAGAGCCATATTGGAGGATGGATCCCCTCTCTCAACGACTCTGAAGTACGTATTCTTACATTACATAAGAGGATCTTCACTCCCATACTTATAATACTCTTGAAAATTCCTCCCACGGTAGGTTTAAAACGAAATTTGTTATATCCGGTCGAAATTTTTTTTATTATGTACCATAGATAAATCGTCTTTCTAAGAGTGACTTTGGTTAAGAGGAAGCTGCCTCTTCAAGAGGAGGCTTTGGAGGAAGCCGCCTCTTGAAGATGCGTATCAACTGAAGCCACATCTTGAAGATGCGGCTTTTGTCCAGAACAGAAAAAAAGAGAAGCAGCAGCTCTGCTGCATGCAGAGTTGTTGCTTCTCTTTTTTTGGAGTTATAAATATAAATGAAACCATAAAATATGATATTAAAACAAGTTGAAAAGACGTGATTCATAGATTAGTAAGATTAAATGTTCATATACAAGATCCAACCACAAAAGCAAGACAACATTTACATACGAAGTTCACTCAAAATTAGCACGCGTGCCTTATATTACAAAAATAACGAAGATATCGATCTATCCTTTACGCTCCCTTCTCCGTGTGTACTGTAATTTGACCGGTCTATCATCTGCTATGGAGGTCTCCGGTACGCTTAGCTCAAATACATGAAGTTGGTTGTTTCGATCGATATCGTCGATGTTGCTCGTCTCCATTACTTCAACTCCGAAGAAAGACAATGGGAGGGGTGAATGACATGAAGATCCTGCATCCATAACTGCTCAATCCTCTGTGGTGCAGGTGGTGTTGTAGGCTCTCTAGATGCGCCATACTCAGGAATTGGGATCTCAAATTTTATACCAGACTGAGGTGGTCGTTGTGTCTCAACTGAGACATCTTCCTCGCCAGAAGTCCTCTCTCCCTTTGTCGGTGAGCTCGTCCCCGTCCACGTCTTCGAACACGTGGACGACGATGAGATGTATCTTCTGCCTCGCCATCCTTTAAAATCTCCTCATCTTGATCGTCTCTGAATTGTCGTTTTATATACTTACGTAGACAAGAACTTGTTCAGCAGCAAGCTCTCTAATCCGTGGAGCATCGTCATCACAAAGACATACACTCTCGTCGAAGCGAGACACCTGCAATATCAAAACTCTTGTCAGAACAGGATATATGATACCATAATAGCTATTTAAAGTTACTTTTTTCTTACTGTGTAATCCAGTGTGCATCCGTGTCAACCAATGAATCGTCGTGTAATACTATGATGCCATGGCAAGTAGTCCACAGTCGTATTTGGTCCTCCCAATAGAATGAGAGTCGTTGGCACAACCTAGTCCCTACGGATGCTCCATAGTCTAATATAAACGGCATGGAACTTCGTCTAATCGACGTTGCTCTTCCCTCGAAGATCGATTGAATGCAGATGAGTTGAGGTATCGCAAGGCATCAAAATCTCCTGAATCCCACCAAACTGAAGAAGGACTTTATGTGGTGTGTGTAGCTTGACAATATAAAAATGAATCAATGAGACACGAGCTACTTGCAAGTCTTCATTGGCAAGACAATATAAAAGTAACATGGACAACATCTCCTGTATATATGGGGTCCATACCATACCATCTGCATAACATTAGATATGTAAACAAAATAAGTGATAGAATCAAGTGCTTCGTCAAAATAAGCGATGCCACCAGGTTAAGTGCTCCCACAAGTCTCCAAATCCTCCAGAAATGGTAGATAGATTAGTGAAACTTCGTTTCCTAATTTATAAGGAAAAATCACACCACCCAAGAGCTGTAAAATGTAAGCCCGAGTGAAATGCATAATGGTATCATCCTAGACATCCTCTAGAAGAACTGAAAAATGCTCAAGAAGCCAAGTCATGTGTATTCGAGCTCCATCAATGTTGGGTCGCTTGGGCCGGACTACAAGCAAACGCTTACACAATCATGCCCAATTGGGTAAGTTGGTAGGACCAATCACTGCTTGACCAACTATCTTCAACCCAAAAATCTAAGCGACATCTTGCAATGTGACAGTCATCTCTCCATGGCGCATGTGAAATGTATATGTCTCAAGACGCCATCTCTCCACAAGAGCAGTAACCAAATGCCAGTCCAAGAAAATGAAATCCATCTGCATTACTTCAAAAAAATGCTATGCAAATGTGGGGAACAATGCACTCGTCTAAGGGAACAAGGCTCAATGCGCTCTCCTGTCGTCTGCAGTGTAGACATCTCGTCACATGAACAACAAAATAAATAGAGTATGAATACATATTTTTGTAATGGGATGCGAATATTTTGAAAAGTTTTAAGTACGTCGCCTGCCCAAACAACTGACGAATGGTGCTCCCGCTGCAGCCATAAAAGAGATCGATCAATTGGCCCTGGCTTCGAATATTCAAAAAAATTCATTAGAAATAGTTTAATATTGACTCACATGCTAAAATAATTTAAAAAGGTTGAAAAATATAGCATGCACATACTACTTCGATTAGAACATTTCCTCTTGTTATGACCCAATTCACCACAGTTACCCTAAGTATTTTGAGCCTCCCATATGTATTGTTCCTCCTGTTATGACCTAGATTGAACTGTATTCTCCCTCATGTCCATCCAATTGTGGATCCTCTTACTCTTTGGTCGCCTCTTTTTCCTTATCCTTCTATCATTTGGAATCACTAGTGGATGATTGAACCTGGGCCACTTGTCTCTGTCACCAATCGGGTAGAACAATCCCTCGTAAATATGAGATTGAGCTTGTCATGTATACCAAGCACCTATGTATTCTTCCACATGAGATAGCACGACACAAGCATGAAAACACATGATTCTATGAGTTTGCCATTTCTGACATGTACATGATGCATCGCTAACAAAGACAGTTTGTTTCTTTCCACCTTTTAGTCGGAATTGTGTCATGTGTTGTCCTGTGATGATCTCATACATGTGTAAAGGTGCTCCTTGTATGTGAAAACAATGATGGCCATTACTTTTTCTATCCAACACTTCAACATGTCATGCGCGTATTTGATATATTTCTCATCGCGTATAATGCAATTACACGCCTCCTCCTGATGGTCACAAAAGTAACTAATATAGTTGTAATATGTATTCCACACTAATGTCGCAACTGGCAGGCTTCTTGATTCTTTAAGAACAATAGTGTAGCTCTTAGAAAAGTTCGTGGTTGTGTAACCAAACCTGTACCCCCCATCAAATGCAATCGTCCAACGTTCTTTTGGACAATCATGTGTCTCAAACCACTTTGCAACATTCTCATCACACTCCTTAAGTTTGTCCATATAAGTTTGCCACTTTGATTGCGAATAGACTTTTCCTGCTCTCATGATCATTCGCTTCAGTGTTTTGTTTTTTTGGGCATCATTGAAATTGCTACACACGTGTCGTAGACATAAGCGCCAATGGATGTATGGTGGAAGAAATTGGACCTCCAGGTATCTAAGCGCAGCACGTATCCCAGGAGCACGGTCGGATAACATACAAATCAGTCCAGCATGATCATAGAAAACATGCAAACGAAGCCTCTCCAGAAATCAAGCCCAACTAGGGCCATCCTCCTCGTTGACAAACGTAAATTCCAACGGTAAGATGTGGTTAGCCGCATCGCTTGAACAAGCAATAAGAAGCTTATACCTTCCATACATGTGTGTACCATCCACACTAATAATGGGTCTGCAGTGTCTGAGTACCTCAATACAAGATCCAAATGCCCAAAAGGCCCTCTTAAATAGCTCTCCTTCGTTCACTGTTGTTGCGTCAATATATGTAACCGAACCTAAAATAGCCTCTTCAAAAGCCCTAAAAAGATACGAAAGTTCGTTGTAAGATTTTCTCCAATCGTCATATACCATCTCTATTCCCTTCCTCCTAGCGTCCCAAACCCTCCTTCTGCTCACATGGAAGCCAAAGTCATCCTGAATTGATGTCTACAGAAATGACATCTTGATTGAGGGAGATATTTTTATTTGATTTCGGAATCTGAGTGCCATGAAGTTGCAATCCAACTGTGGGTGGTCTTGATTAACAACACGATTCAAGCAATTATATAGCTTGCCAACCATTGAGACAACAAACTGTCCATTAATTGATCGATGATGACCACGCAATCTCCACAAACAACCTCTGACCCATTCACTGTAGTGTATATCCCAGACCTTCTTGTCTGATTCCACTAGCATGAAGTTGTAATGACGTTTAATGTGGAAAACCTTTACAGAGTACAACAAATCGGCTTTGCATTTGAAAAGCAACACATTTTCAACTCATTTCTCAAACTAATCCTATCATTACAATTCATGCAATATTCGCCATTCAAAATATATCCATCACCTCCTCTCACGTTCAAAAAAGGTATGCCAGACATGATACGAGTTCCAAGGTGATCATACTCCTCACTATCATCATTTTCCATCTCGTCATCCGTATTTTGTGGTGAGGGTTCCATTAACTTGTCAAGTTCCAGATCATTAACATGAGTACCTGCACAAGGATCCCTATTCAACACGGGAGAAACATATGTATTTCCACTATGAGGTACAAATCCATGAGGTACTGATACGGGCATAGAGACAGTGACAATAAAAATCACTGATCGATATGCAGCACACATCTCCTCAGCATATTCCACAATCTCTCGGACATCAACATCAAACTCGACGCATCCAATGTAAAAATTTACACCATCTTGGGACAATCTATGAAACACATGTAATTCAAGTCCTTGCGATAACTCCAAACTGAAGACGGACTTAATGTGCTCAATCAACCTCGAGAATGACATTTCATGACCAATCTTGATGGTTTTCATACGACCTCCTACATAGGTCACGTACTTACTCGATTTCGAAATTATTCCACCACAATGACAAAAACATCGAACTTCACGAGACATTCTAAATACCATTACGTAGACAATAATTGATTAGTGATGAAAAAAATCTACAATTTAGCACAAACCATTTAACACCAAAAATACCCAAATCCTAAACCCACAATAGATAATACCTTCCTTGAGGTTGAGGAAGGTGAGGAAGTGAATGTCGGTCGACGGTAGCAGGCCCGTCGCACAGACGAAGCCAATGAAGAGGTTGAGGTGGCGGTGGTCGCAGGGGGAGGATGAGGAGAGGAGAGGGAACAACATCACATGAATGAACGAGCGTGGGGTTCTGGCTACCTGCGTTGGGTTTATCCCCGATCAAAGCTGCCTCTTCCAGAGACGTCTTCCAACAAAGCTGCCTCTTGAAGAAGCGGCTTCCTCTTAACCAAAGTTGCCTCTTAAAGAGGTAGCTTATCTACGGTACATAACAAAAAAATTCTCGATCGGATACAATAAATTTCATTTAAAACCTACCTCTGGGAGGAATTTTCCTCGTGGATTTAACTTCTGTATTGGATGTTATTCTCCTTAATCAATTGATAACATGGTGGAGATGCACGTGAAGGTCCCCACCCGCAATCCCGTTGTCCTCGAGGACTACCTGTTCGCGCAGAGGGTTCTGCTAATGTTGGAGGAGAAAGAAGATCCCCTACGAGACAAAGCTGATCGTTCTCAGCAATAAGCCGCAGTGGTTTCTTGAGATCGGTCATGAGGGAAAGGTGCCAGTGTACAAGGGAGGCAAGGATGGGGAGTGGGTGCCCGACTCGGATGTCATCACTCAGATTATCGAGGAGGAGAAGTATCCTGAACCCATCTCTCGTCACGCCGCCTGAGTTTTCATCTGTGGGATCGAAGATATTCTCAGCGTTTATCAAGTTTCTCAAGAGCAATGATCCAACTGATGGGTATGAAAAAGAACTTGTTGATGAACTGAAGGCATTGGACGAGCACCTCAAGAGCGATGAAGGGTCCTTTCATTAGTGGTTTAAATATTTCTGTTCATGCTTACATGTTCTAGTGGCACACAGCGACCCACCGCACAACTGCCATTAATGCTCCTAGATTGGAGGTGGATTGCATGGAAGGGAAAGGAAGAGGTAGAAGGGAGGGAGAAGAAGGAATAAGGGAGAGACAAAGAAATCTAACGGATGGATTCTGTGATTTGATTAACTCATTTTTAACTCAAGTAAGTTAATCCAAGATGTGTTAAATTAATGTCATGGTACATGGGGTAAGATGAAGCAAGTTTATGGAGTCGAATGGATAATAACCATATTTACAATGTTGAGAAGGTAATTTACAAAGATTGTAGAGTTCATAGGGATAAAGATCTCAAAAATATTTCCATCCACATCTAATCCAACCTATTTTAACGCATATATACATGTATGCCAACCCTCTCCTCCTACCATAAACATTTGGTCAATCTTTACATTATACTCTTCTCAGCAGCATCTTTGTTGAGGACTAGCAATGCTCTTGTTGTTCCTTATACATGTGTTTCACGCAATCTACACTCTTTTATTTGTTCATGGTCAGTTTCATATCCTCTCTTCATATAAAAAAACTTTTTGATGTGCATTCATCTTCGTAATTCATTCACTATTATAATACCTTCAATTGCTCATGTTCCTTCTTTATCATTACATTGCCAGAGACATTTATTAGCAATTTTAAATCTAATAAAGGTTATGTCGATTGAAGTATTATCGGTGGATTTCATATTAATTTCAGTGGATATTCTCTTCCATCGATAGTGATAATTATTGTCGATGATCTACAAACTCATCAATATTGACCATCCTCAACATGAGAAGAGAAGTGACAGAATCTAGTGGTTCAAAATTATTTCTCTCATGCTCTCATAATTTTTTACTCTTACAGGATCAACTCTCTCTATATATGTGTATGTATACCTGTTTATCTTTGATTCAGAACACCATCGATTGTTCATGCATGAATCGTCAATTATATAATGACCTTCCTCGATGGTTCACAACCCACCAGTCATATTGTCAGTTTTTCCTCGGTGCTTCTTTCTTAGTAGTACAAAAGGTTTGAGAATGTCGATAATAATATCATTAAAATTTAAAAATAAACATCACATCCAAACCTACATGTGGATATGATTTTATTTTTAGTACGTACTAATTAAATTTAAAATACAATAAATATTTTGTCAAAATTACATTCAAAAGTTTTAAAAATACAATTATGTTACCAAACCACTAGCGGTTCCAAGAGGAGGATCGTCTGAAGGAGTAAAGGGGAACACAAACGATCAAAAAAAGGTGATTGTTGGCTCATTTGATTCTTGAGTTACTTAACCATTAAAACATTATTTGTCAACAATCAAACCATTATTTTTTTAAAAAGTAGGTGGCGTATCCTGATAAGTTTTCTTGAGTTGCCGCTATCTCGAGCTATAGTCATTTATTTTCATGAATAAAACCCTATCTCATTTCCAACATACCAGTTGGTGATGGTAGGTGATATGCCAGCACAACTACTTGTTTCCTTGGGATAAATAGATAAATATACATACTCAGATTGCATCGCGGCTTTGGATTGACTGTACCATCAAACAATTGCATAGATTGTAACTACTACTACCACAACAAAGCTTTTTCCCACAATTAAGTAGGGTCGCCTACAAGGATTCTTCGCCTCCATTTAGATCTATCTTGGATCAATCTTAGGCTTATATCCACAAAACTAAGATCCATAGTCTCTTTTCAACACTTCTTGGGCCATCCTCGTCCTCTCTTAACTGACTCAACATCCCAACACTCGTATCTCCTAAAAGATGCATCGTAGATTGTAACTGTTGAGATAAAATGATACCATTTATTATATATTCATATTAATAGTGACACTACAAGAAAAATGAGTTGTGGTCACGGAATGTAGCTACGGAAATTTGTAGTCGTGATAATTCCGTGGCCACTAATTTCTCGTAGCTACAATCCATGGCCAAAGCCTTCATACGAGAGTTGTGGCCACGACAAGTTCTGTGATCACTTGTAGTGGCCACGACATATTCGTGGTTAGCGAACTCTCACGACGAGACTTGTAGGTACGGCTATTGGTCACGACGTAATGTGGCCAGAGCCCAATTTTGTGGTCGTAAACCCCATATCTATGTGTATAATTCTGTAGCCACAACTTATTTTCCTTATGGTGTGAGTAAATGAAATTGACTGTATATCATAGATCATTTCTTAATTTCAAAACCGGAACCCGATTCATAAACCATTTTAAGAAATTCAAATCGTTCTTACTTCCTAAATAATAGAAGAGCTCTTTGTATAAACTATCAGCATATGAAACATAATTCAAGTATAGAAGTACACACGTTCACCGTTGATTGCAACCATTGCATTCTTCGATTCTATAATTGATCATTATGGTTTTACATGATTTAAAATATAATCTTTCATTTTTTCAAAAATCTTTCAACTGGATGCATCCATCTGTATTATGGCGGACCACCAATTTTTATTTCATTTGTAAGGTGTATAATGAATCATGATGTCGAAGAAAGTAAGTGGAAGAGATTGTTCCAAAAAAATGAATGGTTACGATAATCTTTCATACCAACTCTCTAAATGTTGAGGATCATGAGTCTACAACACACATTTTTTTGAAAAATAATCAAATATTAGTGAGCTCCTCTAAAATAAAAATTGACAATAATCCATGAATGGTTAATGGAAAGAAATTTACCATGATAGTCATGATTTTTCAGTCCACTAATTTTAGCTAAAGATTCATTTATATAGCACATAATATTCAAATACAAAAAATCTATTTATATTGATTCAGAGTCGACAAATAAGGCCCATCTGGTAAGATGAATATGTTATTTTTTTGTCATTATTGGATGTAAGTGATCAACAATACCTAATTACTTCAAATCCTTCCCACTGCAAAGAGTATTTTTTAATAAGTTGTAAAACTAATAATATATTTCTCTATAACATTCTTCTTGATATGCATGGCATGTAAGGTTTGTCTAATCTTAAGCGTGCTCGAATAAGGTAACTTAATGAAAAAAATATAATTTCTTCTTGAAACCCACCCAAATGCTTCTAAATCAATTTTAAATGAATAACATCTAGCAGTTTTAACATCTTTTCCGCTATAGACATCATTCTTGAAAGAAGGTTACTCGAATAATGACACAAAATTCCATAGTAATCATTACAAAAATCACTACCATGTCATCTATATGTAAGTCAAAGAGATATTTTATGCCCAAGATAACGTGTCTTCTTACCTTCATCTAAGCATAAACTGTAGGTCTCATTTGTACAAATAAGACAAGCTAATTTTTCATTTGTACTCCAACCCGATAATTTAGAAAACGTTAGAAAATTATTTATCGACCATAATAAATTCACATTCATCCGAAACATCTCCTTCTTCTAAGTATCATAAGGTTGATCATCGGAATGCAAGTTCAACTCATCAAGGAGAAGTTGTAGATATACATCAATAGCATTACTGGGCCCTTTCAGACTGGAATGAGAAGTGGCAACATATGAAATTAGTTTTCATACACATTCATAGAGGTAAATTATATGTTATTAAAAAAATCGGTTAAGTCAAATACGATGAAAATCTAGATTTAAAAGGATTAAATTCATTAGTTGCAAGAATTAACATAACATTGCGTGCATCATTTGCAAACTATGGAAAGTTCAAATCAATAAAAATCCACTCCTCTGAATCCATAGGACGATGAATCATGTTATCTTTGGATTTTATTCCCTGAATGCCACGTCATTTATTTGTGGTATAAAAATACATATTACCATTGTGGCATCAGTTTTAGAGGAAAGTAATGTAGAACTTTAACAACTTCAAGTTTTCTTTGTTTTCCCTCTTGTAAATATCTAAATATTACAAGTTGGGCAATTATCTAACCACTTGTAGCCGCTTCGAAAAATAATACAACCATTGGGACATGTGTCAATCTTTTCTGAGCACAAACCCAATTTTTCAGGTTCTTTCTTTGTATCATACCAACTTTTCATAATACTATATGCTCTTCAACATCTTTGATAAACATATAAAACTATCCACTATCTTAAATTAAATCCACCATATCTGCATCAACAAAATCATCCTCCAAATTATCACATGAGATAAAGATAATTACAACAAATGAAGCAATCAAGGACTCCCATTTTTCCTCACCATGAGATACCCAAACCATGTAGAAAGGCCGCCATCCATTGAAAATACTATGGGTAAAATGGGGCTGCCCCCTGGGGGAGATAACTTGGCTCTATCTGCCTCATTTCCCCTATTTTTTTAGTTTTTTGAAAAATATTTCTATGGATTTTCATAACTATATCCCTATTATGTCACTCAAGTTTCGTACGAAACAGAGACTCCTATTGCCTCCATCCAGACAGGATTGATTTCAATAATTCTTCGATCGTTAAAAATATGATTGTCTGAATGAAGGCCGGAGGAATATCGGTTTCGTACGAAACTTGAATGACATAATATAGTGATATAGTGATGAAAGTCCATGGATTAATGTTTCAAAAAAATAAAAAAAAAGAGAAAAATGAGCGGGAGGAGTCAAGTTAGCTCCACTAGGGGTAACCCCATTTTTCCAAATAATATAGTCTAGTATAATGTATCGATCATAAGAAAATCCACTCAAACATCTTTCTAAACCTTTTCCTATCATCATGATACACCTACTCCAACCATTTTTGAACATTAGACTTGTAGCATCATCATTAAAGTGACACTTTTTAATTCAAAATCTATTTGTCATATCGAGAGTTTGTTAAAATAGCAAGAGAAATAATTTGAGTTTTCCCACATATGACAAGAGAATGTTTTAATTCAATTTTTATTTATGCACGTCTCTAATGGTTTTGACATAAACAAAAAGATGGTATCTACTTACATATAAAACCCATTTTCTATTATATTTTAGAATCATAACCACACACCTCTCCAATAAAATCTCACAAATTAGTCTTCTAAGGGTTAATGACGCATCAAAAGTTAATTAACACTAAAAATACCAATTTGGTATATCGAAAAGGAGAATGGTTGCACCGTAGTAATCTAACAAGTCAGGTTTCATATGTAAGCAAATGTCATATTTTCTTTTATATCAAAATCATTAAGGACTTTCTCAGTCCTGAACCTCCGAACTAAAGAAAGTTAATGCACATTACACAATATGATAGAATCTTATGTCAAGTATATACGTCTGTTGTAAATACATGACACAATAAGATTCCTATATATTGTGAGAATATGTATTAACCGATCATTTATGCAATTGACTGATTTATTGGTAGAAAATATTTTGAATTATGCATTTATCATGTGAATTACAATATATAAAATCAAATGTTGAAAATATTTAAACAGCACGATATGTTTTAAAGAAAAAAAAGTGCAAGAATAGTGGATAGGGATTCGCATCCCTTAGAAATGTGTCCAACATTATGTATAACAAAAAGACCCGTAACAAGTGTTATTTATGTGATATAAAATCACATTAAACTGATATTTTATGTGAAATAATATTACAAGTGTCGGCTTCTTCATTATAATAATAATTAGCATAAAATTTTTAATCAGAAAGGAGGCTCAAAATCTTCATTTTGCAGTTGTTGTTCCTTAAACCAAATAGGTTGCAAGATGATTACTAGGAGGAATTCTAAATTACCACACCATTTTAAGGCATAAGGATAACATGTTAGTAATAGGAAAGGAGACCCAGATCGTCATTCGTCTCTAGCAATAACGCTATTTTTGATAGAGTATTTTCCCGATTTGTTAAGAACATGCTCTCAACCAATTTATGAAGAACTAGGGAAACCACTTAATCTGAACAAGAAAGACACATGCAATTATAATCAAGCCCATTATACATGATGTTTATTTTACTCTGGAAAGTTTTATATTGAACTCAAGGAGGTCGCTCACGCTCCCAATCTATGAATAAATGTATTAAGTCTATGTGTTACTCGTGTGTGTAATTACCGATATACTTTTTACGATTTTAGAGTTCTTAGATTACTGATTGTTTTTTATTTTTGATTTCTATTTAATTTTACAAAATTTTAATATTTATCTCATTTTTTTATAATATAATATAGCAAAATAATAACATTTAATAGTATGCATATATAAGGGAGTGATAATATTAGGATTTAAAAATAGGTAAAATGGGAAATGTAAAAGAAAATTAAAAATATTTTTAGGGATTTTTGGAATTTTGTAAATACTCCTGACTATTTTTTAAAGAGATAAAAAATACAAATAATACTCAAAATATAAAAAATAAAATAAAAATGCCAAGATAAAAAGGAAACTTTGAAATTAGTTTTTTTGGCTCATAACTATAGACAACATTCAGAATGCATTTTCCCTAAAAATATTTCAAAGTTCCTGAAGCTACTTTTCCTTTTGTATTTTGATTTTATATTATTTTTTAGTATTTTTCAAGTTTCAAATAAGTTTGTATTCTTAGATGAAATATGAAGTACAAGTCATAACTAAAAATGCCCTACATAATACTAGTTAAAGACAACTTAACCGCTTTTTTATTTTGTTTAATAATGATATGAATAAACTAAAAAAACTACAATATAAACTAAAAATACTCTACATAATACTAGTTAAATTTTTATGTTTTTAGATTTTCTTACAAAGAGTACAATGGAATTAAATTCTAGAACAAATCACAGATATATAACATCAAAATATATACCTTACATTTTTAGATTTATAATTATACACCATACGCACTTGAATTAAACAAATACCCTAGATATTTTAGAAAATCCACAATTTTCATAACATAATATTTTGAAAAATTATAATATTTTTCGATGATTTTCCCAAAAGTTTGCCTAACTTAGTGTCGCAACCCCAATTCTGGGTCGTTGGATCCTCCCATAACTGGATCTAGTTACTCAGCAATAACTTATTCAGCAATCACAACTAACATTCAGAAACAGACTGCAAATAAAGTATATTCATAATAAAGTATTTCAATACTTTTCCATTCACAAAATAAAGTTCAGATGATATATTGTCCCACTATAACCATTTACATATACATCAGCTGGAAAGGAAAATATACAAAAGATTACTAACTACCTTACAAAGTAAATCTAATGTGACTGGCTGGATGTCTACTAAGGTCCTTGCGATGGCTCACTGACACCTGTTGGGTTTTCCATAAATCATAGGATAACAATTAGAGAATTCTAAATAACGAAGAAGAGAAAAGCAAACAAATTGTGTGATTTTTCTAAACTTGTCATTAAAAGCTACAATCCTTTCATTAATTTAAGTCCTATTCTTTTCTATTCCACATCGAGGATTAGTCCAGGGGAACCCCACCATTCTTGGACTCTGAAGCTGTGGACACTTCAGGATTGGAGATTGTGTTGATCTTGGTAAGCTTATGCTGCCGCACATCGCCTCAACCAATCCTCCAATACTACCCTGATAATTTTCTTTTCTTTTATTAAACACGGTCTCAAACACTCAGCCTGGAAAATAAATGAGCACAACGTCCTCGAGGATTTGGTTGCTTAAAACCTCAGGCTAACATTTAATCATATAAGCTAGCAACTTTAAATACACACTATCGTGACCCAGCCGCTATTGAACCACCCGTGCCTCCACATGACACGACCACATCTTCCGTCGTTCAACCTGAAGATATTGGCTCCCAGTACCACGCATTGCAAATCATTCATTTCGTGCGCACTTATCATAACATGGCAACCGTGTACCACATAGGTAGGGAAACACCAATATGGGTTACTTCCGACAAACCTACAGGTTGCATGCCCGACCTGTAGTTCTACTCCCAATCATCCTTAACGTGACACACGATCCTTTTCGGGATCCAACTCAAACCACATCTATTCCCATGATGTAATTCTTTCGTTAAGTCTTCGATTTGTATAATCAGCAACACTTAGTATAGACTCACATATATATCACTCATATGCATATATACTCGTATTTATGCCTATTTTAACTCCCAAACCCTAACTTTCAAAACCACCGCATCAATTTGATGCTTAAATCTTATTTTAGTAGGAATCACAAAGCAACTCTTCAAACTTTTTCAAAAATAGCCAAAATTAGGGTTCTTCATAGCAAAGAACATAAAATCAAGAATTTCAATAATCTCATATGAAAACCCAACAGAAAAGGAAGGATTTCGTTACCTAATCGAGCTCTCTCTCGTGTATGCAAGGCTTTATCGTGTTTCGTTTTCAGAAAGGATGTTTTAAGGTTCCTAAAAAGATCGAATTTCATTTTCGTATCAAAAACACTAAGAAGGTGTCAAGAACGTGAAGAATGAATGAAGACCACAAAGAACACGAAGAACGCGAAGAACACGAAGAATACAAAGAACACTAAGGACATATTTTCTCTTGGAAATTCAACAGAGTTTCCCCTTATATCAGGACATATTTCTGGGAAAATTTCGACAGAGTTTCCCCTTATATCGGGACATATTTCTCGGAAAATTTCGGCAGAGTTTCCCCTTATATTGGGACACATTTCTCGAAAAATTTCGGCAGAGTTTCCCCTTATATCAGGACATATTTCAAAATAAAAACCAAAAGAGTTTCCTCTATAAAATCATTCGAGAGGAAAACAACAACGAAACTGAAAGAATATACTCAAACAATAAGAGCTGAAGAATTGAATCGGTAGACACCACGCATCTTAGGTGAGTAAATGTGTGACGAATCATAGGATTCACTAACGTGCATAACCGCCCGCACCTAATTATGGTATTACACAGATTTCTCCATCAAAATAATTATAAAAGCATAATTTAAATAATAGAAACATAAGTGATGGAGAATCGGTAGATACCACGCGTCTTAGATGAGTGAATGTGTGACGAATCACATGGTTCACTGACGTGCATAGCCACCCGCACCTAAGTAGGGTGTTACACAGATTTCTCCTCGAAACACAACAGAAAACGAATCGGAATGAAAGATGAATCAAGAACAAAGCTTGGAAGAAAAGAGTATGAATTGAAATCCTAGCTTACCAAACAAACTAAGAGAGGATCATACCTTTCTCCTCCTCGTTCTCCTGGCAGCGCTTCGCTAACGTTCCTCCCTCGCCTCCCACTCCTCTTCCCGACCTCTCGACCTTAGCCCTTGTGATGATGGTGTTAGTGGAAATCGTAGAGAATAAATGGGTAGGGGGTCTATTTATAGGCTCCAGAAAACTACTAACTATGGTTTGAAAACTACGGTTTAGACCTTAACCATGGTTTAGTGGCCCATGGTTTTGGCCCATGGTTTTAGCCAAAACTTATCCCAAACTTGGGGCTTAAGTTAGAACATTCTAGAGGATTCTAGATTCGCTAATGACGCTTAATTAACATTAATCGTGATTAACTTTCACTAATCAAGATTTAACTTTCGTGGCTTACGCTTATCTTTTGCTAACTATTGATTAGTGTTTCTAATGATCATTAGTTATTTTTAATCCGTCATTAGTTTCTTTAATCATGTTTAATTAGTCTTAATGACAGTCATTATGGGTTAATGACGTCTTAACCCTCCTTCTCTTTCTTCCGAAAATCATAATAAATTGAAACGAAGTCTGATTCACACGAAATAAATTCCGTTGGTTTCCTCCTGACGAGCCGGATCTTATTATATAGGATCTGAGATATGCTAAGTTCAAGGATTTACAATTATAACAACCTTAAAGGAAGTCTCGTCCTCGAGACTAGAAATGCAGGCATAACAACCTTAAAGAGGATTGAAACCATAACAACCTTAAAGAGAATGAACGTCATTACATTTATAAAGAAGATATACAACACATAGTGTTATTACTTTAACAAGTAGCGATATTTCTCTCTCATTTCCACCTCAGGTTCCCATGTGGCTTCTTCAAACTCTTGGTTCTGCCACAATACTTTAACTCGAGGCACCTCTTTGTTTCTCAACTTCTTGATATCCCTGTCAAGTATTTGCATAGGTATCTCTTGGTATGTCAAGTGTGGCTCAACATGTAAATCATCATAACTTATCTTATGCTCTGGATCCTTAACGTGCTTTCTCTGATTTGATACATGAAAAACATCATGTAATGCTGAAAGATGTGGAGGAAGCGCAAGTCTATATGCCACTTTTCCAGTGTGTTGAATAATTTCAAAGGGACCCACGAACCTGGGTGCTAACTTCCCATGCACACCAAACCTCTGAATTCCCTTCATAGGTGATATTTTGAGAAATATAAAGTCACCTACCTCAAACTGAAGGTCTCTTTGTCTAGTATCACTATAGCTTTTCTGGCGACTTTGAACTGTCAATAATCTTTTTCGAGCAAGCTCTACAGCTTCCCGTGTCTTTTGCAGTCTATCTGAATCATAAAGGTCTTTATCCCGATCTCTTGCCAACACAAAGGAGTAGTACACCTTCATTCATAAAGTGCTTCAAATGGTGCCATGCCAATACTTGTATGGTAACTGTTGTTGTATGTGAATTCTGCAAGAGATAAATGTTTTAACCATGATCCTTCCCATTCTATGGCATTGAAGGATATTGTGAATCCTCAAGCGCATCACGGAAGCGTGTCGATCGCATCGTATGCAATCGGAGCAACTAGTCGTACTAGATGCTAGATGCAGCGGAAATTAAAATTTTTAACTTTAAAGATGAAACCACATGATCACGAGAACACTTCTCGGATCGTTTCATCAAACCACAAAGTACAAGGAATACCTCTTGAAGCGTGGTTGTGATCGTGAGATCCCAAAGTAGAGATCCTCCTATCTTAAGTCCGACCCACGGAGAATGCGCTTGCGGGCACGATGATGAGTCGTGTCCTTCCCGCAATCCTTTGACGAAGATCCAAGCGTCGAGGCATAGAAAAAATGATCTCCTTCCTAATACACAAAGTGGACGGCCACTTGAATATTAGGGAGACCCCACGAGAATGGGAGAGAGAGAGTAGAGTTCTTCAACTCAAGAATGTTGTAACTTGGAAAGGCTACCCTAGCCCTCCTTTTATACTAGTCTAGGGTCCAATGGATCTCAATCCATGGGACACATGGATCCAAGGTCTATGCTTAGTCCATGCTAAATCAATGGCTATGATTGTTGTTGGTTAAAACCACCAACATTAATTTAAATTAAAAAAATGTTGCAACATTATCAACATAATTTAATTTAACATTAACTAATTAAGAGATAATGTGATAAATAAAATGGAGTCAACCAACCTCCCTAAAATTGGGGGGCGTCACCCATGAACAATTCATGGGTGACGCCACCTATGAATGGTGGTCAATTTTGGCTCCTTTTTTTATTTATCTTATTATTCCTTAATTAATTTTGTATTCACAAAAATATTCACCAAATTAATTCCCAATTAATTTGTGAATATTTCAATCATGCCATTGAATATTATGCGAATCATATTCACAACCCAAACTAGTTAGTAAATTGCATTTCCAATTAATTAATAAATGTGAATCTAATCCACATTATTAATTAACAAATGTTATTCACATAAATTCTCTCTCTTATATATGTATATTATAAATCATATTTATAATACACATACATCATGGATAGTGTTATCCACATTCTCTTAATCCTTGATAATTAAATCCCATTTAATTATCTTAGATAATCATTTTCATAATATGAATTATATTCATATCAAACTTGATAATTAAATCTTATTTAATAATCAAGTCCTTGCTTGGATATTTCATCAAAAGAATTATTCTTGAACCCTTTCATGAATAATGTGCTTTCTCCGCAGATACTTGGAGATAAGGACAGGGCGATTGTATTATTCCACGTATAGTGACTTGGATGTTGAGATCTCGTCTCAAATCCAGATCGTACGAACCTCCCACAGATGCTTGATTAAATCAAGACCGCAAATCCAATCTTCTCATTGAATCTGAATCTCATTCAGATCAATGTCCAACACTTGGACTAAGATCGGATTGCTTCTCTACTGAAAGGAGTCACTAAAATCCAGACCTGTTTCATCACTCCCTCGGAATGGAAGCGTCATGGATATACAATCGTTTATGATCACATCACCCTTCAGGTATTCCCAATATCTGTACATCCTGCATACTGGAAGACCCATGGTCAACCCGAAGATCAAGATCTATTTTACACCGTCTTCTTCAGGGTTTGATCACCAAGTTTCTCATTTGATCATTGGGATTTGGTATTGATCATATACTTTCCAAAAGCATATATCATACCTAGGTCTTGATCATATGCTTTCCAAAAGTATATATCAAACCTACAAATTCAGTCAAGCTTCCAAAGCGAGACGACCGTGCACGGAATTTGATTCTTCCCAATATCTCATGAGTGAGCTCATGTCTTCCGGCTCAGTAGTGAACCTGTATGATCCCTTTGAGAGATCGTATTACTCATATGCCCTTACATGCACACCAGCGCGCCGGTGTATAGACCTTGGTTAGGTCATCAACCTATTGGTCTGCCAAATGTACATACTCAGACATATAGCAATACATCTGTCTCCGGTCAGAGGATGCGTGCCTATGCTGTGACAGCATTCAACATAGGACTTTGGTTATCTCGATCTCGTTAAGTCAACTCTTTGACCTAACTAATCTGACACCTCCGAATCTCTATTCCTATGCAGAGGACCTGCATCAAGAGGTCGGTCAGATATCAGCCTATGTGAGAAAAGGATTGCCATCTCCTACTCAGGCTGGAGATCACATCCTAACAATCATTTGACGGTGCTTGATGAGTCCTCAATCTAACCCTTTAGATATTCATCCAAGCACCAGCCTCTATGATTCAATAATTGAATCAACAGCTGTATGATCATTAAGATAGCCATGGTACATAACCCTAATTGTACTAAGGGACCTATTATGCAAATTATTTATTCTTCATTTCAGATCAGGGAATGATATGTGCAATAACATTTATTGCATAATGGCTCGCCGTGGGCTCACATGTCCAACAATCTCCCACTAGCCCAAAGAGCCATTAATGGGCTAATCATTTAAACCCACACTCATGTGACAATCATATGCTATTTAGAAATAGCTAGGTAAGCTGATCAGTCACTCTGTTCCCAAAAGACTATGCCAAGTCCTTTTACGGCACTTGCATATCCCTAGGTAACAGTGCTCGCATCCAATGCGAATGTTGCATCTAAGGCAACCAATACTCAATCTAGTCAAAGCAGTTATAGTGTCCTTGACACTATTGCTCTATAACTATTATAACCAGTATTTCCATAATCCTTATGAGAATACCCTTATTCAGGGAGATCATTATCTCTCGAGGTATCCACAGTTAAGACCTTTTAGATCTCTATCTATAAAGTCTTAAGCTCTTGAAGATAAGACTTAGAGATCACTATCTCTAAAGCCTTGTCATCTTTGAAGATATCGTTATTACTGCAATCAAGTGTTTTCTCTCAATAGTAGGATTAGCAACACTTTGCTACTCCCACTGAATGGCAGATATCTGGCTTTTATACACATTTAGCATACACTTAGCTTCTCGTAACTGATGCAGAGGTGCAAACAGTTCTAGCATTCACTTCCTCAACTCTTTGAGGTGCTATCCCTTTAGATAGGTCAGTACCAAATCTCAAGGGAAGGAAGCCTTTCTTGGAATTTCCAAGAATGGAATACGTCCAAGGTGTACTACAAATGTGACAGTCCCAATACCCTCTTTTCTTTGCTTCTGAACAACTTCAGAACTAAGATCTAAGAGGTATTCTTGAGATCATATCTCAAGGTATGAAATAGCCAGTCTATAAAACACTTATTATCATCCTTATATCATTTCAAATGATTAGGATATTATCTACATTTAGCACGATGAACATAATGGTACTCCCACTAAGCTTCACATGGTACATCAAGATTCTATCATAACACTTATAATTTCATCAAATCTGATGTTCCAAATACAAGAAGCTTATTTGAGTCCATAGATGGATTTCGTTAGCTTTCACACATTGCTTTCCTCAACCATGAAGCCCTGGGGTTACTTCATGTGAATATCCTCCGAGAGGTATTCTTAGAGGAATGCAATCTTGAATTACATCCTGAAGATGCAATAGTCAAGCTGTGTAGCTAAGGTTAGCAATATTCTGATGATTTTAAGAATGGTCACCGAAGAGCAAGTCTCATTGCAAGCAATGTCTTCTCTTCCGGTGTGTAGCTTACGGCTACGAACCGAGCTTTGAAGGTCTCTACCTTCTCATCAGGTTCCCTCTTCTCTTGAAGATCCATTTACACCTTAATGGGTCTAACCCTTATAGGTGGATCCTCGAGGGTCCATATACAACACTTGTATATGAAGTCTACTTTAGACTTTATTGCTAATATCCATCTTTCCATGTCATGATCCTTAGGAGCTTCATCACATGAAGTCCGATCATTGTCAGACTTGGCTGACACATGGAATACATCCTCAAACTCATTTGAAGAGGTATTAATGTTTCATCTTTAATTGTCCTTTTAGTTTCCGATTTCAGGAGCCTCATTATCTTCTTAAGATTAAATGAGTTCCTTTACTTCATTTTCATCTTGATTCTCAAGATTCTCAATCCTCACGGAATCACATTCTCAGAGATGAGATCTTTTAAGAATCTCAAGGTCATAAAGTAGGTATCCAATACCATACTTTATTTTCCTAATGAAGTAGCACTCTCAAGTGCTAGATTCCAGCTTACATCCATGGAACCTTATTAAGGATATATATTGTAGTCTCTACCACACATATATACCAGGAAACTAAGAGGATAATTATGCTAAAATTCATCATTGATCAAATCATGTCACACATGATCCAATTGTATCTCCCTACAACTCTATTGAGTTCAGGTTTATCAGGAGGAGTGAGATAGAAATGATATTCATATCTCCATAAGGTATTCTTTGAATTTTATCTAATAGGTACAAGCTACCTAGGTTAGATCAAATTCATTTCATCTTTCTTCAAACTTTGGTTCTAAACCAAAATTGTGAAATCTTTGAACATTTCAAAGGTTTCTCAGGTGAAGAGAAGAAATCTCATATCATACGTAATCATCAATAGATATCACATATCCATAATGTTTACTATGATATAGGTGATCTACATACATCAATATGTACGAGATCTTGAATACCTTGACATCTTGCACCTTTCCTAAGAGAAGGGTGTATTGGACATTTTACTTTGAATACGATATTCACAAGTATGTAAGATTTGAAATTTTAGACATTCTAAAGTTTCATATCTTACTAGTCTATTGATCAAATCAACAGACAAATGTCCAAGGCTTGATGCCAGATCATTATCAAATGATCTTCATCCTCCTATTGATCTTATAAGGTTTGATTTTCAGTATTAGAAATCTTAATGAACCATTCATTAATTTTCTAATTTTGTGGAGTCCACTAGATGTTAGATTACTATCTGAAATATTTCCATCATAACTCTTTATGATAGTTCTATCTCAGAATTCATGTTTATTTCCAACATTTAGAAACAAACAATGAGTGTACTCTACTATCTAGGTCATAGAGACATTCTCCAAGACTAAGGGCTCTCCCACTGAGAATATGAAGTCCATCTATCCAACAGAGACTGTTGTAACAATTACAACAATATCCATGTAGATGACTACTAAACCTTAAGATCAAATTTCTAATCTTCTAATATATACATGCAACCAATTGCAAATGTTATTAGAAGATTGGGATACAATTGTTAGACTTTATCTTATGAAATAAGAAAGTCAGAGTCACTGATTATATGTAGATTATTCTGATGCTTTATCTGAGTCCTTCACTAAGGATTTTAGACAGATTTGATAGTCATACTATCAACACATCAACTTATTGCAGTATTGGCATTCATCCAACTCTTTGGATGTCATATGGAAGTCACAGAAGTAGGTCAACTCTTTGACTTTCCTTCTTATTCGGGTCCGACCCATGCTTCCATTGCGCTCTCTTCATATATAAACAACCATTGTTCAAGATAAAGAATCTCTTATGTTGAATTCTAAGGATTTCAATACAAGAGCATTTCAACATTTATACATGCTTCATTAAATTCATTCAAAATGATTAATATGAAGCTTCATGAATGACTAGAGTATAGACAGTAGAATGATGACACTCATCATATCTACATACATCTTAACTCTTAGACTTAGGTTCAGGTAGGTATTCAAACATTTTGAATGCATCATCTCTTTCGAGCCACCATTCTGCATAATGCAGAGAACCATGTCATTCATGATTAAATGTCTAGAACACATATGTATGTCAAAATATCTTCTTTTATTTTATAAGGATTATTCGACAATTACGATCACCATCGACATGTCACTTCTAAAGTACACTCGATGAAGGATCAAGACTATAGAGACATACAAACCCTAAGGCGATGTCTTATTGTCTTATTTAATTTCCCTTCCTCATTATGTTGAGGGAACTTGCACACTGCAACCACATACATTATGTGTCCAATTGCAAGTACAATATCTGGATCATGAGTCCAATCCAAGATATTTTTACTGGTTATCATTGAGTATAACATTGAGTGGGTTTAATGAAGGATTATCTGAAATAAGAAATTTGCATAAGGGTATATATTATATATATATATTTTACTTTGATTTAGGAATTTTTATATCAAAGTTGTCTTGCCTTTTCAACACTGAAAGTTCATTCCCTTAATCACTTTCAATGTAAGAGATATTCTTACCATTATATCTCTAGCAAGATCTGGGATCTCCTTTCCTATCTTCGTTGCATCCCAATAATATGAGGACCTACAACTCGGATAAAAAGAAGCGGGAACACATTCCGCCTTGCAAGTCCAACTTGCATCTCCCAATTCGGTCTTTAACACCCGGGCCCACCACCCCTAAGATGATGTTGACCCGTCATTAATTGAACCAACCGTCAACAGGCTTAATACTCGCTATACGCAATCCAATATCGCCCCAATAATATGAGGACCTGATATTGGGGTCACTACATATACGGCCTTACTCTTTCGAGAAGCAAAGAACCCGATCCAATTAAATCATATATAGGATTTGTCACTTCGGACAGGCGTCTCCTATATACAACAACTGGCGACGGAATCCTTTGCCTTGACGGGAGACCATGGATGTCACTTATGTGATCCTCCACCTCATATTCAAATTGTATAATTAATTATCGTGAATCACATTCACATAATTAATTCTTCCAAGGGAAATACACATCTATTCATAATAGAGTGTTTATTGGATATAATTTATTTAATCATATTAAATTAATCATTAATCCAATCATCAATCAACAAACATGTCTTTTACTTGAATAGTAGGTATATACTCAAAGTACGTATTATTCGAATTTTAATAATTAGAAAAATACACATTGTTTGTCTCCGGTATTATACAGTCCCTACCCGCTGTCATGGGCAGTACCGACGAGAGTGGGACGGATCACATACGTTGCAACTCGCGACCCCAATGCTCTCCGAATAGGCACCATATCCGCCTCGGGAAAGGATAATACCAGATAGACCATCATGTACTTTGAGATGTTCATCGGTTTTTCAACCGAAATTATACCATATAATATAAATTAAAACATTTTTTGATTATAAGGAGATTTGCTAGACAAATCCCCAATCCTATTCAAGCAAAAAAGGATTTTTCATGTAAAAGTTGTCCTACAACAATTGTAGGATAAACTATGGTTTTCATGAAAGCAATGTTTGTTGATGAACCAATGATCAAGATCTAATATCTCATCATTGTATTTAGGCAAGTGTCATTCAATGAAATAATTATCTCTTTAAATATTTCACAAATATTTATCACTAATTATTCCAGAAAATTAACAATTAATTTTCATCATGATAATTGAATGACATATCACAAGGTTCAAGATCAAAATTGTTAATTTCCAGCAGTGACCCCCAATCACTAAAATTAACTTATCTAGATCAATTTAAATCCAAAAAATGCAAATTCAGTTTCCAAAGATTGCCTATTTGATTTATTAAAGAATCCAAGTGATAATTCACACATTTCAAGGCGTATTAAAACCGTAATTATCTCATTAATCACGTTCAAATTCGCAGTTCCCGCAACAGTGAATATAGGCATATTCAAAAGACCATATCTTGAGCAAATGAAGTTCAAATTTAGTAAACTCAAGTCCTATGGTTTCCTTGTTGAATGGGGAACAAAATCCAATTGAAAATTTCGTGTTTAAACATTTTAAACAGAGCCGAAAAATTCAATTTTACAGAGGTGCGAAAAATTGAAATGCAATAAAATTTCGCAACCCTTTCAAGAACCAAATCGTCTAAGATCTATGGATCATATCCAAAACCTTATTCAACCTGGCTCTGATACCACTTGAAGGATATTGTGAATCCTCAAGCGCATCACGGAAGCGTGTCGATCGCATCGTATGCAATCGGAGCAACTAGTCGTACTAGATGCTAGATGCAGCGGAAATTAAAATTTTTAACTTTAAAGATGAAACCACATGATCACGAGAACACTTCTCGGATCGTTTCATCAAACCACAAAGTACAAGGAATACCTCTTGAAGCGTGGTTGTGATCGCGAGATCCCAAAGTAGAGATCCTCCTATCTTAAGTCCGACCCACGGAGAATGCGCTTGCGGGCACGATGATGAGTCGCGTCCTTCCCGCAATCCTTTGACGAAGATCCAAGCGTCGAGGCATAGAAAAAATGATCTCCATCCTAATACACAAAGTGGACAATCACTTTAATATTAGGGAGATCCCACGAGAATGGGAGAGAGAGAGAGTAGAGTTCTTCAACTCAAGAATGTTGTAACTTGGAAAGGCTACCCTAGCCCTCCTTTTATACTAGTTTAGGGTCCAATGGATCTCAATCCATGGGACACATGGATCCAAGGGCTATGCTTGGTCCATGCTAAATCAATGGCTATGATTGTTGTTGGTTAAAATCAACAACATTAATTTAAATTAAAAAAATGTTGCAACATTATCAACATAATTTAATTTAACATTAACTAATTAAGAGATAATGTGATAAATAAAATGGAGTCAACCAACCTCCCTAAAATTGGGGGGCGTCACCCATGAACAATTCATGGGTGACGCCACCTATGAATGGTGGTCAATTTTGGCTCCTTTTTTTATTTATCTTATTATTCCTTAATTAATTTTGTATTCACAAAAATATTCACCAAATTAATTCCCAATTAATTTGTGAATATTTCAATCATGCCATTGAATATTATGTGAATCATATTCACAACCCAAACTAGTCAGTAAATTGCATTTCCAATTAATTAATAAATGTGAATCTAATCCACATTATTAATTAACAAATGCTATTCACATAAATTCTCTCTCTTATATATGTATATTATAAATCATATTTATAATACACATACATCATGGATAGTGTTATCCACATTCTCTTAATCCTTGATAATTAAATCCCATTTAATTATCTTAGATAATCATTTTCACAATATGAATTATATTCATATCAAACTTGATAATTAAATCTTATTTAATCATCAAGTCCTTGCTTGGATATTTCATCAAAAGAATTATTCTTGAACCCTTTCATGAATAATGTGCTTTCTCCGCAGATACTTGGAGATAAGGACAGGGCGATTGTATTATTCCACGTATAGTGACTTGGATGTTGAGATCTCGTCTCAAATCCAGATCGTACGAACCTCCCACAGATGCTTGATTAAATCAAGACCGCAAATCCAATCTTCTCATTGAATCTGAATCTCATTCAGATCAATGTCCAACACTTGGACTAAGATCGGATTGCTTCTCTACTGAAAGGAGTCACTAAAATCCAGACCTATTTCATCACTCCCTTGGAATGGAAGCGTCATGGATATACAATCGTTTATGATCACATCACCCTTCAGGTATTCCCAATACCTGTACATCCTGCATACTGGAAGACCCATGGTCAACCCGAAGATCAAGATCTATTTTACACTGTCTTCTTCAGGGTTTGATCACCAAGTTTCTCATTTGATCATTGGGATTTGGTATTGATCATATACTTTCCAAAAGCATATATCATACCTAGGTCTTGATCATATACTTTCCAAAAGTATATATCAAACCTACAAATTCAGTCAAGCTTCCGAAGCGAGACGACCGTGCACGGAATTTGATTCTTCCCAATATCTCATGAGTGAGCTCATGTCTTCCGGTTCAGTAGTGAACCTGTATGATCCCTTTGAGAGATCGTATTACTCATATGCCCTTACATGCACACCAGCGCGCCGGTGTATAGACCTTGGTTAGGTCATCAACCTATTGGTCTGCCAAATGTACATACTCAGACATATAGCAATACATCTGTCTCCGGTCAGAGGATGCGTGCCTATGCTGTGACAGCATTCAACATAGGACTTTGGTTATCTCGATCTCGTTAAGTCAACTCTTTGACCTAACTAATCTGACACCTCCGAATCTCTATTACTATGCAGAGGACCTGCATCAAGAGGTCGGTCAGATATCAGCCTATGTGAGAAAAGGATTGCCATCTCCTACTCAGGCTGGAGATCACATCTTAACAATCATTTGACGGTGCTTGATGAGTCCTCAATCTAACCCTTTAGATATTCATCCAAGCACCAGCCTCTATGATTCAATAATTGAATCAACAGCTGTATGATCATTAAGATAGCCATGGTACATAACCCTAATTGTACTAAGGGACCTATTATGCAAATTATTTATTCTTCATTTCAGATCAGGGAATGATATGTGCAATAACATTTATTGCATAATGGCTCGCCGTGGGCTCACATGTCCAACAATCTCCCACTAACCCAAAGAGCCATTAATGGGCTAATCATTTAAACCCACACTCATGTGACAATCATATGCTATTTAGAAATAGCTAGGTAAGCTGATCAGTCACTCTGTTCCCAAAAGATTATGCCAAGTCCTTTTACGGCACTTGCATATCCCTAGGTAACAGTGCTCGCATCCAATGCGAATGTTGCATCTAATGCAACCAATACTCAATCTAGTCAAAGCAGTTATAGTGTCCTTGACACTAATGCTCTAGAACTATTATAACAAGTATTTCCATAATCCTTATGAGAATACCCTTATTCAGGGAGATCATTATCTCTCGAGATATCCACAGTTAAGACCTTTTAGATCTCTATCTATAAAGTCTTAAGCTCTTGAAGATAAGACTTAGAGATCACTATCTCTAAAGCCTTGTCATCTTTGAAGATATCGTTATTACTGCAATCAAGTGTTTTCTCTCAATAGTAGGAGTAGCAACACTTTGCTACTCCCACTGAATGGCAGATATCTGGCTTTTATACACATTTAGCATACACTTAGCTTCTCGTAACTGATGCATAGGTGCAAGCAGTTCTAGCATTCACTTCCTCAACTCTTTGAGGTGCTATCCCTTTAGATAGGTCAGTACCAAATCTCAAGGGAAGGAAGCCTTTCTTGGAATTTCCAAGAATGGAATACGTCCAAGGTGTACTACAAATGTGACAGTCCCAATACCCTCTTTTCTTTGCTTCTGAACAACTTCAGAACTAAGATCTAAGAGGTATTCTTGAGATCATATCTCAAGGTATGAAATAGCCAGTCTATAAAACACTTATTATCATCCTTATATCATTTCAAATGATTAGGATATTATCTACATTTAGCACGATGAACATAATGGTACTCCCACTAAGCTTCACATGGTACATCAAGATTCTATCATAACACTTATAATTTCATCAAATCTGATGTTCCAAATACAAGAAGCTTATTTGAGTCCATAGATGGATTTCTTTAGCTTTCACACATTGCTTTCCTCAACCATGAAGCCCAGGGGTTACTTCATGTGAATATCCTCCGAGAGGTATTCTTAGAGGAATGCAATCTTGAATTACATCCTGAAGATGCAATAGTCAAGTTGTGTAGCTAAGGTTTGCAATATTCTGATGATTTTAAGAATGGTCACCGAAGAGCAAGTCTCATTGCAAGCAACGTCTTCTCTTCCGGTGTGTAGCTTACGGCTACGAACCGAGCTTTGAAGGTCTCTACCTTCTCATCAGGTTCCCTCTTCTCTTGAAGATCCATTTACACCTTAATGGGTCTAACCCTTATAGGTGGATCCTCGAGGGTTTATATACAATACTTGTATATGAAGTCTACTTTAGACTTTATTGCTAATATCCATTTTTCCATGTCATGATCCTTAGGAGCTTCATCACATGAAGTCCGATCATTGTCAGACTTGGCTGACACATGGAATACATCCTCAAACTCATTTGAAGAGGTATTAATGTTTCATCTTTAATTGTCCTTTTAGTTTCCGATTTCAGGAGCCTCATTATCTTCTTAAGATTAAATGAGTTCCTTTACTTCATTTTCATCTTGATTCTCAAGATTCTCAATCCTCCAAGAATCACATTCTCAGAGATGAGATCTTTTAAGAATTTAAGGTCATAAAGTATGTATCCAATACCATACTTTATTTTCCTAATGAAGTAACACTCTCAATGCTAGATTCCAGCTTACATCCATGGAACCTTATTAAGGATATATATTGTAGTCTCTACCACACATATATACCAGGAAACTAAGAGGATAATTATGCTAAAATTCATCATTGATCAAATCATGTCACACATGATCCAATTGTATCTCCCTACAACTCTATTGAGTTCAGGTTTATCAGGAGGAGTGAGATAGAAATGATATTCATATCTCCATAAGGTATTCTTTGAATTTTATCTAATAGGTACAAGCTACCTAGGTTAGATCAAATTCATTTCATCTTTCTTCAAACTTTGGTTCTAAACCAAAATTGTGAAATCTTTGAACATTTCAAAGGTTTCTCAGGTGAAGAGAAGAAATCTCATATCATACGTAATCATCAATAGATATCACATATCCATAATGTTTACTATGATACAGGTGATCTACATACATCAATATGTATGAGATCTTGAATACCTTGACATCTTGCACCTTTCCTAAGAGAAGGGTGTATTGGACATTTTACTTTGAATACGATATTCACAAGTATGTAAGATTTGAAATTTTAGACATTCTAAAGTTTCATATCTTACTAGTCTATTGATCAAATCAACAGACAAATGTCCAAGGCTTGATGCCAGATCATTATCAAATGATCTTCATCCTCCTATTGATCTTATAAGGTTTGATTTTCAATATTAGAAATCTTAATGAACCATTCATTAATTTTCTAATTTTGTGGAGTCCACTAGGTGTTAGATTACTATCTGAAATATTTCCATCATAACTCTTTATGATAGTTCTATCTCAGAATTCATGTTTATTTCCAACATTTAGAAACAAACAATGAGTGTACTCTACTATCTAGGTCATAGAGACATTCTCCAAGACTAAGGGCTCTCCCACTGAGAATATGAAGTCCATCTATCCAACAGAGACTGTTGTAACAATTACAACAATATCCATGTAGATGACTACTAAACCTTAAGATCAAATTTCTAATATTCTAATATATACATGCAACCAATTGCAAATGTTATTAGAAGATTGGGATACAATTGTTAGACTTTATCTTATGAAATAAGAAAGTCAGAGTCAATGATTATATGTAGATTATTCTGATGCTCTATCCGAGTCCTTCACTAAGGATTTTAGACAGATTTGATAGTCATACTATCAACACATCAACTTATTGCAGTATTGGCATTCATCCAACTCTTTGGATGTCATATGGAAGTCACAGAAGTAGGTCAACTCTTTGACTTTCCTTCTTATTCGGGTCCGACCCATGCTTCCACTGCGCTCTCTTCATATATAAACAACCATTGTTCAAGCTAAAGAATCTCTTATGTTGAATTCTAAGGATTTCAATACAAGAGCATTTCAACATTTATACATGCTTCATTAAATTCATTCAAAATGATTAATATGAAGCTTCATGAATGACTAGAGTATAGACAGTAGAATGATGACACTCATCATATCTACATACATCTTAACTCTTAGACTTAGGTTCAGGTAGGTATTCAAACATTTTGAATGCATCATCTCTTTCGAGCCACCATTCTGCATAATGCAGAGAACCATGTCATTCATGATTAAATGTCTAGAGCACATATGTATGCCAAAATATCTTCTTTTATTTTATAAGGATTATTCGACAATTACGATCACCATCGACATGTCACTTACAAAATACACTCGATGAAGGATCAAGACTACAGAGACATACAAACCCTAAGGCGATGTCTTATTGTCTTATTTAATTGCCCTTCCTCATTATGTTGAGGGAACTTGCACACTGCAACCACATACATTATGTGTCCAATTGCAAGTACAATATCTGGATCATGAGTCCAATCCAAGATATTTTTACTGGTTATCATTGAGTATAACATTGAGTGGGTTTAATGAAGGATTATCTGAAATAAGAAATTTGCATAAGGGTATATATTATATATATATATTTTACTTTGATTTAGGAATTTTTATATCAAAGTTGTCTTGCCTTGTCAACACTGAAAGTTCATTCCCTTAATCACTTTCAATGTAAGAGATATTCTTACCATTATATCTCTAGCAAGATCTGGGATCTCCTTTCCTATCTTCGTTGCATCCCAATAATATGAGGACCTACAACTCAGAAAAAAAGAAGCAGGAACACATTCCGCCTTGCAAGTCCAACTTGCATCTCCCAATTCGGTCTTTAACACCCGGGCCCACCACCCCTAAGATGATGTTGACCCGTCATTAATTGAACCAACCGTCAACAGGCTTAATACTCGCTATACACAATCCAATATTGCCCCAATAATATGAGGACCTGATATTGGGGTCACTACATATACGGCCTTACTCTTTCGAGAAGCAAAGAACCCGATCCAATTAAATCATATATAGGATCTGTCACTTCGGACAGGCGTCTCCTATATACAACAACTGGCGACGGAATCCTTTGCCTTGACGGGAGACCATGGATGTCACTTATGTGATCCTCCACCTCATATTCAAATTGTATAATTAATTATCGTGAATCACATTCACATAATTAATTCTTCCAAGGGAAATACACATCTATTCATAATAGAGTGTTTATTGGATATAATTTATTTAATCATATTAAATTAATCACTAATCCAATCATCAATCAACAAAAATGTCTTTTACTTGAATAGTAGGTATATACTCAAAGTACGTATTATTCGAATTTTAATAATTAGAAAAATACACATTGTTTGTCTCCGGTTTTATACAGTCCCTACCCGCTGTCATGGGCAGTACCGACGAGAGTGGGACGGACCACATACGTTGCAACTCGCGACCCCAATGCTCTCCGAATAGGCACCATATCCGCCTCGGGAAAGGATAATACCAGATAGACCATCATGTACTTTGAGATGTTCATCGGTTTTTCAACCGAAATTATACCATATAATATAAATTAAAACATTTTTTGATTATAAGGAGATTTGCTAGACAAATCCCCAATCCTATTCAAGCAAAAAAGGGTTTTTCATGTAAAAGTTGTCCTACAACAATTGTAGGATAAACTATGGTTTTCATGAAAGCAATGTTTGTTGATGAACCAATGATCAAGATCTAATATCTCATCATTGTATTTAGGCAAGTGTCATTCAATGAAATAATTATCTCTTTAAATATTTCACAAATATTTATCACTAATTATTCCAGAAAATTAACAATTAATTTTCATCATGATAATTGAATGACATATCACAAGGTTCAAGATCAAAATTGTTAATTTCCAGCAGTGACCCCCAATCACTAAAATTAACTTATCTTGATCAATTTAAATCCAAAAAATGCAAATTCAGTTTCCAAAGATTGCCTATTTGATTTATTAAAGAACCCAAGTGATAATTCACACATTTCAAGGCGGATTAAAACCGTAATTATCTCATTAATCACGTTCAAATTCGCAGTTCCCGCAACAGTGAATATAGGCATATTCAAAAGACCATATCTTGAGCAAATGAAGTCCAAATTTAGTAAACTCAAGTCCTATGGTTTCCTTGTTGAATGGGAAACAAAATCCAATTGAAAATTTCGTGTTTAAACATTTTAAACAGATCCGAAAAATTCAATTTTACAGAGGTGCGAAAAATTGAAATGCAATAAAATTTCGCAACCCTTTCAAGAACCAAATCGTCTAAGATCTATGGATCATATCCAAAACCTTATTCAACCTGGCTCTGATACTACTTGAAGGATATTGTGAATCCTCAAGCGCATCACGGAAGCGTGTCGATCGCATCGTATGCAATCGGAGCAACTAGTCGTACTAGATGCTAGATGCAGCGGAAATTAAAATTTTTAACTTTAAAGATGAAACCACATGATCACGAGAACACTTCTCGGATCGTTTCATCAAACCACAAAGTACAAGGAATACCTCTTGAAGCGTGGTTGTGATCGCGAGATCCCAAAGTAGAGATCCTCCTATCTTAAGTCCGACCCACGGAGAATGCGCTTGCGGGCACGATGATGAGTCGCGTCCTTCCCGCAATCCTTTGACGAAGATCCAAGCGTCGAGGCATAGAAAAAATGATCTCCATCCTAATACACAAAGTGGACAACCACTTTAATATTAGGGAGACCCCACGAGAATGGGAGAGAGAGAGAGAGTAGAGTTCTTCAACTCAAGAATGTTGTAACTTGGAAAGGCTACCCTAGCCCTCCTTTTATACTAGTTTAGGGTCCAATGGATCTCAATCCATGGGACACATGGATCCAAGGGCTATGCTTGGTCCATGCTAAATCAATGGCTATGATTGTTGTTGGTTAAAATCAACAACATTAATTTAAATTAAAAAAATGTTGCAACATTATCAACATAATTTAATTTAACATTAACTAATTAAGAGATAATGTGATAAATAAAATGGAGTCAACCAACCTCCCTAAAATTGGGGGGCGTCACCCATGAACAATTCATGGGTGACGCCACCTATGAATGGTGGTCAATTTTGGCTCCTTTTTTTATTTATCTTATTATTCCTTAATTAATTTTGTATTCACAAAAATATTCACCAAATTAATTCCCAATTAATTTGTGAATATTTCAATCATGCCATTGAATATTATGTGAATCATATTCACAACCCAAACTAGTCAGTAAATTGCATTTCCAATTAATTAATAAATGTGAATCTAATCCACATTATTGATTAACAAATGCTATTCACATAAATTCTCTCTCTTATATATGTATATTATAAATCATATTTATAATACACATACATCATGGATAGTGTTATCCACATTCTCTTAATCCTTGATAATTAAATCCCATTTAATTATCTTAGATAATCATTTTCACAATATGAATTATATTCATATCAAACTTGATTATTAAATCTTATTTAATCATCAAGTCCTTGCTTGGATATTTCATCAAAAGAATTATTCTTGAACCCTTTCATGAATAATGTGCTTTCTCCGCAGATACTTGGAGATAAGGACAGGGAGATTGTATTATTCCACGTATAGTGACTTGGATGTTGAGATCTCGTCTCAAATCCAGATCGTACGAACCTCCCACAGATGCTTGATTAAATCAAGACCGCAAATCCAATCTTCTCATTGAATCTGAATCTCATTCAGATCAATGTCCAACACTTGGACTAAGATCGGATTGCTTCTCTACTGAAAGGAGTCACTAAAATCCAGACCTGTTTCATCACTCCCTTGGAATGGAAGCGTCATGGATATACAATCGTTTATGATCACATCACCCTTCAGGTATTCCCAATACCTGTACATCCTGCATACTGGAAGACCCATGGTCAACCCGAAGATCAAGATCTATTTTACACTGTCTTCTTCAGGGTTTGATCACCAAGTTTCTCATTTGATCATTGGGATTTGGTATTGATCATATACTTTCCAAAAGCATATATCATACCTAGGTCTTGATCATATACTTTCCAAAAGTATATATCAAACCTACAAATTCAGTCAAGCTTCCGAAGCGAGACGACCGTGCACGGAATTTGATTCTTCCCAATATCTCATGAGTGAGCTCATGTCTTCCGGTTCAGTAGTGAACCTGTATGATCCCTTTGAGAGATCGTATTACTCATATGCCCTTACATGCACACCAGCGCGCCGGTGTATAGACCTTGGTTAGGTCATCAACCTATTGGTCTGCCAAATGTACATACTCAGACATATAGCAATACATCTGTCTCCGGTCAGAGGATGCGTGCCTATGCTGTGACAGCATTCAACATAGGACTTTGGTTATCTCGATCTCGTTAAGTCAACTCTTTGACCTAACTAATCTGACACCTCCGAATCTCTATTCCTATGCAGAGGACCTGCATCAAGAGGTCGGTCAGATATCAGCCTATGTGAGAAAAGGATTGCCATCTCCTACTCAGGCCGGAGATCACATCTTAACAATCATTTGACGGTGCTTGATGAGTCCTCAATCTAACCCTTTAGATATTCATCCAAGCACTAGCCTCTATGATTCAATAATTGAATCAACAGCTGTATAATCATTAAGATAGCCATGGTACATAACCCTAATTGTACTAAGGGACCTATTATGCAAATTATTTATTCTTCATTTCAGATCAGGGAATGATATGTGCAATAACATTTATTGCATAATGGCTCGCCGTGGGCTCACATGTCCAACAATCTCCCACTAACCCAAAGAGCCATTAATGGGCTAATCATTTAAACCCACACTCATGTGACAATCATATGCTATTTAGAAATAGCTAGGTAAGCTGATCAGTCACTCTGTTCCCAAAAGATTATGCCAAGTCCTTTTACGGCACTTGCATATCCCTAGGTAACAGTGCTCGCATCCAATGCGAATGTTGCATCTAATGCAACCAATACTCAATCTAGTCAAAGCAGTTATAGTGTCCTTGACACTATTGCTCTATAACTATTATAACAAGTATTTCCATAATCCTTATGAGAATACCCTTATTCAGGGAGATCATTATCTCTCGAGATATCCACAGTTAAGACCTTTTAGATCTCTATCTATAAAGTCTTAAGCTCTTGAAGATAAGACTTAGAGATCACTATCTCTAAAGCCTTGTCATCTTTGAAGATATCGTTATTACTGCAATCAAGTGTTTTCTCTCAATAGTAGGAGTAGCAACACTTTGCTACTCCCACTGAATGGCAGATATCTGGCTTTTATACACATTTAGCATACACTTAGCTTCTCGTAACTGATGCAGAGGTGCAAGCAGTTCTAGCATTCACTTCCTCAACTCTTTGAGGTGCTATCCCTTTAGATAGGTCAGTACCAAATCTCAAGGGAAGGAAGCCTTTCTTGGAATTTCCAAGAATGGAATAAGTCCAAGGTGTACTACAAATGTGACAGTCCCAATACCCTCATTTCTTTGCTTCTGAACAACTTCAGAACTAAGATCTAAGAGGTATTCTTGAGATCATATCTCAAGGTATGAAATAGCCAGTCTATAAAACACTTATTATCATCCTTATATCATTTCAAATGATTAGGATATTATCTACATTTAGCACGATGAACATAATGGTACTCCCACTAAGCTTCACATGGTACATCAAGATTCTATCATAACACTTATAATTTCATCAAATCTGATGTTCCAAATACAAGAAGCTTATTTGAGTCCATAGATGGATTTCGTTAGCTTTCACACATTGCTTTCCTCAACCATGAAGCCCAGGGGTTACTTCATGTGAATATCCTCCGAGAGGTATTCTTAGAGGAATGCAATCTTGAATTACATCCTGAAGATGCAATAGTCAAGTTGTGTAGCTAAGGTTTGCAATATTCTGATGATTTTAAGAATGGTCACCGAAGAGCAAGTCTCATTGCAAGCAACGTCTTCTCTTCCGGTGTGTAGCTTACGGCTACGAACCGAGCTTTGAAGGTCTCTACCTTCTCATCAGGTTCCCTCTTCTCTTGAAGATCCATTTACACCTTAATGGGTCTAACCCTTATAGGTGGATCCTCGAGGGTTTATATACAACACTTGTATATGAAGTCTACTTTAGACTTTATTGCTAATATCCATCTTTCCATGTCATGATCCTTAGGAGCTTCATCACATGAAGTCCGATCATTGTCAGACTTGGCTGACACATGGAATACATCCTCAAACTCATTTGAAGAGGTATTAATGTTTCATCTTTAATTGTCCTTTTAGTTTCCGATTTTAGGAGCCTCATTATCTTCTTAAGATTAAATGAGTTCCTTTACTTCATTTTCATCTTGATTCTCAAGATTCTCAATCCTCCAAGAATCACATTCTCAGAGATGAGATCTTTTAAGAATCTCAAGGTCATAAAGTAGGTATCCAATACCATACTTTATTTTCCTAATGAAGTAGCACTCTCAATGCTAGATTCCAGCTTACATCCATGGAACCTTATTAAGGATATATATTGTAGTCTCTACCACACATATATACCAGGAAACTAAGAGGATAATTATGCTAAAATTCATCATTGATCAAATCATGTCACACATGATCCAATTGTATCTCCCTACAACTCTATTGAGTTCAGGTTTATCAGGAGGAGTGAGATAGAAATGATATTCATATCTCCATAAGGTATTCTTTGAATTTTATCTAATAGGTACAAGCTACCTAGGTTAGATCAAATTCATTTCATCTTTCTTCAAACTTTGGTTCTAAACCAAAATTGTGAAATCTTTGAACATTTCAAAGGTTTCTCAGGTGAAGAGAAGAAATCTCATATCACACGTAATCATCAATAGATATCACATATCCATAATGTTTACTATGATATAGGTGATCTACATACATCAATATGTATGAGATCTTGAATACCTTGATATCTTGCACCTTTCCTAAGAGAAGGGTGTATTGGACATTTTACTTTGAATACGATATTCACAAGTATGTAAGATTTGAAATTTTAGACATTCTAAAGTTTCATATCTTACTAGTCTATTGATCAAATCAACAAACAAATGTCCAAGGCTTGATGCCAGATCATTATCAAATGATCTTCATCCTCCTATTGATCTTATAAGGTTTGATTTTCAGTATTAGAAATCTTAATGAACCATTCATTAATTTTCTAATTTTGTGGAGTCCACTAGATGTTAGATTACTATATGAAATATTTCCATCATAACTCTTTATGATAGTTCTATCTCAGAATTCATGTTTATTTCCAACATTTAGAAACAAACAATGAGTGTACTCTACTATCTAGGTCATAGAGACATTCTCCAAGACTAAGGGCTCTCCCACTGAGAATATGAAGTCCATCTATCCAACAGAGACTGTTGTAACAATTACAACAATATCCATGTAGATGACTACTAAACCTTAAGATCAAATTTCTAATCTTCTAATATATAAATGCAACCAATTGCAAATGTTATTAGAAGATTGGGATACAATTGTTAGACTTTATCTTATGAAATAAGAAAGTCAGAGTCAATGATTATATGTAGATTATTCTGATGCTCTATCTGAGTCCTTCACTAAGGATTTTAGACAGATTTGATAGTCATACTATCAACACATCAACTTATTGCAGTATTGGCATTCATCCAACTCTTTGGATGTCATATGGAAGTCACAGAAGTAGGTCAACTCTTTGACTTTCCTTCTTATTCGGGTCCGACCCATGCTTCCACTGCGCTCTCTTCATATATAAACAACCATTGTTCAAGATAAAGAATATCTTATGTTGAATTCTAAGGATTTCAATACAAGAGCATTTCAACATTTATACATGCTTCATTAAATTCATTCAAAATGATTAATATGAAGCTTCATGAATGACTAGAGTATAGACAGTAGAATGATGACACTCATCATATCTACATACATCTTAACTCTTAGACTTAGGTTCAGGTAGGTATTCAAACATTTTGAATGCATCATCTCTTTCGAGCCACCATTCTGCATAATGCAGAGAACCATGTCATCCATGATTAAATGTCTAGAGCACATATGTATGCCAAAATATCTTCTTTTATTTTATAAGGATTATTCGACAATTACGATCACCATCGACATGTCACTTCCAAAGTACACTCGATGAAGGATCAAGACTACAGAGACATACAAACCCTAAGGCGATGTCTTATTGTCTTATTTAATTGCCCTTCCTCATTATGTTGAGGGAACTTGCACACTGCAACCACATACATTATGTGTCCAATTGCAAGTACAATATCTGGATCATGAGTCCAATCCAAGATATTTTTACTGGTTATCATTGAGTATAACATTGAGTGGGTTTAATGAAGGATTATCTGAAATAAGAAATTTGCATAAGGGTATATATATTATATATATATATATATTTTACTTTGATTTAGGAATTTTTATATCAAAGTTGTCTTGCCTTGTCAACACTGAAAGTTCATTCCCTTAATCACTTTCAATGTAAGAGATATTCTTACCATTATATCTCTAGCAAGATCTGGGATCTCCTTTCCTATCTTCGTTGCATCCCAATAATATGAGAACCTACAACTCGGATAAAAAGAAGCGGGAACACATTCTGCCTTGCAAGTCCAACATGCATCTCCCAATTCGGTCTTTAACACCCGGGCCCACCACCCCTAAGATGATGTTGACCCATCATTAATTGAACCAGCCGTCAACCGGCTTAATACTTGCTATGCGCAATCCAATATCGCCCCAATAATATGAGGACCCGATATTGGGGTCACTACGTATACGGCCTTACTCTTTCGAGAAGCAAAGAACCCGATCCAATTAAATCATATATAGGATCTGTCACTTCGGACAGGCGTCTCCTATATACAACAACTGGCGACGGAATCCTTTGCCTTGACGGGAGACCATGGATGTCACTTATGTGATCCTCCACCTCATATTCAAATTGTATAATTAATTATCGTGAATCACATTCACATAATTAATTCTTCCAAGGGAAATACACATCTATTCATAATAGAGTGTTTATTGGATATAATTAATTTAATCATATTAAATTAATCATTAATCCAATCATCAATCAACAAACATGTCTTTTACTTGAATAGTAGGTATATACTCGAAGTACGTATTATTCGAATTTTAATAATTAGAAAAATACACATTGTCTGTCTCCGGTATTATACAGTCCCTACGCGCTGTCATGGCCAGTACCGACGAGAGTGGGACGGACCACATACGTTGCAACCCGCGACCCCAATGCACTCCGACTAGGCACCATATCCGCCTCGGAAAAGGATAATACCAGATAGACCATCATGTACTTTGAGATGTTCATCGGTTTTTCAACCGAAATTATACCATATAATATAAATCAAAACATTTTTTGATTATAAGGAGATTTGCTAGACAAATCCCCAATCCTATTCAAGAAAAAAAAGGGTTTTTCATGTAAAAGTTGTCCTACAACAATTGTAGGATAAACTATGGTTTTCATGAAAGCAATGTTTGTTGATGAACCAATGATCAAGATCTAATATCTCATCATTGTGGTTTAGGCAAGTGTCATTCAATGAAATAATTATCTCTTTAAATATTTCACAAATATTTATCACTAATTATTCCAGAAAATTAACAATTATTTTTCATCATGATAATTGAATGGCATATCATAAGGTTCAAGATCAAAATTGTTAATTTCCAGCAGTGACCCCCAATCACTAAAATTAACTTATCTTGATCAATTTAAATCCAAAAAATGCAAATTCAGTTTCCAAAGATTGCCTATTTGATTTATTGAAGAACCCAAGTGATAATTCACGTATTTCAAGGCGGATTAAAACCGTAATTATCTCATTAATCACGTTCAAATCCGCAGTTCCCGCAACAGTGAATATAAGCATATTCAAAAGACCATATCTTGAGCAAATGAAGTCCAAATTTAGTAAACTCAAGTCCTATGGTTTCCTTGTTTAATGGGGAACAAAATCCAATTGAAAATTTCATGTTTAAACATTTTAAACAGAGCCGAAAAATTCAATTTTACAGAGGTGCGAAAAATTGAAATGCAATAAAATTTCGCAACCCTTTCAAGAACCAAATCGTCTAAGATCTATGGATCATATCCAAAACTTTATTCAACCTGGCTCTGATACCACTTGAAGGATATTGTGAATCCTCAAGCGCATCACGGAAGCGTGTTGTTCGCATCGTACGCAATCGGAGCAACTAGTCGTACTAGATGCTAGATACAGCGGAAATTAAAATTTTTAACTTTAAAGATGAAACCACATGATCACGAGAACACTTCTCGGATCGTTTCATCAAACTACAAAGTACAAGGAATACCTCTTGAAGCGTGGTTGTGATCACGAGATCCCAAAGTAGAGATCCTCCTATCTTAAGTCCGACCCACGGAGAATGCGCTTGCGGGCACGATGATGAGTCGCGTCCTTCCCGCAATCCTTTGACGAAGATCCAAGCATCGAGGCATAGAAAAAATGATCTCCTTCCTAATACACAAAGTGGACGGCCACTTGAATATTAGGGAGACCCCACGAGAATGGGAGAGAGAGAGAGAGTAGAGTTCTTCTACTCAAGAATGTTGTAACTTGGAAAGGCTACCCTAGCCCTCCTTTTATACTAGTTTAGGGTCCAATGGATCTCAATCCATGGGACACATGGATCCAAGGGCTATGCTTGGTCCATGCTAAATCAATGGCTATGATTGTTGTTGGTTAAAACCAACAACATTAATTTAAATTAAAAAAATGTTGCAACATTATCAACATAATTTAATTTAACATTAACTAATTAAGAGATAATGTGATAAATAAAATGGAGTCAACCAACCTCCCTAAAATTGGGGGCGTCACCCATGAACAATTCATGGGTGACGCCACCTATGAATGGTGGTCAATTTTGGCTCTTTTTTTATTTATCTTATTATTGCTTAATTAATTTTGTATTCACAAAAATATTCACCAAATTAATTCCCAATTAATTTGTGAATATTTCAATCATGCCATTGAATATTATGTGAATCATATTCACAACCCAAACTAGTTAGTAAATTGCATTTTCAATTAATTAATAAATGTGAGTCTAATCTACATTATTAATTAACAAATGGTATTCACATAAATTCTCTCTCTTATATATTTATATTATAAATCATATTTATAATACACATACATCTTGGATAGTGTTATCCACATTCTCTTAATCCTTGATAATTAAATCCCATTTAATTATCTTAGATAATCATTTTCACAATATGAATTAAATTATATCAAACTTGATAATTAAATCTTATTTAATCATCAAGTCCTTGCTTGGATATTTCATCAAAAGAATTATTCTTGAACCCTTTCATGAATAATGTGCTTTCTCCGCAGATACTTGGAGATAAGGACAGGGCGATTGTATTATTCCACGTATAGTGACTTGGATGTTGAGATCTCGTCTCAAATCCAGATCGTACGAACCTCCCACAGATGCTTGATTAAATCAAGACCGCAAATCCAATCTTCTCATTGAATCTGAATCTCATTCAGATCAATGTCCAACACTTGGACTAAGATCGGATTGCTTCTCTACTGAAAGGAGTCACTAAAATCCAGACCTGTTTCATCACTCCCTCGGAATGGAAGCGTCATGGATATACAATCGTTTATGATCACATCACCCTTCAGGTATTCCCAATACCTGTATATCCTGCATTCTGGAAGACCCATGGTCAACCTGAAGATCAAGATCTATTTTACACTGTCTTCTTCAGGGTTTGATCACCAAGTTTCTCATTTGATCATTGGGATTTGGTATTGATCATATACTTTCCAAAAGCATATATCATACCTAGGTCTTGATCAGATACTTTCCAAAAGTATATATCAAACCTACAAATTCAGTCAAGCTTCCGAAGCGAGACGACCTTGCACGGAATTTGATTCTTCCCAATATCTCATGAGTGAGCTCATGTCTTCCGGTTCAGTAGTGAACCTGTATGATCCCTTTGAGAGATCGTATTACTCATATGCCCTTACATGCACACCAGCGCGCCGGTGTATAGACCTTGGTTAGGTCATCAACCTATTGGTCTGCCAAATGTACTTACTCAGACATTTAGCAATACATCTGTCTCCGGTCAGAGGATGCGTGCCTATGCTGTGACAGCATTCAACATAGGACTTTGGTTATCTCGATCTCACTCTTTGACCTAACTAATCTGACACCTCCGAATCTCTATTTCTATGCAGAGGACCTACATCAAGAGGTCGGTCAGATATCAGCCTATGTGAGAAAAGGATTGCCATCTCCTACTCAGGCTGGAGATCACATCTTAACAATCATTTGACGGTGCTTGATGAGTCCTCAATCTAACCCTTTAGATATTCATCCAAGCACCAGCCTCTATGATTCAATAATTGAATCAACAGCTGTATGATCATTAAGATAGCCATGGTACATAACCCTAATTGTACAAAGGGACCTATTATGCAAATTATTTATTCTTCATTTCAGATCAGGGAATGATATGTGCAATAACATTTATTGCATAATGGCTCGCCGTGGGCTCACATGTCCAACAGGCACATGCTCGTAACATATCCTCTAAAGTCTGAATAGTACATTCTGATTGACCATCTATTTTGTGGATGATATGTTGTTCTCAAGCATAGTTGTGTGCCTAAGGCTTTCATGAAGTTCTCACTAGTGTGAGGTAAATTGTGAATCTCGACCGGAAACTACTTCCTTTGGGATACCATGGAAGCGAATCACATGTGTAATATATAACTCAGCAAGATGGTCTGGAGTGAAAGATAAGCTTATTGGAATAAAGTGTCCTACCTTCGTCAGACGATCGATTATAACCCAGATACTATCTTTACTACCAGTCGTCTGAGGTAAGCCAGTAACGAAATCCATGGAAATGCTTTCCCATTTCCATTCAGGTATAGGGAGGGGTTGCAATAATTCTGATGTCTTTTGGTGTGAAGCCTTTACCTGCTGGCAAGTGAAACATGAATTCACAGACTCAATAACATCTTTCTTCATTCCCAGCCACTAAAAGTATGAATGAAGATCCTAATACATCTTTATAATTCCTGGATGAATAGATAATCTTGAGTAGTGCGCTTCTCGTAAGATGTCTTTCCTTAATTGAGGTGTGTTTGGTACACAAACTCTGTGATGGTTATACAGTAACCCATCTTGTATATGGAATCCCTCTATCTCATTCTTCTCAAGTTAATTTCTCAAGTCTTTAAGGACTGGATCATCCTCCTGTCCTCTCTTTATTCTATCCCAGATCTCTGGTTTGTATTGGTGAGGAATAGTTGAAGTATCAGAACTACTATCAAATGGTTTCCATTCACTTAACGTTGGTAAACCCCAGAAGTGGATAGCACTACTGCTAAGGGCATCTACTACGACATTCCCCTTACCAAGGTGTTAGGAGATAGTGCAATGATAGTCTTTCAACAACTCTAGCCATCGTCTCTATCTCATATTAAGTTCCTTCTGATCAAATAGCTATATCAAGTTTTTATAATCAGTGAAGATTTCAAAAGTAATACCATGGAGGTAATGTCTCCATATCTTTAAAGCAAAAATTACATCAGCTAATTCAAGGTCATGCGTTGGGTAGTTATTTTCATGTGTCCCGAGCTGTCATGATGCATATGCAACTACCTTACCATGTTGCATAAGAACTGCCCCAAGTCCTTTAGACACATCAGTGTACACTGTAAATCCTTCACTCCCAGTGGGTAGAGTAAGGATTGGTTTAGATGTTAGGCATTCTTTCAGTGTCTGAAAACTAGCTTCACATATATCCGACCATAAGAATGGGACTTCGTTATGAGTTAGTCTAGTCATTGGCAATGCTATTCATGAAAAGTCCTTCACGAATCTTCTATAATATCCAACTAAACCAAGAAAATATCGTATTTCTGTGACAGTCTTCGGGCGTTCCCAACTCATCACCGCACTAACCTTTGTAGGATCAATTGATATACCTTCTCCAGAAATAACATGGCCTAAGAAAGATACTTCAGATAATCGAAAGTCACATTTGCTATATTTAGCATACAATTTGTTCTTCCTTAATGTTTCGAGTGCCCGTCTGAGATGGTATTCATGAAGATACTTATCCTTGGAGTAAATAAGCACATCATCAATAAAGACTACTACAAAGTGATCTAAGAACTCCTTGAATACACTATTCATGAGATCCATGAAAGTTGCTGGGGCATTTGTCAGACCAAAATGCATAATTAAAAATTCATAATGTCCATATCTAGTTCGAAAGGCTGTCTTGGGGATATCCGCATCTTTTATCTTCAACTGATGGTATCCAGATCTTAAGTCAATCTTGGAATACACAGTCGAACCCTGTAACTGGTCAAAGAGATCATCTATCCTTGGTAGAGGATACTTATTCTTTATCGTCCTCTTGTTTAACTGTCTATAGTCAATGCACAATCACATTAACCCATCCTTTTTCCTGACAAATAAGACATGTGCTCCCGATGGTGAAGTACTAGGACGAATGAATCCTTTATCTAATAGTTCTTGCAACTGTGTCTTTAACTCTTGTAACTCAGCTGGTGCCATCCTATATGGAGGGATAGAGATAGGTTAAGTATCAGGTATACGAGAGATTTCAAATTCAATCTCTTGCTCAGGTTGTAATCTAGGTAGTTCCTCTGGGAATACACCAGGAAATTGGCACACTATAGGTATATCTTCCATCATTCTGTCTGACACTGATGTAGTTGTTACATAAGCTAAATGGCCTTGGCACCCTTGTTCTAACAGTTGTTGAGCTTTTAGAGTAGATATGTATTCGACATTATCATTGGATGTCTTTCCAATGAACTGGAACTCTATCGAGTTAGGTAGGTGAAACATTACTATCTTCTGAAAATAATAAAGACATGCATGATGCCTTTCTAGCCAATCCATCCCAAGGATGTGATCAAAGTCATCCATTTCAATAAGCAGTAGGGAAACAGGTAACTGATGTCCTGCTATCAGTACCACACAATCAACAACAAAAGGAAGGATTTCGTTACCTAATCGTGCTCTCTCTCACGTATGTAAGGTTTTATCGTGTTTTTTTTTTCAGAAAGGATGTTTTAAAGATCCTAAAAAGATCGAATTTCATTTTCGTATCAAAAAGCTAAGAAGGTGTCAAGAACGTGAAGAATAAACGAAGAACACGAAGAACGCAAAAAACGCGAAGAACGCTAATAACATATTTTCTTTTGAAATTTCGGCATAGTTTCCCCTTATATTAGAACATATTTCTTGGAAAATTTCGGTAGAGTTTTCCCTTATATCGGACATATTTCTCGGAAAATTTTGGCAGAGTTTCCCCTTATATCGGGACATATTTCTCGGAAAATTTCGACAGAGTTTCCCCTTATATCGGGACATATTTCAAAATAAAAACGAAAAGAGTTTCCTCTATAAAATCAATCGAGAGGAAAACAACAACGAAACTGAAAGAATATACTCAAACAACAATAAATGAAGAATCGATAGACACCACACATCTTAGGTGAGTGAATGTGTGATGAATCACATGGTTCACTGACGTGCATAGCCGCCCACACCTAAGTAAGGTATTACATAGATTTATCCATCAAAATAACTATAAAATCATAATTGAAAGAATAGAAACATAAGCGATGGAGAATCGTTAGACACCACGCATCTTAGATGAGTGAATGTGTGACGAATCACAGGGTTCACTGACGTGTATAGCCGCCCGCTCCTAAGTAGGGTGTTACACGGATTTCTCCTCGAACCACAACAGAAAACGAATTGGAAAGAAAGATGAATCAAGAACAAAGCTTGGAAGAAAAGAGTATGAATTGAAATCCTAGCTTACGAAACAAATTAAGAGAGGATCATATCTTTATCCTCCTCGTTCTCCCGGCAGCGTTTCGCTAGCTCTCCTCCCTCGCCTCCCACTCCTCCTCCCGACCTCTCGAACCTAGCCCTTGGGGTGGTGGTGTGAGTGGAAATCGTAGAGAATGAATGGGTAGGGAGGTCTATTTATAGGCTCCAGAAAACCACTAACCATGGTTAGAAAATCATGGTTTATACCTTAACCATGGTTTAGTGATCCATGATTTTGGCCCATGATTTTAGACAAAACTTATCCCAAACTTGGGGCTTAAGTTAGAACATTCTAGAGGATTCTAGATTCGTTAATGATGCTTAATTAACATTAATCGTGATTAACTTTCACTAATCATGATTTAACTTTTGTGCTTACGCTTATCTTTTGCTAACTATTGATTAGTGTTTGCTAATGATCATTAGCGATTTTGAATCCATCATTAGTTTCTTTAATCATGTTTAATTAGTCTTAATGACAATCATTATGGGTTAATGACATCTTAACCTTCCTTACTTCTCTTTCTTCCGAAAATCATAACAAATCGAAACGAAGTCTGATTCACACGAAATAAATTCCGTTGGTTTCCTCTTGACGAGCTGGGTCTTATTATATAGGATCCGAGATATGCCAAGTTCAAGGCTTTAAACTTAGATATATAACATAATCAAAAATCTTATTATAAGGATATAACCTATATTTTATAAATTAAATAAGACAAAATCACATGTTTCACTATTAATTTAAAGATATACATTTTAAGTCGAAAAAAGTGCAAAATCTTAACATATAATAGAGCATGAGTAAAGGAGTCCAATGACACTGAAATCATACAAATATAAGAAATGATGAAAGAGGAAACATGGTTCATACTCAGGGTAGACGTGAAAATATTACAATACTTGAAATAACTCAAAAACCCTCACAAAATGTTTTTACAATGTTAGCCAAAAGGCATTGATGTCATAGTCACATTGGAGAAGCTTGGACTTACATGCATTGATGAAAACCTTTGAGGACTCTGGTGTAAAAATACATGGTCACGTGCAAGAGGCACGTGACAAGATCATTGGATCTGATAACCGCGATGACCCTTGGGTCTCGATTTGATGGTGGATCTTGCGTCACATGGATTACGTTGATGCTCCAAATGTGGACGATAGTTTAGTTTGAGTTTTAGGTATCCACAGACATCTATGATATGAACTGAAGCTCATCAGATGGCATTGTTCCTCCATCTTCCTGACTCTTTAGTTTGCATTCTTGAGTTTAAATGCTTGATGGAGATCCAGTGAATCAACGAAGTTGGAAAGATTCATACTAATGATGTCATTTATCGCTTGGACGTTTCGCATGCCAAGTTCTTAGATCGAACCGCAGAGGTTCAACCTAGGCTTATAGTGTGATGTAGCTCAGATTGATTGGAATACATAGGAAGGTGGAGTTGCAGGGTTTCTCCAAATGTGAAGGAAGGGGATTCGCTCTAGCCACCATGCACGAACGAAGGTGGGGGATGCATGATGAAGCCACGTTTCATCATCTTTATTCTATCATTTTGGCCTTAAAAACCCTAGTAAATGCATGTAAATAGAGCTAATTCATGCATTTTAACATTCAGGTATATATGTGTAATATTGTATAAAATGCGGTTTTTAAAGCTAAAATTATAGAAAAAGAAAAGAAAAGAAAAAGAATAAAATATTGTAAATATTTTATGACCTGAAACCCCGAGACCAAGGCATCTTGATGAATAGGTCGACAAGGAATAAAGTAGGGGGAGATAAGGGCCAAAATACAATAAAAATACCTTTTATTTTATTCATTCTTTATTCATTTTGGGACCTATTTTTGGTTCCACTTTTTATAGATCAAATAAAGAAACTTTGTACATGAAAGTTGTAGATAATTAAATAAATAAAAATACAAAATTGATTTCACTGAAAAATAATACACAGATAAAAAGTTATGGTTTGAATAAAAATCCAGAATCCCAACTTCCCAGACCCGTATCTCACAATTGACAACTCCAAATGCATCAAACTCACCTTTAATTGTATATAGAATAAAATAAGCTATTTAATGGCGGTGGTTTCGCATTTGGCGGAGCTACGGTTTGAAAGTTGAGTTTTGGACCCTTATTGTATACGTGTACAGATTAAAATATTCAATTTATTATTTATTCAGTATTTTTGTGTTTTTATATTTTTATAATTACTTAAATATTACTTATAATAATTATGTACATTAAAATCAGAATAAAAACTCAAAGAAAACTGAAAATAAAATACTTGTATATGAATACATAGGTAAAATACCTATATACATACCTGTATAGTACATACTTATATTTTATTAACTATACAAAACACATCAATAAAATAAAATAAAAATATAATTATGTGTATAAAGTATGTTATAATTATATAAAATAATAAACAAATATAAATAAATTAAATACATACAATAAAATAAAAGAATACAATATATAGAAGAATATACCTATAAAGGGCATAAAAGGCAACTTATAAAATTATACCTCCTAAAAATAAATAAAAATCACTATAAAATAATTTATAAAAAATAAACATTTTTTATTTTATAACCAAGATTTAATTAATTCATTTACTATTTTTAATTGAATTTAGAAACCTTTTTCCCAAGGTTTTTTCTGGTTGGTCCACGTGGACCAACCAGATCTCTCCCTTGGTTGACCTCGGTCAACTCTCTGACCGAGGTCTGAAGCCTGTCAGAAATGGGTTTTGTCCCATCTTCTTGGATTTTTCCCGACCTCGTCTTTCACCGTTTGAGGTCGATGTCTTCACGAGATTTGTAGCCCTACTATTGATCTTACACGCCTTAGCTTTATCTCGGGCCACGCATCATCACAGCACCCGTGATTCCTCCTTGAACCTCGCGCCAGAGCCATGTTTCAAAAGAGACCCTCCACCTCCATTTTCGAATGGAACCCTCTTTGACCTTCATTCCCCTCTTTGATTGTGAGTTCTGGATTGGATCTTGTGACAGGAGATCCTCCAACTCCTTAGGGGCGGGGCTAGTCGACCAAGGAGGCGATTCCACCACCTCCGGCCACCTTTGGCCGTTGAGGTCCAACTCGGGTTTTCAACCCTCGAGGTTCACATTTTGATTTATTCTTCTTACGCATTTTTGTTCACAGTAGCTGTAGCTTCCATTTTCTACCCTCGAGTTCTTCTGAAAGCAACCATCTCCCATCCGCAATCACATTGCCGGAGCTCTCAAGCTCCGACCACCACCGCCACAATCACCCTCCGCCCAACATTTTTCTCCATCCTCCACCCACTGCTGGAGTCCCTAGGACCCCCATTTTGTCGCTGGCCTTTCATTTACAGTTCCTGGGCGCTCGGGACCCACGGGGGGTCGGTTTTTGGGATACAACAAGGCACCTGGAGCACTCCGCCTGTCCGACCTCGGGGGGGCTTCCCGGAGACCTGCTGGAGATCATCTGTGCCCGTCGTGGGTTCTTACGAACTACAGGAGGATTTTGCGTTCCGTGGGTGTCCCTCCTCCAGCCGACGGAAGGAGTTACGAACGTTTGAAGTTCGGATTTGGCCGAGATCGTCCCTGTTCTTGGAAGGGAGATCCCTGCCGTCCGCTCCAAGAGAAGCTCCAGAAGTCGCAGCAGCCGTGGGATCTCACAAACCCCGAGCTTTCGGATCATCTGTGAAGATCTAATCGTGTCCGCACGTCCGAAGGGGTATCGGCCATAGGATTGCGCCACGTGGTTAAGTGATACTTCATCAGCCGTCCGATCCTGTTGCGTGGGTATTTTGTACACTTCTCCCACGCCAATTTTGTATTTAGGAATTACTGTTAAACTTTCCTTTGCTGCTGTAAAGCTTTTGTAGAAATTGCATTTAGACCCCCTAGTTTTATAATATTACATTGGTGCCCCTGCTAGGTGCTCGTGCGACACACGTGGGTCTGGTGCTTTTGCAAGGGCACCCTTTCGAGTTTGGTTATTTATCTTTGGTACTTCAAAGTTTTATTGCAGTATAAAATTTCTGGAAAAATTGTGCCTAGGCCCTTCAACTTTAGCCTATTTGCATTTATACCCCTAGCCTGCACGTAATTTCCATTTGTCATCTCTATTTATTGCATGCATCTATAAAATTCCAAAAATCACCAAAAAATCGTCATATGCTCCTGTTGCATTGTAGATTCACGTTATATTTTTATTTTACATTTTTATTGCATTTTATTATTTATAAAAAAAACAAAATACTCATTTTCAGCACTGATTGCGTCATAAAATCCCTAAAAATTATAAAAACACTCTATAAAAATCCCAAAAAATATATTTTGTCTGCTTTAGTTTGTTTTAACTCCAGACCAAAAATCATCAAAAAATACAAAACCAAACTCCTAAATATTGCAAAACCCCAAAATCCTTTATAAAAATCCTAAAAATTCTACAAAAATCCTAAAAAAGCAATTTCAGTTTCTGTATCTTCTATGATTCATTATCTTTCAAAAAATTAATTTGAAAAATTTTGGACACCATTTGATATTTTTCGTCCTCATTTTAATTTCAGCCTTGTCTTTTATCCACTTTTTTCATTATTTTTGACTTTAAAAATACCAAAAAATTAGGAAAAATATATAAAAATCACAAAAACATTATAAAATTATAAAAACCACAAAAACATTTGATTTTCTGAATTTTAGTTATTTTTATAAATACTCTATCTCTTCTTTTCCTATATTGTATATATATTCCAATATTAAAAAAAGAAAATTAAAAATATATAAATTATAAAAAGAAAATATAAAGTCAGAAAATTAAAAATCAAAATACAAAAATATAAAATTAAAAATTAAATAAAAAAATATAAAATTAAAAACCCACAAAAAATAGCACAGTAGACAACTTGATCACATACACACTTTTGTGCATTTTTTCCCCGTTCTACCTGTCTGCTCCCTGTGTTCGAACTCTCTGCATACTTCCTATATACACCATTTGTGCAGTGTTAAAAATAAATTTTAACTCCACATTTATTTCTATTTCTTTGATCTATAGTGTGGGTTAATTGTTGTTTGAATCGGGATTTTCGAGCGGTCACCGCATCGACTACGGTTTCGCCTTGTGAAACCGTACGACCCTCAATTTTCCGGTTCAACAAATGGCGCCGTTGCCAGGGAGCAACAGCGCGTAGATCATTTTTGCTTGTGTTGTGACAACTTGTCTACTTTTTGCGGTTTTATTTGTTTGCTCTTTATTTGATATATCTTTTGAGCTGTCTAATCCCTCTTCTTTGTTGACTCTGTGCGAGGTACCGCGGACTGAGGGAGGCACGTCATTCGAGGCACCGACGCACCCCCGTGAAGCCGGCTTAGCCAGCCTAGCATCGAAGAGACGAGGAGAGAATTTTGAAGACCGCGCTCCACTTTAGTTGTATTTTCTTTCATTGCAGTTATTCTTGTAATTTTAAGTGAGAGAGAGACTCTATTATTGTAATAATACAGGTACCCCCGGACTTTTGACTCTCGAGCCTAATTTCCAAGTGCTTGTACACTTGTGGGCTCACCGCGTTTTTACGGTTTTCACCGCCTTTTCATTTTGTCTTCCGATTTAGTTTTCTTTACTTTGTGTGATTGAGCCCCTAGTTTTAGAATTGCTTGCGATAGACTAAGGCCAAACACTTAATATCTTGCATGTACCTATAGTTGCATTTGGACTTAGTCAAATCTAAACAGTCGTTTTATCATCCTCAAGCCTCCGAGCCGCGAGCCCACCCCATCAAGCGCTACTCCTGAACTCGATTTGTCGAGAAGAGGAGGGGTGAGTCTAGACCGGACTTTTTGGATTGAGGATTGGTGACCGACTTGTGGTGCTTCCCGTTAATAGCAATTTCTGAAACTTAGGGCGATTTCATCGGCTTGCATTCGCATATAGATAGGTTTCAATTCTGCTGAGCATCTTTGCATGTAGAGTGCTGGAGGCAAGGTGAGCATTTCTCTTTAGCATACATCATCGTTTTGTTGCTTGCATTGCTTTTCCGCCTCTCTACCTCTGTTTTTTATCACCTAGGTGCTAAGTAAAATTGACTCCTCGATAGGTTCGTGCATTTCTCATTAAAAAAATCCAAAAAAATGATAATCAATAAAATTGGGACTGCTAATATTACTTGACCCTAAAAAAGATCAAAAAGAAAAATATTGTCTTGGGGCGAGTAATCCCCTCATTGTCTTCGCTTTTACTTGCTCGCGTACATGCTAAGGATTAGTGCCCAAATCCCATTGAGCCCCTAAGTGTTTGTGCAACTTTTTGACTTTTTCACCTAACTCTAAAACAGACAAGATAAAAAGACCGATTTTTCGGTCTCTACCGAGTTGAGTAGGTGAATTGAGGTTTGATTGATTCATTTTTGCTTGTGATTGTTTTGTGTGCATTCTCGATCACTCTACGCATTTGCGCCTTTCTCTACACTTCTCTTGACTTGACTGTCGTGTTCTCCCAATCATTCTTCTCTTGTTTCGAGATGGATCCCTGGAGTGATTTTTATCCGGATTTTGCGGATTCATCGTACCCTCCAGCCGGTCCACCTCCCTTTTATCAGGAGGATCCTCCTCCTACTTTTTCTGACTTTTGTACATATCTGCCCCAGCCGCAGTATCAGACTTCGGATTTCTATCCACACCCACCCCCACCTGTTTATTATCCACCTCCACCTTCACATCCACCCGAGTCTGACCTGCTGGAGTCACCTCCCTCGTTCTCTGTGAGTGATATCTTAAATCGGATGACAAAGCGCATTGATTTGTTGAATGATGATCTTGCTATCTTGAGGAATAATCAGATTAATGCTCCTTCCGTCGGGGATTCAGATTTACTTGTAGGTGATCATGGGAGCTTGCAATCGCCCAAAATACAAAAAAATGAGAACAATTTGAAAATACAAAAAGAGTTCGGGAGACACTTGGTTGATCAATATTTTGAGAAGAGAGTCCACTTGCCAGAACCCTTGACCACACATCCATTCACACTTAGTCCCACCTTTGACCCCGAGGATGCTGTTGTACAGACTGCTCTTGGCATGCCTCGTGTATATGCTGATTCCGACTTCCTCCCTTGTATGGAGGAAGTCCAAAAATTCAAAAAAAATGCTATCTGAACCCAAGTGGTGGCCACTATTCATGAGATCATCCAAGCCCCACTTCAGCAGGCCATGACCCATTTATCGGCTCCTCTTCCCAAGAAGAGAAAGCGGAGGAGCAGATCTGAGCGTCACATTCTGACCGTGGCCACTGCCCACGCCATCACACACCGTCCCATTCCCAAGAAGAAGAACACAGCTACACCTTTCATCACTTGCACCATCTCTGACCATACATGTGATCACACTCTCCTAGATGGCGGTGCGTCTATTAGCATATTATCCTTCTCGCTGGTACAGTCTCTTCACTTAGGGCCTCTAAAGAAAACCAGGATGATCGTACAGTTTGCTGATGGATCAATAAAGAGGCCGAAGGGTATCCTTGAAAACGCCATCATTTCTATTCAGGGCACGAGCCATCATGTTGATTTTGTCGTGTTGCCCACGGAGACATCCACAGAGGAACCATCTCCAATCATCTTGGGACGACCATTCCTCGCCTCTGCGAGGGTCGTTATTGATTACGGATCAGGAGAGATTCGCTTCCGTCCTGTTGACGAGAGCGAAGTGGCGATCACCGTACCCACAGTTGATCAGAGACCTGCACCTGATGTTCCTTCACCGATCATAGCTGACTCTGAGGCATGTGACCAATCTGATGATACTAGAGATGCTTCCTTAGCAACTATTGATGAGACCCGACGGATCCCCCGAAAGGGGAGGAAATCGGAAAGCATGGACCTTGAGTTTCCTCCTCCGGGTGTGTGGCGATGTGTTGATGAAATCCAAAGTATTTATGTGATTGAACCTTTTGAGCGGAGGGCAGATACCAAGACTATTGAGGACGTTTATGATGTTGCCCATTATTTTGAGAGACCTCATAAGGAAACGAATGACCTAGGTAAGACTAGACAGGACGGACTTGGTTTGACTAATTCCTCTGATATCTCCATCCCTGGTCCTTCAAAGGTGAAGATGATTGAGGTCGGTTATGATGCTGCCTGTTATTTTAATAAATTCAGACCTCTTGTTGAAGACAATGATTCGGGTGAGACTATTGAGGACGATCTGAGTTCGTATACTTCCACTGATGATTTCGTTCCTTTTGATTTTGACATGGACGAGGACTCGCAGGACGACTCTGATTACACTTCTTCCGAGGATGATGAGTTTGTCCCATTTCACTTTAATATCGGCGAGACTTCCAAGGCCGGACCTAGTCGTACTTCTTCCACTAACCCGTCTATGCCTTCACACCATAGGACCACCAAGGGAGAACCTAGCCATACTGCTTCCATTGATCAGTTCGTCCCTTTCCGTTTTGATTCCCCTGAGGGCCTTCACCGTGTCGACCCTGATCGGCTTCCGTCCACTGTGGACCCCGATGTCGACATACACCATATCAGATCTATCCCTCAGTAGTCTCGTAAGAAGGTCAGCTTTCCACCTTCTTGATCATGTGTATATCCATCTCTGTTGTATATTCCCTTGTGTACCTCGGTTCTCTCTTCCGTATTGCTCGGCCACCCATTCTCGTGTTTGCCTTGCTTAGGACGTACTTTGTCCTAAGTATAGGGGGGTGGACGAGCCGAGTGTTCATTCTTCGTTTCGTGTGATCACTCCTGTTGTTGCCTATACTTAGGGCTTCTTTTACCCTAAGTATAGGGGGAGTAATGTGAACATTCTCATGATCTCATTTCCAGTCTTATCTCTTTTCTTCTTTTCTTCTTTTCATTTTCTATCTTCTTTATCTATCAAAAAGGTGCCGCCCTTGTAGACAGTTTTCCATGCTTAGGACGTACTTTGTCCTAAGTATAGGGGGGTGTGCACCCCGAGTTGATTCTATTCTTTTCGATCCTCTCCATTGTCTCCTATTCTTGTCTATACTTAGGGATATCTTACCCTAAGTATAGGGGGAGACAATCTGAGTACGATCTGTTCATTCCCACCCTTGACCCTCCCTGCGTTGTGTACAGTCTGTTATACTTAGGATTACTTGATCCTAAGTATAGGGGGGACGGTCAACTTCTCATTCATTGATTCATTCATTATTCATTAAACTTGCCTATACTTAGTACGAGTTATGTCTTCTCTTTTCTCTCTGATCTATGAGGACATAGCTCAAGCTAAGTATAGGGGGGTCGTATATACTGTGTATATACTTTAGCCATAACTCGTACTGTCGTACTTTCCTAATAATATGGCTAATCATCCTTTAAAATTCACTAAAATCCGTAATAAAAAGGTGTTTTGTTCCTCAAATTCTTTTTGTATATACTGATTAATAAATCAGCTGAAAATGTTTTTTTGCAAAATGTTTGAAAAATAGTTTGAAAATCTTTGTGAACATCTATTGAAAATTATTTTGAAAATATTTTGTTACATGTTTTCAACCTGTATAAAAATGTGTGGTTTGTAAAAATTTCTTTTTCTTTGTGTGAAATAAAACGTTTGAAAAATGATTTGCAAATGGTTTGAAAAATGATTGCAAAAATATTTTGAAAAATCTATATACTATTTTGAAAACCTTTGCAAAATGATTTTCAAATGTGTGTACATGTTTGTAAAAATGTTTGTAAAAATTATTTTGGACTATAGTTTTCAAAAATTGTTTGAAAAAGCTTGTGTCAAATAAGTTTGAGGGATACTTGCTTCACACCAAAATCCACTATATATATGTACTTATAAAATTGAGCACTTACCCTGTAAATTCTTAAAATCAACTTCTTGTAGATATAAGAAGCACTCCCGTGTACATATTTTAACCTAGTTTTCAGCCAAAATCTTTTTGTTTTCAAAAATCCCAAAAACCTTTGCAAAAATTAAAAATCCAAAAACACTGGAAAAATCTTTTTCAAAAATACAAAAAATGCATCTGCATATGCATCATCATCATCATCTTTTCAAAAATCCATAAAAAGTTCAAAATCTTTGAAAATTGTATCACAAAAATATTTTATGCATTGCATTTGCATAGCATGAGCATTTCTAGGATTGAGTTTGATAGTTGAACGAGTCTAAGTAAAAATCCGGAGATTGGAGCTTGATTGGACCTTAAATCTACCTAATTAACAGGAACCTTACAGGAACTGGGATTGAGGTACTTCAGGTCTAGTTGACTTAATTATTTGAGGATCACAAGACTTAGTTCAATGGATTCTTGATTGCCTAAGTAGAGTATTTCGGAGCACACACGACTCTTGTTGATAATGACTTAACTTGGACACCTGCACTTTTCACTTGGCTCAACTCAATTGGAGTGGTGAGGAGGTTGGATTTGTCGGTATGAGACGCACACAGGTGGAAACATTTGTCCTCCTCTATGGAGGGAAGTGCGCCCCAACCCGTCCAGTAATGATGAGTTTCGAGGATAGGAGATCGTGGGTTGCAATAAAGCTTCAAAAGAGGGATAGTCTACTGGCTTAAGAGGAAAAACTCCCTATGTAAATGCTGTTGTATATAGTAGTCAAAAAAATTGCGAAAGCAAAAACTCCAAAAAAAGTGGACAGGCCTGTACCAAAATAAAAATGCATGCCGGAGTGTACATATGTTGTAAAGTCAAATAAGCAAGCTTCAGCTTCAAAGTCAAATCATGTGATCCTGCAGCTGGATGACTTGACTACACTAGTCTTGCATCCTAGGATAGGTAGCTACACTGGCCACCGTCCCCCTCCTCTTGAGCTGGTTGCCACTTGAACTTAGAAGGGAATACCCGGCTCCTTGAGGAATGAGTTGTTGGATTGGGGAATCATTGGGTTGTCGTACTGGAGAAGTCAGTTTCTTTGTCATTCTAGTTGGGGAGAGCCACCATCACTTACAGTGTACGAGTCAGATTCATAGTCATAAGGGTTTGCGTATGAGTTGAAGTATTTTTGACCTGGCTATTGAGGAAACTTGAATAGAGTTTTGGGATTTCTCAGGGACTGTTGGATTTCAAATCTAGTTCTCATTAAGGTTCCGCCCGCACTAAAATTCCAAAGGTCTGACTTGAGCTCCAAACTTTGATTTTATGAAGACAAGTTTGATAATTAAACTTCATCCAATTTTCTTCTTTTTCTTTTCTTTGTTTTTCTTTTTCTGCACTTATTGCATAAGTGTTTGCTAGGGACTAGCAAAGGTAAAGTATAGGGGGATGATGATGCCACATTTCATCATCTTTATTCTATCATTTTGGCCTTAGAAACCCTAGTAAATGCGTGTAAATAGAGCTAATTCATGCATTTTAACATTCAGGTATATATGTGTAAATATTGTATAAAATGCGGTTTTTAATGCTAAAATTATAGAATAAAGAAAAGAAAAGAAAAATAATAAAATATTGTAAATATTTTATGACCCGAAACCCCGATACCTAGGCATCTTGATGAATAGGTCGACAAGGAATAAAGTAGGGGGAGATAAGGGCCAAAATACAATAAAAATACCTTTTATTTTATTCATTCTTTATTCATTTTGGGACCTATTTTTGGTTCCACTTTTTATACATCAAATAAAGAAACATTGTACATGAAAGTTGTATATAATTAAATAAATAAAAATACAAAATTTATTTCACTGAAAAATAATACACAGATAAAAAGTTATGGTCTGAATAAAAATCCAGAATCTCAACTTCCCAGACTCGTATCTCACAACTGACAACTCCAAATGCATTAAACTCACCTTTAATTGTATATAGAATAAAATAAGCTATTCAATGGCAGTGGTTTCTCATTTGGCGGAGCTACGGTTTGAAAGTTGAGTTTTGGACCCTCATTGTATACGTGTACAGATTAAAATATTCAATTTATTATTTATTCAGTATTTTTGTATTTTTATATTTTTATAATTACGTAAATATTACTTATAATAATTATGTACATTAAAATCGGAATAAAAACTCAAAGAAAACTTAAAATAAAATACTTGTATATGAATACATAGGTAAAATACCTATATACATACCTGTATAGTACATACTTATATTTTATTAACTATACAAAACAAATCAATAAAATAAAATAAAAATATAATTATGTGTATAAAAGTATGTTATAATTATATAAAATAATAAACAAATATAAATAAATTAAATACATACAATAAAAATAAAAGAATACAATATATAGAAGAATATACCTATAAAGGGCATAAAAGGCAACTTATAAAATTATACCTTCTAAAAATAAATAAAAATGACTATAAAATAATTTATTAAAAAATAAACATTTTTTATTTTCTAACCAAGATTTAATTAATTCATTTCCTATTTTTAATTGAATTTAGCAACCTTTTTTCCAAGGTTTTTTTTGGTTGGTCCACGTGGACCAACCAGATCTCTCCCTTGGTTGACCTCGGTCAACTCTCTGACCGAGGTCTTCCTCCGGAGAAATCTCTCTGTCTGAAGCCTGTCAGAAATGGGTTTTGTCCCATCTTCTTGGATTTTTCCCGACCTCGTCTTTCACCGTTTTAGGTCGATGTCTTCACGAGATTTGTAGCCCTACTATTGATCTTACACGCCTTAGCTTTATCTCGGGCCACGCATCATCACATCACCCGTGATTCCTCCTTGAACCTCGCACCAGAGCCATGTTTCAAAAGAGACCCTCCACCTCCATTTTCGAATGGAACCATCTTTGACCTTCTTTCCCCTCTTTGATTGTGAGTTCTGGATTGGATCTTGTGACAGGAGATCCTCCAACTCCTTAGGGGCGGGGCTAGTCGACCAAGGAGGCGATTCCACCACCTCCGGCCACCTTTGGCCGTTGAGGTCCAACTCGGGTTTTCAACCCTCGAGGTTCGCATTTTACTTTATTCTTCTTACGCATTTTTGTTCACAGTAGCTGTAGCTTCCATTTTCTACCCTCGAGTTCTTCTGAAAGCAACAATCTCCCATCCGCAATCACATTGCCGGAGCTCTCAAGCTCCGACCACCACCGCCACAATCACCCTCTGCCCAACATTTTTCTTCATCCTCCACCCACTGCTGGAGTCCCTAGGACCCCCATTTTGTCGCTGGCCTTTCACTTACAGGTCGTGGGCGCTCGAGACCCCACGAGGGGTCGGTTTTTGGGATACAACAAGGCACCTGGAGCACTCCGCCTGTCCGACCTCCGGGGGGGGGCTTTCCGGAGACTTGCTGGAGATCATCTGTGCACGTCGTGGGTTCTTACGAACTACAAGAGGATTTTGCGCTCCGTGGGTGTCCCTCCTTCAACCGGCGGAAGGAGTTACGAACGTTTGAAGTCCGGATTTGGCCGAGATCGTCCCTGTTCTTGGAAGGGAGATCCCTGCCGTCCAATCCAAGAGAAGCTCCAGAAGTAGCAGCAGCCATAGGATCTCACAACCCCCGAGCCGTCGGATCATCCGTGAAGATCTAATCGTGTCCGCACGTCCGAAGGGGTATCGACCATAGGATTGCACCACATGGTTAAGTGATACTTCATCAGCCATCCGATCCTATTGCGTGGGTATTTTGTGCACTTCTCCCACGCCAATTTTGTATTTAGGAATTACTGTTAAACTTTCCTTTGCTGCTTTAAAGCTTTTGTAGAAATTGCATTTAGACCCCCTAGTTTTAAAATATTACATTGGTGCCCCTACCAGGTGCTCGTGCGACGCACGTGGGTCTGGTGCTTTTGCAAGGGCACCCTTTCGAATCTGGTTATTTATCTTTGGTACTTCAAAGTTTTATTGCAGTATAAAATTTCTGGAAAAATTGTGCCTAGGCCCTTCAACTTTAGCCTACTTGCATTTATACCCCTGGCCTGCGCGTAGTTTCCATTTGTCGTCTCTATTTATTGCATGCATCTATAAAATTCTAAAAATCACCAAACAAATCGTGATATGCTCCTGTTACATTGTAGATTCACGTCATATTTTTATTTTACATTTTTATTGCATTTTATTATTTATAAAAAAATAAAAAATACTCATTTCCAGCACTGATTGCGTCATAAAATCCCTAAAAATTATAAAAACACTCCATAAAAATCCCAAAAAAATTATTTTGTCTACTTTAGTTTGTTTTAACTCCAGACCAAAAATCATTAAAAAATACAAAACCAAACTCCTAAAAATTGCAAAACCCCAAAATCCTTTATAAAAATATTAAAAATTCTACAAAAATCCTAAAAATGCAATTTCAGTTTTTATCTTCTATGATTCATTATCTTTCAACCAAAATTAATTTGAGGAATTTTGGACACCATTTGATATTTTTCATCCTCATTTTAGTTTCAGCCTTGTCTTTTATCAACTGATTTCAGTATTTTTGACTTTAAAAATACCAAAAAATTAGGACAAATCTAGAAAAATCACAAAAACATTATAAAATTATAAAAACCACAAAAACATTTGATTTTATGAATTTTAGTTATTTTTAGTTATTTTTATAAATACTCTATCTCTTCTTTTCCTATATTGTATATATATTCCAATATTAAAGAAAGAAAATTAAAAAAATATAAAATATAAAAAGAAAATATAAAATCAGAAAATTAAAAATCAAAATACAAAAATATAAAATTAAAAATTAAATAAAAAAATATAAAATTAAAACCCATAAAAATAGCATAGTAGACAACTTGATCACATACACACTTTTGTGCATTTTTGCCCTGTTCTACCTGTCTGCTCCCTGTGTTCGAACTCTCTGCATACTTGCTCTATACACCATTTGTGCAGAGTTAAAAATAAATTTTAACTCCACATTTATTTCTATTTCTTTGATCTATAGTGTGGGTTAATTGTTGTTTGAATCGGGATTTTCGAGCGGTCACCGCATCGACTACGGTTTCGCCTTGTGAAACCGTACGACCCTCGATTTTCCAGTTCAACAATGCACTACGTAGAAAAGAAGATGCAGAGAGGGAGAGTTGCAATGTAAATGTGTTGAAGATGCGAGTTGGGTTTCTCATTGATGAAGAAAGGGTGATACAAGATGGGGTGATTGCCAAAGTTATTGGCAAGCTTCACCTCTTAGGTAACCCTTTCCTCCTATCTTTATGGTAGGGATGGTTCCACATCTTAGGGTTCCCCTTCCACTAAAAACATTAGAGGGAATATGCTCTAATACAATTTGTAATATCCCAGGCTCTAAGCTCGATCCATTATTGGGGAGTAATGGCCCAGATAACCTATTCGTCTTGGGTCTAGCCGGAGCCCTTAACCACAACCCAAAATGCTTAAGCCCATTTGTCTAGTAGTAGCCCCCACTACTTATAAGCTACTACCACACTCTGATACTACTAGATGTGGCATTATGTTTGGGAGCTAAAACATAATATGTCACATGGTAGCTTCACATCACTAGCTTTTCAACAAAGCACACTAGCTGGAGTACTAGCCCAGACAACCTGTTGGGCCTGGGGTCAACTAGATACTTGACCACAATCCAAAATGCTTAAGAACATCTAGTTTTAGCCCCCACTACTTATAAGCTACTACCATACTTTATTATTACTGGACGTGGTACTATGTTTGGAGTGCTACAATCACTTCCACTCATATTCACAATGTACTCTTTGAACGATAGCCGATGAGCAACCTATCAGCTAGGGTTAAGTATCAAGTAATGTCCAAGTTCGTTGCGACCCAATCGATCAGCCAAACTCAATCAAGAAAAATAACCACTCAAAATAGATCAAGAATAATCAACACAAATGCAAGCGGTTTGCTATTTATTTTATCTAGTATAGCAACCAGGGTCGAACACAAGGAGCACGAAAATCCTATGAAGTAGTCAAATCTCAGGAATAAAATAAAACATTTTGTAGTGGTTTTTAATTATTTTCTATTTTTTATGATTTTCAATAAGAAGAAAAATAAACAATCAATAAAACAATGCAACATACAAGTCTTTTGGATTTTTTATTGCAAAACATATTCATAAAATTAAGATAAAAATATTTTTGGGTTTTTAGGGATTTAAAATGTTTTTAATAAATTTTTTTGGAAATTTTCTAATGTTTCTGCAAATCTATAAAAATCAAACAGTGCTCAAAACACACAACAATGCACAACCAGGGCCAAATTGCAAATTAAAAGTATCTAAAATGCCCCAAGGTCCTGGTTAGTAATTTTATAATAAAATAGATACAAAATATTACAAATAGGAATTGAAAATATTATGTTTGTATTTTTCTTAGATTTTATATGATTTTTATAAGGTTTTTACTATTTTGTAATTTTTAGGGTTTTGTGAGGTATCTCCAAACCAAATTGATAATAGAGTGAAAAAATTCAAAATACAAGCACTAGAATTTTTTCAAATTTTTATAAATTTTCTAAGGCAAATAGGAATATTTTAAGGGTTTTTAATTTTTTAAAATAGTAAATGCAAGTAAATTAATCCAAGAAAATGATAATAAATATCTCACACTAATAGGAACCAATGGTAATTTTTAGGTGATTTTTTAATTAATTTGTTTTTTATTAAGTCCAAAATACATCAAGTAATTAGGCACGGTAACTTAAGTTTCTGAGCCAAATAATAATACAATTAAAAATTCTAGGGCCGGCGTTGCAAAAAGTCTACTCAATCACGCGTAGAATGTGTGATCCAGACTTACATGGGTATAGTTGCAAACACTAAAAACTTGCCAAAATACATAAAAAGTATAGGGTATACAGTGCAAAAAACCCAAAAGTCATTCGTACATCCGTGCTACAAATTGAGAGGGACTAAAATGTAAATATCCAAAAACACAAGGTTTAAATTGTAAAGTATCTCGACCACAATATTTATTTACTGGCCTAAAGCTAAATGCAGAAACAAGTAGGGGCTAAAAGGAAATATACCCTTGCAGGACACGTGGCGCACGTGAGGGCATTGTTATTATAGGGCTCTGATCATTCCCTGTTGCAGATCTGACAGCTCTGATCTGGTCGGCTACGTGCATGTCAACTGCGCTGCAAAGCTGATCCGATGGTCGAAAGGCTGGAAGTGTCGAACAGCTCTAATGAAGTTTGGCAGAGAGGGGGCCCATCCGATGGTGGAGCAGGGTTCTAGAAGAAAAACCACCATGCGACCTTCAATCGAGCAAGGAAAGGAACCTGTCGGCCCAATGAAGGATCCGAAGGGTTTGATAAGCTCGGGGATGCTCTAAGCATCAGCTGGGATACTTCGATGGAGGCAAGAATGGTTGGATGTCCATGGCAGTGGAGGTTCCCCTGAAACTACTCTGCTGAGCAACTGGAGGATCAAATGGGCTCCTTCACGCGAACCAGTATCTGCAAAGTTATCTACACTCGAAGGAGAAGCTCCAGTGGGGGTTATTTGAGCATAAAGATGAGTGAAGCGACTGGGGATGGTACTCGACCTCCGGCGACAGTGAGAGAGGAAGGTCTCGACCTTAATCCTACCCGAATGGGCAAGTCTAAGGATTATCAGGTCGTGGATGAGATGCGGGGTGAATCCATGTGTCGATCAGAGTGGATAACGTGGGTGAAACGAAGCTCCGACCAGCTGGTCGGAGTAGAGGGACCGACGATGGTGCGAAATGGAAGGATTGGGTCGAATATGGAAATGCAGAGGATAAAAGTGATACCTGAAGCTACCAGCAGATAAGCGAACCCCAGGGGAAGGGGGTGGATGGGTCTTGGCCTCGATCTGCTGCGACGGGTGAGAGAGGCTGCACGCAGTGGAGGTCTCCGGCCACATTGGTGAACTGCGGCCTTTAAGCCACCAACCTACACTCCCAGGTCTCCTCCAAGCTGTTGTTATTTGGCTAGAGGTGTCTAGGGGTGAAGGATGAGGTAAGCACGAGCTGCGACGCAATGGAGGCAGAGGTGTGACTTTATAGGGTTCCCAAGGGTCTGGAATAATCGAGCAAGTGCGTGCAACCTTAAGGGGATCTGTATGATGCAAAGGATCTATGAGAATCTCAGTTATATAGGGAATCTCAAGTCTGAATCTTGAGGCAAGAGGAGCTCGGAATCGAACATGAAAAATCAGAGAAGGAGCTTCAACGAGAAGGCTTCGATCCGACTCGGTCTGGAAGGGGACGTTGATCGAGGTCAAAGTTCCAGTTGGACTAATAAGAAAATCAAGATATACAAAATAAGTAAAAAATCAATAAAAAATAGTGAATTAATTTAAAATAAAAAGTGTATAAAATAAAAAATATTTATTATTTTTCAAAGTATTTTTTTTGTGATTTTTACTTGTTTTGATGAAAAATAAATTAATGTATATACAATATATAGTATTATATACATGTATAATATATTTGGGTATTATCTACAAGTATTGTTACTTTATTATTTTTCATAAATACTTTTATTTTATTTTTTATTTATTTCTACCATATTTTTAGGAGTATAAAATAATTTTTATTTTATTTTTACAAATTATTTCAGGGTATATATAATAAATAGTGGATGTAATATATACATATGTCTTTTATACAATGAATGGAGGTTTTTCTTCTCTTTTTATTTTATTTTTTTGACTATTATTTTTTTATATTATTTGTAGATATATATATACAATGATGTAAAAAGAATAATTTATTTTTATTCTCTAATATATATATATATATGTACAACTATAGGTAATATGTATAACACACAATTGACCCAATCTCTCTCTACTTGTTTAATTTACGATCAGGTTAAATCTTGACCTTCTCTTGGAGTTTGGGTCACTCTGTATTTTTTCTAAATACATCATTCCTTTTTCTTTTTCTTTATTCTTTTATTTAGCCAAAAACATGCTAATTATGCAATATAAATACTAGCATGCAAAATGCTAAATTATTGTATTTACAAGTAATCACATGATGTTTTGCCAAGAAAAAAATGCTAAAATAAAAGAATAAAGAGTGAGAATCACTGATTCATCATCCCCCTTATACTTTACCTTTGTTAGTCCCTTAGCAAACACTTATTTGAAAATGAAGTGAAAAGGAGAAAGAGAAAGGAAGCAGAATTAAGGTTCATTATTAAACTTATTTTCATTAAATTGAAGTATGGAACTCAGTCAGACCGTTGGATTATTAGTTTGTCGGAACCTTATTGGGAAATAAGTTTAAGACTCAATAGCCTCTAAGTTCCACAATGTTGTGGTCAAGACTCCTCAATAAACCAGATCAGAACAAGTATACATACGCAAACTCTAATGACTATGTATCTTTCCTTGTACTGTGCAAGTGATATGTAGCTTCCCACCTCATAAATAATAAAGAAAAAACCTCCCTCAGCAAGGTAACTCTAATTCCTCAGTCTAGTAGCTCTTTCCTCGAGGAGTAGGGTATTCCCTTCTAAGTTCTAGTTCAATCAGCTCAAGAAGAGGGGAAAGAAGAGAATGGATTGTGACCAGTGTAGCCACGTATTCCTGGGAGCCTAACCAGTGTAACTGAGTCTCCCTGCTAGCTTCATGAGATGAGAAGGTGAGATACATAGCTTTGCTTTATTTGACTATATACACTCCGGCAGATATTTTATTTTCAATCAGAATTGTCCTCCTTTTTGGAGTTTTTCTTGATTTTGCACTTTTTTTGATGTGCATATGTACAACATATCTATATGGTGCAGCATATACATAATGAGTATTTCTTCTTGAGCCAATAGTCTATCCCTCTTTTGAAGCATTATTGCAACCCACAACTCCTGTCTTTAGACCTCAACACCGTTGGACCAAGTTGAGGTGCACATCCCTCCCTAAAGGAAGATGAGAGGTTTTGCCTAGAAGTACTACCCTTGTATGCTATCCCAATCCAAAGGATCCTGCCTCCTCATCACCTCAATCGTGTGGAGCTATGTGTAAGGTGCTGGTCCAGTAAAGCCATTGTCTCTGAGAGTCATACGTGCATTGTTAAGTGTTCTATTTAGACTCATCAAGATGACATGTGGACATAGCCTAGTGAACTCACAGAATTAAGTCACTAATGGACTAGAAAAGTCTTAATCCCAAATCCTATAAGGTTCCTCTGGAGTTAGGTGGATTAAGATCTTAACCAAGCTCCATTTTCCAATTTAATTCTAGACTAGTTTAAATATCAACTATGGTTTAGAAGGATATTCATGAAAGTATGTACAAAACTCTTTTTATCCAAGTTTGCAAAATTTTATGAAAAATGTCTGAATGCAAGGAAGAAGGGAAAGTTTTGCAAACTATTTACAGTTTTAGAAAACTTTTAGTTTTCAAATATTTATCAAAAAAACTATACTATATACATAGTTTTGATACAAAAATATTTACAAAAGCTTTACAATCAAAATATTTTTACAAAAATAATTTACGAAAGATTTTTACAAACAGGTATGTACAAGAAAGAATTTTTATGCAAGATTTTTTTTAATTTTTTGTGATTTTTAGTTGTTGTTTTTAGCCATATTATTTATTAATACACTCACACAAAATACGAGTTATGATTAAAGTATACATACAATATATACGACAACCCCTATACTTAGCTCGAATGATGTCCTCAGAGTGATCAAATAGCGATGAAAGGAAGACATAACTCGTGCCGAGTATTGGGAAGTGAAAAGAATGACTATACTACAACGATGAGATAAAAGAATGTAATGAATAGAGATTAGTGAACCCCCCTATACTTAGGATCAAGTAATCCTAAGTATAGACGTCTGTACACAAGTGGAAAACCAAGGATTAGAATGTACATGGTTTACCTCCCCTATACTTAGGGTGAAATATCCCTAAATATAGGCAGAAAAATAGAGGTAAAAAGAATGATAATCATAAGTCTGACACCTCCCCTATACTTAGGGTAAAGTATATCCTAAGTATAGCATAATCATAAGATGGAGATGGGGTGTTAGACAAAAGAATGAATGATATGGATAACTAGATCTATACAGTTGTGGGAGAGAAGTGATAATCAGGCATGAGATGCAAATGATGTGAGTCAAAGACCACCATCTTATGCGAAATGAATAGGAGCAACGTCAATGATCAGCGGATCATGATCAAGATATGGCTTCAGACGTTGACCGTTAACTCGAAAGTTGCTTTCAGATGAAAACTCGGATATATTAATGCTTCCATTGTCGTGCACCTTTCGAACCAAGTATGGTCCCTTCCATTTGCTCTGCAATTTCCCCAGAAATAATCTTAACCTATCATCAAATAGCCATATTCTCTGGTTTGGCTCAAGCTGTTTATGGCTGATATGAGAATCATGCCATATCTTTACTCTCTCCTTATATTGTAGGGTACTCAATAAAGGTTGTATATCTAAGCTCCTCTAGGGTTGACAACTATACTTTCCTCTAATCTCCTATACTCTCGGGATCCAAGAATAACTCAGTGACTGCTCATAGTTACTTGTGCTTCATCTCCACAGATAAATGGCATGGCTTGCCATAAATAAGACGAAAGGGAGACATACCTAATGGTGTCTTAAAGGAGGTCTGATAGGCCCACAATACTGAGTCCAAAAGCTATGACCAATCCTTTCGGTCTGGACGGACGACCTTCTACAATATAGTCTTGATTTCCCTGTTCGATACTTCAGCAAGACCATTGGTCTGAGGGTGATATGGAGTGGCAACTCGATGGTCAATGCTGAACTCGTTAGCAAGGGCCCTTACTTTGTCGTTAATAAAAAGTGAGTCCCCTATCTGGCATCAAAACTCTAGGAACTCTGAACCATGAAATGATATTCTTCCTCAAAAATCTGCAAATAGTCTTAGCATCTACGGCTCGGACGGTGATGGCCTCAACTCAACGACTCACATAATCCACAACAAGCCAAATGTACTCGAATCCCTGACTCTTAGGGAATGGACCCATGAAATCAATGCCCCATGCATCAAAAACCTCATAGAAGTGAATGGGCTACATCAGCATCATGTCATGTTGTCCACAAGTGCCCATCCTCTGACAGACAGTACATCTCTTCACGAATTCAAAAGAACCCTTGAAGAGGGTAGGCTACCATAGGCCGGATTGGAGCACTTTCTGTCTTGTCCTCCTCCCAGAATGATGTCTTCCTGCCTCAAGCTTGTGGCAGTATGTGAGGACGCTATGGTTCTCCTCTTGAGGAATGCACCGACGCAAGACGTTATCCCCTCCTTCATGACAAAGGATGGGATCCTCCCAATGGTACAACTTGGCCTTCATAAGGAAAGTCTCAAGTCGTCGTCTGGGCCAACCTTGTTGAACTTTCTTGGTGACAAGATAGTTCACAATGTTAGCGTACCATGGAACGATGTGATAGCAAGGATCGCCTCATATGAAAATGTCTCTGTAATAGGCGTCATCTACTCTGAATCCTCAAGGTTCTCTAAACGTGAGAGGTGATCCGCCACCACATTCTTCATTTCAAGCTTATCCTTTATCTCTATATCAAACTCCTGGAGTAGAAGGATCCATCTGGTCAATCTGGCTTTGACATCCTTCTTTTCCATGAGGTACCAAATGACGGTGTGATATGCAAGTATCGTCAATCAGGATCCAAGAATATTTGATCTGAATTTGTCCAAAACAAAGACTACTGCTAGAATCTCCTTCTTTGTAAGAGTATAGTTCCGTTGAGCAGCATCCAAAGTTTGACTATCATAGTGAATGGCATGACAATCCATCCCTCCTCTGTCCTAGTATAGCCCTATGGTAAAATCAGAAGCATCTATCATGATCTCGAATGGGATAGACCAAACTAGTGGCTGAAGGATAAGAGCCTTGACAACTAATCCCTTGAGAGTCTCGAATGACACTAGGCACTTATCATCTATAATGAACTTGGTGTATTTCGTCAACAGATCAGTAAAAGTCCGGGCAATACGATTGAAATCCTGAATGAATCATCGGTAGAAACTGACATGCCCTAGAAAAGACTGCAACTGTCGCAAATTGGACGATGGATTGAGTTTCCTGATGATACACCTTGGTTGGATCGACCTCCAAGCCCCTGTTGGAGATAATATGACCAAGTACCATCCCTTGAGTCACCATGAAGTGGCTCTTCTCCCAAGATAATACAAGATGAGCCTTGATAAAATGTGGAAGTACGCGATCCAGGCAGTCAAGACAAGCATCAAACCCATCGTCGTAGATCGAGAAATCATCCATGAAGACCTCTAAACAGTCACCCACCTTGTCCGAAAAGATGGATAACATGCACCTTTGGAATGTAATCGGGGCATTACATAAACAAAAGGGCAAGATGAATGTCGTTTTCTCATGGTCTTCGGGCACTATGTCCACCTGGTTATAGTCGGAGTACCCGTCAAGAAAACAATAGTGACTCTTCCCAGCTAGACTCTCAATAACCTGATCAATAAATTGGCAGTGGGAAACAATCCTTCTTGGTGGCCTGATTCAATCGTTTGTATTCCACATAGACCCGACAAGAAGTGGGTACACGGGTAGCTATCTCCTCTCTAAACTCGCTCACAACTGTAGTGATACCCGTATTCTTGGGTACCACATGTAATGGACTAACCCACTTGGAGTTGGAGACGTGATAGATAAAATTGGTGTTCCACCATTTTGATATCTCTTTCTTAACCGCATCTCGAAGATTCGAGTTCAGCCATCGCTGGAACTCACGTGATGTCTTGGCGTCCTCTTTGAAATAAAATGGTGGGAGAACATGACCGGTCTTATCCCCTGGGATCAGCTACATTCCATCCAATCACCTTGCAGTCTCTTTTAAGAACCTTCATCAAACGAGATACTTGCTCTCCAGTCAAATCCGCTAAGATAATGAATGGGTACATCTCTGGCTCACCCGCAAGGAATATATACTTCATCGACTGTGGCAAGGTCTTCAGTTCTATGTAACTGGGAGTTGGCAAATCTGGCTTCTGAAATGTTTGAGTGAATTCTACCAGGTTTGCATGAGAGAACTCTCGTTGTATGTGAAAATATGGCAAATATAGCCCTGTTGGTGTCTTTGTAATATGTGTTGGCTCACTCTCCACCCTAGCTGTCAGCTCTGAAGGAACCAAACATGGCAAGTAATCATCAAAATCATACAATCAATGTCTAAATCTAAGGGATCAGAATCGGAGGAACATGAAATGTACTCTGCTTTGCAGTCAAGACCACGATCATCAGCCTCAAATGTGTCTGGCGCCAAGAGTATGCTCTCCGAACACTCATCTGCCAAAATATGTGAATCTGCAGTGTCTGCTGGCAAGACAAAAGCTCGTGATACAAGATCAGACCAAACTGCCTCGTCATCTGTAATTACAAAGTCGCACTCCTAGTGGACATCTTGCTCTGCATCGTTCACCTGCTCTGTATTGCTCGACTGCTGATGAATCTCTCACTCTGGTCTCCTCGATCGTCTCTATTTGTACACTCTCGACCTCAACACGAAAGTATACCTTCCCACTATCATGATCGGACACCGCCTTGGTTGTGGTCAAGAATGGGCATCCTATTATGATGGGAGTATCTGTCACAGACTCAGGGATCTCCATGTCCAATACAACAAAGTCCACGGGGAATTTTAGGCCCTGAATTGTGATGATCACGTCCGTCAACAACCCCTTCGACCTCTTGACAGATCTATCAACAAGTTGAAGGATTGTTCTGCTCTGTCGAAGAGGGCCAAACTTGAATTGGTTGAGTAAGGTGATGAATACCCATTCATCACTCTTTATTCTTTTATTTTAGCTACAAAACCCATGCAAAACACATGTATATTTCTGTAAATACCAATAATTATCAAAGAGCATGCATTGTGTAAAAATGAAAAATTAGCATGTTTTGTGCATAAATAAAAGAATAAAGAAATAAAAGAAAAAGAGGGAGATATTTAGAATAAATATTGAGCGACCTAATCCCAAGGGAGGGCTCAGCATGGGCCTGACCGCATAAAAACCCAAGTAGAGGGAGATAGGGCAACTCATGTGTGTACATATATACCTGTATATAAATAAAAATATTTTCCCCGAAATAAAAATAAAAATGGGTGTGTATTTATATGTAAATATTTGTAAATATAAAATTGAAATAAAAATTAGAAAACTAAAAAGAAATTAAAAATCCCTTCACCTTTGTAGATACACCATGTACATAAAACACTTTATCCATTTATTTATCCCTATAAATAAATAAATGAAAATCCCATAAAAATTGTACATATTCTATATTTCATATTGTAAATAAATAAAATAAAAATTACAAAAACAACAATAAAATAAAAAGAAATAAAAATAAAAATCAAAACCAATATTGTATATATACCATGTACCTACTTGTATATATCTATTTATTTAGCCCATGTAATTGATAAATAAAAATAAAATAAAAATCCCAAATTATTCCAACTTTTATTATATAAATAAATAAAATATAAAATTGGAATAAAATGTACAAAAATAGATAATTAAAAATAAAAAAAATTAAAAATGTATATTGTATATACCTATATATTAATACTATATTGTACATACCTTATTTTTATTTCAAAAAAATAAATAAAAATCACAAAAAATAGTTTAAAATAAAAGAAACATTTTTCATGTTTTGAGTTTTGCAAAATTCGGCCTTTTTCTATTTATTAGTTAATTTACAGAACTTTAATAATTGGTGGGCTCTGATTGGTCCACGGGGGATGTTGACCCCCGGTCAACTCTCCCCCAGGACCACCAGAGCTGGATCCTGCGTTTTCGACCCGACTTCTTCCAATTTTCCCTGCTCGACCCGACCGCCAAATCTCGAAACCCCAGGCTCCATTTGACCCTTGTTCATCCCTGATCCACGCCCAGGGTGGGTTTTAGGGATCCGAGCTCCGATCTGATCACCCGAACCTCTCCTCGCCGGACCCCTAGCACTATAAATCTCCAGCTCCGCCACACGATCCATGTTATCTTTGGCTCCGCCTTCCCATCCCAGGACCTCCACTGCCTTCCCTAGAGTGACAGCTAGTTGCGGGTCGTGTCGCAGTGAGGAGGAGGTATCCCAGCCACTGATCCGGCAGCCTAGCGCCGCCGTGCGCCGCCCAGGAGTAGCGCTCGAGCCTCGGGCATCGACGGCTCTCGAGGCAAAGACCAGGAGATTCAGAAGCTCTTCCACAGTCGACCTCGGCCATCCGATAAGCCTGATTCTTTCTATCTTTCTCGAATTTCCGTTTTCGCCCAATTTCATCTTTCGCCGTCCACGATCGATTCCGACCATCTCAATCACCCCCTCGATCATCGGACTCGACCTTCATCATCACGAGACCTCTCTGCACCTTCTGCACCCACTCACACCCCATGTGTCGCCCCGGAGCAGGAACCCCGACCTCCCTCGTCGTCGCTTTGCCGGAGGTCATCCGCCCCGACGCATCAGCCACCCATTTCACCCCTCACAGGGTCGAGGCAGTTTGCCCTCGATACAGGAGTCTTTTTGTGTTGCTTTCCAGGTCAGAGGAGGTCCATCTGAGGACCTCGACATCCAGGCACAGGAACCCAGCTCCGCCATTGTCGCCCGGGTTCCTTGGATCTCCTTGGCGTCATCGGAGGAGCCCACCAACTGCGGAGCATTGAGGCGCACCTATTCCACATCTCAGCAACAACAGCGGAGGTCCAGCGCGTCCGTGGCGCTCCGACGAAGTTCGCCGGAGCTGTGTTCTTCCAGGACCTCCAGTAGACGTCCGATATTCCTCGACGCTCCAGATTAGATCAGATCCATCCACTTGAGGAGCAGCCATCACCGTCGGATCTTTGGTGGCTCGATCGTGATCGTCGATTCAGCGAGGCTTAGCCACAACACTCCTCAATCGTCCGATTCTCCACGTGGCACGCCTCTATCCGTCAGATCTCGGCCAGGGTTCATCGAAGGGGTGCCATCGATCCTCCGCCGTTCGATCGGCTACGTGGCACCGCCTCGGCCATTAGATCCGAGCTGGCGCCCTTCACCGAGGAGCAGCGCCCTATAGCCGTTGGATATCACACGTGGTGCGCCTCTGGCCCTCGGATCATAATAAGGGGTAATTTACTCTAAGGCCCCTCCTGCTTTGTCATTTACAATCTAGTCCTGTAAATATTTAGTTTAGTTGTTTTTATTCTGGACATTTAGCACTTATGACCTCGTGCTTATTTTATTTGCATTTATACCCCTGTCTATGTGGAACACGTGCATCGACACGTGATTTTCTGGGATATTTGCCTTGCATGGCTTGTAGTTTCTGCGTGTTAATGAATGAAATATAGTTTTTGATATTTGCATTTGTACCCTTATGCGTGGTTTTATTTGACATGTGCTGAATATTCTGGGTTATTTGCGACTTCTTCCCTGGACTTTTAGCACATGTTGCTACTAAGTCCGTGGAAGTAAGTTTTCTTACATTTTGGTCCCTCTGTGCCCAGAACACGTGCAACACACGTGGGATTTTAGAGAATTTGCACGAGGACCCCCCTACTTCTCGTATTTGTTACATTTCAGCCCCTGGAACTTATTTTTCTTGCATTTCGGTCCTTGTGCACTGTGCCTTGTTGTTTGATTTTAATAAAATATCAAATCAAGTCCAAATTTTGTGAAAATTGGACATGTGACTCCTGCCACAGTGTAAAATTTTCACTAAAAATTTGGTACATTTTTTTAGCATTTTTAGTATTTTTAAAAATTCAAAAACCCTTGTTTTTCTGTCTGTTCAGATTATAAAACCCCAAAAAATATTAAAACTCTTTCAAAAATTCTAAAAAAATTAGGAGTAGTTGATTTTTGTGTCCTTGATTTTCTACGCATTTTTGGTCCTTTTTATATTTATAAAAAGCTTAAAAATTGAAAAACCTTAAAAACTTATAAAAATTCTAAAAAAATCAAAGAAAATCCAAAAATTAATAAACTCTTTTCCTGAATTTTGTTTATTGTTTCTAGTTTAATAACAAATACCTCCAGGCCTTGAAAAGACCATTTGATATTTTTAAGTGGTCTTTGAAGCCTGACTGGACAGTATTCCTCTGTTTCATTCTTCTTTCATTTTTATAAAATTCTACAAAAATCATAAAATTATCAAAAATTCAACAAAAACAGTAAAAAATATAAAAAAAATACAAAAATATTTTTGTTTGAATTTTTGGACTATTTTTAGGTGTTTAAATAATTGCTCGAATTTGCTTGTTTATATTGTTTTCTTATTTTCCTTCATATTTAAAAATCCAAAAAAATATAAATTATTAAAAACCACCAAAAAAGCATTTGTTTATATTCATTTGTTGACTACTTCGTAGGCCGCAAGGCCAATCCGTGCTCCTCGAGTTCGACCCTGTGTGCTATACCAGGCTAATCTCATAGCCAGGGCCACTATTTGGTTTTTCGTGTTTTATCTGCTTGATTGGTGGTCTGTTCCATAATTTTTTTCTTGTTGACTGAATTATTTCTCTCGATCCGAGTCACAACGACCCTTGACTGATTTTATATTTTATCCCGGATTGATTGAGTGGATTTTTCGGTCATCAATCATACCTAACTACCTCGTCATCTGTAATTACAAAGTCGCACTCCTAGTGGACATCTTGCTGTGCATCTTTCACCTGCTCTGTATTGCTCGACTGCTCTAAGCAGGCTGAATCTCTCACTCTGGTCTCCTCGATCGTCTCTATTTGTACACTCTCGCCCTCAACGCAAAAGTATACCTTCCCACTATCATGATCGGACACTGCCTTGGTTGTGGTCAAGAATGGGCATCCTAGTATGATGGGAGTATCTGTCACAGACTCAGGGATCTCCATGTCCAATACAACAAAGTCCACGGGGAATTTTAAGCCCTGAATTGTGATGACTACGTCCTTCAACAACTCCTTCGGCCTCTTAACAGATCTATCAACAAGTTGAAGGACTGTTCTGCTCTGTCGAAGAGGGCCAAACTTGAATTGGTTGAGTAAGGTTGTCAGAAAAAGTTTAATGGAAGAACCACTATCTAATAGAGTACAGTCAAACCACTGCTCATGGATTTGGCATCTAATATATGGAGCTCCTGCATCAGGTCTCTTGGCTGGGAATCGGTTTCGGATAACGAAGCATGTGGCATGAGTGAATACATGGATCTCTGCATTGTGATTCCTCTTCTTCCTACGGATGGTGGTCTTCTCTCTCAAATTCTTCTAAAAGAGAGGGATGGGCTCTAGTGCCTCCTGTAGAGTCAGTTGAATCTGGAATCTATCAATCATCTACTGACTGAACTCTAGTTGGTGTCTTTTTTTTGGTTTTTATGTTTTATTCCCCTTCGCTAAGCAGAGTGCCTAAGGGAAGGGGATGGCTGGACCCTTTCCAGAGGGAGGGTCATGAATAGGCTCCTGTGTATGTGAAGAAATAAAATCCATACCAATATCATCATGCACCACATATTGACTCGAAGGAGATACAGAAACCTTTCCTTTATTCATATTTTTGGTCTTTTCTCTTTTTACATTTTTGGTTATTTATAACACTATATTGAGATATAAAGGATGGTAACACAGCTGAAGTAGAAATAGTGGCATCAGTACCACCCACAACATATATCTTCGCAACGTCAGTACCGTGCTCTGGCTCAACAATTGATAAAATGGTGGCGTCAGTACTACCGTCTGCTGCATTGGCATCATGAAGGCTTTAGTACCATCGACTGGATCGACATCCTTGGTGGCGTCAGCACCACCATCATCACGAGCGACATCAGTACCGCTATCCTCCTTGTCTAGCTCTCCAGAATCTCCAAGTGGTCGTTGCTCAGATGAGGTGTACCTATAAACTATACCGATATCCTCCTTGTCAGCACCACCATCATCACGAGCGACATCACCCAAAGCATCACTAGGAGTGGCAGTCTCTATAAACTCTACCTACTCAAACTTCCTCTTCAGGTTGTTTGGGCTTGGCTCAATATGAACGGGTATGGAAGCCTTGACCTTGATGATTTCCCTCATCTCCTATCGGAACTCGTCCATCTCTCGCCGGAAGGATGCCTACTAATCTGAAAGTAGGAGGGTGAGGTCGTCAAGGGTTGGGTTCTCATAGATGGGACCATGAGAATCGGATGGGTTGCCTCATTGGAAATGAGGCTAGGATTGCTGGTAGTGAGGGGGAGGCTAAGAGTACTACTGAGGCTACTGTGGATGCCTCCACTGTTTCCCTTGTGGTAGGAACGAGGACCCTGTTGGTACTGCTGGGATGGTTGGGAGTGATAGGGTTGTTGTTGGTGTTGGCTGCTCTGTTTGCCCTGAGTTGGAGGTTGTTGTTGGGATGGCGTGCCTCCAGTAGACCATCTGAATCTGGAGTGATTGCGACGGATCCCGGGCTGTTGTTGGTACTTGTCATACAAAATCCCGTTGACTTCCATTAATGACTCCTACTCGTAGTGTGGAGGGGGAAGAACTACTAGGGGTTGATCCGATTGGTAGACCACCATCTGATGTCCTGAGATGGTGGTGGCTGGGAGTAGTACTGCAACAGTTGGATCGGCTCTGCCTGAATGCAGTGAACCTGACGGTAGGTGGTAGAAGGCTGGGTGGAGTTGCTACTGCTGGGATCGTCCTGTAACCTTAGACGGGGCTGTGGAGTCGTATGTGCTTCCTGGAGACACATGATCTGAGTCTTCAGTTCACTCAATCTCTGTGCCAACTGATCAATCTGTGTAAGGACCCGACACTGCTTCTTCTCAATAATCTCGATGCGGTCCAGCTTCACGTTGATGATCCCCATGTCGACGACTGAGGACTCGGCCTGTGCTGCTGCTGCTGACGATGTAGATGGACCTGCATCGACCCGTGCTATCCTCTGATAGGACACGACTTATGGAAGGGGCTTCTCCTGAGTGTAGACCCTAGTCTAGGACATCACCGTGTAGTTTTCTGCCATCTCCTAGTAGATGTCCTAGACTTGGTCCTCATCCTTGGAAAAATAGGACCCTCCACACGAGGCATTCACTAGCCCCTGCAACTACAGTGTTAGCCCATAAAAGAATCTTCGGACTAAGTTGGGCTTCAATATCTCATGATGTGGACATCTGTCAATAAGCTATCTGAATCAATCCCAATCCTCGTGGAAATTCTCATTTGGGATCATGGTGAAGTTGTTGATCAATGCTCGTGTTGTGTTGGTTTGGCCGAGTGGATAGTACTTGTTCAAGTACTTGGTCCGGAGTTGCTCCCAGGTGGTGACATATCTCCCGAAATGTTTCATCTAATAGGTTGCTCTGTTAACTAAGGAGAACGGGAAGGCCATCATCTTATTTGTGTCCTTGTCCACGAATCTTTCGTGGACTGTACTGCAGATCATCTCGAACTCCTCTAGATGTAGATACAGCTCCTCGGTGGCTAGCCCATGGAACTTGGGTAAAAGCCGAATTGTCTGGGGGTGAAACTCAAAGTCGCCCAGAATCTCCGATAGCTGGATCCAGTGGTGGGTAAAGGTTGCACCAGGGTTGTGCAACTCCCTCATTGTACATACATGTCTGGCTAGCTCCTGTGGACCCTCGGGTCGTCCGTCCCCTCCTCTAGCTACTGAAATCTTTTCACTGGCTGGTCTCTACGACTTTGCTCGGTCGGCTTGCATCTGTGCTATCTCTGATCGCACCTCGACCGTGAATGCTCCCTGGTCTCTAATCTCTCGTTGCATGGTCTCCAAGGAGTCTAAGAGTGTGTTGTTGATGGTGTCCTGATCAAGTACATATGTGGATCCTTGGGGCTGCTCATCGGTTCGCCCCTCCCTACTAGTCATCTCTTGGGTCTCTGCGAAGGAAAAAGACCCCAACTCAGGTGCCGTCAAATGTAAAAATAGTTGTGTTGGTCTCTACTCTGGCACCTCAGAACTGGAAGAAGGGCTGTTGAGGGGAAACAGGGTGGTAGTGAACTCGAGTTCAGAGAGTGAGTCTGGGCTCTCTAAAGCTGCCCTAGATAAGTGAGGAGGAGTGCTCGAAAGCGGTTTTCAAGGCAGCCTGAGGGACCTCCTTCCCATCATCGTGATGTAGGGATTTATGAAGATGCAATTTGGAATGCAAAGAAGATCAGAAATCAAACCCCCGATTCACCTACTCATCCTCGAGCTGATGATCGTAAGAGATCGGTCATTAATCTTGTCAATTTTATTTAGGTGATCAATCAATCTATCAGAGCGTAAGTGATGCTCCCAGGAGACTGGCCTAATCCAACAATTAGTTTTTCCTAGTCAGTATGGATTGCAGACCATTTATCGGCTACCCGATCTATCCACTCTGCTAAGGAGTCCCTGACCGATTACCGGCTACCTGATGAAGTCCTCATTGGAGAATAACCAACCACAAGACCAGTAATATGAAAGGAGTTCAGGTATGTCTCTAGCCTAGTGTACATGTCACTCTCTTGTTGCAGATAAATCAAACAATGAGGGAGTAACTCTCCCTAAAACAAATATTTTTAAGTGAAGTGTATTTCATGGTCAAGTTTGCATTAGCAGTCGTAATTTTATTTTGTTTTCACTTTTTAGGTATTTTTAAGATAAAAACAACGCCTAACAAATTTTTTGATTACCTTGGTTATTTTGAGTCCAATAAAACGGGGGGAGGAAGTCAAAAAAGCTGATGCGTGATCAAATACAATGATGCATGCAGAGATAAAAATGCGTACATGTCTCCAGCACTCTACATGCAAGGTGATCCCTGCATAAATTGAAGGTAGAAAGTTCGATATGATGCATGAGGAAATCGACCTTAGATGAGCAACTTCTATTGATTGTGAAGAATAATAGCTAGCTAATCAAATAGAGATCGGAGTCCATCTTGGGAGTCACTCGGTGCCCACCACAACGGTTCCTGCTAGTGTTGTATGTGACTCCTCATGGTGCGTGGTCTAATATTCAATTAAGCTAACTTTTTCATTTTTTTAGCTAGGTCCAATTACGATCTATAGGAACATATAAGAAATTAAGTGTTGGGCCTTAACTAATTACGTCACAATCAATAAAAATCCTAAATCTAGGGGTTGAATCATCGAGAATCAACTAATAAAAGAAAAGACGATAAAATCAAAACACAAAAAAGCCACGGTGAGCTCTCCCGAGTGCACCAACACTCGGTGAAATAGATCCCAAAATGTCTAAGTGTCCAACAAGAGTGCCCAAGTCCACAAATATTGCAATAATAATAGTTATGCGAGAAATAAACTATCTATCTAATAAAACTAAGTCCTCTTGCTCCTCTGCTCCTCCTCAGGTGTTGTATCCTCCTACTGAAAGCTGAAGCATCCCTCAGGCGGTTCCTTACACAAAAAGTGAAGCAAATAAGATGTCAGAAACAATTTAATCAAAAAGATACAAAAATAAGAAAAAAGCAAAAAATGGCTACTTAGTCATGCTCCCCGACAATGGTGCCATTCCGATGAGCGACCTATCGGCTAGGGTTAAGTATCAAGTAACATCTAAGGTCATTGTGACCCCAATCGATCGACTAGGTTCAATTAAAAAAATAACCACTCAAAATAGATCAAGAATAATCAACACAAATGCAAGCGGTTTGCTATTTATTTTACCTGGTATAGCAACCAAGATCGAACACAAGGAGCACGAAAATCCTACGAAGTAGTCAAATCTCAGGAATAAAATAAAACAGTTTTTAGTGATTTTTTATTTTTATTTTTTTTTATAATTTTCAATAAGAAGCAAAATAAACAATCAATAAAACAAGGAAACACACAAGCCTTTTTGGATTTTTTTCTTTATTGTTAAAGATACTCAAAAATCAGGATAAAAATATTTTTGAGTTTTTAGGGTTTTAAAATATTTTTAGTATTTTTTGGAAATTTTTTGATGTTTTGTAATTCTATAAAAAATAAAACAGTGCTTAAAACATACAACATTGCCCAACCATGACCAAATTGCTAATTAGAAGTATTGAAAATGCCCCAAGGTTCTGTTTAGCAATTTTATGAGAAAACATATATAAAATAATATAACATAAACCACGATTTTTAGATTTTCTTTGATTTTATATGATTTTTATAAGTTTATTACTATTTTGCAATTTTTAGGGTTTTGTGAGGTATCTCCAAACCAGATTGATATTGGAGTGAAAACACCTCTGAAGACAAGCACTGGATTTTCCACAGAATTTTTAATATATTTTTCGAATTTTTATAAATCTTCTAAGGGAACATGGATATTTTCAAGGGTTTTTTAATTTTTAAAAATAGTAAATGCAAGCAAATTAATCCAAGAAAATCATAATAAATATCACACACTAATAGGAGCCAATGGAAATTTTTAGGTGATTTTTGAATTAATTTTCTATTTCATAAATCCAAAATGCATCAAGTAATTAGGCATAGTTTACAGAGACCTAAGTACAAATAACTTATGTTTCTAGGCCAAATAATAATACAGCTAAAAGCCTATGGATAGTGTTGCAAAAAGTCCACTCAATCACATGCAGAATGTGTGATCCAGACTCACTGAGGTACAGTTGTGATGAATCTGTGATTCATCACTTCAAAAGTTAAAAATAGAGCCTTGTTCCTGAGTAAATAGAAGCATATTTCCCTTTATAATGCATAAATAGCATTCATGCATGCATACATAATATATGCATTTTAGCAGTCCATTTGCATTTAAATAAGAAGCCAAAATCCCTTTTAAAATATCCACTTGTCAAAATAACCTCTTCCTTATAATATGTACTTCCTAGTTAATAATATAGGGAAGAAAGCCAAAAATCCCCCTTGTAAAATAGCCAATAAAGCCCTAGAACCCCTAGACCATAAAATACCCATAGATCCTTCATACCAACTCCAAAATAGGTCTACTCACTTTTAGAATAATACACATTAAAAAACCTTTAAAATGAGGCTCATTTCATCCAATTAGGAGCTCGTATGAAAAAGTTGGGTTTTTGGGCCTCTTTGTATACTACATGTATGTATATTTGTATCTTTGTATTTATGTATCATATTTGACCTCATCTCCGTCTTTGGTGAACATGAACTTGTAGACCTCATCGAGATCTACAACTTTCATGTTTTGAGTTTTTCCAAATTTGGCCCCCTCCTCTCTCTACCCTTATTTCTTTGTCCAGCCAATCACAGCAGGCCACGTGGCACCATCTGGTTGCGCCACGCGGCCCGCTCCCCTTGCCCAAGCCACCTCTGCTCTCGGCCGTTGGATGACACTTTCAATCCTACGACTACTGGATGACCACATACGCCTTTCACCTTGACCGTCAGATCAGATCCTCCGCCTCATCTCAATCGCCCGTTCGCGCCTCTTCCTCAGCGCGCCACGTGGCGCTTGTTGTGCCCTTGGATGATGCACTCCATCCCTCCATCTCAACCGCTCAGCCCGCTGTGCATCACAGCCCTTCGATCTTCCTCCGATCTGATCCCCACCACTCGTCAGCGCCCTCTCCTGCGCACGACACCTAGCGCCATCACGACCCTTGGATTAGGCCACTCCTGATGCAATCGACACTGCTCGCGCGCACTTTGCCCCCATCGTGCCACGTGGAAAGCTCCTGACCCTTAGATCGTTTCGCCCGGATCTAATCTTAACCGCTCCATCCCGCTTCGATCACCACCGTTGGATCACAAGATCCAACGGTGGAGACTTCATCTTCCACCTCCGGTCACCCTCTCTCCCATGTTCTCAGACTTACGCGAGGGGCTCGCCCTTTCTATTTTCGTCCCCACTACAACCACCCTCGCCGACTGCCAACACCGCCACGAGGGAGTCCACTCTACCCACTTCCTCTCCAGCTCCCTCGATCACCATGACTCCCACCAGAGCCGCTCCACAACCCCCACGAACTCCACCTTCCAGCGACTCAACCCATCACCTTCAGCCTATAAATCCTCGCCCTCCGGCCACTGTCACTCACATCCGCCATTACTGGAGAAACTCCCGAGCTCAGAGCTCTTGATTGGTGACAGCAATTAACTATCTTTTCGAGAGAAGACAGGCGTCTTCTCCGGCGAGATCCACGACACCCTCCGCCGTGTCGCAGCCACCCTCCGCGTAGCTGCTTGAGCTCGGGACCTTACCGATCCCTCGAGCGACAACTAGGAACTCCAGAATGAGCTCCATTCCCCAGGTAACCTCCTCCATCCCTCTTTGATCTTCTTCTTCATTTTTCTTGATTTTCTCCAAGTGTATTCACCTTCCACCGTGATCTTCTCGCTCCATGTCCATTCCTCTGAGCTCCGTGGAGGAGCTCTGATCTTCGTGCCATACTTCAGACTCTCCGACGACGCAATCCATCTTCCATCGACTCCAACTCCGCCACCTGGGCGGAGCATCATCGCCGGACCACCCTTGCATTGCCATAGGCCTCACCGTTCGCTTCCCATACCTCCACGCAAGTCCACGTGCTTCGGTTATTCCCTAACCCATTGCAGGTACTCTTCACTTCAATGGCCGGAAGCTTGTCGGAGCTTCCCTCGAGCTTCATCACCAGCGAGCTCCAGCACATCTCCACCGCTCCTGAAGCACCAGAGGCTTCGCCTCCACGCTCCGCATCTTCTGAGCTACTTCATACCCTCCGACGAGCATCATCGACGACTGGAGGTCGGGTCGGAGCAAGCTCCCCTCCACCGGAGCCCCGCCTTCTCCTCCGCAGGTGGCGGAGGACCGTTGAAGACGAAGCTCTAGCCACCGTTCGATCATCTTGATCGAACGGTCCGCTTCCTGCCACGTCACCCTCGACCGGAGCTGCACAGAACCGTCGGATCGAACAGTGATCCTACGGTAATCATTCATCCACGTCGCCAGTCAACCGGAGCATCACAGAGTCGTTGGATCCTTCTAGATCCAACGGTGTTTAGCGCGCCACGTCGTCATCTCAGGAGCAAGCTCCATCACCGTTGGATCGTTCAACGGTCTGACGGACTCATCTTCGCTACGTGTCTTCATCCCTCAGTCGTGGATCACCCTTGATGTAACAGTCTCGATCGCGCCACGATGACTGGTCCGAGCCTCTACCCTGACCTCTAGGCTCGGACCTCTCGAAACTTCACCGAACCTCAATCCAAACCTCCAGAAGCGCTCGAGCCGAGCCCCGAGCCTCAACAGCCATCCGAGCCTAGGCCGCCCACGTGAGGAGCACGTGCGGCCTGGGAATTTTACACAGAGGCCCTCGAGACTTTTCATATTTGCAAAAAGGTCCCTGTGAAGCAGACCCCACGTGAGGAGCACGTGTAACCGTGGAGAAATTGCATTGAGTCCCCCAGCATTATAGGTAATTGCACTCAAGTCCCTGTCAGCATATTTGCTTTATGTAATTTTATTTTCCTATATTGCATATACACCCCTGTGTTTGCACGCATTCTTAGGTTGCATTTTACATCATTTTTAAAGTCTAAAAATTGCATTTTGTTGAGCAACTTGTCCTTTATCTATTGTATCACGTGTCATATTTTTGTAATTACAGTAGAATTTTCAATGAATTAATTGGTTGATTTTGTAATATTTTGCCCAGTGACACCTTTTAATTTCTAATTAATTTTCTGTGATTCCAAAAATCCTTAAAAATTCGTAGTAGCTCTAGGACAGTGAACTTAACATTGCATAAAAATTTCATGTCATTTGCACACATATCGAGGCCTGAATAAATTGTTGAGTGATTTTCTTATTTAAATTTTATTGAACTCATTTCACATTGAAATTAAGATTTGTCAATTTTTCTGGATTCCTCATCATCAGATCTATCTAGGATAATTATTGTTCCTGAAAACAATTGATTTGACATTTATTACAATTAAATTAGTGAAAATCACCCTGTCTGCATGTTTAATTCACAGTAAATTCATTTAGTGTCTAAAAATTCCAAAAAAATTAGGTTCGTTCATTTTTATCACAATTAATCATCTGGTCAATTTTTAGAATTTTTGGACTCCATTTGAATCTTAATTGAATTAACTTCATATTGGTCTGTTGGTTGCATGTGTTTTGCATAAAAAACCGAAAAAAACCAAAAATATTTCCTCTGAAAATCGAACATCGGATTTTGCTAAAATTTAACCTAAGGAGACAGATGCCTCCCTGAGTTCGACCTTGGACTTCACCAAGTAAAAAAAATTACCGCTTGAAATTAACTTAAATCTAATTAAAGTGGTTTTTGATTAGCCCTCTCGTATCCGACTGCAACGAACACTTTAAATTAATTTGGACATTAATCTGACCGAATTAACAAGGGTGCGGGAGCGGTTATCAAAATGGCGCCGTTGCCGGGGAGGCACGGCTTAGGTTAATTTGCAGTTATTTCTGAGTGTTTGATTTTCATTCCCCGGGTAGTCTGACCCCCGGTTTTTCTTGTGAATATTTCTCAGTCTTTTAAAATTTTTGCATTTTTTGTGTCGTTCTTTATCTGACCTCAACTTGTTTTTGTGCGAGGGACACCAGAATCAAAGACGCTTCGAGGAACACACATTCTAATTTATTTGAGTGATTTGAGAGAACCTGTAATTTCATTTATTTCCACATTTTTCGCATCATTTCCAGCGGTTCCCTTTTGGGTTCTCGCGTGTGTAAAAATAGTGAACTGTGTCCCCGTGTGCTGTGTGGTTGAATTGTAACTTAGACTTGCACTAGCGGCTCATTGAGCCACTCTAGGAATTGCTTGTGCTCGTAATTTTTAGGACCACACATACACTTAAAAGACGCACCTAGACTGCAGATCTAGTCAAATTGAACATGTTCTTCACTCGCTAATAGAACTGCCTGTCTAGGAGCGGATTTTGTCGTCTGCATTTGCATATAGTGTAAAATTTCAATACTGTATTGCATCCTGCATAAAAGCGAAGGGATCACTGTAAGTCTTCTTAACTCAGCATACGCATCATTGTTTTTCTTGCATCGGCTTTTCTCGATTTCCCCCTCAGTTTTTCGAACTTAAATTAAACAGAAATTGGGACTGGACGTTAGGCGTGCTATGTGGTTGGACTAAACAAGTGAGAACTTAACTTAAAACAGGGATTGCTAACAGTATTGACAAAAAATTGATAAAAGTGAAAAAATTGTTTGCGGGAGACTAATCCTCGACCTTGTTTTCAGGCTGAATGAGGGTACTTGAGTGTGTGTGAACACCTTAAGGCAGAGCCCAAATCCCCGCCTTCCATATCACGGGCCAACTAATCCTAGCAAATATCACGAGTTGGATACTTTTAGCTCATTGACAAGTACCAAGTAGCCTCCGCCTGTTCGCGGGTAGATAGGGGCTAACCAGCGGTGCTCTGCGACAAGGCCTAGCTTTGTCAGCCTCCGCCTGCTTGCAGATAGATAGGGGCACGTCTTTGAGTCCCCAACTCCGGATAGGAGCGAAGAAAGGGAGGATCGGCGGTATCTTAGGCGACAGGATAAACAGGGAAGACGCATCCGGCTCTGAGCCGACTTCCCTATAGGTCACGTAATCCTTGCTATCTTGCTTGAAAAATCACACTTAAAATTTACAAGATAAATTAGACTCGGTTTCGAGTCCTTCACTGTGTTGAGTGTGAACCCAGGGTCTTGGATTAACTTGTTTGCTTCAGGTAGGAGTAAAATCCTATCTTCTTCTCGCCACAACAAGATGAATGACTGGGGGAATATCGACACATTATTTGCCAATCTTTCTCTGAGTCCCCCACGGAAATCATCTTCACAGGCCCAAGCGCACCTTGAGCCAACCAGGACTCATGACCCTCTTGAGTTCTGGATCCCTCACAACCAGGGTGGTTACTCTCAAACCAACCCTTCCCTCTCCTCTGATCTTACCGAGGAAGACCATCGCCTCGGTAGGAATTCCTTCCCTGATTTATCCTCTAAACCAGATCATTTTCATTTCCTAGGAGTGTTGAGTGTGAACCCAGGGTCTTGGATTAACTTGTTTGCTTCAGGTAGGAGTAAAATCCTATCTTCTTCTCGCCACAGCAAGATGAATGACTGGGGGAATATCGACACATTATTTGCCAAACTTTCTCTGAGTCCCCTACGGAAATCATCTTCACAGGCCCAAGCGCACCTTGAGCCAACCAGGACTCATGACCCTCTTGAGTTCTGGATCCCTCACAACCAGGGTGGTTACTCTCAAACCAACCCTTCCCTCTCCTCTGATCTTACCGAGGAAGACCATCGCCTCGGTAAGAATTCCTTCCCTGATTTATCCTCTAAACCAGATCATTTTCATTTCCTAGGACTAGAGGATAAGATGCCACCAAAGAAATCCCCAGATGAGGAGAACACAGATGACCCGCTTCAGCAAGTATTGGCTCGCCTCGCCAAAGCCGAACAGCGGAATGCGGATCTCACAGCGCAGATGGGACATATTATAGTAGCTGGAGGTATTGACCGACCAATGGTTGATGCCTACAACCCAGCGGAGAAAGAGATACAAAATTGGTTAGCACCAGCGGTTCCCGCCCATGCATTTGAGCTGAAGCCCCACTTCCTTAGTCTGCTTCCGAAATTCAACGGAAACATAAATGAAGAACCATACACTTTCCTCCGTGACTTCGAGCTAGTATGCAACAATCTTAGCCATCCCAATGTTGGCCAAGATTATATCCGACTGAAGGCCACCCCTTTTGCCTTAGGAGATAAGGCTGCTCATTGGCTGAAGAACTTAGGGGTGATATGTACTACATGGATGCAGTTTAAGGACCTCTTCCTGAAAAAGTTCTACCCTCTCAGTAGGACTAATCAAATGAGAACAAAGATCGCCAGCTTCTCCCAAGGACCGAGTGAACCCTTCCACGATGCATGGGATAGGTTCAATGACTTAGTGCAGAAATGCCCTTGCCACGACATTTCTAAGGAGATCCTAGTCCAGACCTTGTTCTGTGGTCTAACCCCGGAGATGCAGGGGTTAGTCAGTGCCGCCTGTGGAGGAAGCTATCTGAACAAAAACGAGCATGTTGTACGGAAAATATTGGAGCAGATGGCGGAAACCGGCAGGTCGCAGGCCACACGGGCCTATGTGTTGTCTCCCTCAATCCTATCCAACGAGACAACCCGAAGGACTATAGCAGATCTGACCGAGGACCTCATTCCCAGCATGGGGATGATTGCTGACAAGCTAACCATGGTCGAGCAGATCCACAAGAGAGTCGCAGAACTTGAGTCTCTTTCGCGTCTACCGAAGCAAGTGGAGGAACTTTCTGAGAAGGTAGCTAAGATAAAGCTACCTGCCCCTTCAGCACCACCTGTACCTGTACATCGAGTCCATCTTTTACAGGAACAGGCACTGGGGCCTCAGGGTAGCTGGGATTAGACTTACACCCAGCAGGACCAACATGCACCCCCACAAGTAGAGACCGGATACGAGGAGTCTCCGCAAGTGTACGAGATTAACGGGCTTTGGTATAGCCGTGACCCGATTGTCAGGCAGGCCGAAATGGGGAAGGATCAGTCTCGCCGCCCATCCCCAGCATATCAAGAAACCAGACCCGTTCCCGCACCGCGCTTTCAGTCCAGGCCAGAACAAGGGTACCAGCCTCAGCAGTACCAGCAGCAGCAGTGCACCTATCAGCAGGGACCAGCATCGTCCCATCAGCAGCAACAATATCGGCATGGCCAGAATGCCAATATAGAACCTCGTCTGCACATCAGCCAGCCCAGCCCACTGAATTGGAGTCCCTCACCTTGGCGATTCAGACCCTGTCTGATATGGTCCAACAGATGTAGAATGATTATCTGGATATGAGAACCGATATCAATCGTGTCTCTCGTACCCAGGACCAACAGATGGCGCCAAAGACCCTGATTCCCGCACAGGTTCAGGCCAACCCGAACAACATACTCCATGGCCAGAACCAACCTCGTGATCAGGTATACTATTCAGATAACTATTTATCTGAACATGAGATCCTTTCGTACGATAATGTAAATCATATGTCCCTCAGGAGCGGAAGGACCGTGACCATACCTGATCGGGCACGGGCACAGAAGGAAGGAACTACCAAGTCTCTACCTGAGGAGAACTTGGAGGAAGAGGAGCAGCACCACCACCACCACCACTGGCAGAAGAAGAGGATATCTGAGTCCTCGAAGCAGCATTCCCGCACCATTAGTGAGTCTGGCAAAACTGATGAAGAGCCCGCACCTCCATCTGAGGAGGACCGTCCAGACGAAGCGGAAGACGCATCATCAATTTCGCCCCAGCATGTTTCTTTTAGTTCAAGTCAGCATCCTAATCTGTTTCAGAGTCCGAGTCATGTACAGAACTCAGTTCCCAAAGTTAATGAAAATCTTTCAGTTTCCGAACATGAGTTAGAGTCAATAATTCCTTTCCCCCGAGCTCTTACGGGTGGAAAGAAGAAAACCAAAAAAAATCCAAAAAGATGACCCTGAGATGGCTGAATTTTGCAACAAATATATCAAGGTCACAATCCCCTTTGACAAGTACATGGAGATGACCCCTGCATTCCAAAAATACCTTAAGGTGAGATGCACACCTACTAGGGTTAGCAGGAAGACCAAAAGCCATGTTGAGAAACACGTTTTATCAGTAGCCACGACTTGTGCAATAAAGAACTCGTTTACTAGGAAACGAAGAGACATGGGTGCACATTATGTAGTGAGTCATGTTGATGACATCGCGTTTGCACGCACTCTCCTGGACAATGGTTCCTCAATCAATCTGATGCCTACATCCCTCTATGAGCGGCTTAATATCGGACCTCTTAGGAAATCTAGAGCTCTTCTATAGTTTGCTGACAAATCAACCAAGAGGTCCCAAGGAGAATTGAGGAACATTGTGATCAAAGTCGAGGGAGAAGAATACATGGTGGACTTCACTGTCCTGGATATGGAAACCCCTCGCAATTGGAGAGATTCCCAGATCATTCTAGGTTGGCCCTTCCTCAGAACAACAGGGGCCTTATTTGACTATAAGATTGGGAAAATTCAGTTCCAAACCCCAAGCGGAGATGAGGAACTGGAAATGAAGCAGACAAGATGGCAGAGACCGGATTCAGAATCCAGCACCGAGTACTCTTCTATCGAAACAGACTGCGAGCATGTAGACTTAGTTGGGCCATGGAGACAGAACCCAGCCAGCACCGATGAATCTATCTCCTCTAAAGATGATCTAGTGCATGAGTCAGTCTGCGAGATTCTCAGGAACGAGTACAACTCTGAATCTGCATCACCCTACATCTTCGATGACGTAGAGGTCCAATTGGGCCTGTCAGTCCTTACATCTTTAGGACAAGCGGAAGATGAGGATAACGAGTCGGACGAGGCGTTTGCTGATTGTATGGAGACCTTTGACGATCCGACTCCAGAGCCGAACTTGGTGGCAGCTATCACAGAGATTGATCCAGCCACTTCCAACACAGAACCATATCAGATTGAGCCAAATTTCTTAGATGATCACACTATTCCTGAGCTCAAACCCCTACACACAACCTTAAAATACGCCTTCCTTGCGGGTCAAGACAAGAAATTTCCGGTCATCATCAGTTCGCGATTGACTGAGGAGCAGGAATCTCGCTTGCTAGAGATCCTAGAGAAAAACTGCAAGGCGATAGGCTGGAGCATTTCCGATCTCCACGGGATAAATCCCGCTCTGTGTTCACACCATATTTACTTGGAGAACGAAGCCAAACCCTCTCGTGAATTCCAACGCCGGTTGAATCCAAATTTACGAGAGGTCGTAAAGAAGGAGATAGAAAAATGGTGCAACGCGGGTTTCATTTACCCAATCTCCGACTCTAAGTGGGTGGCCCCAATCCATGTTGTCCCGAAAAAGTCGGGAATTCAGATGACCACCAACGAGGACGGAGAGGAGATCGTGACGCGAGTACCCACATCGTGGTGCGTTTGTGTGGATTACAGACGCTTGAATGCCGCGACGAAGAAGGATCATTTCCCCCTACCATTCATTGATCAGATCTTAGAGCGACTAGCAGGGAAAGAGTTCTTCTGCTTCTTAGATGGGTTCTCGGGCTACAATCAAGTAGCCATAGCTCCAGAGGACCAGGAAAAGACCACATTCACATGCCCCTTTGGTACCTATGCTTTCAGGCGCATGCCTTTTGGGTTATGCAATACTCCAGGTACTTTCCAAAGGTGCATGATTGCTGTATTCGCCGAAATGGTCGGTGAATTCCTGGAAGTCTTCATGGATGACTTCTCGGTCCACGGCGATTCCTTCGATTCCTGTCTTAGGAATTTGGATCGAGTCCTAAAAAGATGTTGTGAGGTCAATCTGGTGCTCTCCTGGGAGAAAAGTCACTTCATGGTGACGAAGGGTATAGTGTTGGGGCATGTCATCTCCAAGAGAGGAATGGAGGTTGACGCTGCCAAGGTGGATGTGATCAGACGACTCCAGCCACCAACCAACGTAAAGCAGTTGTGATCGTTCCTCGGGCATGTTGGATTTTATCGGAGATTCATTAAGGATTTTTCTAAGATTGCCCGATCGCTAACTGAGCTTTTAGGCAAAGACATGGAGTTTATTGTTGATCACAAATGTCTTGAGGCCTTTAAGCTTTTATAAGGAATGATTATGGATGCACCCATCCTACAAGCCCCAGATTGGTCTCTACCTTTTGAGATCATGACGGACGCCTCAGATTATGCTGTTGGGGCTGTGTTGGGACAAAGAACAGATGGCGTCCCGTTTGCAATTCACTACGCAAGCAAAGTGCTTGATACCGCTCATCGTAACTATATAGATACGGAAAAGGAAATGCTAGCGGTAGTATTTGCCTTGGACAAATTCAGATCTCACCTCATTGGATCCAAGGTAACTGTGTTCACTGACCATAAGGCACTACGGTACTTGATGGAGAAGAAGGACGCGAAGGTGCATCTTCTTCGATGGATTTTACTTATCCAGGAGTTTGACTTGGACATCCGTGATAAACCTGAAAAGAAGAACGTAGTGGCCGATCATCTTTCTCGTCTCGAAGATCTTAATACTTCCGAAGATTCACCAATTCGAGACTCCTTCCCTGACGAGTCGATTTTTGTTATCGACTCACTCCCATGGTACGCCAATATAGTGAATTATCTTGTCTCCAAGAAAGTTCCCGAAGATTGGCCCAAGAGACAAATCGACCGACTGAAGTCGGACGCTAGACACTACCATTGGGAGGATCCGATCCTTTTCTTCGAAGGATCGGATTGCGTCTAGAGACGGTGTATTCCTCAGGAGGAATGCCAGAGTGTCCTTTCTTTATGCCACAGCTTAGAGGCAGGAGGACACCACTCCGGGCAGAGGACCGCATGGAAGGTACTTCAGTGTGGCTTCTACTGGCCGACTCTGTTTCGCGATGCCACCGCCTTCGCGAAGTCGTGCCCAGTATGCCAGAGAATGGGAGGAACCGTCGGTTCCAAGGATGAGATGCCAATGCAGCTGGTCATCATTTGTGATGTCTTTGCCGCCTGGGGCATCGATTTCATGGGCCCATTCCCTGTTAGCCACGGGTTCGAATATATCCTTCTTGCAGTGGATTATCTATCCAGATGGGTGGAAGCTATCCCAACCCGAGCCGCAGACAGCAGGACTGTTTGTAAATTCATTAGAGAACACATAATCTCTAGGTTCGGGATCCCCAAAATGATGATATCAGACGGGGTAGCCACTTTGTGAATCGGGAGGTGAAGAAACTCCTGAAGGACTACGACATCGAACACCGTGTCGCGAGTCCTTACCACCCACAAACCAATGGTATGGCTGAGGTGTCGAATCGGGAGGTGAACACCATATTGCAAAAGCTTGTCCGCCCGTACAGGAAGGACTGGTCTCAGATCTTGGATCAAGTCCTCTGGGCGTATAGGACGGCTAACAAGACACCGTTAGGCACCTCCCCATTCCGAATGGTATTCGGAAAGCCGTGCCATTTACCCGCAGAGTTAGTGCACAAATCAGAATGGGCAATCAAGAAGGTCAACTGGAACACGCACCTGGGGCAGAAGCAGAGAGACACGGATCTGAATGAGCTTGTGGAAGTCAGAAACCGCGCATATGACAACAGTTTGGTGTACAAGGACAAGGTGAAGCGTTGGCATGATAGATATATCAGACGAAAGACCTTTGTTCCTGGACAGAAGGTATGGTTGTTTAATGCTAGGCTGAAGATCTTCCAAGGCAAGTTGAAGTCCAAGTGGACAGGCCCATTTGTCGTCCGTATGGTACATGATAGTGGATGTGTCGAGATCTCAGATCTCGCAGATGACGCACCGACATTCCTTGTGAATGGACAGTTGTTGAAGCACTTTGTCGAATCCAATGAGCAGTTAGTCCATGTTGAGGAGATTGTATTCATGCGCGAGATAGATTCAGCAGATACACCTCGAGCCGCGTATGAGGCCTTGCAGCAGTGAGCTCCAACCATCTGCAGCATCTCGAAAGATTCAAACCAACTCATTTGTATATACCATCTTGTACATCCTATCCTCTCTCCCACGCGACTCTAGTAACCCATCCCCGCCTCATTAGATCACTATCTTGGACTATACTTAGGATGACCAGATCCTAAGTATAGGGGGGAGGAGTCACTTGAATCGGTTCTTTGTACATTCTCCAGATCACATTGGTCCTCATACTCACTTCCGTCCTATACTTAGGTTGACCTGAGCCTAAGTATAGGAGGGACCAATGCCCGCATTGTATATTCATCCACTTCTCTCCTTGACCTCGTCCGCTCCACTTTTTGACTTTCTTCTACTCTTAGGCTGTCAAGAGCCTAAGTATAGGGGGGCGGAACGACTTCTATACTTTTCGCTCTCCTACGCTTAGCCCGAGCTATGTCTTTTTAGTCGCTTTTCGTGCTCTGAGGACATAGCACACGCTAAGTATAGGGGGACATGTATATATTACATATATACTTTACCCATAGCTCGTACTTTCGCGTATTTTCGCGTATTTTTGTATATATTATGCAATAAGTACGGGGTGGGTAAAAATTGGAAAAAAAATTTTTGTATACTTGTATAATATGTATAAAACAAAATGTACTCTTGTACTATTTGTTGTAAAATAAGATGTAAACCCAAAAAAATGTGTGTTGTATACTATATATATTATGTGTAAATTAAAAACTTGTTGTAAATAATAAAATTTGTTGTATACCAAAAAATATATATGTTGAAAATAAAGCTTCTTATTTACTCTTGCATATCATCCTTGCATTTCAAAAAAAAAGAGTCTTGCATTTCATTCATAGCATGTCATCTGCACCTCTCATCTGCATATCTTGCATATGCAAGGTGAAAAGCTAGTGGGTTCTGAACCAAGTTATGAGTAGATATTGAGGATGAACTTGATTTGACCTTAATCCACCTAATTTCAGAGGAACCTTATAGGAATTGGAGTTAAGATTTTTTCAGGTCAAGTGACTTAATTCTTTGAGTCCGCAAGTCTATGTTCACATGCCATCTTGATTAGTCTAAGTAGAATATCTCGTGCACACGCATGATTCTTTTAGACAGTGACCTAACTTGGACAAGCACAATGCACGTAGCTCTTCATTGTTGAGGTGTTGAGGAAGTAGAATCCTTTAGCTTGGAGTAGCACACGAGTGGAAACATTTGTCCTCCTCTAGGGAGGGTAGTGCATCTCAACCTAGTCTGGTGGTGTTGAAGTCTGAGGACAGGATGCTGTGGGTTGCAATAATGCTTCAAAAGAGGGATAGTCTACTGGCTCAAGAGGAAAAACTCCTGATGTACATGCTGCACCTTGTATATAGTTCCAAAAAAAAGAGAAAATAAAAGAAAAATGCAAGAACTCCAAAAATAGACAGGCCACAAAAAAAATTTGCCTGTTGGAGTATGTATACTAGCAAGAAGTCTGCAACTGGATGACTTGGCTACACTGGTTAGGCATCCCGGGATAGGTTAGCTACACTGGCTACTGTCCATTCTTTTCTCTACCCCCTCCTCTTGAGTTGGTCGCACTTGAACTTAGAAGGGAATACCCCGCTCCTCGAGGAAAGAGTTACTGGACCGGGTTATTGAGTTACCTTGTTAGAGGAGGCTGGTTCCGAGTCATTTCTGATGTGGAGAGTTACATTTCACTTACACTGTACAATTAAGAATCATAGTCATCAGAAATTTGCGTTTGAGGATTTGTTCTGACCTGACTGTTGAGGCGTCTTGAATAGAAGACTTGTGGAACTTAAAGTCTGTTAGGTCTTAAATTCAGATCCCAATAAGGTTCCGCCACACAATTAATCCAAAGGTCGAGTCAAGCTCCATTTTCAACTTTTGTTCATGACCTTGGTATGGAACCCAAAATCATTTCACTCTAGCATTTCATTTAGTTGCTCGGGGACGAGCAAGGTTTAAGTATAGGGGGTTGATGAATCTGTGATTCATCACTTCAAAAGTTAAAAATAGAGCCTTGTTCCCGAGTAAATAGAGGCATATTTCCCTTTATAATGCATAAATAGCATTCATGCATGCATACGTAATATATGCATTTTAGCAGTCCATTTGCATTTAAATAAGAAGCCAAACTCCCTTGTAAAATATCCACTTGTCAAAATAACCTCTTCCTTATAATATGTACTTCCTAGTTAATAATATAGGGAAGAAAGCCAGAAATCCCCCTTGTAAAATAGCCAATAAAGCCCTAGAACCCCTAGACCACAAATGCCCATAGATCCTTCATACTAACTCCAAAATAGGTCTCCTCACTTTTAGAATAATACACATTAAAAGACCTTTAAAATGAGACTCATTTCATCCAATTAGGAGCTCATATGAAAAAGTTGGGTTTTTGGGCCTCTTTGTATACTACATGTATGTATATTGGTATCTTTGTATTTATGTATCATATTTGACCTCATCTCCGTCTTTGCAACATGAAACTTGTAGACCTCATCGAGATCTACAACTTTCATGTTTTGAGTTTTTCAAAATTCGGCCCCCTCCTCTCTCTACCCTTATTTCTTTGTCCAGCCAATCACAGCAGGCCACGTGGCACCATCTGGTTGCGCCACGCGGCCCGCTCCCCTTGCCCAAGCCGCCTCTGCTCTTGACCGTTGGATGACACTTTCAATCCTACGGCCACTAGATGACCACGTACGCCTTTCACCTTGACCGTCAGATCAGATCCTCCGCCTCATCTCAATCGCCCGTTCGCGCCTCTTCCTCAGCGCGCCACGTGGTGTTTGTTGCGCCCTTGGATGATGCACTCCATCCCTCCATCTCAACCGCTCAGCCCGCTGTGCATCACAGCCCTTCGATCTTCCTCCGATCTGATCCTCGCCACTCGTCAGCGCCCTCTCATGTGCACGACACCTGGCGCCATCACGACCCTTGGATTAGGCCACTCCTGATGCAATCCACACCGCTCGCGCGCACTTTGCCCCCATCGTGCCACGTGGAAAGCTCCCGACCCTCAGATCGTTTCGCCCGGATCTAATCTTAACCGCTCCATCCCGCTTCGATCACCACCTTTGGATCACAAGATCCAACGGTGGAGACTTCGTCTTCCACCTCCGGTCACCCTCTCTCCCATGTTCTCAGACTTACGCGAGGGGCTCGCCCTTTCTATTTTCGTCCCCACTACAGCCACCCTCGCCGACTGCCAACACCGCCATGAGGGAGACCACTCCACCCACTTCCTCGCCAGCTCCCTCGATCACCATGACTCCCACCAGAGCCGCTCCACAACCCCCACGAACTCCGCCTTCCAGCGACTCAACCCATCACCTTCAGCCTATAAATCCTCGCCCTCCGGCCACTATCACTCCCATCCGCCATTACAGGAGAAACCCCCGAGCTCAGAGTTCTCGATTGGTGACAGCAATTGACTATCTTTTCGAGTAAAGACAAGCGTCTTCTCCGGCGAGATCCACGGCACCCTCCGTCGTGTCGCAGCCAACCTCCGCGTAGCTGCTTGAGCTCGGGACCTTACTGATCCCTCGAGCGACGACCAGGAACTCCAGAACGAGCTCCATTCCCCAGGTAACCTCCTCCATCCCTCTTCGATCTTCTTCTTCATTTTTCTTGATTTTCTCCAAGTTTATTCGCCTTCCACCGTGATCTTCTCGCTCCATCTCCATTCCTCTGAGCTCCGTGGAGGAGCTCTGATCTTCGTGCCATACTTCACACTCTCCGACGATGCAATCCATCTTCCATCGACTCCAGCTCCGCCACCTGGGCAGAGCACCATCGCCGGACCACCCTTGCATTGCCATAGGCCTTGCCGTTCGCTTCCCATACCTCCACAAAACTCCACTTGCTTCGGATATTCCCTAACCCCTTGCAGGTACTCTTCACTTCACTGGTCGGAAGCTTGTCGGAGCTTCCCTCGAGCTTCATCACCAGCAAGCTCCAGCACATCTCCACCGCTCCTGAAGCCGCCGGAGGCTTCGCCTCCATGCTCCGCATCTTCCGAGCTACTTCATACCCTCCGGCGAGCGTCATCGACGACTGGAGGTCGGGTCGGAGCAAGCTCCCCTCCACCGGAGCCCCGCCTTCTCCTCCGCAGGTGGCGGAGGATCGTTGAAGACGAATCTCTAGCCACCGTTCGATCATCTTGATCGAACGGTCCGCTTCCCGCCACGTCACCCTCGACCGGAGGTGCACAGAACCGTCGGATCGATTAGTGATCCTACGGTAATCATTCATTAATGTCGCCAGTCAACCGGAGCATCACAGAGCCGTTGGATCCTTCTAGATCCAACGGTGTTTAGCGCGCCACGTCGTCATCTCAAGAGCAAGCTCCATCACCGTTGGATCATTCAACGATCTGACGGACTCATCTTCGCCACGTGTCTTCATCCCCCAGCCGTGGATCACCCTTGATCTAACGGTCTCGATCGCGCCACGACGACTGGTCCGAGCCTCTACCCTGACCTCTAGGCTCGGACCACCTGAAGCTTCGCCGAACCTCACTCCAAACCTCCAGAAGCGCCCGAGCCGAGCCCCGAGCCTCAGCAGCCATCCGAGCCTAGGCCGCCCACGTGAGGAGCACGCGCGGCCTGGGAATTTTACACAGAGGCCCTCGGGACTTTTCATATTTGGCAAAAGGTCCCTGTGAAGCAGACCCCACGTGAGGAGCACGTGTAGCCGTGGAGAAATTGCATTGAGTCCCCCAGCATTATAGGTAATTGTACTCAAGTCCCTGTCAGCATATTTGCTTTATGTAATTTTATTTTCCTGTATTGCATATACACCCCTGTGTTTGCACGCATTCCTAGGTTGCATTTTACATCATTTTTAAAGTCTAAAAATTGCATTTTGTTGAGCAACTTGTCCTCTATCTATTGTGCCACGTGTCATATTTTTGTAATTACAGTAGAATTTTCAATGAATTAATTGGTTGATTTGTGCAATATTTTGCCCAGTGACACCTTTTAATTTCTAATTAATTTTCTGTGATTCCAAAAATCCTTAAAAATTCACAGTAGCTCTAGGACAGTGAACTTAACATTGCATAAAAATTTCATGTCATTTGCACACATATCGAGGCCTGAATAAATTGTTGAGTGATTTTCTTATTTAAATTTTATTGAACTCATTCACATTGAAATTAAGATTTGTCAATTTTCCTGGATTCCTCATCATCAGATCTATCTAGGATAACTATTGTTCCTGAAAACAATGTGAGTTGACATTTATTACAATTAAATTAGTGAAAATCACCCCGTCTGCATGTTTAATTCACAGTAAATTCATTTAGTGTCTAAAAATTCCAAAAAAGGTTCGTTCATTTTTATCAAAATTAATCATCTGGCCAATTTTTAGAATTTTTGGACTCCATTTGATATCTTAATTGAATTAACTTCATATTGGCCTGTTGGTTGCATGTGTTTTGCATAAAAAAACCAAAAAAACCAAAAATATTTCCTCTGAAAATCGAACATCGGATTTTGCTAAAATTTAACCTAAGGAGACAGATGCCTCCCTGAGTTCGACCTTGGACTTTACCAAGTAAAAAAATTGCCGCTTGAAATTAACTCAAATCTAATTAAAGTGGTTTTTGATTAGCCCTCTCGTATCCGACTACAACGAACACTTTAAATTAATTTGGATATTAATCTGACCGAATTAACAAGGGTGCGGGAGCAGTTATCAAGTTGCAAATACTAAAAACTTACCATTCAATTCATAACATATAAAAAGTACAAGGCATACAATGCAAAAAACCCAAAAGTCACATGTACATCCACATGTTACAAACTAAGAGGGACTAAAATGCAAATATCCAAAAATACAAGGTCCAAACTATATAGTATCTCAACTACAATATTTATTTATTAGACTAAAGCTAAATGCAAAAACAAGAAGGGGTTAAAAGAAAATATACCCTTGCAGGTCACATGGTGCACGTGGAGGGCATCGGTATTGTATGACTCTGATCATTCCCCGCTGAAGATATGAAGGCTCTGGTTTGGTTGTCTACGTGCGTGTCAGATGCGCTGCAAAGTTGATCCAACGGTCGAAAGGCTGGAAGTGTCGGGCGGCTCTGATGAAGTTTGGCAGAGAAGGGCCCATCTGACATTGGAGGACGGTGTTGGAAGAACACACCCAGGCGACCTTCAATCGAGCGAGGAAAGGAATCCGTCAGCCTGATGAAGGATCTGAAGGGTTCGGTAAGCTCGGGGATGCTCTACGTGTCAGGTGGGCTACTCTTATGGAGGCAAGAATGGCCAGATGGCCGTGGCGGTGGTGGCTCGCATGGAGCTGCTCTGCCTAAGCAGCTGGAGGATCGAATGGTCTCCTTCATGCAAACTAGTACCTGCAAAGGTATCTATGCTCGAAGGTGAAGTCCGACGGGGTCTATTTGAGCATAAAGATGAGGGAAGCAACTGTGGATTGTACTCGACCTCCGGCGATAATGAGAGAGGGAGGTCTCGACCATAATCCTACCCGAACATGCAAGTCTAAGGATGATCATGTCGTGGAACGAGATGCGGGGTGAATCGATGTGCTGATCAGAGCGGATACAAGGGTGAAACAAAGCTCCGACATGCTGGTCGGAGCAGAGGGACCAGCGGTGGTGCGAAATGGAAGGAGTGGATCGAAGATGGAAATGCAGAGGATAAAAGTGATACATGAAGCTACCAATAGCTGCGTGAACTCCATGCGAAGGGGGTGGACGGATCTTGGCCTCGATATACTGTCACGGGCGAGAGAGGCTGCACGCGACGGTGGCCTCCGACCACGTTGGTGAATTGCAGCCTTTTAAACCACCAACATGCGCTTTCAGGGCCCCTTTAAGCTGTTGTCACTCGGCTAGAGGTGTCTATGGGTGAAGGAAGAGGCGAGGCACGAGCTACGGTGCCATGGGGCTGGAGGTTGTGACTTTACAGAGTTTCCATGGGTCTGGAATGATCGAGCGAGTGCGTGCAACCCTGAGGGGATACATATGATGCAAGGGATCCACAAGAGTCTTGATTATACGAGGAATCTCGGGTCTGGATCTCGAGGCAAGAGGAGCTCAGAATCGAGTGGGAAAATCAGAGAAGGAGCTCCAGCGAGAAGGCTTCGACCTGACTTGGGCTGGAAGGGGATGTTGACTAAGGTCAACGTTCCAGCTGGACCAATCGAAAAATCAGGATATGCAAAATAAGTAAAAATTAACAAAAAAAATAGTAAATGAATTTAAAATAAAAACTATAAAAAAATGTTTATTAGTTTTCAAAGTATTTTTTTTAATTTAATTATTTCTATCAAAAATAAATTGATGTACATATAATATATAGTATTATATACATCTATAATATATCATGTATAATTTTTAAGTATTTTTACTTTATTATTTTTAAACAAATACTTTCATTTTGTATTTTGTTTATTTGTACCATAATTTTAAGAGTATAAAATAATTTTTATTTTATTTTTATAAATATTTCAGGGTATATATAATAAATAGTGAATGTAATATATACATATGTCTTTTATATAAAGAATGGAGGATTCTCTTTTTATTTTTATTTTTTATTTTTATATTATTTTTTGAGATATAGACAAGGGTTTAAAAAGAATAATTTATTTTTATTTTGTCAAAAATACATAAATATATATATGTATAAGTATATGTAATATGTGTACCACACAGTTGACCCTATCTCTCTCAACTTGTTTTATTTTGTGATCAAGTCAAATCTTGACCTTCTCTTTATTTATTCTAAATACATCATTACTTTTTCTTTTTCTTTATTCTTTTATTTAGCCTAAAACATGCTAATTATGCAATATTAATACAGGCATGCAAAATGCTAAATTATTATATTTACAAGTAATCACATGATGTTTTGCCACGAAAAAGAGCTAAAATAAAACAATAAAGAGTGAGAATCATGGAGTCATCAATAGCCCATGACCTAATTCCTAATAACAATAAAGGCCTCACCTAGGAATGTCAATTTGGGTATACCCAATGGGTACTCGATCCGGACATGCCCGATTTAAGAACATGAAAGCCCATCCCATTTACTTTTAGATGGGTTTGGATTTTAAATTTATTACCCATGAAAGTATGGTTATGGTTTTGGGATTGCCTTGTGGCTACACAGACTTGAACCTGTTCCAAAACTCAAATAAAGAAATATAATTATAGATATAAGTGTTGCATTTTAGTCAAACTCATCAAATTCATTTCATATCTAATAGGTATTGATCTACATATATAAAATTCCAACTCAATCTTATCCTCTCTATCCATTTATTCATACCCAACTACCTTTTAGTATCTTCAATAAACAAAAAATATCAACCTAAAAAAGTTCTACACCTAATATGTATAAATAAATTTAACATTCCTTACACATTAAATATCTTTGTGTACTACTATATTACATGATATACCTCGAGCTAATTTGTATGTAAAAATCTTATTTACATTTATGAATAGCTTACGATTTTATTATGTAGAATATGTGGATACGTATTTGGTGCATGGGTACTCGTCGGGTATATGGGTTCCCGCTAGAAATTACACTTTTAATAAATGGGAGGGATATGGATATAAAATTTACAAACATGTATGGGTTTGAGAATATCGATACCCGCCCCAAACCTGACTCGTTGACATCCATAGTTTAACTTGCGCAAACCTTTCCTCCTAACTCTATGGTAGGGGTGTCTACATCTCTTCAACATTCTTTTCCACTATTAGATGGAACATGGGTATGATATATTTTGTAATGCCATAGACCTTAAGTCCGATCAGTTATCGGGGAGTACTGGCCTAAGCAACCTGGTGGGCTAGGGCTCAACTGGAGCCTTGACCACGACATAAAATGCTTAAGTTCAGGCTGCCTTGTAATAGACTCCACTACTTATAAGTTACTACCGCACTTTATCATTCATTGAAGATGCTGAGTTTGGAAGAAGATCGACGTCGGGAATCGTCAAAAATAGATGATTAAATCGACCAATAGCTTTAAAAGCCACAATCATATTACAGTGGAGCTGGTAGTTTCTTTTAAAATTTAGATTTTAAACATTAACTTATTATATTTCCATTCTTTTATTATTTTTAATAATTATTTTCCAGGCGACTAGGCTGCAAAAGAGAATCCCCGTTTCATGAGTGATGGTCTAGATCCCACATGAGTAGGAAAGAGGGAAGGTCTCAATGGTGCACTCCTGAAATAGGAGAATGGTTGGTTAGTCTTTTTATTTATAAGCAATTTGAAAGATATATTTTAATTAATTCTTTTTTAACTTGTATTTTTTTATCATTATTTGGCACTGTCTGCAGAAAAATGAGGTGAGGATCCTAATAGGGAACAACCTCTATTTGATAAAACAATTTGAAAATAAGTCCAGATAAATATTATTTTACTATATTCATTTTTAAACTATATATGGATATTAAGAAAATCAAAATTTTAATAGTTGTTGGAGGAGAGGGATGTTGTGACAAACATGAAGCAAACACTTCATGGTCTTACTTCATACTATGTGGAGGAACATCATCATTTCTATTCTACTTATGGTCAACAATCGTATTCACAACAAAAATCATTACATCCATCATCACAAATGAAGTCCCAGATGACGATGATGGTGGAGTAGGCGATGAAGTTACGAGAAGATTTAACGATGTACATGTAAGTATTCTCCCTAGAATGAGTTATAATTTCATATTTCTATATCTTCAAATGCATATCACACACACACACACATACATCTTCCATAATATAGGTCACAAAGATGTGCATTTCAATATGAGGAGATTGAATCAGATGATGAGGATGAGGAGAATGACCCAGAAGAAGAGGCATGCATGCATGCCAGATTTAAGGAGAAGGAAGAAGAAGAAGCCGAGTTTAACTTCAAAACTTTTTTAGATAAAAAATGAAATGATTGGTGGATTTTGTCTTGTTCTGTTGTAGAATTTTTAGCAAATATTTTAATTTTTATGAACTTTGATATTAAAATTTGTTGTACTTGTAACTGTGGAACCTTTAGAACATCTATTTGTAGTATATTTAGCTTCTAAATATGATGCATTTACATATATATATACACTACAATTCTATATTAATTTAGGAATAGTTTTTAACTTCGTATATATTATGTGAGTTTGACAGGTACACATTAGTTGAATTAGTTGACTAGAAGGCATATTAAATATACTTTTCTCGGCCCTAATAAGCACCTGCAATGGTATCTTGGCAGTCTATACATGTTTGACAGGGAATCTAAACCCCGTCGAACCTGTATATTTTTTTCAACTCTTTACACTGGGCGAACACATGTGCTCATCAGGTGCTCTGAACATGCTCGTCATATTACATGCGGGTGAGCCTTTAGCGAGCGAATGTGTGCTCGCCCTTGAGGCAGGCAACCAGCTGGCATATACATGTGCTTGTCCTCCTGCCCTAGCGACTGACCTATCGACGACCACACATCGGATGAGCACATGTGCTCGCCCATAGTGTGGGTGTGCACTTGACATGCACTCGACGTGGACATGACGAGCCACCATGTGCACGCCAATCGTGCCTTTTTTGTAGTGTTTGTAGTTAGTTAATATACATGCTATATTTACAAAAGAAAAAATAATACGTTAAAAATAGTTATTTTTCTACATGAAATATAAACATTCTGAGTATGTCTCCTACATACATATATTCTTTCTCTTTTATTCTTATTTTTTCTTTCTCTATTTTGAATGTCTTTTAGTTATTTTTATATTCTAATTAGTGAATGTCATATGCAGATGCATAAACGTTAAGAATGCAAAATAAACACACAAATGCAGACTAAGCCTTCTTGCACATTTTTCAACTTTTTAATGCATGAAATATGGTTTCATCAATAAGATCGAATTGTAGTGGAATGTTCATTCAGATTACTTATCACCACATTGTGCAGAGATAGTGCCCAAAAATTTAAGTGTTCTTCCTTATATTACAACGATTATCATTGCATTGGTTTGTGATAGCAAACATATCACATTGTTTGGAATGATGCACGTAAATATACAACTATGCAAATTCTACAGGGAAAATTTATAATATCCTCTTTCAACTTGTTCTTATTTTCATTGTACATTCTAATGCAATTTCTTTTAGGAGTGAAGCAAGAAACAAGCTTGAACCCACGATAAGAGTTGCCTAAAAAATATTGAAAATCTATTTTCTCAAGTAACCGGAAAGACAATTCATATTGAATAAACACGAAAGTAAGATATTTTTGACTTCACTCTTGATTAAATTTCCGATTCCCTTGGACGCCAACAGCATTTTCGAAGGCACAAAAAATGTAGAAATTGTTGACATTTCTTTTGTACTTCGACTGTGAATGCAACATTTTTATGCATTCTTTTTAAATGACTAGTCCCACCTTAGGTGTTTCTTCAGAGACATCTGATAAAATCCGAACGATACAGAGAAGATTAGCATGGCCCCTGCGCAAGGATGACACGCATAAATCGAGAAAAAATAGTCCCACCTTACGCTCTACATAAAAAAATTTGGTGATACTGTAAGCTTTCACATTTTTCTTTCATTTTTTTGCAGACATAATCTTAAAATTATTCGAAATATCTGACAAAAAATTCCTCAGTCTTTTACGCCTTTGGTGGCAATCTCATTGGGAGACTCACTATTCCCATACACTTTTTCATTCACACCACCATCATTTAAATTGCATCCATGATCTAATCATATAAATGTTATATAATACTTAAGACATAGCAAGCATCTACCATATAGATGTCCTAAAGCTAGCATAGATCATATGATCACACATTTACGTAAGTCATATGCATAATTATACTAGAACAGATACCAACTGACATTGGCAACTAAAAGTCGAAGAAGATTACTAGCGAGGTAGAGTTGCTATGTAACAACACCGAGTTGCTATGTGTTGTAGCCTTCCTGCGGAGAGTCCATGCAGAGGTGCACAACTTGTGGGGTGGCTATGCGGTGGGCAGTAGCTGACGAGGTAGGGGCGACAAATTGGTAATATCATATGGGAGAGAGGGAGGGGAGGAGGAGCACTATGTGTAAAGGAGACAATAAGAGGTTGTTTGTTTGAGGAATAATCTTCTCCCTCCATAGACGATAAATGTTTTGAACCCGGAGTCAAAATGAGGAATAAGGTTTCTCTCACTATTCCTCCATTATAGGTTGCTCCCCCAAAAAAAGACTATCACTTATCTAACAATCTTATTAAATAGCTACCTTATCCATCCTTATCCTCTCCCTTTTACCAAACATATAACAACAAATAACTACCACATATCCCTCCTTATCATCTCCCTCCAATTGAACATAAACAATATGTTATCCATCCTTATCCTTTTCTCTTGTTCCTCTACCGAACGACCGTAGGGCGACTCACAAGGCGTGCTTGTGGTGGAAGTTTTGCACTTTGGGGTTTGTCTTGTGAGATTAGGTTTGGCGGGTCATGGCAGCATTGTGTCTGGCCTGGCAAGATTTCAAAAATCAAAGAAAAGTAGAACCCTGGTCCACTCATATATACATCAGGTTCGAGCTGGGCTAGGATTTTGACGGGCCATATTAGGGACGGGCAGGCGGCTCGGCCTAACCTGACCAATGCTCCACCCTACCGACAAACATGGGGAGGAGAATTCTCGTGTATGGAAAAGAATAATTATCGATTTGAATTTCTGAATTTTGGATTTTATTAGGCAGACATGATGTGTTCGCTTTATGTTTTCCTTTTTCTTCTTGCGGTACCATCACGCATCCTCTCTTCATTTTTATCACTATAGTTGAATACATTACTAGTACGTCCAAAAATATCATAGGTCATAGTTGAACGAGATAAAGAAAGATTAGCATATTTTCTGCAAATGGGAATGTACTTAAATCATACTATTCATGACTATAATAAATATCATAACCAAGTCTGATATAAAAAACATTTAAAACTGGCGATTAAGAAGATAAGTAGTCGTTGTGAAAACTAATGCATGTATTATGATCATCTGTTCTTATTTTTTTTGTAGTTACTAAAAAAGACCCCAATGGAAGGATTCTCAAATAAGAGCTTCATGTTTGAAATGAGTAAATAATCTAAAATCGTTTAATTATACAACAAATTTCAATGTCATACTCGAATTTTAAAAAATTAAATACAATCACTAGCAGAATCTGGGTATTAGACGGCGTTTATAAACGTCGGGTTTAGTGTTTGTAAACGTCGTTTTTGGATAACACGACGTTACTTAGTGTCGATCATCAAATGTTGCCCTAGCCTCGTCGTCCTTGGATACCTCGACATAAAAAGGTAAACGTCGGGCTAACTCTCTATTCAAGGCCGACGTTCTAACGTCGAACAAAAACTTCAAACGGACCCGTTACTTGCACCGTTAGGCTTTTTAGCCAACGTTCAAACGTCGAGGTAGGATAATCAAGGACGACTTTTGAACGTCGTGTACAGTAGTAATCTTATTTTTATTTGTGAATCAAATAATCAACTGTGATTGCCAATACCATCAACAATGGAGTTTGATTCTGGCCAACAATTGTACTTAATTGGATAAGATCAAGATATTTGCAAATTCAATGAAAATATGTACGTACAAAAACACCATAATCACAAACGAGCCTTCTTATTATAAGAATTAATTAAAAAATGAAACATCCATTAATATACAATCTATTTTTGTACAGAAGGCACGACTGCACGATAAAAAAATGGCATTATTATGACGTGGCTTTGAGGCTCCTGCTTCTTCTTTTTCCTTATTTTTCGAGAAAATGCCATTTAATTGGGGAGTCATCGCCAGCTTTCGTCCAAACGGCACCGCCTTGAGCGCGTCTCCTTGTCAATCTCTGCTCGGGTAGGCGTTTCGAGGATCAACGCCTCGGTTCCGTCGATACCCTTCACTGTCGCACTCCAGTCACCACCGGCACCACCCTCTGTCCTCAAATAAGTCCATCTTCGCCTCCACTAGACCCTCTCTCCAGCCACGATCTCCGATCAAAAATATCTGCAGCCATCAACTAGAGGGAAAAGCCTCGGTAGACTCGCATCTATCAACACCTTGAGGGGGCATAGCTCTATCTCCTTCCATTGCAGTCGAGGGCGTTGTTTGCTTGGCATCGCCCCATATCGACTGTGGTTGCGTCGTCTACACTATCGCCCTCTTCGTTGCAGCATCTTCATTTGTTGTCCTCGCTGTGCGACCCTCCTCCCCCTGGAGGCCCACTATCTGTACGCCATTGAACACTTGATTTGGGGAGGAAGAAAACTCCAGGGGTCCTTTCTTTGGGAGAGGAGGGGAAGGGTGACGTGGGAGAAGAGGAAAGGTTTATAGTTGTAAAAATGGGAGGTGAACAGACGCGCCTATTAGATTTCCGACAAAAGAATCTAACTCAACGTTTACAATATAAATGTTGGTATAGAGTGTCTTACAACGACGTTAAAAATCAAAAGTCGAATTAAGTTCATATTGGACGACATTAATATTAACGTCAGCCTTGTTCTGACCAAAGTCGACAATGATGGTGATAGAACGTTGGCTTAGGTAAAATTTCTTGTAGTGAATACTCGAGTTTTAAGTTTTGTTTCAATATGTTCCAGGACTATTGAAACTTAGTTGTTTGTTTCTCCTTTCTAACCTTAAATAATCTTAGTTCAATATCATACTAAGACAAATCTCAAATATTAAGTATCCCATTAATACTTTTTAAATTCTGGCTATGACATTGAAAATGGATGTATAGTTCACGAACTTTTGTATAGTTTTACTCTTTTGAAATGGATCAAATAGGGTACTAAACTTTCTACTTTTATGGTTTAAAGTGATCCAGTGAGATGGTCTTCTTGTGAGATGGTGAGATGGGAAATCTCAACCGCTCATTTTACCATCATCCACGTTATGAAACATGAGGGGATTTACATAAAATAATGAGTGGAACATGTATTTCAAATTTCGTGAAAAAACACTCCTAACATGTCTTCATCTGAAGGGGGTCAATTTCAGCAATTCTGAGATTGCTAAAATTTGACAGTGTTTATGGAGAGGATAAAAGTCTCGGATTGAGTTGAATTTTGAATGACACCATGTTGATATATGATGATATAAATCCCCTCAGGTTTGATGACATAAATGATAATAAAATAAGCGGTTGAGATTTCCCATCTCACCATCTCACAAAAGCACATCTCACGTGATCAACCCTCTCTCTCTCTCTCTCTCTCTCTCTCTCTCTCTCTCTTCTCCCTATATATATATATATAGGGAAAAGGGAGTATGCTCCCTAGTTGTAGCCAACTTACATGCTCCCACCCATTTTCCTCTGTATTTTTTTATCAAATGAAACCTATTGGAATTTAGATCACAATATGTCATCATGTTTCATTCAAAATTCAATTTAATTCGAGACTTATATCCCCTCCATCAAGACTGCCAAATTTCAACCGTCTCAAAATTGCTGAATTTGACCCCCTTCAGATGGAGGGCATAGGAGTCTCTGTTTCTGACGAAATTGGATGACATATTAGGGGGATATAATGATGAATATACATATTTTTTATTTTCAAAAAAAAATAAAAAATAGAGGGAAAATAAAGGTGGGAGTAGCCACTTGGCTACTCCCATGGAGTAGCTTCATATAACCCATATATATTATACATACATACATACATACATACATATATATATATATATATATATATATTATGAGGTAAATGGGGCTGCCCCCAGGGAGTAGCCAACTTGGCTACTCCCACCCCTATTTTTCCCTCATTTTTTATTTTTTTGAAAAATAAAAATTTGTATATTCATCATTATATCCCTCTCACATTCTATTAAAATTTCGTCAGAAACAGAGACTCCTACGGCCTCCATCCAAACATGGTCGATTTAAAAAATCCTGCGACCGTTAAAAAAATGACATCCAAATGGAGGGCTTAGGAGTCTCTGTTTCTGACGAAATTTTAATAGAATGTGAGAGGGATATAGTGATGAATATACAAATTTTTATTTTCCAAAAAAATAAAAAAATGAGGGAAAAATAGGGGTGGGAGTAGCCAAGTTGGCTACTCCCTGGGGGCATCCCCATTTTACCCATATTATATATATATATTATATATATATATATATATAAAAGCTTACGGAAGCATTGGGATAAAAAGGGGATATTTAACCCATAATCTTGAGCAATCTCATAATCACCCCCATAAACCATTCGTAATCACGAATTACTCCCATGCCCCTCAATAGTGCTTCACTCTTACACCCATAACCCCAGTGTTAAGTTCCATCCAATTTCCTGTTAACTATGATGGCATCCGTCAATCATTTTACATTTTCTAACCTTTAAGTTCCATTATTTACAAATAAGTCCACTCCCCTTCCTCCTCCAACACCCACCTCATCACCCCCTTCCTCTCCCGCCCACCACCTCCAGCCCCCATTCCTCCTCCAACACCCACACTCCATGCACTTGGTCACGTACCCCGCTGTGTTCCCCACCAACGCCGCCCACTCCACCCGCCTCACCCTCAGTTGCTCTGTGATCGGGTGCGCCTCCACCTTCACCACCATATTTCCTCCATCATCGCCATCACCTGCCCCTGTATCCCATCCCGATACCTCGAGCTCGACATCTTCATCAATGTCGAGCACAACATCAATCTCGAGCGAGGTCGGGGTGCTGCCAGCTGGTGAGATGTAGCGGACAGTGAAGGGGGAGTGCGAGGATTCCGGGAGGTGGTCAGCAGGGGGTGGAGGGGGAAGGGGAGGGGAAGGTGGTTAGCGGGTGGGGGGGGGGAGTGGAGGAGGAAGGGGGAGGTGCATATTTTTTCCTTTTCCTTTTTTTTTTTAAAACTTATGGTTAACTTCAGACGTTGGATCACAGATTGGTTAGATTAACTCAGTCATATGGTTGAGTTAATGAACTAAACTAAAAGAAGGTTATGGGTGTAAAAGGAGACACTTATTCAAGGTCGTGGGTAAAATAATGATTAATTGTGGGTTTCTGGAGTAATTACGAAATTACGCGGGGTTATGGATATAAATATCCCATAACAAATACGATTAGAGCAATCTTTATTATATTTCCAAAATGAGCCAAGTGATTGGTAGTCAATGCATACTCGATGCTTTTTTTGGTAGTTTACCCTATTTTTTCAATTACCAAAGACATATATACACATGGAATTGGGAAAGTCGAGGGGCTCTTCTACTCGTGTGATTAAAGTGATGTGGGAGAATAAACAGATATTACGTATTTAACAAGGGAACAATTAAACAGATATTACGTATTTAACAAGGGATCAATTAATTGGTTTAATGGGGATATCTAAGCTATGACGATTAAACATACATAGCATAACAATATGTAAATGTTGAAAGAGGATATACCTACAAGTAAATTTAAAAAATACTTAACTATTGATTTTAATATATAATGAGCATATTTATTATTTTTTACAGGAAAGGAGAAGGGTCTGCTTCACAAGAACATCAATAAACTAATGTTGTATTAATTGCTATATTTCTAATAATAAATCCTATTTACAAAGACCACATGTTTGCTTTCTATTTTTTTTCTTATATCATCCCTAAATTAGAGACAATTGATGCAAAAAAGTTAGTCAATGGAACATCATTGAGCAATAAATGAAATATTCACTTCGAATTACAAGAATCAAATATAACATAACAATGGACAATAATATTACATGCCATATACTTAAAATCATATTATTTAACTATATTTGATTTCATCCAAAATTAATCTATCCAATATGCATACAAACAATCTCGATAGATTATCTGTCAAAGTTAATGGAAAACCAGATGGACGTTAAAACATGATCATGCCATGTAAGAATTAAGTATTATTCGAAATTACTGGCGTAATTCGCGATTACACGAAGTTATGATTATATTATGAAATTATTCAGGATTATGGGTATAAATATCCTAATTTGTATTAGCACATGGGGATAGGGAGAATGTGGGGGGAAAGGGTGGGTGGCTCACACTAAACCACCAACTATTCATTATAAAAGCAGATGTAACCGTATTTTTTATTTTAAAGCTATCTTTTGTTTAAAATAAGATGATACAATAATCACTTTTTGTTGGAATGACAACTGTATTCCCATATATTGACTTTAATTTTCATCCCAATCCTGTTGAATATGTCAAAACTATTGGGTGAAAGAGATCCAAGTAAAAATGGCAAATGGGGTCAAATAAAAAGATATCCTTTTCCACCGATTTCTCGAACTATATACCTGATTTCGATGTTCAATTCAAACTTAGATTCCTTCAATCCATATCACATAAAAAATCGTAAGAATTAGCATCACATTGTTACTTTTTAAAGTTCAAACACGATATTTTTTTTACTAAAAAGGGTGTTTTACACTGGTGGATTCAAACACCTCTATCGCGGGACTGCAGATCAAGGTTTTGATCAGAGGTGGAGGTGAATGTTGATCTCTTCCATTCATTGCCCATTTTGTTTGTATTTGGATAGGTCTAAGATGGGTTTGGAACATAAGATATACCTCCAAAAATTGAATGATTACTTTGAATCCATCCGATTAGAAAAACTTTCTAAAGACATTTACTATAAACTAGGGTTTCTGTCTCTCTCTTGGTTACATTAATTACTATTTTTTTGGGAAAAATACATTAATTACTTGCATACAAACAAATATTGCCCCTTGGAGAGAAAGAAGTTAATGGTCTTCCTCCTGCGGTCTATCCATCTCCTCAAGAGAAGGCAACTCATTCGATGGGGGAAATGCTGTAAATGCCATTGAACACTGTCATCCTCTGTATCCCTCTTCTCTATTTCTTTATATTATTATTATTATTATTATTATTATTATTATTTCCTAGTGTTTCCCGTTAACTTTGGTAAAAATGATGGAAAAAATCTAGTAAATGCCTTGCTAGATTTTCTAACCTCTGCAATAAATGTAAAGGCTGCAGCCTTCTCTTGCTTTCCCCTCTCTCTTTCTCTCCCTCTCTCCCTCCTACCCATCTGGCTTTCTGGGGGTTTTCCTCCATTGCAAACAAAGGTTTCTCACACTGGACTCCATTGTCCATTCGAGCATCAGCCCAAAGGGGCAACACCCACCAACCGAAGCATCCCTTTTGCTGCCATTCCAAGCTCCTCCTGGAAGAACCCAGAATGATGTTCGTGTTCTTGTAGCCATCCTCACCCGGTTTTTTTACCCCCTTTCCGTTAATCCAAAGGTGAAGTCTTTCTCTGTGTTCTTAGTCCTCCCATGCTGGCATTTCTATCTCAACCTTTTTTGTTGGGTCCTTAGTGGTCCATCTGTGCGGAGGCGTCTTATTTGAGTTACCCCCATGTAAAGTTTCATTGTTTATTTTTCATCTTCTTGATTTGCGTTTGGTGGATTTCGTTTGATGCCTTTGGGGTCTCTGCTTCTTTGTTAGTCTTTGGTACTTGATTGAAGGGTTGCTTCTGGTTGGGGTGCTTCTCCTGTGTAGGAATAAGGGAAGGTCGGAAAACCAAGATCAGCAGAAACAGGTCTCTGGTCCTAATTTCGTCCGTTTTCTTTCTTTTTTTGTTCTGGAACCGACATGATATGGGTTGCTGGATTAGCGGCATTGTTGAGACTCGTCCTTGGAAGTTTGATGGCAAACAAAGGAGGGTTTTTTTTCTTTGTAATGCGGTTTTTTTGGGAACATTCTCGATACTTAGGTCGATTGGCGGTCTAAATTTTGGTCAAGATGTGTTATTTGTTCAAAATTGGGTAATGTGGGCGATTTCCTGCGACATCGACATATGGGTCATTTTTTTTATCTCAGTCGTGTCCATCACGATCTTTTTCAACACTATTGTTTCCAATGTCCTCAAGCTTAGGTAGTGGCTTCTTGCGAGGAAGGAGAGTACTGATATGTCATAGTTTTAAACCTGAAGTTGTTCGTTTTGTATCACAGAGAAGAAAATGGGAAGCAGCTTGGACAGTGAGTTGTCAAGAACAACAGCTATTTTTGGTCTAAAATTATGGGTCCTGATTGGCATTTGCGTCGGTGTATCTATTGTTTTGGTCCTCGGCATTATGATTATTTGTGTGACCTTTCGAAGGAAATCCAGAGGGAACCTGGACAAATTTTTGATATCTCAAATCCCTATGGTGCCCAAGGATATTACAGTCGACAAGGTTGCTGGCCATCATGATTCTGAATGTTTCCACAGTAACAATGAAGTGCCCATCGCTCTGCATACGCATGATAAATCGAGGGATGGAGATTCCCAGAAGATGTTGGCATACATGTTGAGGAGCAAATCAAGTGAAGGAGATAATATGAGCCAATGCAGCTCTGCTTACAACACTGACAGGATTGGGAGCTCTCATTCAGGTGATGACAGCAGCCTGGGAAATGCTAGGAAGCCCGGTTCTTCATTTGCACTGGCCTCATCTTCTCCGTTGGTCGGTCTTCCTGAATTCTCGCATCTTGGATGGGGTCATTGGTTTACCTTGAGGGATCTTGAATACGCAACTAACCGGTTTTCGAAGGAGAATGTGCTCGGTGAGGGTGGATATGGAGTTGTTTACAGGGGACGTCTGGTAAACGGAACAGAAGTTGCAGTTAAAAAGCTTCTCAACAATCTGTAAGTTGTTTCTCTCTCTTTTCTTATCAATTAGTTGTTCTCGCGAGTTGATTGAAGGAGGTTGATGTATTTTGTGTCAAACATACTTTTTCTCTTCATTTGTGCATACATCATTGCAGAGGACAAGCCGAGAAGGAATTCCGCGTGGAAGTGGAAGCCATAGGCCATGTTCGGCATAAGAACCTTGTGAGGCTATTGGGATACTGTGTAGAAGGAATACACAGGTACAATATATACCAAAATTTTCATTAATAACATCTTGGCAGTTCTTACTTTCTTTTTGCCTGTAGCATTTCTAAAAACCCAAATATCTGATGCATAATCGACAAACATGTTATAGGATGCTAGTTTATGAGTACGTCAACAATGGAAACTTAGAGCAGTGGCTCCATGGCGCTATGCGTCAGCACGGTTGCCTCAGCTGGGAATCACGCATGAAGGTTATCCTTGGCACTGCTAAGGCGTGAGTTCTCTCTTTTTACTTACATGTCGTATGAAAGTGAAACATGGTTTATATATTGATGTTATTTTAATCAGCATGCTGAATATTGATGCAGGCTTGCATATTTACACGAGGCCATCGAGCCTAAAGTGGTGCATCGCGATATTAAATCGAGCAACATCTTAATTGACGATCAATATAATGCAAAGGTATCTGATTTTGGTCTGGCGAAACTCTTGGGTTCAGGAAAGAGCCATGTTGCCACAAGAGTAATGGGAACATTTGGGTAGGGAAGAATTTGATGGTTTTCAACTTATCTCATGTGATCATTAATTGGTTAAACAGAATGATGTATTTTTTAATCTTGTGCAAACATTTCAGGTATGTTGCACCCGAGTATGCAAATACTGGATTGTTGAATGAGAAGAGTGACGTTTACAGTTTTGGGGTACTTTTGCTTGAAGCTGTTACTGGAAGAGATCCTGTAGATTATGGTCGGCCTGCGGATGAGGTAACACAATCATCTGAGAGAAAAAATAACGTTTCCGTGCTCCTTCTGGTTACAGGAAGTGTATTAACTTCTTGTGCTATGCAGGTAAATCTCGTCGAGTGGCTTAAGCTCATGGTAGGAAGCAGGCGGGCTGAGGAGGTTATGGATCCAAATTTGGATGTGAAACCGACTTTAAGGGCATTGAAGCGAGCGCTTCTGATTGCATTGAGGTGTGTGGATCCAGACTCAGACAAAAGACCAAAAATGGGTCAGGTTGTGCGGATGCTTGAAGCAGACGAGGTTCCATACCGTGAGGTTGTTGCTCTTAACTTTGTAAAGATATCATTTTTAAACTATAAAAGAAGCTTAAGTGCGAAGATATCACCTAACCAGACAGTAGTGGCTCCAGCATGTTCTAATAAAAAATGATGGCACATTTGTTTATCATACATTTTGAAATTTTGATCTTCACAGGAAAGACGAAACCGCCGTGCCCGTGCGGGGAGCTCAGACACTGATAATCTCAAGGATGGATCAAGTTCGGCTGATGACACAAAAGCTGAACAGGGAGGTAGGAGGACATCAGACTGATGACATCTCTACACCCAACAACCAGAAGTAAATTCTTGGGCAGCTCTTGCCATGTTCTTGACAAATAAGCGTGAATTGCGGAAGTTTTGATCACTCGTTGCAGTGTAGTTTAACATCTTTCCAGTAGCGATAATTATGTAAATGCAAGGTGGAATGTGCACTTCGATCTATCTATTTATGATCTACAGGGGGATTTGAATACTGATATACAGTGGGCATCAAGTCTTTTTTGTTGGCATTCTCATGGCTCTATCTTTCGCGGTAGCCCTTTTCCAGGTCCATGTTGTTGGGGGTAGCAGTCTACCTTAATAAGGGATGATGCCCATTAACTAAGTTTCCCTTTATTTCTTTTTTCGGGGTACATAATTATGGTCCTGGCTGTGGCTGGACTTGCTTTTCTGCTATGTGGGTCTCCCAAGTTCTCGTTTTGATTTTGTTTTAACTTCTTTTAGTAAAAAGATTAGGGACCTAAAGTGTTGCAATGGCATTCTGTGAGTGGGACTTTGCCTTGCCCCCCTGTTATTTTTGGGTTTTGCTTATTTCTGTCAGGGAGATGGATGAGAACTAGGGTAATATCTACTTTATTTACCTGGCTGGGACGCCTTTTCCATGTTTCACTCTCTTGGGTTTACGTGGCCACCCCATTTTTTTGAAGAATCCCTGGAATTATTTTATTTAATATTAAATGGATAGTAACTCTTGCTGATTCCATGTTCCCATGGCCAGTTCCCACCCACTTGAATATATTTTTGGTAGATCCTCCAACGGCTACTCTGCTGTGAAATAAAAAAACAAAGAAACAAAAGTAACCGTGTTTTGATCATGCATGCTGAGTCAAATACCTCACGGGTGTGGTAGAACAAACCCCTCTAATGGTCTAGTGGTAGAAGCAGTGGCTTCTACTTTAAAGGATCAGGATTCGAATCCTACTAGTGGTAGAACAAAATCTAAGGTAAATTACAAAAAGGATCCCAACTGTACCCCTTGTTTTTGACCTTACGGTTTAACATCCGTTAGAAGGGTCACGAAAGCTTACGAAGTCTGCATTTAGAACAAAAAAAAGTAAGATCGGGCCCCTCATTTTTACATTTTAAAAATGAAGCTCCTAATTTAGGAAAAAAAGGACATAGTTGGAGGTTTTATTTAATTTAACTTAAAGTCAATTTAAATGATAGTGTGATTCACTTTCCAAATTTATTTTAATCACCGTTTATTAATCATACATTAAACACAAATTATGGATTTTACGCGTGTCACCTTCGAAAAATAATAACAACTCCTAAATCTTTTATAAGCATGCTCGTGCTTTAAATTCTTATACAATTCACAATATTACTTTTCCATTAGTGTAATACATGAACATACATGTAGAAACCTCGACAAGAGTCCCCCGGACTCCTGATTTCATCTTAACCAAATCTCTTGTTCCTTTCCACTTCAAGTTGATCTAAACAAGGGTAACTTCTCAGTTCTGCATTACAATTTTATAAAGCCTCTATAATCAAAACCTTTTTTTTTTGACTAAAAGAGGGACTCTTACACTTGAGCACCTCATTTGAAATGGAATCCTTACTAGGATGCGCAAGATCGAGGCTTCAAACATGATTGCACAAAGCACTGCTTCTCTCTCAAGGAGTGGAATCAAACACAATTGAAAGGCTCTCTTTGGTACTTCAAAGCTGAGATAATGAATCTAGAGATCATAGAAGATTGAAGGACATTAATAGCCTTAGGTTCCATTTTATAAGAACTTCAAATAGTCGTTTTAGGTAGTTACCTAATGTTTATTAATGAGGGGATGTGTTTGTTGTCCTATCTAGATGTTGCCATTTGAAATAAGCACCCTCGAGAAAAATTAGTCGATTGAAAGATATTTCAATCATTTGAATAGCGAGGCTAAATCGATAAGTCAAAATGATCAATCAATTGGTAGGCTGGCCAAAGTTTTGAGAATTCCCGTAGGAAAAGAAAAAAATTATTGGGAGGAGGGATAAATAGTAAAATCCATTAAGTTAAAGTAGTTAACATAATTTACATATATTAAATAAGAGTAGAATAAAAAAGACAGAGATTCAATTCACAATAAACATTGTTTATTGATATCAATGTGGAAGCCCAACTAGGTGAATGAATTCGTGACTCGGGATTCTCCACCAGTCATGCTGATCATCTATATGAGTTATTTACCTGATAACTCAATCGTTTTACAAATCCGTGGATCAAACACTAATACATTTACAACCTTGGATCACAAGCCAATGTCTTTACATGCGGATCATATACAGATGCAATGCCGATGATTGATTAAACTCCAAATGTCCTCAGACCTTCTTGGATCAACCACCAAGAAACCTACAATGCTTGGATCTAACCCAAAGACTACCAACAAAAAAATATATATGTAAAAGAAGTAATATAATGCTTCTATACTTCCAACAATAGAGATATATTGCTAAACCGATAGAGAGCAGTCAGGAGCAATAGAAATAATAATTTATCTTAATATGATCACATGTGACTATAACATAGAAACCAGAAATACTTCACCAATAATGATATCTCGTGTAAAATATCTTTCTCTAACTACTCATAGAAGAACTTGGAAGCTTGGAAACAAGCGATGCTAGCTTGGAGGGCTTGAATAGATCAAAACAATCAGAATAACTCTCGGAACATATTTCTCTTTAAGAATATGAATACTTAAGAATATGGAGAGAGAGAAGCTCTTAGAAGACTATGCTTTGAGTTGTGCACTTTTCGACAATGGTCTATGGTTCTGTTTATAGTGCCATAGCCAAGCCTTTGGAAAAGTAGACATTGAAAATAAATTTGATAGGAAAATCATAAAGACTCGACTCCATGGTAGGCTATTTTGTTTGACCAATCATGTCAACTTTAGTTGATTGATCATGCCAACTTTCAATGGTTGGTGAAAAGTAGCCGTTAAAGAGCCACTGAATTTGAATTGAAAGTTGATCTATCATGGTTGTAAAGTCCTCGATCGAAAAACGGACGATTTGAACTATAAAATATAGTATCATACATTGATCGATCTCAAATGTAAATTGATCGATCTAGAAGTGATCGATCAGTATGGTAACAATGGTGATTAAGCATTGGTCGATTATAATCGAGAGTTGGTCAATCACATGCTGATCGATCAAGAGATGAAGGTTGATCAATCGAGAGCTTGTTCCGATTTAGAAAGCCACGCTGCTTCAATCATGTATACATATGATAATCAAGCATACATAATTTTGAATAAAATTACATAATGACTTACAACAATAATAAAGCATAAACCCTTAATTTAGGGGTTTGATCGATCATGGTGGTAACAAGGGCAAACAAGCATTGGTCGATTAAATCTGAAAGTTGGTCAATCATATGCTGATCAATCGGAAGGTGAAAGTTGCTCAACCTAGAGCTTTTCATGATTTGGAAAGTCATGATGATTCAATCAATTATATGTATGATAATCAAGCATACAATATTTATAAGAAAATTACATATCAAGTTACAACAATGATAAAATAAAATCTCTTGATTCAAGGATTTGATATTTTGATGCGTTATTTATCTCTAAAACAACTATAATAATCCTGTAAGTCAAAGATGTATACTATATAAGCTACATGCGATAGTTGTGCCTCATCGTTAAAAAAATTAGTATGAGAAATAGTACATGATTGACTAGGACTATAAAGAACTAACAAGACTGACATTGGTCAATTGACCGTTGAATTGGTCATTTAGTAGGATTAGTCATCTGATTGTAGTTGTCAGTTTGTTGGAGCAAAATCAGTTGATTGAGAATCCAGTCAGTTGACCGATTGGGTTTAAGAACTAATTCAAGCTATAGTTTGTGTGTGATATATATCCATAATTCTTACATATATATCTCTCTCAATAAATAAAAAAACTTAGATCTATATCTTCTTAGTCTTCAATTCACTCATTGTGTCAATAGAAGTCATCTTATGATTTTCTCAACTTGATTTTAACCTGAGTAGATCTACCCGATCTTCATTATTATGATCTTTTTGCATATTTTGTATGATGTACTTATCTTGCTTCAAATCTAAAATATAAGATAATATAATAATCCTTTTGTCATCATTAAAAATATGCATGAGTGCTAGTAGGTGCATAGTGATGCAATCATAATGGATTATATACCATGATGTTTCCATTGCAAGAGAATGATGAAATATGATGGATCCTAGTGCCTTTTCTTAGAGAGAAGTTTTATTGTATTTTATTATATTAATCTTAGTTCAACAAATCAACTCAAGTTTCAAATGATTTGAAGATTAATCCAAAAGAATTCTCATTTATTCACAATGTGATTCAAGATCTGACTCAATCTTTAGTTAACTTAGGTGGTCATTATTCTCAACATCTGATTTAATGTGATGTTAAGTCATTATACGTGATTTATACGATATCCCCATCAATATCCTTAAGTATGTGGGTTTGTTGCACAATCAAAGATATACAAGTCAGAATTTGACATCCAAGCCATGCATTTGGATATCTGCATATCACCCAATTATAAATATATCATTAGAATTGGATTTACATGAATGATAAATATCACTATACAAGTAATCTTAATCAAGTTAATGGGATATAAAAATCTGTGTATTACTGAATTGGGGGTTGGGTGTGTGAATTTGATTCATGTATGAAGATTGATAACAAGAATTGATTTATTTAAATAATGATTCAATTATGAACCGATCCATGAAAATTAACCTCAGTCAATTTAGCCCTAGCTGGTCAAGGGTCACTTAATCTCTTTACATAAGAGAGGGTAGATATCTTGTAGTCTCCCATCTCTAGTACCTCCTATCCTCTTTCTCATCTTTCCCCTTACACTGTCCAACACGCTTCTACTTTCTCTCCATTGTTAGTGCTTTAATATCAAAGGAGATGCTTGTGTGCTCATGTTCCATACACATTGGAAAAATGAGTTCATTTGATGAAGGCCACAATGAGGAGAATGAGAAGATTAACAAGAATTGCCTTGGGCATGTCGAGAAGATGAGGGAGAAGAGTACTGGTGTCGTGCACGTCTCATCGTTAAGTCCCATGCAAACTATATAGGATCATACATGCAATTGGATGCCTCTTCCATTAGAAGGTCTCACATCTCCAAAGGTATAATCCCTTGAATATTCCTCTGCATGAAATGATATAAAAAAGTTCTGTATTCATGTGGTTCCATCTTGTCTAATTTTTTATTGCTATGTACACATTGAAGAAACATTAGGGGGGGGGGGGGGGAGGATAGTTCCTTGCAGACTTATATAACACTTTTAAAAGCATGCGCTTAACAATCATTGAAGATACAAGTATAACAAGTACTATAAACTATGATACACAAAGAACTATACAATTCACCCTTCTTTTGAACACTGTTATGTAGATGAGCTTGGCCTACCCAGGATTTACAAACTCTCACCATAAGAATTACTTTTGGCGTAGTCCAAACCATTTACAAAGCACACAACTTATCTTAATTCATTTTCTACGCAAAAAGAAAGGCTTTCACGGAGAATGACTCAAGATATACAACTTTAACTAAATTTATCTTCAACACAAGAAGAAAGTTTTCACAAAGAATGCCGAATGACCTCTTTGAGGGTTTATTATTTATTTAAGAAGAAAGACCTTCACATATAACACCCCTTAGTCAAGAAGAAAAATGAATACAAATTATGCTATATCCTTCTCAAATACGCGATGCAATATGAATAAATAAAGCCTAACAAGATACAAATTGATCCTCAAATAAAAAACAAATAAAGACTGAGAATTTTGCAAATTGAATGGCTATGGAAGCTGAATAATAGAATAACAATGTAGAGCACAACTTCTCAAGATTTCTCCTTTTGAACATATTCAAGAGATAAGAGAAGTATGATGTGTTTTAAGTGGCTAAATTAAGATTCCTTTTATGGGTGACAGGGAGAGTCTTAGAATAGTACTAACCACGAGTTTAAAGAAAGGAAGAACTAGTATAAGTTTCCTTTGAAAATAACCAAGAATAGAAATGTATGATTCTTAAAATATTTATTGGATCTAAATATCTAAATAAGAATAGAAAATAAAGCAATTGTTACTAAAGGAGATGGGTTAATAGTATTAATTCAAGAATAATGGTTGAAAAGAACGGATAAAGAAATTTGACTTAAAATATATCTTGAATAAATATCAGCTTCAAAAGATTGCCTTAAGGAAATGTAAATAGGCTATCCAAAAAACTACGTAGAGTATAAAATAAAATGCAAACAGAGCAAACTAGAGTAGAAGCCTTGGAAAAAAAGTTTGAGAGAGCTTAAGAAAATTGATTGCTTAGCGGCTTCACAATGCTTTTCTTGGCTCAAAAATCATTAAAGAATATCTTTCAAGTATGCGTGAGTAAAGAATAGTGTAGTCTTGGTGTATTGAAGGAATTAAATAGAGGACCTTTTTATAGTCTTAGAGAATGCTAAGAATAAACGGATTCAAAATAACTCAACTCAAAATGATTGAACAAACAACCCAGCTTTTGTTGTCATGCATAAAATTATGTACCAATGCATCGAGGGATAAAAGCATTATAAGAAAGGTTCAATGACTATGGTGTACTGTTATACAAAATTTTGTACCTATACTACTTTTGTTATGCACAAAACAAACGTTCAAATGACCAAGCTCAAATACCAACCATCGCATTACCAAAATACGTTGGATTAAGCATATCAGAAGTGTATACCGGTGAAGGAATAAGGGCACTGTTGTGTAATAATATTAAAGTGTTGATACATAACATTTATATCAGTGCAATAACAAAGAATAAAGATGCATAGATGCAAGGATGTAGGTAGGAACATGATCAAATAACAAAAGATCATGTGTAGTAGTGAAGGAACAAGTATACCACCAGTGCTCATGATTAATAGCATAAAAATTCTTACTATTCTTAATTGATGTGTTGGTGTATACTCAGGTGTACTGGTGCATATAGCATAAAATATCTTATACCGATATCCAACTTGGAAAAGAGTGTACTAAGGGCCATTAATAAATGGATATGATCCTAGTTAGGTGAAAAACATCCTTCTACCCTTAGTTAATTATGTTGTAGTATATATCATGTATAAAACAACTATCTAAAAAAATCACAATGATTGCAATTTATGTGTGATGTGTGTTTATTTTGCTTGAGTAAGTCCCAAAGTTGAACTCAAGGAGGTGATAACTTTTTTGCAAGTGACTTGATTCAATTAAGTTTATATTAATTTCAAGTGATATATAATTGAATTGTGGTTCAATCGAATTAAATGCAATGTGGTTTTCATGCAAATAACATACGTATTTATGTATATGCGAATGCAATGACACAATAATGCAGTTTTCAGAAATTTACTTTTAATTTTGCAAATATTAAATTGGTTTTAATTAACTAAATAAAAATAAGATAAAATGTGACACAGATTACAAAAATGAGAACTTTAATTATTTTTAAGTGTGATAAAAATAAGATAAGATAATGAAGTAGATACTTTTATGTTTTTGGTGATTTTGTGTCCATTTGCGTATTTTAGAAATAAAGGATTTAAATTAAAATAAACAAATAGAAATAAGTTTGGAAATTAGTTTTAAAAGAGAAATGGGGCTATTTTCGAAATTAGGTTTCTATGTGAATTAAAACCCGAAAAATCCTAAATGTTTTTCCATAGACCTTATTTAACAAGGAATCCACAACACATTTTTAGTATTTTTAGATCTAAAATGAATTAATTATGAATTACGCAAGGTTTGTGGAACTCTTGAATTTTAGTGATGTAAATGCAATATTTTTAAAAACAAAAAATACAAAATGATGTTACATGAAAAACGAAACTTACTCAATTTAAAAGAATTTTTAGAGTTCATATGTATAAATTTACAAACACGATAGACCTTGATTTTGTGTTTTTGAATTTTAAAGCCTAACAAACATTTGAATAAAAATCCTAACAAATCATATCATGTTGATCATCATCAAAGGACATGTAGGAGTATTTTTGTTTCTTGAAAGTAGTGCAATAATGCCTCTATAGAAAGCAAATAAATATATTCAAATTTAAATTTTATAGGTCACCTCACTCTATTTATAAACGTGGGACATATGCCAAAAGTTTACATATTTAATTAACCACAAAATTTGTTGCGACCACTTATTTTAAAAATATTAGTTCGAACTCTTGATATGAATATATAAAAAATATTCACATCAACTATGAATCTTGAAATAGGAAAAATAAGTCGTTATATTTTTATCGAGTCCTCTTTCAACTCTGTCTATGGAGAAATCTTATTTCTCAAGGCTACACTATCGGAATTGTACTAAACGATTTCACACTGATTGCAGTCTTGATCAATGACTTATTAATCAATATTTTAAAAGTTATATGGATCAAACTTTAGTGTAAAATTTATGATGATTTGCTAAAATATTTGAAAAAAGCCAAGTCTATGGGCACTCTCTACGTGTGAACCTTCGTCCAACGCCACGAACATTTGGCGGGTCTATAAGTATAAGTGCATAACTTCGAGAAATTATAATTATGTCAAAAATATTATTACAAATATGAGAGAAGAATAGCAACATTATATGCCACTAAATCATTCAAAATATGGAAGTTATAGCAAAAACAATATACGTGCAGATATGGAAATATGACCTTCTGTTCTTTGAACCCATACACAATTGGAATTATCCAAATAAGTCTGATACTACTGGAAGGAAGGTTTTATCTCCTACATCATAAGAACATAGAAAAATAAACTAAATTTATAATATAATGGGTTCATTGTATGAGTTCCAATGCAATCATATAACAAAAAATTGACTGTAAATGTGAAATCCAAACCATTTAGCAAGATAAAAGAGTACAGAAGAATGTCTTTGATGTGCGAGTCTCTAAAATAAGAGACATCCCGATTTAAGTTTGATACGGTGTAATCTTGCACTTAGAGGCACAATGATGACTCGTGGTACTTCCCTTGTAATTTATTCTCCACCAAGTTATCCAAGCCAAAAGAGATCTATAATGCTCTCTACCTTTTAACTTCATCTTTCAAATCAAGCCCTGCTCGAGCATGAAGCATGTAGATGAAGGTCAATCCTCTCGTAATTAGCTGAGCCTACAGAGAGTAGAGGAGAGGCTATATGGTGAACAACCAAGGGAATATATCATGGTGTATATAGGGAACACCCATGGGACTGGAAATAGTTTTTTTCTTCTATTTTCTCCTCTTCTTCTTAGGACTAGAGAGTACTCATTGAGATGGAATTGAATAAATGAGAAGAGTCCCCAATTCCTTTTCATATAGGCAATAAACATCCACGATGGACTCTAACTCGATCTGGATTGATGGTCACTAGAAAATGAGTAGAGAGAAGGTCTCTGTACTATGTCTCCCCGCTTATTTACACCTTCCAATTTCTTTATCGTTCGGATTTAATATATTTGTTTAAATAATAAAGTGAGAAAATAATTTCTCTTTCTCTCATCCAACCAACTCATATATACATCCATAAGAGAAGAAAACATTTTTTCTTTATTTATTTCATTAATAATTCATTTTTAAGTTGGATTTGGACCATGGTAGTTTTGAACTAAACTAAATTATTTATTTAATTGATTTCCACCAACCACCATTGGATAATTGTAAAATGATCCCACTAAATAATGAATCAAATCTATAACAAAATGTAAATATAATTTACATTTAATTAATGGACAATGTAAATCCAATTCCAATTGATATTAATTAATATATGAATCATATTCACATCTCCTAAAATAAATATAAAACATATTCATATAAATTACTATGGATCAATATTTACATCAACTAATTCGTTAATATTGTGAATCATATTCACATATTCTGATATTCCCGTATCAAACTATGAATAATAACGATAATTATTATCTTGATATTTAATCTCAATGTACGACTCTTAATCTAATTAGGATTCGTATGCATCATTCATAGATACCCGGAGATAATGTGAAGGAGATTTTGTAAATCATGTATACTGATTCGATGATTAGATTTACATTTATATCAGAGTTTAAACCACTTTTGTACAATTACAGTCAAATACTTTGCAAACTATTTCTCTGATTGACTTTGAATTCTTTTGAATCAATTTTCTATTCCTTGTATCTCGAAACTAGTTCTATGAATTGATATTTAATCTAATTAGATGTTATTCTTTACCCTTAAAGATGAATCACTAATATCTACTGGATTTCAGCAATCCCTCTGAAGGGAAGTATTACAATATACAATCTTTTATGTTCAAATCAACCTAGAGTATCCTCAATACTCTAGCATCCTACATAGTGGAAGACTTTGAATAAAATCAAAGTTGAAACCCATATTTTGTTGTCTCCTTCAAGGGTTTATCAATATATTTATCAATTGATCGTTGGGTGATAATGCCGACATATGCTTTACAAAAGCATATATTTAAATTCTTGAATTATTATATTGTTTCATAAACAAATTGACTGCCGATGGAATTCATTGTGACCTCAAGATCTCATGAGTAATCTCTGTCTCTCGATTCAGAAAGTATGAACCTATATTATTTCTCCGAGAGATCACATCTCATATTTCCTTATATGCATGTCATCTCGTCAGTATATAGACATTATCAAGAAACCTTTTAACCTTCCAAATATACATACTTGAGTATATAAATGTATACATGTTTCTGATGAAAAGATGTCTGATTGTTGTGATAGTATGCGCTACTTGTCTTTAGTATCTCAATCTCTTCAAGTTAACTCTTTAACTTAACTCATCTGACCGCTCTAAATCTCTATTCATAGAGGACATGCATCTAGAGTATTAGTCAGATATCAATCTTTAAAGAAGATTTAATCTCTTCTCAGACTAGAGATCCTTCTTGAATATCACTTAACTATGCCGGTTGTATCCATCATCTAATTATTTAGATATACAACTATGCATCAATGTCTATGATCTAAATGTTTAGATCGACAACTCTTATCGAGATGGTGCCATGGTAGAACACCCTAATTGTACTAAGGGATGTTGGACATGCGAGACCACGGTCGGCCGTTATGCAATAAATGTTATTGCGAATATCATTCCCTGATCTGAAATGAAGAATAGCTAATTTGCATAGTAGGTCCCTTAGTACAATTAGGGTTATGCACCATGTCCATCTAAATAATCGTACAACTATTGATTCAATTATTGAATCATAGAGCCCGGTGCTTGAATGAATATCTAAAGAGTTAGATTGAGGACTCACCGAGCACCGTCAAATGATTATTAAGAGATGATATCCATCCTGAGAAGGAGATGGAAATCCTTTCTCTGAAGGCTGGTATCTAGTTGACCTCTTGATGCAGGTCCTCTGCATAGGAATAGAGATTCAGAGATATTAGATAAGTTAGGTCAAAGAGTTGACTTAACAAGATCGAGATAACCAAAGACATATGTGGTATGCTGTCACGATATAGGCACACATCCTCTGACCAGAGACAGATGTTTTATTATATGTCTGAGTATGTACATTTGGCAGACCAATAGTTTGATGACCTAATCAAGGTCTATACACCGGCGCGCTGGTGTGCATGTAAGGGTATATGAGTAACATGATCTCTTAAAGGGATCATACATGTTCATTAATGAAATGGAAGACATGAGTGTTGGACATGCGAGCTCATGGCGAGCAATTATGCAATAAATGTTATTGCAATTCACTCCTTAATCTGAAATAAAATAACTAATTTGCATAATAGATTCCTTAGTACAATTAGGGTTATGTACCATAGCTATCTTAATGATCATACAGTTATTGATTCAATAATTGAATCATAGAGGCTGGTGCTTGGATGAATATCTAAAGAGTTAGATTGATGACTCATCAAGCACCGTCAAATGATTATTAAGATGTGATCTCTAGCCTGAGTAGGAGATGGCAATCCTTATCTCTAAAGGTTGATATCTGACCGACCTCTTGATGCAGGTCCTCTGCATAGTAATAGAGATTCAGAGGTGTCAGATTAGTTAGGTCAAAGAGTTGACTTAACGAGATTGAGATAAACAAAGTCCTATATCGTATGTTGTCACGATACATGCACGCATCTTCTGACCGGAGACAAATGTTTTACTATATGTCTGAGTATGTACATTTGGCAAACCAATAGGTTGATGACCTAACCAAGGTCAATACACCGACGTGCTGGTGTGCATGCAAGGGCATATGAGTAATACGATCTCTCAAAGGGATCATACATGTTCATTACTGAATCGGAAGACATGAGCTCCCTCATGAGATATTGGGAAGAATAAAATTCCATGCATGGTCATCTCGCTTTGGAATCTTGACTGAATTTGTAGATTTGATATATACTATTGGAAAGTATATGATAAAGACATAGGTATGATATATGCTTTTATAAAGTATATGATCGATACCAACTCCAGATGATTAAATGAGAAACTTACTGATAAAATCCTGAAGTGGATAGTATAAAGTTAATCTAATACTTCAGGTTTATTCTTGGTTTTCCATTATGCATGATGTACAGGTGTTGGGAATACCTAAGGATGATGTTATCATAAATGATTGTATAACCATTACGCTTCCATTCTTAGGGAGTGATGAAACGAGCCTGGATTTTAGTGACTCCTCTCAGTAGAGAAGTAATCTCATCTTGGTCCAAATGTTGGATATTGACCTGAATGTGATTCAGATGCAATGAGAAGATTAGATTTGCAGTCTTGATTTAATCAAGCATCTATGGGAGGCCCGAGATCTGGATTTGAGATGTGATCTCAATATCCAAGTCACTATACGTGGAACAATACAGTCGCCTTGTCCGGATCTCCAAGTATCCACGGAGAAAGCGCATTATCCTTGAAAGAGTTCATGGATAATTTCATTGTTGATATATGTATCCAAGCATCGAGAAAATTGATAATTAAATGTGATTTAATTATCATGGATAATATGAATTTGATTCATATTATAAGAAGAGCTATCTGAGATAATTAAATGTGATTTAATTATCAAAGATGTGAATAATGTGAATGTGATTTATATTATTTTGGTACATGAGAAAAGAGATCCAAGATGATTAAATGTGATTTAATTATCATAGATATGAATAATATGGATATCACTATCCATATTAATCATATATGTGTATATATATCATAAATGTGAATTATAATATATTAGAGAGAGCAAAATATAATTTATATTTGTTAATTAATTATTGATGTGAACTGGATTCACATTTGATGATTAATTAAAAAATAATTTACATTTTGTTTTGGATTGTGAATAAGATTCACATAATTTCAAAGGCATGATTAATATTTTCCATAAGATAATTTGGAATTATTTTTTGGTGAAAATATTGTCGACAAGAATCATACGAGATATCATGAGATAATGAGATCTCATGATATTTTGGGGATATTGACCCATTCCTCCCAAGAGGAGTGGACGGCTACAACTCTCCATGTGAAGAGGAGTAGCCGTCCCGTCTCTTTAGGGATGGGAGTTGGTCTTCTCATTATCCTATCTCTAGTCAAATGTGATTTAATTTAACATTAATTATATTGATTTATAAATATTAATTAATTTAAATTAAATCACTTATTGTTGTGTTTTTTACAACAACTTATTAGCCATTGAAAGAAACACAAATCAATCTCATCCATTGATTGTGTGTTGTCCATGGATTGGGATTCATGGATTCCCAAAACCCTATATAAGAAGAGGCACACATTTCTCTTCATGTGACATGATTAATGAATGCTCTCTCTCTCTTTCTATATACACACCCACACTCTATCTCTCTCATGTGACCGTCCATCATGGATGCCCTAGAGAGATTCTCCATCGCCGCAACGTCGTTGTTATGCTGCCCGATCGTTTGATCTCCGTCTACTTCGGCGTACCTTGCTCTTGAAGAAGATGCCATATATCGTTTGTCGAGATCAGGAGATCCGTGGCTTGGATCTTCAACATGAATTGCGAGAAGCACGTGTTTCATCAACATGCTCGCAAGCGTCTCCTCCGACGGATCGGACTTGAAACAGGAGGTCTCTTCGTTTAGAGACTCGATCGCAACCACACTTCAAGAGGTAATCCTATTACTTGTTTGTGGTTTAGATGAAATGATCATAGAAGTGTTCTTGGATCATGTGGTTTCATCACATGAAAAATTTTAATTTCCGCTGCCTCGAGCAACTAGTGCGACTAGTCGCTCCCAATCGCATACGATGCGATCTTTACGCTTCCGTGATGCGCTCGAGGATTCTTCCCATATCCTTCTAGCGGTATCAGAGTCAGGTTATCGAAGGTTTTGTATTAGATCCATGAACCTACGAGGATTTACGCTCGTTTGGGTTAGTGAATATTTTAGCAATTCAATTTTCGCATCCCTATCTTGTGATAAAATTTCGGTCCTGTTTAAAATGTTTAAACACATAATTTTAAAATGGATAATTTTTCATTAATTAAGGAAACAATAGTATTTGAGTTTGCGTAATTTGGATTTCATTTGCTCAAGATATGATCGTTTTATGGAACATATGACATGATTAAAAAGTTAATTACAGGTCCTAAATACCTAGAAATGTATAATTATTACTTTAGTTCTATTTTAAATCAAATTGGTGAACAAAATAAATTTAGTTTGTATTAATTGGATTTAAATTTATTGAGTTATGTTTATTCTAGTGAGTAGGGGTGACTGCTGGAAATTAACAAACTTGATCATGAACCTTTTGATTGTCATTCAAATAAATTTAGAGAAATTAATTGTTAATTTTTTGAAATGATTATTGATAAATATTTGTGAAATATTTAAAGATGATAATTATTTCCTTGAATGACATCATGTTAACCAAAATGATAAGATAGTTGATCTTGATCACAATTGGTTAATATGAAATTTCCAACAAACATTATTTTCATGAAAACTCTAGTTTATCCTACAATAGTTGTAGGATTACTTTTACATGCAAAATCTTGTTGCTTGAATAGGATTGGGGATTTGTTTAACAAATCTCCTTATAATATTATCAAAATGGTTTTGATGAATATTATATGGTATAACTTCGATTGAAAAACCAATGAACATCTCAAGTACAAAGTGATTGACTCGGCATTGTTTTTTCCCGAGGCGGATATGGTGCCTAGTCGGGGAGCGTTGGGGTAGCAGGTTGCACCGTATGTGGTCTGCCCCATTCCCGTCGGTACTGGCCATGACAACAGGTAGAGAATGAATGATGCTTGAGAGGTCATAATCTATTTTCTAATTATTAAAATTCGAACAATACATATTTGAGATAGTACCGTAATTCAAGTAACAATTAAGAATGTTTGTTGGATATTAATTGGATCATTAATTTAATATGATTAGATTAATTAGAATCCAATTAAAACTAAACACTCTATTATGAATAGAGATGTTATTTCCCTGGGAAGAATTAACCGTAATAAATATGATTCATAATGATTAATTAGAAATTGAATATGATATGGAGGATCACATAAGTGACATCCATAGTCTTCCATCATGGCGAAGGGTTCTGTCGTCAAATATTGTATGTAGGAGACGCCTGTCCGAAGTGACAGCTCCTGCATACAATCCATTTAGATCGGGCTCTTCGCTACTCGAAAGAGTAAGGCCGTACATGTAGTGACCCCAATATCGGGTCCTCATATTATTGGGGCGATATTGTATTGCGTATAGTGAGTATTAAGCATGTTGACGGTTGGTTCAATTAATGACAGGTCACCATCACTTTAGGGGTGGTGGGTCCGGGTATTAAAGACCGAATTGGGAAATGCAAGTTGGACTTGCAAGGTGGAAGTGGTTCCCGCTTCCTTTTATCCATGTTACAAGTTCTCATATTATTGGGATGTAACCAAGATAAGGAAGGAGATCCCAGATCTTGCTGATATATAATGGTTAGTATATCTGTTACATTGAAAGTGATTAAGAGAATGAAATTTCATTGATGACAAGGCAAGACAACTTTGATATAAAAATTCCTAAATCAAAGTGAAATATGTGTATATATATAGATATATATACACTTATGCAAATTTTTTATTTCAGATAATCCTTCATTAAACCCACTCAATTTTATACTCAATAATAACCAGTAAAATATCATGGATTGGACTCATGATCCAGATATTGTACTTGCTGTTGGACACATAATGTATGTGGTTATAATGTGCAAGTTTCCTCATATTAATGAGGAATGACAATTAGATAGACAATAGATCTACAACCCTAGGGTTTGTATGTCTTTGTAGTCTTGATCTCCTCGAATGTACTTTGGAAGTGACATGTTGATAATGATCGCAATTATAAAATTAATCCTTATAAAACCCTAAGAAGATGTTCTGGCATACATATGTGCTCTCGACATTTTAATCATGAATGACATGGTTCACTGCATCACGCAGAATGGTAGCTCTATAAGAGATGATATATTCAAAATGTTTGAATACCTACCTGAACCTATGTTTTAAGAGTTTAGATGGATATAGATACGATGAGTGTCATCATTTTTCTGTCTATACTCTAGTCATTCATGAAGCTTCATAATATTCATATTGTATGAATTTAATGAAGCATGTATAAATGTTGAAGTTCTCTTAATTGAAATCTTTTGAATTCAACATAAGAGATTCTTTGTCCTGAACAATGGTTGTTTATAGATGAAAAGAGCACAGTGGAAGCGTGGATCATACCCATGTGAGAAGGAAAGTTAAAGAGTTGATTGTACTTCTGTGACTTCCATATGACATCCAAAGAGTTGGATGAATGCCAATACTGCAATAAGTTGATGTGTTGATAATATGACTATTAAGTCTGTCTAAAATCCTTAGTGAAGGACTCTGGTAGAGCATCAAAATAATCTACATATAATCTTTGACTTTGACTTACTTATTTCATAAGATAAAGTCTGATAATTGTATCCCAATCTTCTAATGACACTTGCAATTGGTTGCATATATATTAGAAGATTAGAAATTTGATCTTAAGGTTTAATAGTCATCTACATGGATATTAATGTATTCGAAGAATGTTCAATACACCCTTCTCTTGGGAAAGGTGTAAGATGTCAAGGTATTCAGGATCTCATACATATTGATGTATGAGAATCATCTATATCATAGTAAACATGATGGATATGTGATATCTATTGATGATTATGTATGATTTGAGATTTCTTCTCTTCACCTAAGAAAACTTTGAAATGTTCAAAGATTTCATAATTTTGGTTTAGAACCAAATTTTGAAGAATAATGAAATGAATTTGATCTAACCTAGGTAGCTTATACCTGTTAGATAAATTCAAAGAATACCCTTATGAAGATATGAATATCATTTCTATCTCAATCCTCCTAACATACCTAAACTCAATAGAGTTGTAGGGAGATACAATTGGATCAATGATGAATTTTAGCATAATTTCCTCTTAGTTTCCTGGTATATATGTAGTGGAGACTATATTATATATCCTTAATAAGATTCCATGCAAGTAAGCTGGAATCGAGCACTAGAGAGTGCTACCTCATTAGGAAAATAAAGGATGGTATTGAATACCTACTTTATGACCTTGAGATTCTTAAAAGATCTCATCTCTGAGAATATGATTCTTAGAGGATTGAGACTCTAGAGAATCAAGATGGAAAATGAAGTAAAGGAACTCAATGAATCTTGAGATGATAATGAGGCTCCTGAAATTAGAAACCAAAAGGACAATTAAAGATAAAACATTAATACCTCTTCACATGAATTTGAGGATGTATTCCATGTGTCAGTTATGTCTGACAATGATCTAACTTCATATGATGAAGTATCTAAAGATCATAACATGGACATATTGATGTTAGAAGTAAACTCTAAATGTAGACTTCATATACAAGTGTTGTATATGGACCCTCAAGGATCCACCTATAAGGGTAAGACCCGTTAAGATGTAAATACATCTTTAAGAGAAAGAGGGAACCTGATGAGAAGGTAGTGACCTTCAAAGCACGATTCGTATTCACATGATACACACAGAAAGAAGATATCCTTGCAATAAGACTTGCTTTCTTGTGACCATGCTTAACCCATCAGACTATTGTTGACTATAGCTACACAACTTGACTTTGACATCTTCGAGATGGAAGTCAAGATTGCATTCCTCTATGAATACCTCTCAAAGGATATTCATAAGTAGTAGCCCCAGGGCTTCATGGTTGAGGAAAGCAAGGTGTGCAATTTGAATAACTCCATCTATGGACTCAAATAAGCTTCTTGTAGTTGGAACATAAGATTTGATGAAATTATAAATGTTATGATTTCAAATAGAATCTTGTTGAACCATGTGAAGCTTAGTGGGAGTACCAATGTGTTCATCGTGCTAAATGTAGATAATATCCTAATCATTGATAATGATATAAGGATAATAATAAGTGTTTTATGATCTGGCTATTTCATACCTTGAGATATGATCTTGAGGATACCTCTTAGATCTTAGTTCTGAAATTGTTCAGAAGCAAAAAGAAGAGAGAGAAGTGTGACTGTCACATTATTGGTACATCCTGGATATATTCTATCCAAGGAAGACTCCTTTCTCTTAAGATTTGGTACTGACCAATCTGAAAGGATAACATATCAAGTGTTGATGATGCTAAAACTTCTTGCCCTTGTGCATTGGTTGCTAGAAGCCTGGTATGTGCTAGATATGTATAAAAAGCCAGATGTCTGCCATGCAGTGGGAGTAGTATACTGTTGCTAATCCTACTATGGAGATAAAAAACTTAGTTGCAGTAATAAAAGAATATCTTCAAAGATGACAAGACTTAGAGAGTATGATCCCAAAGTCTCATCACCAAGAACCAAAGACTTTATAGATAGTGATCTAAAAGGTCTTAACTGCAGATACCATAAGATATAGAGATCTCTGGGGAAAAGGGTATTCTGATAATTAAAATCACATACTGGTTATAACGATTGTTGAGTTGAAGTGTCAAAGATATTATGACTGCCTCAATATTGAGTATTGGTTGCAAAAGATGCAACACTCGCATTGGATGCGAGCACTGTTACTGAGGGATATGCAAGTGTCGTAAAAGGACTTGGCATAGTCTCTTGGGAACAGAGTGACTGATCAGCTTACCTAGCTAAATTAAATAGCCTTTGATTGTCACATGAGTAAGGGTTTAACTAATTAGCCCATTAATGGCTCTTTGGGCTAGTGGGAGATTGTTGGACATGCGAGCCCATGGTGAGCCATTATGCAATAAATGTTATTGCAATTCACTCCTTAATCTGAAATGAAGAATAACTAATTTGCATTATAGGTCCCTTAGTACAATTAGAGTTATGTACCATGGCCATCTTAATGATCATACAACTGTTGATTCAATAATTGAATCATAGAGGCTGGTGTTTGGATGAATATCTAAAGAGTTAGATTGATGACTCATCAAGCACCGTCAAATGATTGTTAAGAGATGATCTCCAGCTTGAGTAGAAGATGGCAATCCTTTCTTACATAGGCTTATATATGACCGACCTCTTGATGCAGGTCCTGTACATAGAAATAGAGATTCGAAGGTGTCAAATTAGTTAAGTCAAAGAGTTGACTAAACGAGATCGAGATAACCAAAGTCCTATATCGTATGTTGTCACGATACATGCACACATTCTATGACCGAAGACAGATGTGTTATTGTATGTCTGAGTATGTATGTTTGGAAGACCAATAGGTTGATGACCTAACCAAGGTCTATATACCGGCATACTGGTGTGCATGCAACGACATATGAGTAATACAATCTCTCAAAGGGATCATACATGTTCATTACTGAACCAGAAGACATGAGCTCACTAATGAGATATTAAGAAGAATCAAATTCCGTGTACGGTCATCTCGCTTTGGAAGCTTGACTGAATTTGTAGGTTTGATATATACTTTTGGAAAGTATATGATCGAGACCTAGGTATGATATATGATTTTGGAAAGTATATGATCGATACCAACTCCCAATGATTAAATGAGAAACTTACTGATAAAACCCTAAAGTAGACAGTATAAAGTTGATCTAATACTTCAGGTTTATTCTGAGTCTTCCATTATGCATGATGTACAGGTGTTGGGAATACCTAAGGATGATGTTATCATAAATTATTGTATAACCATTACGCTTCCATTCTTAGGGAGTGATGAAACGATTCTGGATTTTAGTGACTCCTCTCAGAAGAGAAGTAATCTCATCTTGTTCCAAATGTTTGATATTGACCTGAATGTGATTCAGATGCAATGAGAAGATTAGATTTACGGTCTTGATTTAATCAAGCATCTATGGGAGGCCCGAGATCTGGATTTGAGATGTGATCTCAATATCCAAGTCACTATACGTGGAACAATACAATCCCCCTGTCCTTATCTCCAAGTATCCATAGAGAAAGCACATTATCCTTGAAAGAGTTCATGGATAATTTCATTGTTGATGTATGTATCCAAGCATCGAGAAAATTGATAATTAAATGTGATTTAATTATCATGGATCATATAAATTTGATTCATATTATAAGGAGTGCTATCTGAGATAATTAAATGTGATTTAATTATCAAAGATATGAATAACGTGAATGTGATTTATATTATTTTGGCACATGAGAAAAGATATCCAAGATGATTAAATGTGATTTAATTATCTTGGATATGAATAATATGGATATCACTATCCATATTAATCATATATATATATATATATATATATCATAAATGTGAATTATAATATATTAGAGAGATCATATTATAATTTATATTTGTTAATTAATTATTGATGTGAATTGGATTCACATTTGATGATTAATTAAAATATAATTTACATTTTGTTTTGGGTTGTGAATAACATTCACATAATTTCAAAGGCATGATTAATATTTTCCATAAGATAATTTGGAATTATTTTTTGGTGAAAATATTGTCGACAAGAGTCATAGGAGATATCATGAGATAATGAGATCTCATGATATTTTGGGGAGATTGACCCATTCCTCCCAAGAGGAGTGGACGGCTACAACTCTCCATGTGGAGAGGAGTAGCCGTCCCGTCTCTTTAGGGATGGGAGTTGGTCTTCTCATTATCCTATCTCTAGTCAAATGTGATTTAATTTAAGATTAATTATATTGATTTATCAATATTAATTAATTTAAATTAAATCACTTGTTATTGTGTTTTTTACAACAACTTATTAGCCATTGAAAGAAACACAAATCAATCTCATCCATTGATTGTGTGTTGTCCATGGATTGGGATCCATGGATTCCCAAAACCCTATATAAGAAGAGGCACACATTTCTCTTCATGTGACATGATTAATGAATGCTCTCTCTCTCTCTCTTTCTATATACACACCCACACTCTATCTCTCTCATGTGACCGTCCATCATGGATGCCCTAGAGAGATTCTCCTTCGCTGCAGCGTCGTCGTTATGCTGCCCGATCATTTGCTCGTGGATCTCCGTCTACTTCGGCGTGCCTTTCTCTTGAAGAATACGTCATATCTCGTTTGTCGGGATCAGGAGATCCGTGGCTTGGATCTTTAACATGAATTGCGAGAAGTACGTGTTTCATCAACATGCTCGCAAGCGTCTCCTCCGACGGATAGGATTTGAGACAGGAGGTCTCTTCATTTAGAGACTCGATCGCAACCACGCTTCAAGAGGTTTAGATGAAATGATCAGAGAAGTGTTCTTGGATCATGTGGTTTCATCACATGAAAAATTTTAATTTCCGCTGCCTCGAGCAACTAGTGCGACTAGTCGCTCCCAATCGCGTACGATGCGATCATTACGCTTCCATTATGCGCTCAAGGATTCTTCCCATATCCTTCTAGAGGTATCAGAGTCAGGTTATCGAAGGTTTTGGATTAGATCCATGAACCTACGAGGATTTACGCTCGTTTGGTTTGTGAAGATTTTAGCAATTCAATTTTCGCAGCCCTGTCTTGTGATAAAATTTTGATCCTGTTTAAAATGTTTAAACACGAAATTTTAAAATGGATAATTTTATTCATTAATTAAGGAAACAGTAGGATTTGAGTTTGCGTAATTTGGATTTGGTTTGCTCAAGATATGATCGTTTTATTGAACATATATCCACTGTTTCGGGGATGGTAGTTAGTGACGTAATTAAAGTGTTAATTACAAGTCCTAAACACCTAGAAATGTATAATTATCACTTTAGTTCTGTTTTAAATAAAAATAGTGAACATAATAAATTTAGTTTGCATTAATTGGATTTAAATTTATCTAATTATATTTATTTTAGTGAGTAGGGGTGACTGATGGAAATTAACAAACTTGATCATGAACCTTGTGATTGTCATTCAAATAAATTAAGAGAAATTAATTGTTAATTTTCTGAAATGATTATTGATAAATATTTTTGAAATACTTAAAGATGAATATTATTTCCTTGAATGGCATCACGTTAACCAAAATGATAAGATAGTTGATCTTGATCACAATTGGTTAATATGAAATTTCCAACAAACATTATTTTCATGAAAACTCTAGTTTATCCTACAATAGTTGTTGGACAACTTTTACATGTAAAATCTTGTTGCTTGAATAGGATTGGGGATTTGTTTAGCAAATCTCCTTATAATATTATCAAAATGGTTTTGATGAATATTATATGGTATAACTTTGGTTGAAAAACCGGTGAACATCTCAAGTACAAAGTGATTGACTCAGCATTCTTTTTTCCAGAGGCTGATATGGTGCTTAGTCGGGGAGCGTTGGGGTAGCAGGTTGAACCGTATGTGGTCTGCCCCATTCCTGTCGGTATTGGCTATGACAACGGGTAGAGAATAAATGATGCTTGAGAGATCATAATGTATTTTCTAATTATTAAAATTCGAATAAGATATATTTGAGATAATACCGTAATTCTAGTAACAATTAAGAATGTTTGTTGGATATTAATTGGATCATTAATTTAATATGATTAGATTAATTGGAATCCAATTAAAAATAAAACACTCTATTATGAGTAGACATGTTATTTCCCTAGGAAGAATTAATCGTAATGAATATGATTCATAATGATTAATTAGAATTAGAATATGATATGGAGGATCACATAAGTGACATCCATGGTCTACCGTCATGGCGAAGGGTTCCGTCGCCAAATATTGTATGTAGGAGATGCATGTCTGAAGTGACAGCTCTTGCATACAATCCATTTGGATCGGGCTCTTCGCTTATCGAAAGAGTAAGGCCGTACAAGTAGCGACCCCAATATCGGGTCCTCATATTATTGGGGCGATATTGTATTGCGTATAGCGAGTATTAAGCATGTTGACGGTTGGTTCAATTAACGACAGGTCAACATCACCTGAGGGGTCGTGGGTCCGGATATTAATGACCGAATTGGGAAATGCAAGTTGGACTTGCAAGGTGGAAGTGGTTCCCGCTTCTTTTTATCCAAGTTACAGGTTCTCATATTATTGGATGTAACCAAGATAAGGAAGGAGATCCCAGATCTTGCTGAGATATAATGGTTAGTATATCTCTTACATTGAAAGTGATTAAGGGAATGAAATTTCATTGATGACAAGGCAAGACAACTTTGATATAAAAATTCCTAAATCAAAGTTAAATATGTGTATATATATAGATATATATACACTTATGCAAATTTTTTATTTCAGATTATCCTTCATTAAACCCGCTCAATTTTATACTCAATAATAACCAGTAAAATATAATGGATTGGACTCATGATCCAGATATTGTACTTGCAGTTGGACACATAATGTATGTGGTTATAATGTGCAAGTTTCCTCATATTAATGAGGAATGACAATTAGATAGACAATAGATCTACAACCCTAGGGTTTGTATGTCTTTGTAGTCTTGATCTCCTCGAATGTACTTTGGAAGTGACATGTTGATAATGATCGCAATTATCAAATTAATCCTTATAAAACCCTAAGAAGATGTTCTGTCATACATATGTCCTCACGACATTTTAATCATGAATGACATGGTTCACTGCATTATGCAGAATGGTAGCTCTATAAGAGATGATGTATTCAAAATGTTAGAATACCTACCTGATCCTATGTTTTAAGAGTTTAGATGGATATAGATACGATGAATGTCATCATTCTTCTGTCTATACTCTAGTCATTCATGAAGCTTCATAATATTCATATTATATGAATTTAATGAAACATGTATAAATGTTGAACTGCTCTTATATTAAAATCGTTTGAACTCAACATAAGAGATTCTTTTTCTTGAACAATGGTTTTTTATAGATGAAAAGAGCACAGTGGAAGCGTGGGTCGGACCCGTGTGAGTATGAAAGTCAAAGAGTTGATTATACTTCTGTGACTTCCATATGACATCCAAAGAGTTGGATGAATGCCAATACTGCAATAAGTTGATGTGTTGATAGTATGACTATTAAGTCTGTCTAAAATCCTTAGTGAAGGACTCAGATAGAGCATCAAAATAATCTACATATAATCTTTGACTTTGACTTACTTATTTCATAAGATAAAGTCTGATAATTGTATCCCAATCTTCTAATGACACTTGCAATTGGTTGCATATATATTAGAAGATTAGAAATTTGATCTTATGGTTTAATAGTCATCTATATGGATATTGATGTAATAGTTGCAGCAATCTCTGTTGGATAGATAGACTTCATATTCTCAGTGGGAGAGACCTTAGTCTTAGAGAATGTCTCTATGACCTACATATTAGAATACACTCATAGTTTGTTTCTAAATGTTGGAAATAAACATGAATTCTAAGATAGAACTATCATACAGAGTTATGATGGATATATTTCACATAGTAATCTAACATCTACTGGACTCCACAAAATTAGAAATTTAATGAATGGTTCATTAAGATTTCTAATACTGAAAATTAAAACTTTATAAGATCAATATGAGGATGAAGATCATTTGACAATGATTTGGCATCAAGTTTTGGACATATGTCTATTGTTGAGATAAATAGACTAGTACGATATGAAACTTCAGAATGTCTAAAATTTCAAATCTTACATACTTGTGAATATTATATTCGAAGAATGCTCCATACACCCTTCTCTTGGGAAAGGTGTAAGATGTCAAGGTATTCAGGATCTCATACGTATTTATGCATGAGAATCATCTATATCATAGTAAACATTATGGATATGTGATATCTATTGATGATTATGTATGATATGAGATTTCTTCTCTTCACCTAAGAAAACTTTGAAATGTTCAAAGATTTCATAATTTTGGTTTAGAACCAAATTTTGAAGAATGATGAAATGAATTTGATCTAACCTAGGTAGCTTATACCTGTTAGATAAATTCAAAGAATACCTTATGAAGATATGAATATCATTTCTATCTCAAACCTCCTAACATACCTAAACTCAATAGAGTTGTAGGGAGATAAAATTGGATCATATGTGACATGATTTGATCAATGATGAATTTTAGCCTAATTTCCTCTTAGTTTCCTGGTATATATGTAGTGGAGACTACGTTATATATCCTTAATAAGATTCCATGAAAGTAAGCTGGAATTGAGCACTAGAGAGTGCTACTTCAATAGGAAAATAAAGGATGGTATTGAATACCTACTTCATGACCTTGAGATTCTTAAAAGATCTCATCTCTGAGAATATGATTCTTTGAGGATTGAGACTCTTGATAATCAAGATGAAAATGAAGTAAAGGAACTCAACGAATCTTGAGATGATAATGAGGCTCCTGAAATTAGAAACCAAAAGGACAATTAAAGATAAAACACTAATACCTCTTCAAATGAATTTGAGGATGTATTCCATGTGTCAGTTAAGTCTGACAATGATCTAACTTCATATGATGAAGTCTCTAAAGATCATGACATGGAGAGATGGATGTTAGCAGTAAAGTCTAAATGTATACTTCATATACAAGTGTTGTATATGGAACCTCAAGGATCCACCTATAAGGGTAAGACCCGTTAAGATGTAAATGGATCTTTAAGAGAAAGAGGGAACCTGATGAGAAGGTAGAGACCTTCAAAGCACGGTTCGTATTCACAAGATACACACAGAAAGAAGACATCCTTGCAATGAGACTTGCTTTCTTGTGACCATGCTTAAACCCATCGGACTATTGCTGACTATAGCTACACAATTTGACTTTGACATCTTTGAGATGGAAGTCAAGATTGCATTCCTCTATGAATACCTCTCCAAGGATATTCATAAGTAGTAGCCCCAAGGCTTCATGATTGAGGAAAGCAAGGTGTGCAATTTGAATAACTCCATCTATGGACTCAAATAAGCTTCTTGTAGTTGGAACATAAGATTTGATGAAATTATAAATGTTATGATTTCAAATAGAATCTTGTTGAACCATGTGAAGCTTAGTGGGAGTACCAATGTGTTCATCGTGCTAAGTGTAGATAATATCCTAATCATTTAGAATGATATAAGGATAATAATAAGTGTTTTATGATCTATTTCATACCTTGAGATATGATCTCGAGGATACCTCTTAGATCTTAGTTCTGAAATTGTTCAGAAGCAAAAAGAAGAGAGAGAATTGTGATTGCCACATTATTGGTACATCCTGATACCTCTTAGATCTTAGTTCTGAAATTGTTCAGAAGCAAAAAGAAGAGAGAGAATTGTGATTGCCACATTATTGGTACATCCTGGATATATTCTATCCAAGGAAGACTCATTTCCCTTAAGATTTGGTACTGACCAACCTGAAAGGATATCATATCAAGTGTTGATGATGCTAAAACTGCTTGCCCTTGTGCATCGGTTTCTAGAAGCCTGGTATGTGCTAGATATGTGTAAAAATCCAGATGTCTGCCATGCAGTGGGAGTAGTAAACTGTTGCTAATCCTACTATGGAGATAAAATACTTAGTTGCAGTAATAAACAAATATCTTCAAAGATGACAAGACTTAGAGATTATGATCCCAAAGTCTCCTAATCAAGAACCAGACTTTATAGATAGTGATCTAAAAGGTCTTAACTGCAGATACCTTAAGAGATAGAGATCTCTGGGGAAAAGGGTATTCTGATAATTGAAATTACATACTGGTTATAACGATTGTTGAGTTGAAGTGTCAAAGTCATTATGACTGCCTCAATATTGAGTATTGGTTGCAAAAGATGCAACATTCGCATTGGATGCGAGCACTGTTACTGAGGGATATGCATGTGCCATAAAAGGACTTGGCATAGTCTCTTGGGAACAGAGTGACTGATCAGCTTACCTAGCTATATTAAATAGCCTCTGATTGTCACATGAGTGTGGGTTTAACTGATTAGCCGATTAATGGCTCTTTGGACTAGTGGAAGATTGTTGGACATGCGAGCCCAAGGCGAGCCATTATGCAAAAAATGTTAGCAATTCACTCCTTAATCTGAAATAAAGAATAACTAATTTGCATAATAGGTCCCTTAGTACAATTAGGGTTATGTACCATGGCCATCTTAATGATCATACAACTGTTGATTCAATAATTTAATCATAGAGGATGGTGCTTGGATGAATATCTAAAGAGTTAGATTGAGGACTCATCAAGCACCGTCAAATGATTGTTAAGAGATGATCTCCAACTTAAGTAGGAGATGGCAATCCTTTCTCATGTAGGCTGATATATGACCGATCTCTTGATGCAGGTCCTGTACATAGAAATAGAGATTCGAAGGTGTCAAATTAGTTAAGTCAAAGAGTTGACTTAACGAGATCAAGATAACCAAAGTCCTATATCGTATGTTGTCACGATACAGGCACGCATCCTCTGACCGGAGACAGATGTGGTATTATATGTCTGAGAATGTATGTTTGGTAGACCAATATGTTGATGACCTAACCAATGTCTATACACCGACGTACTGGTGTGCATGCAAGGGCATATGAGTAATACAATTTCTCAAAGGGATCATACAGGTTCATTACTGAACCGGAAGACATGAGCTCACTCATGAGATATTAGGAAGAATCAAATTCCATGCACGGTCGTCTCGCTTTGGAAGCTTGACTGAATTTGTAGGCTTGATATATACTTTTAGAAAGTATATGATCAAGACCTAGGTATGATATATGATTTTGGAAAGTATATGATCGATACCAACTCCCAATGATTAAATGAGAAACTTACTGATAAAACCCTGAAGTAGACAGTATAAAGTTGATCTAATACTTCGGGTTTATTCCGAGTCTTCCAGTATGCATGATGTACAGGTCTTGGGAATACTTGAGGATGATGTGATCATAAACGATTGTATAATCCTGACGCTCCCATTCCTAGGGAGTGATGAAACATGTTTGGATTTTAGTGACTCCTCTTAGTAGAGAAGTAATCTGATCTTGGTCCAAATGTTGGACATTGATCTGAATGTAATTCAGATGCAATGAGAAGATTAGATTTGCGGTCTTGATTTAATCAAGCATCTATGGGAGGCCCGAGATCTGGATTTGAGATGTGATCTCAATATCCAAGTCATTATACGTGGAACAATACAATCGCCCCGTCCTTATCTACAAGTATTCGCGGAGAAAGTGCATTATCCTTGAAAGAGTTCATGGATAATTTCATTGTTGATATATGTATCCAAGCATCAAGAAAATTGATAATTAAATGTGATTTAATTATCATGGATAATATGAAATTGATTCGTATTATAAAGAGAGCTATCTGAGATAATTAAATGTGATTTAATTATCAAAGATGTGCATAATGTGAAAGTGATTCATATTATTTTGGCACATGAGAAAAGAGATCCAAGATGATTAAATGTTATTTAATTATCATGGATATGAACAATATGGATATCACTATCCATATTAATCATATATATATATATTATAAATGTGATTTATAATATATTAGAGATAGAATATTATAATTTATATTTGTTTATTAATTATTGATGTGAATTGGATTCACATTTGATGATTAATTAAAATATAATTTACATTTTGTTTTAGGTTGTGAATAAGATTCACATAATTTCAATGGCATGATTGCTATTTTCCATAAGATAATTTGAAATTATTTTTTGGTGAAAATATATTCGACAAGAGTCATAGGAGATACCATGAGATAATGAGATGTCATGATATTTTGGGGATATTGACCCATTCCTCCCAAGAGGAGTGGACGGCTACAACTCTCCATGTGGAGAGGAGTAGCCATCTCCTCTCTTTAGGGATGGGAGTTGGTCTTCTCATTATCTTGTCTCTAGTAAAATGTTATTTAATGTAAGATTAATTATATTGATTTATTAATATTAATTAATTTAAATTAAATCACTTGTTGTTGTATTTTTTACAACAACATCTTAGCTATAGAAAGAAATACAAATTAATCTCATCCATTGATTGTGTGTTGTCCATGGATTAGGATCCATGGATTCCCAAAACCCTATATAAGAAAAGGCACAAATTTCTCTTCATTTAACATGATTAATGAATGCTCTCTCTCTCTCTCTCTCTATATATATATATACACACACACACCCACTCTCTCTATCTCTCTCATGTGGTCGTCCATCATGGATGCTCTAGAGAGGTTCTCCATCGTCGTAGCGTCGTTGTTATGCTGTCCGATCGTTTGCTCGTGGATCTTCATCTACTTCAGCGTGCCTTGCTCGTGAAGAAGACGTCATATCTCGTTTGTCAAGATCAGGAGATCAGTGGCTTGGATCTTCAACATGAATTGCGAGAAGCACGCGTTTCATCAACATGTTTGCAAGCATCTCCTCCGACGGATCGGACTTGAGACATGAGATCTCTTTATTTAGAGACTTGATCGTAACCATGCTTCAAGATGTAATCCTATTACTTGTTTAGGTTTATATGAAATGATCCGAGAAATATTCTTGGATCATGTGGTTTCATCACATGAAAAATTTTAATTTCTGCTGCCTCGAGCAACTAGTGCGACTAGTCACTCCCGATCGCATACGATGTGATCATTACGCTTCCGTGATGCGCTTGAGGATTCTTCCCATATCTTTCAATGAGCTCACTCATGAGATATTGGAAAGAATCAAATTTCGTGCACGGTCGTCTCGCTTTGGAAGCTTTACAGAATTAGTAGGTTTGATATATACTTTTGGAAAGTATATGATGAAGACCTAGGTATGATATATTCTTTTGGAAAGTATATGATTGATACCGACTCCCAATAATAAAATGAGAAACTTACTGATAAAACCATGAAGTAGGCAGTGTAAAATTGATCTAATACTTAGGTTTATTCCGAGTCTTCCAGTATGTAGGATATAAAGGTATTGGGAATACCTGAGGGTGATGTGATCATAAATGATTGTATAACCATGGCGCTTCCATTCCTAGGGAGTGATGAAACGGGTCTGGATTTTAGTGACTACTCTCAGTAGAGGAGTAATCTGATCTTGGTCCAATCGTTGGACATTGATCGAATGTGATTCAGATGAAATGAGAAGATTAGATTTGCGGTCTTGATTTAATCAAGGATCTATGGGAGGCCCGAGATTTGGATTTGAGATATGATCTCATTATCCAAGTCACTATACGTAGAAAAATACAATCGCCCTGTCCTTATCTCCAAGTATCCGCAGAGAAAGCGTATTATCCTTGAAAGAGTTCAAGATAATTTCATTGTTGATATTATGTATCCGAGCATTGAGAAAACTGATAATTAAATATGATTTAATTATCATGAGTGACATGAATTTGATTCATATTATAAGGAGAGTTATTCTAGATAATTAAATGTGATTTAATTATCAAAGATGTGAATAATGTGAACGTGATTCATATTATCTGGGCACATGAGAATAGGGATCCAAGATGATTAAATGTGATTTAATTGTCATGGATATAAATAATGTGGATAACACTATACATATTAATCATATATATTATAAATATGATTTATAATATATAAGATAGAACTATTTATAATTTACATTTGTTAATTAAATGTTGATGTGAATTGGATTCACATTGGATAATTAATTGAAAATGTAATTTACATTTTATTTTGGGTTGTGAATGTGATTCACAAATTTACAATGGCAAGATTGCAATATTCTAAAAATTATTATGAATTATTTTTGTAGAATAATTTACGACAAGTATTGTAAAATCATCGAGATTTCAGAGGAATCTCAAAATCTCAACAAGATTTCAAGAGATTGCATGGAAATCCACCCTTCCATATTGGAAGGGTGTACGACCACCAATTCCAATATGTAAGTTGGTGGCCGTCCTCTCCAATATAGTAGAGTGAGATTTCCATCCTAAAATCTCCATGAAATCTTGATTTAATTTAGATGTAAATTATTTTAATCTAAATTGAATTAATTGTTGTTGTGTTTTTACCAACAACATCTTGGCCATTAAAAGAAACATAAATCAATATGAGCCATTAGATTTGTGTTGTCCATGGATTGAGAACCATGGATCCCAAAATATTATAAATAGAAGGGCACCCCTTGCTCTTCATAAGTTAGACAACATATGCTCTCTCTCTTTCTCTCTCTTTTCTCTCTACACATCTTCTCTCCCTCTCTCTCATATGGTTCCATCACCGCAACACCATCGTTATGCTGCCCGATCGTTTGCTTGTGGATCTCCATCTCCTTCGGCGTGCCTTGCTCGTGAAGAAGACGTCGTATCTCATTTGACAAGATCAGGAGATTCATCTCTTGGATCATCAACATGGATTGCGAGGAGCACACATTTCATGAGCACGCTCGCATGCATCTCCTCCGTCTGATCAGACTTGAGACAGGAGGTCTCTTCGTTTAGAAACTTGATCACAACCACGCTTCAAGAGGTAATGCTATTACTTGTTTGTGGTTTAGTCGAAATGACCCGAGAAGTGTTCTTGGATCATGTTGTTTCGTCGTATAATTTTTTTTATTTTCCGCTGCCTCGAGCAACTAGTGCGACTAGTCGCTCCCGATCGCTTACAATGAGATCCTCACGCTTCCATTATGCGCTTAAGGATCTCACCATATCCTTCAAGAGACTCTATAAGTGCAAACACAATTTGTTCTTCAATTTAGATATAAAACAATTCTCAGCAACCTTTATTGCATCATGGATCATCATGGGCTTACATTTCTAATAGGGTACTTGTGCTCTTCGATGAGCCAATCATAGCGATATCATGACAATGGGGTGGAAGAGTGTTAGGTCTTATATATAAGGAATCCCTAAAAGGGAAAGCTATGAGTGTGATATATTATTGGTCCAAAATGATGGTCAACCACAATGTCCTCTGCCCAAGGAATTACCATAAACCCTTAATCAACAAATTGTGATGAGTTTCAATGGTGATCTAGTAGCTGATAGGACAGAGCTTTAGTGAGAGGTAGTGGAGAGTGGAGGCTAGGTTAGAGGTTAATGTTTGGTGAATGGGATCTCTATCCCACTTATTAATAATAAAGGTAAAAATTAGAGTTAGTTCGAACCCTAATTAGATTTTAACCTATTAATAATATAACATGTATAACATGAGCTATGATGCTCCAATTCATGATTTCTTGGCCTAGTTGGAAAGATATCAACAATATGCACTTGACTTCACTTATTTTGTATGATTGGACTAATATATTTTTAAGTAGGAAGAAAACATATAATTTCATATCAAAAGTACTTGGAGGAAGTCGTAGTTTTGATATTATGTATATAAAAATCTAAAAGAGAATTAAACTTAAGTTGATCATAAAAATAATAAAGGAAGTTAGTTTAAAAAAATCAACACTAAGGTTAACATCATATCTTTGAGAAGGTACATGTATTTTGAGTGCATATTCTCTCCAGGTTTTCATGTTGCTTTTCATGTTGCCTCCTTGACATTCAAGATATAATAGAGAACTTTCACTAATATAACATACTTCCTTTAATTTTCTTAATCACCTGGTCTAAGATCGAAATAGGTGCCTCAGAGCAGGAAAGGTTTGTCTTAGTTTCGAGATCATCATAAGTAATCACATCTAAGATCTCTAGAGTAGCACCGCAAGATGGAATCATGGAAGACATTGCATACACATGATGAGGTGCATGGTAAAGGATACATCAAATACCACTTTCTTGTTTTGATCAATTTATTATATCAATTTGAAAAAAATTCGGTTTCAACATGTCCTTGACATAGAATCTTTAAATACCCCTAGCTGAAGATACCTTTAGGAAAATAAAATCATCGACCTTAAGTTATATATTACATCACTTCTACTCTCTATGACTTCATAGTGATATTTGGGCCCTTGTCACATCCTTTTTCCAACAAATGGTGTAGTACAAACATGATTATACAACATACAAAATAAGTCATGGCAATGTTATTATGGTAAGTATATGAAAAAACGATAAGGGGCTTGTGGTCCTTCTAGGATTCTTTTGACATTATTATGCAAGCATGGAAATGGGTCCTCCAAAATATGAATCATCTTCTTTAACTAGCCATTTGGAGTGAGAGATCGAGCTAAGATACAACACACTCCTCAAGTCTCATGAATTTTCACTAATAGCATGGTGTAAAAATAACAGTCTCTATCATACACAGCCTCCTTGGAGATCTTAGGCAAATGACTACACATGTTTGATCTCAATGCGCACTATACGAATGATTCTCCCCCTCTTCTATCTAGCTCTTGGAGAAGTCGATTGAGCATCAGCTATGTGGATCCCATCATCACATCCTAGGTTACTCTCGACATGGTGGTACACAAGATATATGTGGTTCAAATCATATCATGAGAAAGCAAAGAAGCTATCTTCTACTCAACTAATCAAAGCAACAAAATTCAATCATGGGTCTAGGATCTTTCCTTAAACAAACCTATCAACAACCCACCAATTATTTTATAGTTATTGAAATCTACGTACTTTTGCTAGGTAGATGCTTTCTTCCCCCAATATATGTATCATAGATAAGCGCCCAACATTTCGTGCAGAGCCCAAGAGGCATTCTTATGAGCGCATGCATATAGGAAGTTGAAGCAAAGCTGAAAACTATAACTAACCTTAGATCACGTTCTCTCATGGATAGGTAGTCAGACTAGGCTAGTGGTTGATGAATATGTGATTCATCACTCTAAAGTTGAAAATAGAACTTTGTTCTTGAACAATTAACTGCATATTTCCACTAATATTGCATAATTAACATTCATACATGCATAAATAATATCTGCATTTTACATTCATATTTGCATTAAATAAGAAGACCAATCCACTTGTAAAAATCACTTATTTTCATATATTTTATACTAACTCCAAATCCAATAAAATCACCTCTATAGTGTATAAATTACTCACACTAATAAAGGAAAAACATCAAAAAAATACTAACTTGTAATATTGACCAATAAAACCTAAGCCCTAGTTTGAGAATAAAAACCTTAAAATATGTATATATCTCTCTTACAATTACCGATTTAGGTCTACTCACTTTTAAAGTGTAATACATTCAAAGACATTCAAAATGATACCAATTTCATTAAAATCTGATATCAGATGTGAAACTTGGATTTTGGACCCCTATTTTATATTGTACTTATTGGCATTTTTACCCTTGTATTTTTTCCTTCATTTGGCCTCATCTCCCTTCTTAGTCAACATGAAACTTGTAGATCTCATCGAGATCTACAACTTTTATATTTTGAGTTTTACAAATTCGGCCATTTTCCCCATCTTTTGAGAGACTTTTCCTCTGAATAATCTGATTGGGACACGTGGCGCCTTCTGGTTGCGCCACGTGACCCGTATTCCAGCGTGCCACATGCCCTCTACCCACTGTCGTTAGATCGCCTCATCTTCCTTTCATCTCAACAGTTTCTTCCCCTAACTTATTTCCACCCTTCTATCGATACCCATGTCTTATTAACGCCGTTCGCCAACGTCCTTCTCTTCTTGTGCCACATGTCACACTTACAGCCGCACGATCGTCTCCAAGATGATTCCATCCCAGCCGCTCATTTCTGCTTCAAACATCACCGCTTTGATCAAGCCCCAGACTCCATCACAGCCGTCTGTTCCTGCCTTCATCTCCGCATGACATGTGTTGCACTCTCATCCATTGATCGCTCCTCCATCAATGAGATCGGGACCACACTTAAGCGCCCACCTCTTAGCCGTTGGATCACGAGATCCAACAGCCAAGAGGCTGTCGTCTACCTCCGAAACCCCCTCGCCCATGTCTCCCACTGCTCGCACGACCTTCTCCCTTTCCATTTTTTCCACTGCCTCGATTCTCCCCTCATCTCGCCAACCACCCTACGATGAAGCCCCAACATCCCCCATCCTCGCTCCCACCCACACGGTCCATGTTCTTCCTCCTTTCGCCCCATAACCTCCACTCAACTCAAGCCTCCCACCACTAGAAACCTAAGCTTCCCCTTTAAATATCCCCCCTCCACCGCTATTCCAAGCCATCCACCACTATTGCGTAAGAAGCGAGCGAGCTCCCATCAACTCCCCAGGTGACAACTGAGCTGGATTTGGTTGAGGGACAACCTCCTTCTCCCTAGGCAAGATCCAAGAGACGTACCCTACTGCCACAACGAGCTCTGAGCTTGCTATCCAAGCTCTGTGGCTGCTCGCTTCGGCCATTGCAAGGCAACAATCGAAGGAAGATCTTCCTCCACTCCTTCCAAGAGAACTCCTAGGTAAAAGCTTCTTCTTATTCTCTTCTTTTTCTTCTTTCTCCTCTACTTCCCATGTTTTCTTGTATTCCTTTTTATTGCTCCCCTCTATTCACTTAATCACACCCTCGATTCCACTTCATTGCCATTTCTTCCTTCTCCCGTCGAGATATCAATCCTGCCCCGAGCATCCCTCACTAATCTGGCTCCTCCGTCTTCGACAACTCCACAATTCATCCTCTTCATCAATCTCTTCGCTTCACCAACATCCGCCGGCCATGTGCCGGTCTCACCTCAAACACCCTGACTGTGCCTACTTCCCATAACCCTTGTAGACGACTCCGTTTCAACGATCCTTGGCCGAATATCGGCCGTTTGAGCGACATCGACTCCGCCCACCTCCGCGTTCCATTGCCAACGTCACAAACATGTAGGGACCACTCGATTTTTATCGAGCGGCTCAAAATCCATCAAGCCGAGCCTCGCCCCTGACCATAGCTTCGAGTTCGACCGAAGCTTCGAAGATTGCCACGTGAAGGTCGGACAAGAAGCAGCCGCCGAACTGACCTTGCATGTGAGGAAACATGCTAGGGAAATTTGCATTCACCTCCCTCGACATTTGGCATATCACATAAAGGTCCAACCTCGTAGCTCACGTGACCTGCATGTGTGAACGGTAGGAAATTTGCGCCCATGCCCCTAGGAACTCCAGAAATTACGAAGACGCTCTACTAGACAACATCATGTGAGGTGCTCGTGACTCCGTGGGTCATTTGCATCCATACCCTCATCAAAATAGGTAATTGCAATTTAGTCTTATCAGCATATTTATTTTTAATCAATTTTATTTTCTATATTGCATCCATAACCCTGTGTTAGCGTATTCATTTAAATATCCATTTAGCGTCATTTTGTCATTTCAAAAATTGCATATTATAGAACATTTTACACTTTATCATTGTGAATGCTTGTTATATTTTTGTGATCTTCAAGTTATTTAATGTAATTTTGTTAGTCCCACTGTTTTCCTTTAATTTATTATTAAATTGATTGATGCTCTAAAAATTGTGAAAAAAATCACAATATAGGTAGAGTTTGAATAGTTTTATCTTATGCCAAAAAATCAGACCATTTGCACGTAAATCGAGATCTAAATACATTAAGTGGTGTTTTGTCTAATCGATTTTTAATAAGTCAACGATTAATTATTTTTGGTATCTAGTAATTTTCATGGATTCATTTCACATAGAAGAATCTAGGATAATTTTAGTTTCTGAAAATAATTTAATTTGATATTTATTAAAATTAATTTTACGAAAACCACCCTGCATTCATATGTTATTCACAGTTAATTCATATAGAGTTGAAAAATTCCAAAAAAATTAGAGTAGCTTCATTTTAACATAATTGACATTAAGGCCAAGTATGAGAATTTTTGGAATTAATCTGATCATACTTTATATTTTAACCCTCGAATTTGGTCTGAATTGCATTGCATTTTTTGCATAAAAACCATAAAAAATTTCTCCTGAAAGCCTGCATCTGAATCGACTTTAAATTAATCTAAGGAGAAAGCTGCCTCCTTGAGTTCGACCTTGGGCTAGTCTAAGTAAAATAAAAAATACCGCTTGATATTAATTGTTATATAATTAATACGGTTTTGATTAACTCGAATTTATTCAACTACAATGATATGTTAATTTGATATTATTAAATGGATAAAATTTGGTTCTTTAATGGCACCGTTGCCAGAGAGGTAGGACTTATGTTAATTTCAAGAAAATTTAGATTTTAGGTTTTCCATCCCCATGTAGTCTGATTCTCAGTTTTCCTTTTGAATATTTTTTTCTGTCTATTTCAGCATTTGTTTATTCTGTGTCATTCTCTCTCTGAGCATCATTTATTTTGTGTGAGGATACGAGGCATCAGAGGCAATTCACCAGGCGAGCCAAAGAACCTACATCAATTTAAACTGAGTGGTTGTTGAGAGAACTTGTAAAAAAACTTTGCATTTACAACAGTTCCCATTTGGATTCCCGTACGTGTAAGTGAATAATAAAAAGAGTCTCCGTGTGTTGTGTGGATGCTTGATGTTAGATAGGACCTGCACTCGCAGCTCTTAGAGCTTTCTTAGGACTGTTTGTGCTCGTAACATCTAGGACTGCACTTCACCATTATTAAAAGATGCACTTAGACTGCAGAATTTAGCCAAATTTAACTTGTTCTTCACTCGCTAATAGAACTGCTTGTCTAGGAGCGGCTTTTATCGATTGCATTCATTTAGATAAATTTCAATTCTATCTTGTATCCCGCATATAGAGTGCGAGGATCACTGTAAGTCTTCTGAACTTGGCATACATCATTGTTTTATCATGCATCAGCTTTTCTCAACTCCTTCCCCTTGGTTTTCTAACTTAGAATTAAAGGAAATTGGGACTGGATAATTGGCATGCCTTGTATGTTGGACTAATTAAGTGGTCATCTAACTTAAAATCGGGTCTGCTAAACAAATTGATCAAAAAAATCAACATAAAATCAGAAATTCTGTTTGCGGGAGAATAACCCCGACCTTGATTTCAGTCTGAGTGAGGGTACAAAGTGTATGTGTATACACTAAGGCAGGGCCAAAATCCCCATTGTCCATATCACGTACCTCGATCCTAGCAAATATCATAGGACGAATTCTTATAGGTTCAACTGACTAGCTTTAAGTAACCTCCCCTTGTTTCAGCAGGTACATAGGGGCAAAGCAGCGATGCACTGCGACAAGATGCTAGTACCCCTTCGAGGTGAAGTTAAAAACCTTGCCAGCCTCTGCCTACTTCAGTAGGTAGATAGGGGTAGGTCCTTGAACTTCTCAGCTGCGTATAGGAGCGAAGAAAGGAAAGGGGTTGGTATCTTAGGCGATAGGTTAAATAGGAGAGACACATCCGGCTTCGAGCCGACTTCCCTATAGGCCACGTAATCCTTGCTATCTGCTTGAAAAATCACAATTAAATTCAACCTGATTAATTGGACCCAGCTTCGAGTCCTTCACCATGTTGAGTGTGAATTCATGGTTTGTGGTTCATTTGCTTGCTTTAGGTAGGAGTGAAATCCTATCTTTACACACTTGTGCTCCCGATTCATCTTTCTGCCGTCAAAGATGACTGACTAGGGGGATATTTACCCAAGATTCACATATTTTCATTGAACCCCTCACGAAGTTCATCTTCATCAGCCCAATCGCAACTTGGACCAACTCGAGGTCATGACCCTCTTGAGTTCGGGATCCTTCACTCTCAAGATGGTTACCCTCAAACCATTCCTTTCCTCTCCTCTCATATATCTAAGGAAGACCTTTGCCTCGGCGAGCACATCTTCATTCCTATATCTTCTTCTAATATAGACCACATTGTTGTATCAGGTGAAGAAGATCAACCCAAAACTAAGATGCCTCCTAAGAAAAACCCAGATGAAGAGGAACACAAAGATGATCCTATGCATCAAGTCCTTGCCCGTTTAGCTAGAGCCGAGTAGATGGATGCAGATCTTATGGCCAGGATGGGATAGGTGATTGAGGCGGGTGGAATTGACAGACCGATGGTAGATGCCTACAACCCAACTGAGAATGAGATACATAGTTGTCTTGTACCTGATGTACCCCCAGAAGCATTTGAGCTGAAGCCCCATTTCTTAGGTCTACTACTGAAGCTTAATGGAAATGCCATTAAAGAACCAAATGCTTTCTTGATATACTTTGAGCTCGTATGTAACAACCTTAATCTCCCAGGGGTTGGACAAGATTACATCAGGCTGAAGGCTACCTGTTTAACCCAAAAATCGGCGGTCTAATATGTCTCACACAAGGTCAAGACAAAGTCGTTGCGGCGACCGCGCAAAATCCGGATTAAAACAACAATTAACCCACAATAGATAAATCAAGTAATGAAAGTAAATGTGTAGAGTTAAAATTTATTATAACTCTACAACAAATATGTGTATAGGTGCAAGTATGTGTAGAGGTCGAACACAGGGAGCAGACATGTAGAACGAGGCAAAAAGCTCAAAATGTGAGTTTGATCAAATGTCTATCTATGCTATTTTTTGTGGCTTTTTAATTTTATGTTATTTTTAATTTTATTTTTAATTTTATATTTTTGTATTTTGATTTTTAAATTTACTGATTTTATATTTTCTTTATATTTTTGTATTTTCTTTTTCAATAATAGGACATATATACAATATAAGGAAAGAGAGGAATGAGTATTTATAAAAATAAGGAAAAATAGCCAAAAAGTAGGAAATAAAATGTTTTTGGTCTTTTTATATTTTTATACTGTTTTTTTGATTTTTGGGGATTTTTCAGAATATTTTTGGTATTTTTAAAAGTCCAAATACAAGAAAACAGTGAATAAAGGTGTTGTACGAAATTAAAATGGGAATGAAAAATAGTAAACAATAACAAAATTTTCCCAAATTAATTTTAAAATAAAGACAATAAAATAGAGAAACTACAGGAACTGAGTTTGCATTTTTAGGAATTTTCTAAGATTTTTTAGATTTTTATGAAGATTTTTAGGGTTTTCTAATTTTTAAGGTTTTTGTTTTGAATTTTTAAGTGGTTTTTGGACTGACACTAAAATACACTAAAATAGACCTTAGGTAATGGTTTTGGAATTTTGCAAGGATTTTTAATATTTTTTTGGTATTTTCTAATGCAAGAAGTAGCTAAAATGCATGTTTTTGACTCTAATAGATATTAAAATGCAATAAAAATGCAATGCAAAAATATGGCGTGAACAAGCAATGTAACAGGAGCTTATGCTATTTTTTTGGGAATTTTTAGGGTTTTAAAAGTGCATGCAATAATTAGAAATAACAAAAAGACACTACACAGTCAGGGGCATAAACGTAAATATAGAAAACTATGCGTGCAATTTGTCCACAAAATTTATAACTGAATATAAAACTTAATGGACCAAATATCAAATCCAAGACCCACAAGGGTGCCCTTGCAAAAGTACCAAGGTCACACGCGCAAGCAAGCGTGCCTGGCAGGGGCACAACTGTAAATAACAAAACCTCCGTGGGCTAGATTGCAAATACTTCAAAAATATTATACTAGATCTGAAAGTACTTGGACCAAGACGAAATAATTACACCCACGAGGGGTCTTATGCAAAAATGCCAAGGTCATGCGACTTGCACGCGACTTGGCAGGGACTAGATCAAGTAAAATTATTACAAAAGTTTTAACAAAGCAGATGAAAGCTTTAGTGCCTAATCGTAAATACAAAATCCGCAAGGGTAGACTGCAAAATTACCCATGCACATGGAACGATCCGACGACTGGTACCAATCCACTTGCCACGTGTCGATCGCTCGCGCTGCGATGCCCCTTCGCGTGTAAACGACTGCGATTAGATAGATCTGGACGGATCTGACGGCCGAGGATGGTGGAGATCCTACGGTTGCTGTACCACCTGGGAGCCCTTCACAATCCAACGACGGATTAGCAACGACGACAAACAGGGAGGAACTCCTCCGGAGCGAAATTCCTCCTGCCTTCCCGTGCCTCTCTGGTGGTCTTCTACGCCCCAAAATGGCCCTCGGATCTCTTGTGGTGGTCCTCTACTCGCTGGTGGCGGCAAAATTGGCCGACACCCCCCGGAGCTTCCCCACGACGTCGAGGAAGAGGGAGAGCTCCAGTTTGGTCCGACAACCTTCAAAATCGCTTCCAGACGAGCCCTTCAGGCACCTGCAAAATAGATGGTTACAGAGGTGCGCGGGCAAATTGCCGCACACCTCCTGGCGGTAAAAGAAGGTGAATGGGCGGAAACAAAGCTCGCCGGAGCAAGCTCTGACGAGGTGATGGTGGAAACGAAGGGTTTGTTCTCAGGCGAAATAGAATATAGGAAAGGGAAGCTAAGATTACCAGGAATGAAAACACGCAAGAAAAAGGAAATAAAAACACTAAACTCGAACCAAAATGGTGAGTGGGTACCTCGACGACCGTTTGTCCTGAGATGGGTGGAAGCACACCTTCAACCCGTCGAGCGACTCCCTAAGCAGCTGGAGGTGATGCTGTCACCACCACCGGTCCTGAGCGAGATGGAGGAGGTTCAAAACAGGGTCAACGAGCGTTCAAGGAAGGATGGAAGTTTTGGGTTTGGTTTTGAAGAATGGTCGGGGCGGCTCCAAGAACGAAGAATATCTGATGAATCTTGGGTCCAAAGGCCGATATAAGCTATGGGCGTGATTCATGGGTATTCGAGCAATAAGTTTGCAGAAGGCCTCGACCTCAAATGGTGAAAGATAAGACCTCGAAAAGTCCGCGAACAAGGGCGAAAACCAATATTCTGACAGGGAACAGGCTGGGGTCAGAGAGTTGACCCGAGGTTAACTCTTCAACCCCCCCAGTTGGTCCACGTGGACCAACTAGAAAAAAGTCTGAAAAAAGATTTGTAAAATCCTTTAAAAATAGAAAATGAATTAATTAATTTTAGTTTATTTAATAAAAAATGTTTATTATTTAATAAATTTTTTTATGATTATTTTTATTTATTTTTTCGAGGTGTAAAATTACAAGTTACCTTTTATACCCTTTATAGGTATCTATATCTATGTATTTTAATATTTCATTTTTATTTTGGATATTTAATTTATTTATATTTGTTTATTATTTTATAAATTTATAAAATATTTTTATACACTTAAAGATATTTTTAGTTTATTTTTCTGAAGTGTTTTGTACACTTAATAAAATGAAAGTATATACTATATAGGTTTGTGTATAGGTCCTATACCTATGTATAATATACAAGTATTTTAACTTTTGTCTCTTTTGTATTTTTTTCTGATTTTAATATACAAATATATTATAAGTAATATTTACAAAATAATAAAAATATAAAATTATAAAAATAATGAATGAATAATAAAATGAATATTTTAATCTGTACAAGTATATAATAGGGGTCCCAAACTCAACTTTCAAACCGTAGCTCCGCCAAATGCGAGACCACCACCATTAAATAGCTTATTTTACACTTTATGCAATTAAAGGTGAGTTTTCTGCATTTGGAGTTTTTATTTGTGAGATACGGGTGGGAAGTTGGGATTTTGGAATCTTATTCAGACCATAACTTTTTATCTGTACATTATTTTTGTGTGAAATAAATTTTGTATTTTTCTTTATTTAATTATCTACAACTTTCATATACAAAGTTTCTTTATTTGATGTATGAAAAGTGGAACTAAAAATAGGTCCCAAAATGAATAAAGAATGAATAAAAATAAAGGTACGTGGCCCTTATCTCCCCCTACTTTATTCCTTGTCGACCTAGCCATCTAGATGCCTAGGTCTCGAGGTTTCGGGTCATAAAATATTTACAATATTTTATTCTTTTTCTTTTCTTTTCTTTATTCTATAATTTTGGCTTTAAAAACCGCATTTTATACACTATTTACGCAATGATGCATGAATGCTAAAATGTCTAAATTAAGCCTATTTACACACATTTACTAGGGTTTTTAAGGCCAAAATGATAGAATAAAGATGATGAAATGTCGATTCATCATCCCCCTATACTTGCCTTTGCTAGTCCCTAGCAAACACTTATGCAATAAGTACAGAAAAGAGAAAACAAAGAAAAGAAAAAGAAGAAAATTGGATTAAGTTTAACAATCAAACTTGTCTTCACAAAATCAAAGTTTGGAGCTAAAGTCGGACCTTTGTAATTTTAGTGCGGGCGGAACCTTAATGAGAACTGGATTTGAAATCCAACAGCCTTCGAGAATCCCAAAACTCTGCTCAAGTCTCCTCAATAGCCAGGTCAGAAATATTTCAACTCATACGCAAACACTTATGACTATGAATCTGACTCGTACAATGTAAGTGATGGTGGCTCTCCCCAACTAGAATGACAAAGCGATTGACTTCTCCAATATGACAACCCAATGATTCCCCAATCCAACAACTCATTCCTCAAGGAGCAGGGAATTCCCTTCTACGTTCAAGTGGCAACCAACCCAAGAGGAGGGGGTGAAGAGAAGAATGGACAGTCGCCAGTGTAGCTACCTATCCTAGGATGCAAGACCAGTGTAGTCAAGTCATCCAGCTGCAGGCTCACATGATTTGACTTTGAAGCTCAAGCTTGCTTATTGACTTTAAACATATGTACACCCTGACAGGCATTTTTATTTTTGTACAGGCCTGTCCACGTTTTTGAAGTTTTTGCTTTTTGCATCTTTTTTTTTTTGAGTACTATATACATCAGCATTTACATAGGGAGCATTTCCTCTTGTGCCAGTAGACTATCCCTCTTTTGAAGCTTTATTGCAACCCACGATCTCCTATCCTCGAAACTCATCATCACTGGATGGGTTGGGGTGCACTTCCCTCCCTAGAGGAGGACAAGTGTTTCCACCTGTGTGCGTCTCATACCGGCAAATCCAACCCCCTCACCACTCCAACTGAGTTGAGCCAAGTGAAAGGTGCAAGTGTCCAAGTTAGGTCATTATCAACAAGAGTCGTGCGTGTGCTCCGAAATGCTCTACTTAGGTAGTCAAGAATCCATTGAACCAAGTCTCATGATCCTCAAAGAATTAAGTCAACTAGACCTGAAGTACCTCAATCCTCGTTCCTATAAGGTTCCTGTTAATTAGGTAGATTTAAGGTCCAACCAAGCTCCAATCTTCGGATTTTACTTAAACTGGTTCAACTATCAAACTCAATCCGAAAAATGCAAATGCCATGCAAATACTATGCAGAAAATATTTTTTGTGATGCAATTTCCAAGATTTTGAACTTTTTATGGGTTTTCGAAAAGATGATGATGCACATGCATTTTTTTGTATTTTTCAAAAAGATTTTTCAAATGTTTTTGGATTTTTAATTTTGCAAATGTTTTTGGGATTTTTGAAAACAAAAGATTTTGGCTAAAAATTAGGTACAAATATTTACACGGGGATGTATTTACATGAAGTGGATTTTAAGAATTTACAAGGGTAAGTGGTCGATTTTTATGGGTATATACATAGAGAATTTTAGATGAGATGCAAGTATTCCTCAAACTTATTTGAAAAGGGTTTTTCAAACAATTTTGAAAACTATAGTCCAAAATAATTTTTACAAATAGTTTTTACAAACATGTACATACATTTGAAAATCATTTTTGCAAAGGTTTTCCAAATAGTATAAATAGATTTTTCAGATATTTTTGCAACCAATTTTCAAACCATTTGCAGATCGTTTTTCAAACATTTTATTTCACATAAAGAAGATACTTTTACAATCAAAATATTTTTACAAAGGTTGAAAACATGTAACAAAATGTTTTCCAAATAATTTTCAAGAGATTTTTCACAAAGATTTTCAAACTATTTTTCAAACATTTTGCAAAAAATATTTTCACCTGATTTATTAATCAGTACATACACAAAGAATTTGAGGAATAATCACATCTTTTTATTTAGGATTTTAATGAATTTTACAAGTATAAATATCCATAGTTATTAGGAAAATACGAAAGTACGAGTTATGGCTAAAGTATATACGTAGTATATACGACCCCCTATACTTAGCTGGAGCTATGTCCTCATAGATCAGAGAAAAAGGAAGACATAACTCGTAATGAGTATAGAAAAGTCTAAAGAATGAGTGAATAAGAGATGAAGGAATGAACGAATGAGATGTCGACCGTCCCCCTATACTTAGGATCAAATAATCCTAAGTATAGCAGACTGAACACAAAGTAGGGAGGGTCAAGGGTGGGAATGAACAGATCGTACTCAAATTGTCTCCCCTATACTTAGGGTAAGATATCCCTAAGTATAGACAAGAAGAGGAGATAATGGAGAGGATCAAAAAATAGAGAAACTCGGGGTGCACGCCCTCCTATACTTAGGACAAAGTACGTCCTAAATATAGAAGACTGACAAAAAGGGGCGGCACCTTTTTGGTAGATAAAGAAGATAGAAGAGGAAAAGAAGAAAAGAAGAAAGGATATCAATAGATGGAAGAAGATAGAGACGAATGCACGCATCACTCCTCCTATACTTAGGGTAAAAGAAGCCCTAAGTATAGGCAACAACAGGAGTGATAAGATGGAACAATGAATGAACACTCGGCTTGTCCACCCCCTATACTTACGACAAAGTATGTCCTAAACAAGGCAAACACGAGGATGGGTGGATGAGCAAAACGAGAGAGAGATGGAGATGAACAAAAGTGAATATACAACAAAGATGGATGTACACATGGTCAAGAAGGTCAAAAGCAAACCTTCTTGCGGGACCGCTGAGGAATAGATCTAGTGTGGTGCAGGTCGACATCGGGGTCCTCAGATGACACTAACCGATCAGGGTCGACAGGGTGTAAGTCCTCAGTGGCTCTCTAGTGTGAAGGCACAGACGGGGTAGTGGAAGAAGTACGACTAGGTCCGACCTTGGGAGTCCCACTAGTATCAAAGTGAAAATGGACGAACTCATCATCATTGGAAGAAGTGTACTCAGTGTCGTCCTGCGAGGTCTCGTCCAGGTCAAAACTACAAGGAACGAACTCATAAGTGGAAGTAGTCGAACTCTGTTCGTCCTCAATAATCTCAACCGGATCATCTTTCTCATCAAAAGGACCCAATTCTCGAATAAAAGCAATCAAATCAAATTCGGCCTTAGTCTCATCAGTATCTTTGAGAATAGGAGCGGACTCATTAGTGAAAGTAGTCGAGTCATGTTCATCCTGTCTAGTCTCTAAATCAACCCTCCGCTCAATGGTATCAATCGTGTAAATCCCGCGGATGTCATCGACACACCGCCAAAACCCAAAAGAAGGAAATCCGAGGTCCATGCTTTCCAAGTCTTCCTCCTGGGAGAGGAATTCTTGGGTCTCAGTGGAATCCAGTAAGCAACAAAGTTCTCTGATAGTCTCATCAAGGTCATTGTCCTCAGGGTCAGCCAAGATAGGTAAAGTCACATCAGGTGCAGGTCTCTGGTCAGTAGTGGGTGCGGTGATCAACAATTCGCTCTCGTCAGCAGGACAGAAGCGAATCTCTCCTGATCCATAATCAATAACGACCCTCGCAGAGGTGAGGAATGGTCGTCTTAGGATGATTGGAGAGTGCTCCCCTGTGGAGGTCTCCATGGGTAATACGATAAAATCAACATTGTAACTCGTGCCCTCAATCGAAATGACGTCGTTTTCAAGGATACCCTTCGACCTCTTGATAGATCCCTCCGCAAACTGAACTATCATCCTGGTCTTTTTGAGAGGACCTAAGTGAAGAGACTGTACCAATGAGAAGGGTAATATGCTAATCGAAGCATCACCGTCGAGGAGAGTGTGATCACATGTGTGGTCAGAGATGGTGCAGCTAATGAAAGGTGTAGCAGTATTCCTCTTCCTAGGAATGGGGCGGTGTGTGATGGCGTGGGCAGTGGCCATGGTCAAGATATGACGCTCAGATATGCTCCTCCGCTTTCTCTTCTTGGGAAGAGGAGTAGATAAATCAGTCATGGCCTGCTGAAGTCGGGCACGTATGATCTCATGAATAGTAGCCACCACTTCGGGTTCAGTCAATATTTTTTTTAATTTTTGGACCTCCTCCATACACGGGAGGAAGTCGGAATCATTATCTACACGAGGTATGCCAAGAGAAGTCTGTACAACGGCATCCTCGTGGTCAAAGGTGGGACAAGATGTGAAAGGCTGTGTGGTTAAAGGGTCTGGCAAATGGTACCTCTCCTCACAGTCTGAGTCGGCCAAAGGTCTCCCGAAATCATTTTGGATTTTTAAAATTTTCTCATTTTTTGTATTTTGGGCGATTGCAAGCTCTCATGGAAATCCTCGAGTGAACCCATATCATCAAATGGTGGAATATCGTGGTCTCTCTTATTTAGGCTAGTGAGGTCGTCAATCCTCTGTCTCATATGATCCATCATCTAGGTCAGTGCTCAAGGGTGGACTCCATAAAAGGTGACTCCAACAGGTCAGTCTCGGGTGGATGTGAAGGTGGAAAATACGGAGGTGGTGGTGGATGTGGGTAGAAGTCCGAGTCCTGATACTTAGGCTGGGGCGGATATGTACAAAAGTCAGGAGCAAAGTCCTCCTGGAAAAAAGGAGGTGGAGGTGGGTGTGGGTAGAACTCCGAGTCCTGATACTGCGGCTGAGGCAGATATGTACAAAAGTCAGAAAAAATAGGAGGAGGGTCCTCCAAATAAAAAGGAGGTGGACCGGCTGGAGTGAATGAAGGATCCGCAAAGTCTGGATAAAATACGCTCCAGTCGGCCATCTCGAAACAAGAGGAAAATGATCGGGAGATCACGATGGTCAAGTCAAGAGAAGTGGAGAAAAGGCGCAAATGCGCAGAGGTGGTCTAGAATGCACACACACAATCACAAGCAAACTCACACAAAACAAACCCTCAATTCACCTACTGAACTCGGTAGAGACCGAAAAGTCGGTCTTTTTTTATCTTCTCTGTTCTAGAGTTAGGTGAGAAGTCAAAGAATTGCACAAACACTTAGGGGTTGAGAATGGGATTTTTGCACTAATCCTTAGTGTGTGCGCGAGCAAGTAAAAGCAAAGACAATGAGGGGATTACTCGCCCCAATACAAGATTTTTTTCTTTTCAGTTGATTTTAGGGTCAAGTAATATTAACAATCCCAATTTTATTTGTTATCACTTTTTTTTGGATTTTTAGTGAAGAATGCACGAGCCTAACGGGGAGTCAATTCTTTTAAGCACCTAGGTGATCAAAACCAGAGGTAGAGAGTCGGAAAAGCAATGCAAGCAGCAAAACGATGATGTATGTGAAAGCGTAAATGCTCACCTTGCCTCCAGTACTCTACATGCAAAGATGCTCAACAGAATTGAAACCTAATCTATATGCAAATGCAAAGCCGATGAAATCGCTCTAAGTTTCAGAAATTGCTATTATCGTGAAGAACCACAAGTCGGTCACCGATCCTCAATCCAAGAGTCCGGTCTAGGCTCACCCCTCCTCTTCTCGACACATCGAGTTCAGGAGTAGCGCTTGACAGGGTGGGCTCGCGACACGTAGGCTCGAAGATGATGAGGCGACTGTCTTAAGATTTGAACTAAGTCCAAAGCACACTATAGGTACATGCAAGATATTAAGTGTTTGGCCTTAGTCTATTGCAAACAATCCTAAAAATTAGGGGCTCAATCACACAAAGTGAAGAAAACAAAATCGAAAAACAAATAAAAAAATGCGACAAAAACCGTGAAAAGCCGCGGTGAGCCTCCAAGTGTACAACACTTGGAAATTGGGCCCGAAAGTCCAAGTCCGAATGTACCTGTATTATTACAAAAATAGAGTCTCTTTCTCACTAAAATTACACAAATAAATGTACAAAAATGCTCAGAAAGGTGATTGTCTTCTCAAATCCTCCAAGCCTTCTTTGCTTATAGGTCAGCAAGCTGATGTCAGCTTCATGTGGGTGCGTAGGCGTCTATGGTAGAGCGCCTCCCTCGATCGGCGGTTCCTCGCACAAAGTCCAACAAGGAAGAGTGATTAGACAAGTCAAGCAATGATATCAAATAAATGAGAAAATAAAGAAGGCAAAAATATAGAAAAGTATCACAATCACAAAGTAAAAACAGAACTACGCGCTGTTGCTCCCCGGCAACGGCGCCATTTGTTTAACCCAAAAATCGGCGGTCTAATATGTCTCACACAAGGCGGAGACAAAGTCGCTGCGGCGACCGCGCAAAATCCGGATTAAAACAACAATTAACCCACAATAGATAAATCAAGCAATGAAAGTAAATATGCGGAATTAAAATTTATTATAACTCTACAACAAAGATGTGTATAGGTGCAAGTATGTGTAGAGGTCGAACACAGGGAGCAGACAGGTAGAACGGGACAAAAGGCTCAAAATGTGAGTGTGATCAAGTGTCTATCTATGCTATTTTTTGTGGTTTTTTAATTTTATGTTTTTTTATTTTTATTTTTAATTTATATTTTTGTATTTTGATTTTTAAATATACTAATTTTGTATTTTCTTTATATTTTTGTATTTTCTTTTTCAATAATAGGATATATACACAATATAAGGAAAGAGAGGAATGACTATTTATAAAATAAGGAAAAATAGTCAAAAAGTAGGGAATAAAATGTTTTTGGTCTTTTTATATTTTTCTACGGTTTTTGTGATTTTTGGGGATTTTTCAGAATATTTTTGGTATTTTTAAAAGTCTAAATACAAGAAAACAGTGAATAAACGTGCTGTCCGAAATTAAAATGGCAATGAAAAAAATAAACAGTAAAAAATTTTTCCCAAATTAATTTTAACATAAAGACAATAAAATATAGAAACTACAAGGAACTGAGTTTGCATTTTTAAGAATTTTCTAAGATTTTTTAGATTTTTATGAAGATTTTTAGGTTTTTTTAATTTTTAAGGTTTTTGTTTTGAAATTTTTAGTGGTTTTTGGACTGACACTAAAAGACACTATAATAGACCTTAGGTAATGTTTTTGTAATTTTTCAAGGAGTTTTAATATTTTTTGGTATTTTCTAATGCAAACAATAGCTAAAATGCATGTTTTTGATTTCAATAGATATTAAAATGCAATAAAAATGTAATGCAAAAATAAGGCGTGAACAAACAATGCAACATGAGCTTATTTTATTTTTTTGGGAATTTTTGGGGTTTTAGAAGTGCATGCAATAATTAGAAATAACAAAAAGAAACTACACAGTCAGGGGCATAAACGTAAATATAGAAAACTATAGGGGCCTGCGTGCAATTTGCCCATAAAATTTATAACTGAATATAAAACTTAATGGACCAAATATCAAATCTAAGACCCACAAGGGTTCCCTTGCAAAAGCACCAAGGTCACGCGTGCAAGCACGCGCGCCTAGCCGGGGCACAACTGTAAATAACAAAACCTCTGGGGGCTAGATTACAAATACTTCAAAAATATTATACTAGATCTGAAAGTACTTGGACCAAGATGAAATAAATACACCCGCGAGGGGTCCTATGCAAAAATGCCAAGGTCATGCGACTTGCACGCGACCTGGCATGGACTATATCGCAATATTGCAAAGTTGCGGGGGTTCAAGTAAAATTATTACAAAAGTTTTAACAAATCAGATGAAAGCTTTAGTGCCTAATCGTAAATACAAAATCCGCGAGGGTAGATTGCAAAATTACCCACACACATGGCGTGATCCGACGGCTGGTACCAATCCACTTGCCACGCGTCGATCGCTCGCGCTGCGATGCCCCTTCGCGTGTAAACGGCTGCGATTAGATAGATATGAATGGATCTGATGGTCGAGGATGGTGGAGATCCACCGGCTGCTGTGCCACCTGGTAGCCCTTCACGATCCAACGGTGGATTAGCGACGGCGACGAACAGGGAGGAACTCCGCCGGGGCGAAATTCCTCCCGCCTTCCCGTGCCTCTCCGGTGGTCTTCTACGCCCCAAAATGGCCTCCGGATCTCCTGTGGTGTTCCTCTACTCGTTGGTGGCGACAAAATGGGCTGGCACCCCCCGGAGCTTCCCCACGACGTCGAGGAAGAGGGAGAGCTCCAGGTTGGTCCGGCGATCTTCAAAATCGCTTCCAGACGAGCCCTTCAGGCACCTGCAAAATAGATGGATACAGAGGTGCACGGGCAAATTGCCGCACACCTCCTGGCGGTGAAAGAGGGTGAATGGGCGGAAACAAAGCTCGCCGGAGCAAGCTCCGGTGAGGTGTTGGTGGAAACGAAGGGTTTGTTCTCACGCGAAATGGAATATAGGTAAGGGAAGCTAAGATTACTAGGAATGAAAACACGTAAGAAAAAGGGAATAAAAACACTAAACTCGAACCAAAATGGTGAGTGGGTACCTCGACGACCGTTTGGCAGGAGATGGGTGGAAGCACACCTTCAACCCGTCGAGCGACTCCCCAAGCAGCTGGAGGTGATGCTGTCACCACCACTGGTCCTGAGCGAGATGGAGGAGGTTCAAAACAGGGTCAAAGGGCGTTCAAGGAAGGATGGAAGTTTTGGGTTTGGTTTTGAAGAATGGTCGGGGCGACTCCAAGAACGAGGAATATCTGACGAATCTTGGGTCCAAAGGTCGATATAAGCTATGGGCGTGATTCATTGGTATTTGAGCAATAAGTTTGCAGAAGGCCTCGACCTCAAATGGTGAAAGATAAGACCTCGAAAAATCCGCGAACAAGGGCGAAAATAATATTCTGACATGGAACATGCTGGGGTCAGAGAGTTGACCCAAGGTCAACTCTTCAACGCCGCTGGTTGGTCCACGTGGACCAACCAGGAAAAAGCCTGAAAAAAGATTTGTAAAATAATTTAAAAATAGAAAATGAATTAACTAATTTTAGGTTATTTAACAAAATGTTTATTATTTTATAAATTATTTTATGATGATTTTTATTTATTTTTTTGACGTATAAAATTACAAATTACCTTTTATACCCTTTGTAGGTATCTATATCTATGTATTTTAATATATCATTTTTTTGGATATTTAATTTATTTATTTTTGTTTATTATTTTATAAATTTATAAAATATTTTTATACACTTAAAGATATTTTTTTATTTTTCTGAAGTGTTTTTTGCACTTAATAAAATGAAAGTATATATTATATAGGTATGCGTATAGGTCATATACCTATGTATAATATACAAGTATTTTGATTTTTGTTTCTTTTGTATTTTTATTCTGATTTTAATATACAATAATATTATAAGTAATATTTACAAAATAATAAAAATATAAAATTATAAAAATAATGAATAAATAATAAAATGAATATTTTAATCTGTACAAGTATACAATAGGGGTCCAAAACTCAACTTTCAAACGTAGCTCCGCCAAATGCGAAACCACTGCCATTAAATAGATTATTTTACACTTTATGCAATTAGAGGTAAGTTTGCTGCATTTGGAGTTTTTATTTGTGAGATATGGGTCTGGAAAGTTGGGATTCTGGAATCTTATTCAGACCATAACTTTTTATCTGTACATTCTTTTTGTGTGAAATCAATTTTGTATTTTTCTTTATTTAATTATCTACAACTTTCATGTACAAAGTTTTTTTATTTGATGTATGAAAAGTGGAACCAAAAATAGTTCCCAAAATGAATAAAGACTGAATAAAAATAAAGGTATGTGGCCCTTATCTCCCCCTTTTTTATTCCTTGTCGACGTAGCCATCTAGATGCCTAGGTCTCGGGATTTAGGGTCATAAAATATTTACAATATTTTATTCTTTTTCTTTTCTTTTCTTTTCTTTATTCTATAATTTTGGCTTTAAAAACCACATTTTATACATTATTTACACAATGATGCATGAATGCTAAAATGTCTAAATTAAGCCTATTTACTCGCATTTACTAGGGTTTTTAAGACCAAAATGATAGAATAAAGATGATAAAACATTGATTCATCATCCCCCTATACTTGCCTTTGCTAGTCCCTAGCAAACACTTATACAATAAGTGCAGAAAAGAGAAAACAAAGAAAAGAAAAAGAAGAAAATTGGATTAAGTTTAGCAATCAAATTTGTCTTCACAAAATCAAAGTTTGGAGCTTAAGTCGGACCTTTGGAATTTTAGTGCGGGCGGAACCTTAATGAGAACTGGATTTGAAATCCAACAGCCTTCGAGAATCCCAAAACTCTGCTCAAGTCTCCTCAATAGCCAAGTCAGAAATATTTCAACTCATACGCAAACACTTATGACTATGAATCTGACTCGTACAATGTAAGTGATGGTGGCTCTCCCCAACTAGAATGACAAAGAGATTTACTTCTCCAATATGACAACCCAATGATTCCCCAATCCAACAACTCATTCCTCACGGAGCAGGGAATAGTCTTCTATGTTCAAGTGGCAACCAACCCAAGAGGAGGGGGTGGAGAGAAGAATGGACGATAGTCAGTGTAGCTACCTATCCTAGGATGCAAGACCAGTGTAGTCAAATCATCCAGCTGCAGGCTCACATGATTTGACTTCGAAGCTCAAGCTTGCTTATTGACTTTACACATATGTATACTCTGGCAGGCATTTTTATTTTTGTACATGCATGTCCACTTTTTTGCAGTTTTTGCTTTTTGCATCTTTTTTTCTTTCTTTTTGAATACTATATACAACAACATTTACATAGGGAGCGTTTCCTCTTGAGCCAGTAGACTATCCCTCCTCTGAATCTTTATTGCAACCCACGATCTCCTATCCTCGAAACTTATCATCACTGGACGGGTTGGGGTGCACTTCTCTCCCTAGAGGAGGACAAATGTTTCCACCTATGTGCGTCTCATACCGGCAAACCCAACCCCCTCACCACTCCAACTGAGTTGAGCCAAGTGAGAGGTGCAGGTGTCCAAGTTAGGTCATTATCAACAAGAGTCGTGTGTGTGCTCCGAAATACTCTACTTAGGAAGTCAATTATCCATTGAACCAAGTCTCGTGATCCTCAAAGAATTAAGTCAACTAGACCTGAAGTACCTTAATCCCCGTTCCTATAAGGTTCCTGTTAATTAGGTAGATTTAAGGTCCAACCAAGCTCTAATCTTTGGATTTTACCTAAACTTGTTCAACTATCAAACTCAATCTGAAAAATGCGAATGCCATGCAAATGCTATGCAGAAAATATTATTTGTGATGCGATTTTCAAGATTTTGAACTTTTTATGGGTTTTTGAAAAGATGATGATGCACATGCAATTTTTATATTTTTCAAAAAGATTTTTCAAATGTTTTTGGATTTTTAATTTTGCAAATGTTGTTGGGATTTTTGAAAACAAAAGGTTTTGTCTAAAAATTAGGTACAAATATTTACACGGGGATGTATTTACATGAAGTGGATTTTAAGAATTTACAAGGGTAAGTGGTAGATTTTTATAGGTATATACATAGAGAATTTTAGATGAGATGTAAGTATTTCTCAAACTTATTTGAAAAGGGTTTTTCAAACAATTTTGAAAACTATAGTCCAAAATAATTTTTACAAACAGTTTTTACAAACATGTACCTACATTTGAAAGTCATTTTTGCAAAGGTTTTCCAAACAGTATAAATAGATTTTCAGATATTTTTGCAACCATTTTTCAAACCATTTGCAGATCATTTTTCAAACATTTTATTTCACATAAAGAAGATACTTTTACAATCAAAATATTTTTACAAAGGTTGAGAACATGTAACAAAATGTTTTCCAAATAATTTTCAAGAGATTTTTCACAAAGATTTTCAAACTATTTTTCAAACATTTTGCAAAAAATATTTTCATCTGATTTATTAATCAGTACATACACAAAGAATTTGAGGAATAATCACATCTTTTTATTAAGGATTTTAATGAATTTACAAGTATAAATAGCCATAGTTATTAGGAAAATACGAAAGTACGAGTTATGGCTAAAGTATATACGTAGTATATACGACCCCCCTATACTTAGGTTGAGCTATGTCCTCATAGATCAGAGAAAAAGGAAGACATAACTCGTACTGAGTATAGAAAAGTCTAAAGAATGAGTGAATAAGAGATGAAGGAATGAACGAATGAGAAGTCGACCGTTCCCCTATACTTAGGATCAAATAATCCTAAGTATAGTAGACTGTACACAAAGCAAGGAGGGTCAAGGGTGGGAATGAACAGATCGTACTCAGATTGTCTCCCCCTATACTTAGGGTAAGATATCCCTAAGTATAGACAAGAAGAGGAGACAATGGAGAGGATCAAAAAATAGAGAAACTCGGGGTGCACGCCCCCCTATACTTAGGACAAAGTACGTCCTAAGTATAGAAGACTGACAAAAAGGGGCGGCACCTTTTTGGTAGATAAAGAAGATGGAAGAGGAAAAGAAGAAAAGATATCAACATATGGAAGAAGATAGAGACGAATGTATGCATCACTCCCCCTATACTTAGGGTAAAAGAAGCCCTAAGTATAGGCAACAACAGGAGTGATAAGACGGAACAATGAATGAACACTCGGTTCGTCCACCCCCTTATACTTAGGACAAAGTATGTCCTAAACAAGGCAAACACGAGGATGGGTGGATGAACAAAATGGGAGAGAGATGGAGATGAACAAAAGTGAATATACAACAAAGATGGATGTACACATGATCAAGAAGGTCGAAAGCAAACCTTCTTGCAGGACCGCTGAGGAATAGATCTAGTGTGGTGCAGGTCAACATCGGGGTCCTCAGATGACACTAACCGATCAGGGTCGACATGGTGTAAGTCCTCAGTGGCTATCTGGTGTGAAGGCACAGATGGGGTAGTGGAAGAAGTACGATTAGGTCCGGCCTTGGGAGTCTCGCTAGTATCAAAGCGAAAAGGGATGAACTCATCATCATCGGAAGAAGTGTACTCAGTGTCGTCCTGCGAGGTCTCGTCCAGGTCAAAACTACAAGGAACGAACTCATCAGTGGAAGTAGTCGAACTCTGTTCGTCCTCAATAATCTCAACCGGATCATCTTTCTCATCAAAAGTACTGAATTCCCGAATAAAAGCAATCAAATCAAATTCGGCCTTAGTCTCATCAGTATCTATGTGAACAGGAGTGGACTCATCAGTGAAATTAGTCGAGTCATGTTCGTCCTGTCTAGTCTCTAAATAAGCCCTCCGCTCAATGGTATCAATTGTGTAAATCTCGCGGATGTCATCGACACAACGCCAAGTCCCAGAAGAAGGAAATCTGAGGTCCATGCTTTCCAAGTCTTCCTCCTAGGAGAGGAATTCTTGGGTCTCAGTGGAATCCAGTAAGCAACAAAATTCTTTGATAGTCTCATCAAGGTCATGGTCCTCAAGGTCAGCCAAGATATGAAAAGTCACATCAGGTGCAGGTCTCTAGTCGGTAGTGGGTACGGTGATCAACACCGCTCTCGTCAGCAGGACGGAAGCGAATCTCTCCTGATCCATAATCAATAACGACCCTCACAGAGGCGAGGAATGGTCGTCCCAAGATGATTGGAGAGTGCTCCCCTGTGGAGGTTGCCATGGGCAATACGACAAAATCAACATTGTAACTCGTGCCTTGAATCGAAATGACGGCGTTTTCAAGGATACCCTTCATCCTCTTGATAGATCCATCAGCAAACTGAACTATCATCCTGGTCTTTTTGAGAGGCCCTAAGTGAAGAGACTGTAGCAGCGAGAAGGGTAATATGCTAATCGAAGCACCGCCATCGAGGAGAGTGTGATCACATGTGTGGTCAAAGATGGTTCAACTAATGAAAGGTGTGGCAGTATTCCTCTTCCTAGGAATGGGGCAGTGTGTGATGGCTTGGGCAATGGCCATGGTCAAGATATGACGCTCATATATGCTCCTCCGCTTTCTCTTCTTGGGAAGAGGAGCAGATAAATCGGTCATGGCCTGCTGAAGTGGGGCACGGATGATCTCATGAATAGTAACCACCACTTCGGGTTCATTCAATAGTTTTTTTAATTTTTGGACCTCCTCCATACAAGGGAGGAAGTCAGAATGATCATCTACATGTGGTATGCCAAGAGTAGTCTATACAGCGGCATCCTCGGGGTCAAAGGTGGGACAAGATGTGAAAGGCTGTGTGGTTAAAGGGTCTAGCAAATGGTACCTCTCCTCACAGTTTGAATCGACCAAAGGTCTCCCGAACTCTTTTTGGATTTTTAAAATTTTCTCATTTTTTTATATTTTGGGCGATTGCAAGCTCTCAAGGAAATCCTCGAGTGAACCCATATCATCAAATGGTGGAATATCGTGGTCGCTCTTATTTAGGACAGTGAGGTTGTCAATCCTCTGTCTCATATGATCCATCATCTGGGTCAAGTACTCAAGGGTGGACTCCATGAAAGGTGACTCCAACAGGTCAGTCTCGGGTGGATGTGAAGGTGGAAAATACGGAGGTGGTGGTGGATGTGGGTAGAAGTCCGAGTCCTGATACCGAGGTTGGGGCGGATATGTACAAAAGTCAGGAGAAAAGTCCTCCTAGAAAAAAGGAGGTGGAGGTGGGTGTGGGTAGAACTCTGAATCCTGATACTGCGGCTGAGGCAGATATATACAAAAGTCAGAAAAAATAGGAGGAGGGTCCTCCTGATAAAAAGGAGGTGGACCGGCTGGAGTGAACGAAGGATCCGCAAAGTCCGGATAAAATACGCTCCAGCCGGCCATCTCGAACAAGAGGAAAATGATCGGGAGAGCACCGTGGTCAAGTCAAGAGAAGTGGAGAAAAGGCGCAAATACGCAGAGGCGGTCTAGAATGCACAAACACAATCACAAGCAAACTCACACAAAACAAACCCTCAATTCACCTACTCAACTCGGTAGAGACCAGAAAGTCGGTCTTTTTATCTTGTCTGTTTTAGAGTTAGGTGAGAAGTCAAAGAATTGCACAAACACTTAGGAGTTGAGAATGGGATTTTGGCACTAATCCTTAGTGTGTGCGCGAGCAAGTAAAAGTGAAGACAATGAGGGGATTACTCGCCCCAATACAAGATTTTTTCTTTTCGGTTGATTTTAGGGTCAAGTAATATTAACAATCCCAATTTTATTTGTTATCACTTTTTTTTTGGATTTTTAGTGAAGAATGCACGAGCCTAACGAGGAGTCAATTCTTTTTAGCACCTAGGTGATCAAAATCAGAGGCAGAGAGTCGGAAAAGCAATGCAAGCGGCAAAACGATGATGTATGCTAAAGAGAAATGCTCACCTTGCCTCCAGCACTCTACATGCAAAGATGCTCACCAGAATTGAAACCTAATCTATATGCAAATGCAAAGCCGATGAAATTGCCCTAAGTTTCAGAAATTGCTATTATCGTGAAGAACCACAAGTCGGTCACCGATCCTCAATCCAAAAGTACGGTCTTGGCTCACCCCTCCTCTCCTCGACACAACGAGTTCTGGAGTAGCGCTTGATAGGGTGGGCTCGTGGCACGTAGGCTCGAAGATGATGAGGCGGCTATTTAAAGATTTGAACTAAGTCCAAAGCGCACTACAGGTACATGCAAGATATTAAGTGTTTGGCCTTAGTCTATCACAAGAAATCCTAGAATTAGGGACTCAATCACACAAAGTGAAGAAAAAAAATCGGATTTCAAATAAAAAATGCGAGAAAAACCGTGAAAAGCCGCGGTGAGCCCCCAAGTGTACAAACACTTGGAAATTGGGCCGGAAAGTCCAAGTCCGAATGTACCTGTATTATTACAAAAATAGAGTCTCTCTCTCTCTCTCTAAAATTACACAAATAAATATACAAAAATGCTCAGAAAGGTGATTGTCTTCTCAAATCCTCCAAGCCTTCTATGCTGCTAGGTCGGCAAGCTGATGCCGGCTTCACTTGGGTGCGTAGGAGCCTAGGGTGGAGGGCCTCCCTCGATCCACGGTTCCTCGCACAAAGTCCAACAAGGAAGATTGATTAGACAAGTCAAGCAATGATATCAAATAAATGAGAAAATAAAGAAGGCAAAAATATAGACACGTATCACAATCATAAAGGAAAAACCGAACTACGCGTTGTTGCTTCCTGGCAACGGCGCCATTTGTTTAACCCAAAAATCGACGGTCTAATATGTCTCACACAAGGCGGAGACAAAGTCGCTGCGGCGACCGCGCGACATCCGGATTAAAACAACAATTAACCCACATCAGATAAATCAAGCAATGAAAGTAAATGTGCGGAGTTAAAATTTATTATAACTCTACAACAAAGATGTGTATAGGTACAAGTATGTGTAGAGGTCGAACACAGGGAGCAGACAGGCAGAACGGGGCAAAATGCTCAGAATGTGAGTGTGATCAAGTGTCTATCTATGCTATTTTTTGTGGGTTTTTAATTTTATGTTTTTTTAAATTTTAATTTTTAATTTTATATTTTTGTATTTTGATTTTTAAATTTACTGATTTTGTATTTTCTTTATATTTTTGTATTTTCTTTTCAATAATAGGATATATATACAATATAAGGAAAGAGAGGAATGAGTATTTATAAAAATAAGGAAAAATAGCCAAAAAGTAGGGAATAAAAGGTTTTTGGTCTTCTTATATTTTTCTACTATTTTTGTGAATTTTGGGGATTTTTCAGAATATTTTTGGTATTTTTAAAAGTCCAAATAAAAGAAAATAATGAATAAAGGTGCTGTCCAAAATTAAAATGGGAATGAAAATAGTAAACAATAACAAACTTTTCCCAAATTAAATTTAGAATAAAGACAATAAAATAGAGAAACTACAGGAATCAAGTTTGCATTTTTAGGAATTTTCTAAGATTTTTTAGATTTTTATGAAGATTTTTAGGATTTTCTAATTTTTAAGGTTTTTGTTTTGTATTTTTTAGTGGTTTTTGGATTGACATTAAAAGACACTAAAATAGACCTTAGGTAATTTTTTTGTAATTTTTCAAGGAGTTTTAATATTTTTTGGTATTTTCTAATGCAAACAATAGCTAAAATGCATATTTTTGATTTCAATAGATATTAAAATGCAATAAAAATGCAATTCAAAAAATATGGCGTGAACAAGCAATGCAACAAGAGCTTATGCTATTTTTTTGGGAATTTTTGGGGTTTTAGAAGTGCATGCAATAATTAGAAATAACAAAAAGAAACTGCACAGTCAGGGGCATAAACGTAAATATAGGAGACTATAGGGGCCTGCATGCAATTGGTCCAGAAAATTTATAACTGAATATAAAACTTAATGGACCAAATATCAAATCCAAGACCCACAAGGGTGCCCTTGCAAAAGCACCAAGGTCACGCGCGCAAGCATGCACGCGTGGCAGGGGCACAACTGTAAATAACAAAACCTCTGTGGGCTAGATTACAAATACTTCAAAAATATTATACTAGATCTGAAAGTACTTGGACCAAGACGAAATAACTACACCCGCGAGGGGTCCTATGCAAAAATGCCAAGGTCATGCGACTTGCACGCGACCTAGTAGGGACTAGATCGCAATATTGCAAAGTTGCGGGGGTTCAAGTAAAATTATTACAAAAGTTTTAACAAAGCAGATGAAAGCTTTAGTGCCTAATTGTAAATACAAAATCCGCGGGGGTATATTGCAAAATGACCCACGCACATGGCGCGATCCGACGACTGGTACCAATCCACTTGCTACGTGTCGATCGCTCGCGCTGCGATGCCCCTTCGCGTATAAATGGCTGCGATTAGATAGATCTGGACGATCTGATGGCCGAGAATGGTGGAGATCCTACGGCTTCTGTACCACCTGGGAGCCCTTCACGATCTAACGGTGGATTAGCGACGACGACGAACAGGGAGGAACCCCACTGGGGCGAAATTCCTCCCGCCTTCCCGTGCCTCTCTGGTGGTCTTCTACGCCCCAAAATGGCCCCCGGATCTCCTGTGGTGGTCCTCTACTCGCTGGTGGAGGCAAAATGGGCCGGCACCCCCCAGAGCTTCCCCACGACTTCGAGGAAGAGGGAGAGCTCCAGGCTGGTCCGGCGACCTTCAAAATCGCTTCCAGACGAGCCCTTTAGGCACCTGCAAAATAGATGGTTACAGAGGTGCGTGGGAAAATTGCCGCACACTTCCTGGCGGTGAAAGAGGGTGAACGGGCGGAAACAAAGCTCACCGGATCAAGCTCCGGCGAGGTGTTGGTGGAAACGAAGGGTTTGTTCTCAGGCGAAATGGAATATAAGAAAGGGAAGCTAAGATTACCAGGAATGAAAACACGCAATAAAAAGGGAATAAAAACACTAAACTCGAACCAAAATGGTGAGTGGGTTCCTCGACGACCGTTTGGCCGGAGATGGGTGGAAGCACACCTTCTACCCGTCGAGCGACTCCCCAGCTGGAGGTGATGTTGTCACCACCACCGGTCCTGAGTGAGATGGAGGAGGTTCAAAACAGGGTCAAAGGGCGTTCAAGGAAGGATGGAAGTTTTGGGTTTGGTTTTGAAGAATGGTCGGGGCGGCTCCAAGAACAAGGAATATGTGACGAATCTTGGGTCCAAAGGCCGATATAAGCTATGGGCGTGATTCATGGGTATTCGAGCAATAAGTTTGCAGAAGGCCTCGACCTCAAATGGTGAAAGATAAGACCTCGAAAAATCCGCGAACAAGGGCGAAAACCAATATTCTGGCAGGGAACAGGATGGGGTCAGAGAAAAGTTGACCCGAGGTCAACTCTTCAACCCCCCTGGTTGGTCCACGTGGACCAACCAGGAAAAAGCCTGAAAAAAGATTTGTAAAATCATTTAAAAATATAAAATGAATTAATTAATTTTAGGTTATTTAATAAAAAATGTTTAATATTTTATAAATTATTTTATGATGATTTTTATTTATTTTTTCGAGCTATAAAATTACAAGTTTCCTCTTATTCCCTTTATAGGTATCTATATATATGTATTTTAATATTTCATTTTTTTTGGATATTTTAATTTATTTATTTTTGTTTATTATTTTATAAATTTATAAAATATTTTTATACACTTAAAGATATTTTTATTTTATTTTTCTGAAGTGTTTTGTACACTTAATAAAATGAAAGTATATATTATATAGGTTTGTGTATAGGTCCTATACCTATGTATAATATACAAGTATTTTAATTTTTGTTTCTTTTGTATTTTTATTCTGATTTTAATATACAAATATATTATAAGTAATATTTACAAAATAATAAAAATATAAAATTATAAAAATAATGGATAAATAATAAAATGAATATTTTAATCTATACAAGTATACAATAGGGGTCCAAAACTCAACTTTCAAATCGTAGCTCCGCCAAATGCAAAACCACCGTCATTAAATATCTTATTTTACACTTTATGCAATTAAAGGTGAGTTTGCTGCATTTGGAGTTTTTATTTGTGAGATACGGGTCTGGGAAGTTGGGATTCTGGAATCTTATTCAGGTCATAACTTTTTATCTGTACATTATTTTTGTGTGAAATCAATTTTGTATTTTTCTTTATTTAATTATCTACAAATTTTATGTACAAAGTTTCTTTATTTGATGTATGAAAAGTGGAACCAAAAATAGGTCCCAAAATGAATAAAGAATGAATAAAAATAGAGGTATGTGGCCCTTATCTCCCCCTACTTTATTCCTTGTCGACCTAGCCATCTAGATGCCTAGGTCTCGGGGTTTCGGGTCATAAAATATTTATAATATTTTATTTTTTTCTTTTTTTATTTATTCTATAATTTTGGCTTTAAAAACCACATTTTATACACTATTTACACAATGATGCATGATTGCTAAAATGTCTAAATTAAGCCTATTTACACGCATTTACTAGGGTTTTTTAAGGCCAAAATGATAGAATAAAGATGATGAATCGTCGATTCATCATCCCCCTATACTACCCCGTTCGCCTTAGGAGATAAGGCTGCCCATTGGCTGAAGAACCTCGGGGTTAGATGTACGACCTGGATGTAATTCAAAGATTAATTTTTCAAGAAGTTCTACACACTCAGTAGGACTAACCAGATGAGGACAAAGATTGCTAGTTTTTCCCAGGGCCTCCATGAGCCATTCCATGAAGCCTGGGATAGATTCAATGATTTAATACAAAAATGCCCTTGCCATGGCATTACCAAGGCAATTTTAGTCCAAACCTTGTTCTGTGGCATGACCCTAGAAATGCAGGGGTTAGTAAGTGCAGCCTGTGGAGGTAGCTATCTGAATAAGAACGAAGATGTCGTATGGAAGATATTAGAGTAGATGGAGCAAACAGGCATATCTCAGGCCAACATGGCCTATCAGGCGTCTCCCTCAAGCCTATCTAGTGAGACATCTAGGAGGACTGTAGCGGATCTGACAGATGACCTAATCCTTAGAATGTAGATAATAGCTGATAAGCTCACCATGGTAGAACAAATCCATAAGAGGGTCACTGACCTTGAGGTACTTTCATGATTGTCGAAGCAAGTGGAGAAATTGATTGAGAAGGTAGACAAGATACGAGGACCTACCCTTCTGCACCACCTGTACCTGTACATCGAGTTCATCTAGTACATGAGCAGGTACAGAGGCATCAGAGCAGCTGGGTTGAGGAGCAGCAATACACTCAACAAGAGCAGCACTTACCCCCACTAGTGGAGTTAGTCTACAAGGAACCTTTGCAGGTGTTTGAGATCTACAGGCTGTAGTATAACCATGACTCCGTCGACAGACAATCAGGGATAGGGAATGGTCAACCACACCAACCTTCCCTAGCTTACCCGAAAACCAGCTCTGTCCCCACACCGCGCTTTGTATAGTCCCGACCAGGACAAGGATACCAGCATCAGTAGCACTAGCACTAGCGCACATTCCACTCGGGCCAGCAGGGTCCTCCACCACCTTAGACCGCACCATCCCACCCGCAGTAGTACCGGTAAGGCCAGCAGGGACAATATCGACAACCGAATCACTCATCTTGTAGTCAACAATAATATGCCTCGTCAACTAGTGAGTTGGAGTCCCTCACCTTGGCAATCCATACTTTGACTGATAGGGTTCACCAGATACAGAACGATTACCTGGATATAAGAACAGATCTGAACCATATCTCATGCCACCAAGATTAGAAGATGGCACTAAAAATTCCAATTCCCACCCAGGTTGAGGCCAACCCCAATAGCCTGAACCAGGGTTAGCACCGACCATGAGATCAGGGATATTATTCATATTATTCTCTATCTGAACATGAGATCCTTTCATATGATAATGTTAATCATATGTCCCTCAAGAGCAGAAGGATCGTGACCATACCTGATCGGGCACAAGGACATGGGGAAGATGCTACCAAGTCTCTACTTGAGGAGAACTTGGAAGCAGAGGAGCAGCATCACCACCACTATCATCGACATCCGCGGAATAAGAGGACTTCCAAGTCCTCAAAAAATGGCAAGAACAAGGAGAAGAGCACCGACAATTAATCAAGCGAACCAGATAAGGAGCCCGCACCTCCATCTGAGGAGGATGCACTAGGAGTAGCACTAGATGCGTCACCTATTTCGTTACTTGAATTTCTTCCCAGTCCGAGTCAGTGTCAGAGTCCCAGTTATGTACAGAACTCAAATTCCCATTGGAATGAGAATATTTCAGTTTCAGAATTTGAGTTGTCTTCCATAATCCCTTTCCCCCGTGCCCTTAAGGGTGGAAAGAATAAAAATACCAAAAAAAAAATCCAAAAAGATGACCCTGAGATGGTTGAATTTTGCAATAAGTATATCAAGGTCACAATTCCTTTTGATAAGTATGTGGATATGACACTTGCATTTCAGAAGTACCTTAAGGTGAGATGCACACCTACTAGGGTCATCAGGAAAACTAGAAGTCATGTCGAGACACACGTTTTGTCAGTAGCCACTACTTGCACCATCTAGAATGCGTTTCCAAGGAAGCAAAGGGAGATGGGTGCCCAATATGTGGTGAGTCATTTCGATGACACTGCGTTTGCACGTACTCTCCTAGATGATGGATCCTCAATTAATCTGATGCCCACAATCCTCTATGAGTAGCTAAATCTAGGACCTCTTAGTAATCTAGAGCCTTACTCCAGTTCGCAGACAAATCAATCAAGAGGTCCAAGGGAGAATTAAGGAACATTATCATCAATGTCGAGGGTCGGGATTACATGGTGGACTTTACAGTCCTTGATATAGAACCCCTCAAAATTGGAGAGATTCCAGATCATTCTTGGAAGGCCCTTCCTTAGAACAGCAAGGGGCTTATTTGATTACACGATCAGGAAAATTCAGTTCCAAACTCCAGGTGGAGATGAGGAACTTGAGATAAAGCAGACAAGGTGGCAGCGGTCAGATTCCAAATCAAGCACCGAATACACTTCGTCAGAAGTAGATTGTGTTCATGTAGACACCGTTGGGCCATGGAGACAGAACCCATCTAGCACCGATGAGTCTCTCTCCGTTGGAGAAAATCTTGTACATGAGACAGTTTGTGAGATCCTTAGGAGCGAACACAACGCAAATCATGCAGAGAATGCATCCCCCCTACATCTTCGATGACACAGAGGCCCAGTTTGGCCTGTCAGTCCTTCCCACTTTAGGAAAATTAGATGATGAGGATGATGAGTCGGACGTGGCTTTGCCGATTGCTTGGATACTTTTGACGATTCGACTCCAGGGCTGAATGAGTTGGTGGCAGTTGCTTCAGAGACAAATCCAACCACTACCAACATAGATCCAGAATTGATTGAGTCGGATTTCCTCGATGACATACCTTGTCTGAGCTCAAACCATTACCCACAACCATGAATATGCCTTCATTGCAGGACAAGAAAGAAAATTTCTGGTCATCATCAGTTCACGATTGACCGAGGAGCAGGAATCTTGCTTGCTAGAGATCCTGGAGAAAAATCACAAGGCAATAAGCTGGAGCATCTCCGATCTCCACGGGATAAATCCCGCTTTGTGTTCGCACCGTATCTACCTTGAGAATGAAGCTAAACCCTCTCGTGAATTCCAACGTAGGTTGAATCCAAATTTACTAGAGGTCGTAAAGTAGCAGATTGAGAAATGGTGTGACACGGGCTTAATTTATCCCATCTCCGATTCCAAGTGGGTGACACCTATACATGTTGTCCCGATAAAGTCGGGAATTTAGAAAACCACCAATGAGGAGGAGAGGAGACCGTGACACGAGTACCACATCGTGACGTGTCTGTGTGGATTATAGATGCTTCAATGCCGCAATGAAGAAGGATCATTTTCCCTTATCCTTTATCGATCAGATCATAGAAAGACTAGCGGGAAAGGAATTCTTCTGCTTCTTATATGGGTTCTCTGGCTACAATCAAGTAGCTATCACTCCTGAGGATCAGGAAAAAACTACATTCACATGACTCTTTGGTACTTATGCTTTTAGGCGCATGCCCTTTGGGTTATGCAACGCTCCCGGTACGTTTCAAAGGTACATGATTGCAGTATTCGTCGAGATGGTCAGTGCATTAGTGGAAGTCTTCATGGATGACTTCTTGATCCATGGTGATTCCTTTGATTCCTATCTTAGAAATCTGTACCGAGACCTCAAAAGATGTTGTGAGGTCAATCTGGTGCTCTCTTGGGAGAAAAGTCACTTCATGGTGACGGAGGGCATTGGGTTGGGCCATGTCATCTCCAAGAGAGGAATGGAGGTTGACCCTGCCAAGGTGTACATGATCAGATGACTCTAGTCACCAACCAATGTAAAGCAATTGTGGTCATTCTTCGGGCATGTTGGATTTTAGGAGATTCGTCAAAGATTTTTCAAAGATTTCCCGACCGCTAACTGAGCTTTTAGGTAAAGACATGGAGCTTATTGTCGATCATAAATGTCTTGAGGCCTTTAATCTACTTCCGAGGATGATCATGGATGCCCTGATCCTACAAGCCCCAGATTGGTCTCTTTCTTTTTAGATCATGACAGACTCTTCAGATTTTGCTATTGGGGCTATATTAGGACAGAGGCGGGATGGTATCCCATTCGCTATACACTATGCAAGAAAAGTGCTTGACCCTGCTCAACATAACTACACAGTTACAGAAAGGAGATGCTTGCAGTATTCAAAATGGATAAGTTAGATCCCATTTCATCGGATCTAAGGTGATTGTGTTCACAGATCATACAACACTACAATATCTAATAGAAAAGAAGGACGCGAAGGTACGTCTTCTTAAATAGATTTTACTCATCAAGGAGTTTGACTTGGACATTAGAGATAAACCTGGAAAGAAGAACGTAGTGGCTGATCACCTCTCCCGGCTCAAAATTCTTGATACTTCTGATGAAACATCTATTCGAGACTCCTTTCCAAACGAGTTGGTTTTTGTTATCGATTCACTCCCATGGTACGCCAATATAGTGAACTATCTTGTCTCTAAGAAAGTTCTCGAAGATTGGACCAAGAGCAACATAGACCGACTCAAGTCGAATGCAAGACATTACCATTAGGAGGATCTGATCCTTTTCTTTGAAGGACCAGATTGTGTCTGGAGGATGTGCATTCCTCAGGAGGAATATTATATTATCCTTACTTTTTTCCATAATCTGGAGGCAGGAGGAGTGGACACCACTCCGGGAAGAGGACCACATGGAAGGTACTACAATGTGGTTTATACTGGCTGACTCTATTTCGCGATGCTCTCACCTTTGCGAAATCATGCCCAGTATGCCAGCGAATGGGAGCAACCGTTGGTTCCAAGGATGAGATGCCAATGCACCCTATCATCATTTATGATATCTTTGACGCCTGGGCATCGACTTCATGGGCCCATTCCTGGTTAGACATGGTTTTGAATATATCCTTCTTGTGATAGATTATCTGTCAAGGTGGGTGGAGGATATCTCGACCCGAGCCGCAGACAACAAGACTGTATGTAAATTTATCAGAGATCATATCATCTCTAGGTTTGGGATCCCCAAAGTGTTGATATCCGATGGGGGTAGCCATTTTGTGAACAGATACATGAAGAAACTCGTAAAGGATTACTGCATCGAACACCATGTCACTAGTCCTTACCACCCACAGACCAATGGCTTGGCAGAAGTGTCAAATAGGGAGGTTAAGATCATATTGCGGAAGCTTGTTCGCCCAGACATGAAGGACTGGTCTCATATCTTGGATCAAGTCCTTTGGGCTTACAGTACAGCTTACAAGACACCATTAGGAACCTCCCCATTCAGAATGGTATTTGGGAAGCCGTGCCATTTGCCCGTAGAGTTAGTGCATAAATCCGAATGGGCAATCAAGAAGGTCAATTGGAACACATACCTAGGGCACAAACAAAGAGAGATGGATCTGAATGAACTTGTGGAGATCAGAAATCGAGCATACGGGAACAATTTGGTGTACAAGGACAAGGTAGAGCATTGGCATGATAGATTTATCAAACGAAAGACCTTGTTCTTGGACAGAAGTTATGGTTGTTCAATGCGAGGCTGAAGGTTTTCCAAGGGAAGCTTAAATCCAAATGGACGGGTCTGTTCATAGTCCGTGCTGTACATGACAATGGATGTGTAGAGATCTCGGATCTTACAGATGGAGCACATACATCCGTAGTTAATGGACCGCTGCTGAAACACTTTATCGAACCTAATGAACAATTAGTCCATGTTGAGGAGATTGTTTTCATGCATAAGGTAGACTCAAAAGAAACACATAAAGCTGCGCATGAGGCCTAGCAACATTGAGCTCTTTCCATCAACAACATAAAAAAGATTCAGATCTTGATCCTTGTATATACTCACCTCCTTCTTGTATATATTTTCTTTCCCTCCCTCCCTAGTGATTCGAATCACTCACCCCGACCCCGTATCATTTCATTTTATGGATATACTTAGGATGACCAGACACTAAGTATAGAGGGGAGAGTGACCCGAGTCTACTCACCATTCGCTGTACATCCTCCAGATCTCATCCGTTCTTACATCCACTTCTGTCCTAGACTTAGGCTGCCCAGAGCCTAAGTGTAGGGGAACCGATGCCCATCAGGTATATATACATCCATTTTCCATCTAGACCTCATCCACCCCAGTTTTTGCTCTTCTTCTACACTTAAGCTGCAAGAGCCTAAGTATTGGGAGGCAGATCGACTTCTATACTTTTTGTTATTATAGCTCTCCTATGCTTAGCGCGAGCTATGTCTTTTTCCTTGCTTTTCGTGCTCTGAGGACATAGCACACGCTAAGTATAAGGGATGTGTATATATTACATATATACTTTACCCATAGGTCGTACTTTTACGAATTTTCACATATTTTTGTATATATTATGCAATAATTACGGGGTGGGTAAAAATTGAAATTTTTTGTATAATATTGTATAATTCATAAAATTGTTGTAAAAAAATAATACTCTTGTAAAATTTGTTGTAAAATAGGAGTGTACTAGAAAAATTTAAAAAAATAAAAATAAAAAAATAGAGGCTTCTTATTTACTCTTTCATATCATCCTTTCATTTAAAAAAAAGAGTGTCTTGCATTTCATCCATCTCCATAGCATGTCATATGCATCTCATCTGCATATCTAACATATGCAAAGTGAAAAGTTAGTGGGTTCTGGACCAAGTTATGAATAGATGTCTAGGATTTTGAGTTGACCTTAAACTACCTAATTTTAGAGGAACCTTATAGGAACTGGAGTTAAGATTTTTCAGGTCAAGTGATTTAATTCTTTGAGTCTGCAAGTCTATGTTCACATGTCATCTTAATTTGTCTGAGTAGAATATTTCATTCACACGCACGATTCTTTTAGATAGTGACCTAACTTGGACGAGCACCATACACGTATCTCTTCATTGATGAGGTGGTAAGGAGGTAGAATCCTTTGTCTTGGAGTAGCACAGGGGTGGAAACATCTGTCCTCCTCTAGGAAGGGTAGTGCATCTCAACCTAGACTGGTGGTGTTGACGTGTAAGGACAGGATGCCGTGGGTAGCAATAAAGCTTCAAAAGAGGGATAATCTACCGGCTCAAGGAGAAAAACTCCTTATGTACATGCTGCACCTTGTATATATGTCAAAAAAAATAAGAAAAAAAGAAAAGGAAAAAGAAAGGAAAAAAATATAAAATCTCTAAAAGTGGACAAGCCTGTGATTGAAAAGCAAAATGCCTGTCAGAGTGTATATACAAGGATAGAAAAATAAGAAGAGCTTCAAAGCTTGCAGCTGGATGACTTGGCTACACTAGTCAAGCTACCCAGGATAGGTAGCTATACTGGCTGTCATCCATTCTTTTCTCTACCCCCTCTTCTTGAGCCGGTTGCACTTGAACTTAGATGGGAATACCCCCTCCTCGAGGAAAGAGTTATTGAACACGAAAATTAGAGTTACCTTATTTGAGGAGGCTGGTTCTTTGCCATTTCTAATGTGGAGAGCTATATTTTACTTACACAATACATGTAAGATTCATAGTCATCAGAAATTTGCATATGAGGATTTGTTCTGACCTGACTGTTGAGGCGTCTTGAATAGAAGACTTGTGGAACTTAAAGTCTGTTAGGTCCTAAATTCAGATCCCAATAAGCTTTGCCACATTATTAATCCAAAAGTTGAGTCAAGCTCCATTTTCAACTTTTGTTCATAACCTTAGTATGGAACCCAACATCATTTCACTCTTGCATTTCATTTTAGTTGCTCGGGGACGAGCAAGGTTTAAATATAGGGGGTTGATGAATATGTGATTCACCACTCTAAAAAATGAAAATAGAGTTTTTTCACCGAATAATTAACTGCATATTTCCACATATATTTCATAATTAGCATTAATGCATGCATAAATAATATATGCATTTTAGCGTTCATATTTGCATTAAATAAGATGCTTAATTGACTTGTAAAAATCACATATTTGTTTATATTATATAGTAACTATAAATCTAATAAAAAACTCTATAGTGTATATAATACTAACACTAATAAAGGAAAAATATCAAAAAAATACTAACTTGTAAAATTGACCAATAAAATCCGAACCCTAGGTTGAGAATACGAACTGTAAAATGCGTATATCTCTCTCTTACAATGTCCAATTTAGATTTACTAAATTTTAAAGTAATAACATTCAAAGACCTTCAAAACGAGACCAATTTCATTAAAATCTGATATCGTATGTGAAACTTGATTTTTGTGCCCCTATTGTATTGTACTTATTGACATGTTTACCCTTATATTTCTCCCTTCATTTGGCCTCATCTCTATTCTTGGCCAACATGAAACTTGTAGATCTCATCGAGATCTACAATTTTCATGTTTTGAGTTTTTCCAAATTCAGCCATTTTCTCCATCTTTTGCGAGGCTTTTCATCTGAATAATCTGATTGGGCCATGTGCGCCTTCTGGTTGCGCCACATGACCCGTCTTCCAGCGCGTTACACATCCTCTACCTGCCGCCATTAGTTCGCCTCATCTTCCTTTAATCTCAACCATTTCTTCCCCTAACTTATTTCCACCCTTCGATCGATGCCCACGTCTCATCGAGGCCGTTCGCCGGCGCTCTTCTTTCCTTTTGCCACGTGTCACACTTCCAGATGCACGATCATCTCCAAGATTCTTCCATCCCAACCGCTCATCTTTGCTTCAAACATCATCCCTTTGATTGATCCCCGGACTCCATCACCGTAATTTTCTCCCGCCTTCATCTCCGCACGACACGTGTCACACTCTCATCCATTGATCTCTCCTCCATCAATGAGATCGGGACCGCACTTAAGCGCCCACCTCTCAGCCATTGGATCACGAGATCCAACGGCCAAGAGGCCGTTGTCTACCTCCGAAACCACGTCACCCACCGCTCGCATGACCTTCGCCCTTTCGATTTTTTTCACTACCTCGATGCTTCCCGCGTCTCGCCTACCACCCCACGATGAAGCCCCATCATCCCTCATCCTGGCACCTACCCACACGGTCCACGTTCTTCCTCCTCTCGCCCCATAACCTCCACTCAACTCAAGCCTCCCATCACAGGAACCCCAAGCTCCCCATTTATATATCCCCCCTCCGCCGCTATTCCAAGCCATCCACCATTGTTGCGTGAGAGGCGAGCGAGCTCCTGTCAGCCCCCCCAGGTGATAGCTGGGCTGGCTTTGGTTGAGCGAAAACCTCCTTCTCCCTAGGCAAGATCTAGGTGATGTACCCTCCTACCACAACGAGCTCTGAGCTTGCTGTCCAAGCTTTGTGGCCGCTCGCTTCGACCATTGCGAGCTGACAATCGACGGAAGATATTTCCCACTCCTTCCAGGTGAACTCCCAGGTAAAAGCTTCTTCTTATTCTCTTCTTTTTCTTCTTTCTCCTCTACTTCCCCTGTTTTCTTCTATTCCTCTGTTTATATCTGTCCCCTTTGTTCACTCTATCGCACCATCGATTGCACTTCATTGTTGTTTCCTCCTTCTCCCTTCGCGAAACCAATCCTCCCCCGAGCATCCCCAACTAATCTGGCTCCTCCGTCTTCGACAACTACGCGGTCCATTCTCTTCATCAATCTCTCCGCTTCACGAACGTCTGCCGGCCGTGTGTCGTCCTCACCTCAAATACCCCGGCTATGCCTACTTCCCACAACCCATATAGATGACTCCGCCCTGACGATCCTTGGCCGTGTGTCGGCCGTCTGAGCGACGTCGACTCTGCCCACCTCCATGTTCCATTTCCAGCGTCCCAGACGTGCAAGGACCGCTCGATTCTCATCAAGCGGCTCAGAATCCATCAAGCCGAGCCTCACCCCTGTCCATAGCTTCAGGTTCGACGGAAGCTCCAAAGATCGCCACGTGGAGGTCATACCCGAAACAATCGTTGAATCGACCTTGCACGCGAGGAGCACGTGCTAGGGAAATTTGCATTCTTATCCCCCTACATTTGGAATATCACATAAAGGTCCAACCTCGCAGCTCACGCGACTTGCACGTGCGAATGGTGGGAAATTTTCTCCCATGCCCTTAGGAATTCTGGAAATTACAAAGACACCCCTGCCAGCCGGCAACACGTAGGTGCACGTTACTCCGTGGGTCATTTGCATCCATATCCTTATCAATATAGGTAATTACAATTTAGTCTTGTCAGCATATTTATTTTTAATCGATTTTATTTTTTGTATTGCATCCATACCCCTGTGTTTGCATATTCGTTTAAATATCCATTTAACATCATTTTGTCATTCCAAAAAATACAAATTATAGAAATCTTAGGCTTTATCATTGTGAATGCTTGTTATATTTTTGTGAGCTTCAAATTATTTAATGTAATTATGTTAGTGGAAAATAACACATTTTCCCATTGTTTAACTTTAATTGAATATTAAATTGATTGATGCTCCAAAAATTGCGAAAAACTCACAATATAGGTAGAGTCTGAGCAGTTTTATCTTCTGCCCAAAAATCACATCATTTGCACATAAATCGAGGTCTAAATAAATTAAGTGGTGTTTCATCTAATCGATTTTTAATAAGTCAACAATTAATTTTTTTGGGATCTAGTAATTTTCCTGGATTCATTTTACATAGAAGAATATATGGTAATTTTAGTTTCTGAAAATAATTTAATTTGATATTTATTAAAATTAATTTTGCAAAACCACCCTACATTCATATGTAATTCACAGTTAATTCATATAGAGTCGATAAATTCCAAAAATATTAGAGTAGCTTCATTTCAACCTACATTCTGGCCAAGTTTGATATTTTTTGGACTGAATCTGATCATACTTTATATTTTAACCATCGAATTTGGTCTGAATTGCATTGCATTTTTTGCATTAAAAATCATAAAAATTCTCCTGAAAGCCTAGCATCTGAATCGACTTTAAATTAATCTAAGGAGAAAGCTGCCTCCCTGAGTTTGATTTTGGGCTTGCCCAAGTAAAATAAAAATTACCGCTCGATATTTGTTGCTATGTTAATTAACGTGGTTTTGATTGACTCGAATTATTCAACTACAACGAATGTTAATTCGATATTATTAAAAGGATAAAATTCGGTTCTTTCAGTGGTGCAATAAGAAAATGGACAAATGCCGAGGGTTGGAGCTCATGGCAGAGATAGGAGTGATTGATCTGACATACGGATTGCAAAGAGCGAAGAGCTCACGACATGGTGGATTTTCACTAATCGTAGTATGCTTTGAGCTATGCTTGGAGATCCACCGCTCCTTAAGCTATATTGTCCACACTCAATGTCTACTTGCCCTTGCCAACCCTCCACTCCCCAATGTCATTGTGCTCCTCCCCTTTATCACATCTCACTATGAAGAATGCTCTTTCACTTCAATCTCCTCTTATGAGAGAGTTAAGACAAAAGGAGGAAGGGGATGGGAGAAGGAAAAAAGAGAAAAGAAGTACCAACAACAAATAAATACTTCTATATGTATGTTTGGACTGAGGGTTGCCTAATTAATACTTTTACTGTGTTTTAATGCTTAAGCCATGAAATTTAAGCTTTGAGTATAGTAAAAAAATACTGGTTGGGACTTCCGATTAATATATAAGTTATATGGGAGCACAATGTAAATATGAAAAGTGAAGGAGTTGCAATGTTTCGTAGATGCACAAAATGTAAAAGTCCATGCTTTACATCATAAAATCCAACAGTTTGACCAATGAATCTTAAAGACAGGTTCACATGTAAGTACGGAAGTTTTAAAGGTATTGCGTTGTAATTATGCAAAGAGATTAATGGACACAAGTGTTATGTTTATTGTAATATGTAGGAAGAATGGGGCTCCAAGCTTAGGTCCTCTCGGGTATCTCGGGCTTCTCTTTCCAAATCTAAGTGGGAGATGTTGTACCACCTTAAGGGATTGCTCCTTATCCACTTAGGCTTAAGTATTTTGAGTGGTTGTCAATATATCAATCCAGGTCTGAATCCAACAAATTGTCAGAATCAGTTTTCTCGATAACGATTCGAGCACGTAAGCCCCGGATGTTGCATATATCCTATCAAGGAAAGAACAATATTCCCAATCATCATCCAAGCCATAGTTCCCACATGAACCCAAGTGCACTTCGTTCCTCTCCAAGCCTGATGGTATAAAAACTTCCGAGCGTAATAAATAAAATCGTTGAATAATTATTATCTCATTTAAATATTAGTCATTACGTAGAAATTGATGGAGACACGTAATAAACTGCACCGTCAATCCCTTTTAGATGACAAATCCATCATTCAAAACATAACATTCATAGATCTAAGAACCATAGCATTGCTGTGAATAATTTTTTAATCGTCTTGAGAACCTCCACTACTCCATTGATACGATAGAAACTGAAATATAAAAAAACTATTGTCTGTTGTATGAAATGTTTTGCTCAGACAACCTTTTTGGTTTTTGAAACCTCAACGAATTGCGCATTAATCTGACAGCTTGCGGAAGAGTTTGGCATAACGAAGATAAAGGTTCTGAGAACTTTGATGTTTTTTTAATCAAGGCCCTCGCTTCCATGTTTGAATAAACAGACTATGTGAATCGAATATTATAATAAATGTAACATATTACACATCAGTAGAATAAATGGGGAGGGTATTAAGTGGATAAGATATGCTTTCTTAGGAGTTGAGAATAATATTGCAAATGATCGATTAACTATCCATTTTGGTAGTCGTTTTGCAATCAAGTATTGTACCATTCTCTGATTTGGTAGAAAAGAAAGATTTTTTAGATTATGGGGGTAATAAGAGTATTGATGATGAAAATCTATTTACCATGCTTATGAACTTTCTCAATAATAATGATTATGTCACTACAAGGAAAATAAGTTGTGGCTGCAGAATTATGCCCACAGATGTGTGGTTTGTGGCCACAGAATTGAGTTCTGGCCACAACACATCATAACCAGTAGCCGTAACTACAAGTCTCGTTGCAAGAGTTCTCTAAGCATGGATATGTCGTGGTCCCTACAAGTAACATCAGAATTTGTCATTGCCACAACTCTTGCATGAATATCCTCCTTACATATTTGAAGACTTTGACCACGAAATGGTAGCTACAAGAAACTAGTGGCCACGTAATTATCGTGGCCACAAGTTTCCGTAGCCATATTCCGTGACCACAACTCGTTTTTCTTGTATTGTGTCCATGAACGAACAACGATTTTAATATTATTACTAATTAATTTTAAAATTATTTATTATTTTAGTTAACAATTTTCGTTGGATTTCAATCGTTGTATAATTTAGAGGAAATGATTGCAAAAAACCTGAGACTAATGTTTACAAGGTATATTTTACAAAAATATCCTTGTAAATTTACGATTTTGCATAAATATCCTTTATAAACATTGTACTAACAAAAGTATTCCTACAGAAACATTTATTTTATACGAATAAACTTATATTAATGTGATGTTATGTATTTTAGCATTTCTAAATAAGCAAATAGTAAACAATTAATTAAGGATGTAAATGGATATGGATATATGCATATTTGATCCACTAGCACCTTTATTTCATAAAGTTTTTTACATATGTATTTGTACCTGTTTACAATTGAATTTGGATACGAATATTATTTTGATATCTACAACCTAATATATGTTTTCTAATATTTATTTTAATATATAAATACTCTTTTAGACTTCTTTGCAATTGTTTGCAACAAAGTTCTAAATTTTCCTATTTGATATGAGTTAGGAAATAAATAATTTAATATATTTATTGTATGTGTAAGACATATGGAACATGCATTTTTAAGCTAATATATAACATTATGGATGCGATAACACATTTTTTATATCCGTCAATATCCACATCCAGATTCGTATTTAAAAATAGATAAAGATACTGCAACATCTATATCTCTTCATCTATTTGATTGTATTTAAAGGTAGAAGGATACAGACATATCTATATCTGGTCCTTACCAAATATATTTTATATAAATTTTGACATTTGTATCTATATCTATTTGAAAATAGGATTTTTACACTATGAACCCTAGAAACGTTGTCAATTACCTTCTCAAACATGTAAACATCATAATTATCACAACTCGAAAATTTGAACCAACTAACACCACAAAACCTGGCATTAGTTTGTCTTTTCTCGAGTCAACTTGCTTGATTTAAAGCTGAGTTAATCAAACCACCGTAGAATGAACGATGGATTTTCACTCCATCTCTTTCCTTTATCTACTTTTCTTCTTCCTTTTCCTCCCCCTCTACCTTCCTGGAAACCTAACGCCACCCATCAGGCGGTGATGCACCCATCGTTTCTGATCGATCCTCCTCTACGAATGATAAAGTCGCGCTAAATCTCCAAGAAGAAGTCCAACTCTGGTGGTATCAAGTGCGTCACATGATATCCAGGTGATCTTGTTGATGGTGCAGGGAGTTTCACGCAAAGGAGTTAAAGGGAGATAGGTTTCCATGGAGGTCCGTGGATGCATGGAGGCTCATTGCTCCTTTTGCCCTAAAGGATCCACTGATGCATTTGTCCATTAGGATTGGACTTGTACCTGCAAGTAGGAAATACTGAGCTCGAGTTATCAGTAGTTGAAGGTCGAGAATGGTACCAAAGAGCACAATCGAATGGTGCCCATCCAAGAAGAGGGAACCATTCCTAATTCTTGTGGCGACCTCTGTGCAAGTGAATTGGCATCTTATAAACCATGACCATGATAGTATAAAAAGGATTCAAGCCAGGATGACACATCATGATGAAGTCGCCATTGGGTAAAACTACATGGTAGTAAATAGTGTCACAACAAAATTTGAGGTAATCGTTTGGACCTTCACATTCATCTCTTTCATGATCAGGAAACAACGCCCAAAATCAGAAATGGATCAAGGATGCGAGTAGAATTTGAAGGCACATACTCTGAAATCTGTGAGGTCACGGAGATCGTAGGTGAAAATATTGGACATGTGGGCCCATGACAAGTCATTATGCAATAAAAGTTATTACAGATCGGTCACTCCTTAATATGAAATGAAGAATAACTAATTTGCGTAATAAGTCCCTTAATACAATTAGAGATATGTACTATTGCCATCTTGATATCATACAACTATTGATACAAAGGATTAGATCATAAAGCTAGTGTAGGTTGAATATCTAAAGAGTTCGATTGATGACTTAACCGCACTGTCAAGTGATTAATAAGAAGGGATCTCCGCATGATAAGGAGATGAAAATACTTACTCTAAAGGCTAACATCTGACTGACTTCTTGATGCAAGTCCACTGCATATGAATATCTATTCGTAGGTATTGAATGAATTGAGTCAAAGAATTGATTTAGCGAGATCGAGATAACTAAGACTTATGTCGTATACTGTCATGTATAGCACACATCATCTGATCAGAGACAGATTTGTTACTATATGTCTAAATATCTACATTTGAAAAATCATTAGGCTGATTACCGAGTCAAGGTCTATACATGTTGTGCTAGTGTGCAAACGAGGGCATACGAGTAATGCGATCTCTCAAAGGGAACATTAAGGTTCACCATTGAGCCGGAAACATGAGCTCGCTCATGAGATATTAGGATAAATCAAATTCCAATGTTAATCGTCTTACTTGAGAAATGATACAGGATTTGAATGTATGCTATATGATTTTGAAAAGCATGTGATCGACACCGATTCTCAGTGATCAAGTGAGAAACTTACTAATGAATCCATGAAGAAGATAGTCCAAAATGGATCAGAACTTTCGATTTAATCATAATCTTCTAGTATGCAATATGTATGTATATAGGGAGTACTCGAGGGTCATGTGATCTTAATTGTTTGCATACCATGACACTTCCATTTGAGGGAGTAATGAAAGAAGTTGTGATTATAATGATATTTCTTTGTGAATTAGTTATAAAATCTTAGTCTAAAGTTTGGACACTGATCTGAATTGGATTCAGATGAAATGAGAAGATTGGGTATCATGTTTGACATAATTTAACATCTCTAAGTGGTCCTCTAGGTCTGGAAATGATATTAGAACTCATATTCCAAGTCACTATACATGGGTTATATAGTCGCCCTATCCTTATCTCCAATTATTCGAGGAGAAAGCACACTATCCTTGAAGGAGTTCAAGGATTGTTCCATTAGATAAATATCTGACTATTTAAAAATAAAGAGAAATAATAATAAAAATTAGATTTAATAACCATGGATAGTGTGGATATGATTCACATTATTTGGATATGTAGAGAGTGACATCTATGCTAATTAAATTAGATTTAATTCTCTTGGATATGATTACTGTGGATAATACTATCCATAATAATCTTAGATAATGTGGTTGTGATCCATATTATCCTAGAAAACTTAATTGCGAATAAGATTCACAATATTATGATTTATGTGAATTGGATTCACATTGGGTAATTAAATGTAAGTATGATTTATATTTAGTTTTGGATGAACGAATATGATTCATAATGGTAAATGATCTATTTGCAATTGTCACAAATAATTTTGAAGTATTTGATGATAATTAGTTGACAAAATAATCTATGAATTACTCTTTAGTGTAGAAAAGATTACATTAAGTGTGATTAGGAAAGAGTAGGATCCCACTCCTAATTATGGTGGGAAAACAATGGTGGGAGCAATCATGTTTGGCCGTCCCCCCTTATGGAGAGAACTCTCTACCTCTCTCTTAATCCAATTCATGGAGATTGATTTTGTCTCTAAATTAAAGTTGGAATCAAAGTTGATAATTTATTTATCAACTCCTTATCCTAACTGTGATTGGAGGCACATATAACTTAACTATTGATTATTAATATGGGTGCATCCTAACCATCTAATGTTTAATAAAAGAGAAGACAACCCTACCTCTCTCAAGTTACAACAACACAACAAGAGATAATAAGGTCTCTCTCTCTCCCTCCTCCCCTCTCTCTCTCTCTCACTTTGCACCACATGTTCCCTTCTTTCTTCTCTCCCCTCGTGTCCGCCCCCTGCCCTTGGGATTTGGACTCCATGATAGTCGTCGTCCATTTGTCATGTTGCTGGATTAATTTGATTGATCTCACATAGAGGTTCTGCTTCTTCAGTGCCCCATGCTCTTAAAGAAAGAAACACATTTTGTACAATGGGATCATGAGCTTCACGACTGAGATCATCTCTGTAAATTGCGGAATCACATGGTTCATACTCCTGCTCACAAGTGATGTCTCCATCAGATTGGACTTGCGATGTGTATTTTCTTAACCTAAAGACTAGAGCATCGTAATCATGATCCAAGAGGTGAGCCTAATACTTGTTGACCTTGATATAATATATTAGGAAAAGTTCTCAAAGCTATGTGGTTCCATTGATTTTTTTAAATTCCACCACTACTATGACTTATATGACATGTCTTGTTTTAGTCGGATATGATTAGGGATGAGCATGGGCCGGGCTGGGCCGGGCTTTGAAGGGCCCAGGCCCAAGCCCGCTTAAAAAATTCGGGCCTTGGGCCGGGCTTAGGCCCGCAAATTTTTTTTTCATTCGGCCCAAGCCCAGGCCCGACCCAATTCCTTTGGGCCGGGCTTGGGTCGGGCCGGCCCATCTCCCAATTAGATATTATTAACTTTGACTCTTTTGTTTCAAGTTAATCTCAACTCAAGTTACACAAGCCAAAATTGATTAAAACATGTACCATAATACTTGTTAAACAACTAAAATTCAATTCTACCAAATTTGAATTTACACATGCCCTCAATGCTAGATACCATGAATGTCCCTCGTTCATAGAAATTGAAAGAGTAAACCTAACTTACCCAGTTAACAATAACAGGTGCACCAGATCCTACATATTAAAAAATGGGTATAAGACCCATATTGGATAAATGTACAATAATAGAAGATGTTTTGATTGAAAAAAATAAATATTAACAATTCAAGAATAACCAAAAGAATCTAAACCAAAAACTGATTAAGGAAAATTAATTCTTAATTGAAATACATTGATCATCAACTCATGTCACACGCTTGACTTTCTTGATTTATAAACATTGTATGAACACATGATACAAGAAGAGAGTGCACATGAAATAGGTGGGAATTTTCATTCATGTAGGATGTGAGAAAGGATTTGGGCCCTCTTCGGGTCGGGCCCTTGGGCCGGGTCGGGCTGGGCCGAGCCAAGCCCGAGCCCGGCCCAAAAAAAATTTGGGCCTAAATATTGGGCCCAAGCCCGGCCCGATATTCCTTTGGGCCTGGGCCGGGCCGGGCTTTTTGGGCTGGGCTTCGGGCTGGGCCGGGCCGGCCCAGCCCAATGCTCATCCCTAGATATGATCTGACTCTCACGCTTTCGTGATGCGTAGGACACAATCATATCCCTTCAAGTAGTATTAGATCCTTGACTGGTGGTCTTGGATATGATCCAAATCCTAGGAAGATAAGTCTATGGATATAGAATTGCAGGAAGAAAGTTTTTCCCACGCTTGTGGGATTTCGAATCGAGTTTGTGCATATACGATATGGATATTGTTTTCTCCATTTTAAATGTATTTTGGGATTTAAAATTATGTTTAGAATGTCTGAATATGATTTTAGAAGTTATGCCAAGAGTTGATGATGATCAGACAATTAATCTGATTCGAAAAGTTCCCGTATTATTTTGTTTTTGCATGAATTTTGTAACTAGAATTATGAATTTTTAGTTACTATTTTTATGTCCAGAAACATCTTAAAAATACTTTAATAATGTTAAAAATTGAACCAGAAAACAATGAATTTATTTTGCGTGATTCCGAGTCTGATAGCCTTAAATAGTACTTATTTAGTTGACTTGAATCGGAAGATGACATGATCATCTAGGCGACATTTTGTTTGTACTTTTCAGTCAAAATAACTCATGAAAATTTGATAATTTCCCTGTTTAGAATTTGAGTAATTATTTAAGGAAATATTTGATTGCCAACAACTCTGATTGATCGATTGCTTCATGATATGCCAAAATAAAACTGTAGTAGTTGTATTTCTATAATTTTATTGTAAAAATAAACAACTGTTTGATATAAACTTGAAACATGAGGAATTAAAATTATTTTAATTCCAACATTTCTAAGTATTTATTTTATAGTATAACTCATGGTCAAAAGACCGATAAAATCACTAGTACAATATGATACAATTCTGTTGTCCTGAGTTGGAATGGTGAAGGTGTTTAGGCCTGAGTACGTTGACTTGGTTGACTAATTAGCACCTTGCATGCAAGGTAATGCTCCCTTTAAGCATCCAAAAGACCTGGATGGATCTATTTCAAAGAAAGGTAGTATGAGGAGGTCATTGCGTACTTTAAGAATTAAAATTGGATAATACATACTCGTGAAGGCATATACTATATAATAAAATTATATTAGGCAACAATTATTTGTTGGTTGAACTAGATTGATATTAATTTAATATATTGAATTATTACAATATTCTCTATCAAGATGGAGGGTTGGATTGTACAAAGAAGATGCCTATGCAAAGTCATAGTTTCAAGGTACAAGCGCACATGGATTGTGCTCTCTGCTTCTAGAAAGAGGCATACCGTCCCAATGTTGTTCCCCATACAATTGGGGCAGTATTGGATTACACATAGAGAGTTCTATTTTTGTTGACGGCTAGTTCAATTAGCAGTGGGTCAATAACACGTGAGGGGTAGTAGGCTTGGATGTCAACGACCGAATTGGGAATATAAGTTGGTCTTGTAAGGCTGAAAGAATTCTTGCTTCCTTCACCATAATTGCATTTTCTTATATTATTGGGGTTTGACGAAAGTGGATGGGAGATCCCAGATCTCGCTTGAGATACATTGGTTGGCATACCTCATGCTCTGAAAGTTAGAAAAGGAATGGACTTTCAAAGTAATAATAAAAACGAGATAACTTGATTTAAAACAATAATAACCTTAATAATTGTAATAATTATGCAAATTATCATATCTCAAATAACTTTCATGGACCCACTCAATATATATACTCAATAATAACCAGTATCCTGATATGATCCATGATTAGAGGCATAGTTCTTGTAGTTGAACACATAATGTATGTGATTAAAATGTCCAAGTTTCCTCATAATGATGAGGACTGATAATTAAATAGACAAAAAGACAAGAACCAATGATTCTTATGTCGCTATATTCCTGATCGCTCATCGAGTGTGCTTTGGAAGTAACATGCTAATGCTTGCTTGTAATTGTCAAAATCCTTATATAATCAAAGAAGATGTTTTGCAAAGATATACGCTTTCAACATTTACTCATGAATGACGTGGTTCACTGCATTATATAGAATGGTGGCTCAATAGGAACTGATGTACTTAAAATGTTTGAGTGCCTTCCTGAACCAAAATCTTAAATGTTGAGATGGATGTAGATATGGTGAGTGCCATCATTCTACTATCTGCTCTAGTCCTTCATCACGCTTCATAATTATATTTATATGAAAGGTATGGAGCTAGTATAAATGTTGAAATACGCTCATATTGAAGTTTTTGAAAAAAATGTTAAATTAGAGAGATCCTTTATCTTAAGCAATTGTTGTTTAAGGATATAAGAAGCGTAGTGGAAGCTTGGGTCTTGACCATAGTAATAAGAAAGAATGTCAAAGAGTTGACTATACTTCTGTGACTTCCACACATATGATATCCAAGAAGCTAGATGACTGCCAATACTCAAGGCAATATACTGAAAGTATGACTATCCAAATTATCTAGTATCCTTAGATACATGCTCGATTAGTGCATCCTAGATTCTACATCTACAATTCAATATAAAAATCGGCTTAGTTGTTGGATAAGATTAAAGTCAGATAGTTGTATTTCATTCTTCTTCTAACACTTGCAATTGATTGCACATGTTTTAGAAGAGAAGAAAACTTGATCTCAAGGCTAGTAGTCATCCACATAGTATTTGATACAATAATTGGAACAAGCACCATTGGATATATAGACTACTATGTTTCAATGGGAGAGCCTTTAGTCATAGAGAATGTCTCTATGACCTAGATATTAGAAATGATTCATTGTTTATTTCTAAACTTGTTAGAAATAGACATACACTCTGAGATAGACCTGTCATAAAGAGTTGGGATGGATATATTTCTGATGCTAATCTAAAATCTAGAAGACTTTACAAAAATAGAATATTAATAAAGATTCATTGACATTTCTAATATTGGAAATTAAACCTTAAAAGATCAAGAGGATGAAGATCCTTTGACAATGATTTGGTATCTGAATTGGACATATGTCTGTTGAGAATATGAATAAACTAATACGAGATAGAACTTTAGATTGTATTGAGAGTAGAATATCCAAATCACCCTTCTATGTGAATGGTGTATGATGCAAAGATATTCAAGGCGTCATGCATATTGATGTATGTGGACCCCCCACACCATAATGAGCATTAATGATATGAGATATCCATTAATGATCATTCGTTGTGTGGGTTTTTTTACTTTTATATTAGAAACCTTTGAAGTGTTCAAAGATTTCACAATTTTGGTTGAGAACCAAAGTTAGAAGGGAAATGAATAAAATTCAATCTGATCAAGATGTACCCATCATAAGAATTCAATGAATACCTATATATATATATATATATATATATAGAGAGAGAGAGAGAGAGAGAGAGCAATGTTGTTCCTATCTCACTCCATCTGTTAAAACCTGGCTCAATGGAGTAGTAGGGAGATACAATAGGATCATGTTGAACATGGTTAGATGAATTGCAATTCTTAGAACAATTGCTTCTTAGTTTCTGGAAATATGTGGTAGAGACTCCAATGTCTATCCTTAATAAGATTCCAAATGAATCTGTACCCCAAAATCCTCTTAACATATGGTTTGGAACCAAGTTCAATGTTAGACATGTGAGGATTTAACGTTGCCTGGTCCATAGCAGAGACATGGATGCAAGTAAGATGAAATCTCATACTAAAGAATTCTACTTCATTGGGTATGTAAAGGATATTATTGGATATATACTTTATAACCATGATATTTTTAAAGGTTTCATCCATAAGGATATGATTTTTAGAGGATGACTTCCTTAAGAAATCAATACAAGAATGAAGCAAAGGACTCATAGATCCTTGGAGGATATGGGATTCCTAAACTAAAAACTAAAAGTATAATTGGATATGAAACACTCGTCTCTCTTCAAATCAGTTTGAGGGTGGCTAGATCACCTAGAGTCTATGGATTCCATGCGTCAAAAGAGTGTGATAATGATCTGACTTCATATGATGAAGCACATGAGGATCATGACATGGAAAGATGGATGTTACCAATAAAGCCTAAAGCAATTTATATGCGTATATGTTGTGTATGGAATCTAGAGGATCCAACTATCAATCAACAAGCTAGCCCCATACCAGAGGTTGTCTCATACTATAAATAAGTAAGAACACTCAAAAAATCTGTTGGAGATGCAGACTCTGATGGGCATGCGGAAGCGACACCTACTCTACTCTGATACCAGTTAACGAGAACACGACCCACCGATACCGTCTCCTCTCGGATACCGGTCCCCTGGATACAAAAGTAGATAAAGATACAAACGCGGATGTGCAGTTGATGAATCCCTGATTCTCACTCTTTATTATTTTATTTTGTCTATTTATCTTGGCAAAACATCATGTAAATAGATGTAAATACAATAAGTTGGCATTATGCATGCATTTGTTAATATTACATAATTAACATGTATTTGTGAAAAAATAAAATAATAAGAAAAAGAAAAAGGAAGGAGGTATTTATAATAAATAAAGAGTGACCCAAACCCAAGAGAAGGTCAAGCATTGGCTTGATCGCCAAATAAAACAAGTAGAGAGAGATAGGGCCTACTCTATGTTATACATATTATTTACGCAATTAAAAAGTTATTTTTGGATGAAATAAAAATAATGTGTTCTTTTTACCGCCTTGTATATAGTCCTAAAAATAAAATAAAAATTAGAAAATAAAAACTAAATTAAAATAAAAATCCTCACTCCCTTATACAAAATATATCTATACATACAACATTCTTTATTTATTATATACCTATAAATAAGTAATAAAAATAAAATAAAAATTATACTTCAAAAATTATGTTGAAAATAAATAAAATATAAAATTGAGTTATTTGAGTGAAAACAATAAAATAAAAATAATTGTACAAAATACATATGTATATTATACTTGTATATATATCAATATATTGTGTAAAGATTAATTTATTTTTCAAAAAATAAATAAAAATCACAGAAAAATAGATTGAAAAATAATAATTATTTTTCATTTTATACACTTTTTGATTTAAAACCATTTATTATTCTTTATTGAGTTTATAAGTATTTTGTAAATCTTGATTTTTTGATTGGTCGGCTCGATTGTTGACCATCGATCAACGGCTCCTTCTTCTCGGGTTAGACCCGGATCCTGTTTGCCAGATCTTCTTCTCGACATTTTGCAGCCCGACTCCGTTCTCCTTCTTCCTCGAAATTTGTACCCGATAATCTTTGATCCTCTGACATCCTCGCGGGTCCTATCGTAGATCCAATTGGCCCTAGGGTTTCACGCTTCCCTTCGATCTTTCTAGATCCTCGACTCGCATATAAATCATCTCTTCCACCTCCATGTAGCGATAGCTCGTACCTCGCTCCCTCTTCGACCCCTAGACACCTCCAGCTGAGTGACAACTGCTTGGAGGACCTCTCGAAGCTTGATTTGGTGCAATGAAGATGATGCTCACCCTTCGTGGTCAGAGACCCGCTGCGAGCAGCCTCCCCTGCCTTCTGCATCGAGGTTGAGGCCATAACACAATCAGCCACCTTCGCTTGAAGCTCAAGAACACTTCCAGATCTTCAGCTATCCTCCATTTCCTTCGTTTTTCTCGTTTCGATCCGATCTTTTCATCTAGCACCGCCGCACTCCAATCTACTCTGACCAGCTGGTCGGAGTCTCGACAACCACCCTTAGCCGTTTAGATTGACCCGCAGCCTCGCCCTCCATCTTGCACAACAACCTGATCACCCTTAGCCTCAATCTTCAGGTCGAGATTAGGGCCGAGATCTCCTCTACCACAGTTGTCGAAGATCAAACTTTGCCCCCCTCCACTTCTTTCGTTTTTAGCTTCAATAACCCGGACCGGAGCATCGCCCCGAGTCTAAGCTTCCCTTTACAGGTGTTCGCGCGTGCTAAGATTCCCCATTTCACCCATCCGAGGTTCACCGAAGCAGCTCCAGGCCATCTTCATCGTCACACGCATTCGACTGTTGGCTCCTCCATCGGACCCGTTCAACCGACGCAGAGGACTTCCATGATCACACCCGCGCCTCCTGATCGACCATCGGAGATGAGGATCATCTCCTTAGCTCTGGTGAAACTTGCCTCGGCATTGTTCATCCATGCCTTCTCAGCATCGTTGGATCGACAATCCTTTTCCGGTTCACATCAGAGCCGACCGTTGATATAGCTTTTCGGTCGTTGATCTGCTACTTCCTGACACATCTACGCCGCACATAGGTGACATTCCCTGAGCGTTAGATCTAACATCACAGAGGATCAGAATCGCCCATTCACGCGTCACCAACGGCCTCCATGTGTCCCTCACACGCATCACAGTCACCTGCAAGGGTATATTGCATTATTTACCATGCACCTTTTATGCTTTATTTTCAAGTTTGTTAAATAAAGTTGTAGTTTGAACTACTTGGATGTTAGTCCCTAAGGTTTCTAGTATTTGCACTTTAGTCCTTCTGGTCCGAAGACATATGCTTTCCTGCGTGATATATGGTGTTTTTGCATCTTATACCTTGGACTTATTTGGGGTTATGGTTTGAATGAAATATTCTTGTATTTGCATTTATGCCCCTATGCGTAGAGTAGTTGACATGTATGTGTTTTCATGGGAATTTTGCACTGATACACCTGGAATATATCTGCGTGTTATTGTTTGATCTGGAAGCTTATGATTTTTGCAAATAGGTTCGTACCACATGTGTGCTTTGTTTTAAATCAAATAATTATCAAATTTACTCCAAAAATTCCTAAAAAGTTATTAGTAGCTCCTGTTACTGTGTAATATTTTTGGTAATTTTTGTGACGTAATTTGATTTTATTTGATATTTTCTAAAAATAAAAAACCCCAAAAAACGTGTTTGTCTGTTTTATAAAATAGCAAAAAAAATATAAAAATACCTCTAAAAATTGTATAAAAATTTCTGTGTTGTTTTTACTGTATCTTCACTTTAGTACTATTTTTGTTCCATTATCCCTTATAAAACACCTAAAAATCACAAAAGACCAAATCTGATAAAAATTCGAAAAAAATCTAGAAAATAAAAAATGCAATTCCAATTTCTGTAATTTAGTCTTTTTATCTACTTTTTCATAAAAATAGCCTCTAGTCCTTTTAGGCAATTTTAGTATTTTACTCTTGCCTATTGGTCACAACTGAACAATGTTTTCCCTTTTTTGTCTTTACTTTATTTTTAGAAAATTATATAAAAATATGAAAAATCTCACAAAATCACCAAAAACATTGCATATTTTAAAAATACAAAAATATTTTTATTTTAAAATTTTGAGCCCTTTTTACCTTAATGAAATTGTTGTAGTGTGATTTCCTTCATAGTTTTATTCATTTTCTTATTAGAAAATATAAAAAATTGCAAATTAAAAATACAAAAATAAGCATTTTATTTTTTGATTTTTTGACTACTTTGTAGGCTTAGTTTGTGCTCCTTGTGTTTGACCCTGGTCGCTATACCAAGTTAAATAAAGAGCGGAGACCGCTACATGTGATTTCGTACTTTGATTGATTTATTTGTCGTCATATTTTTCTTGTTGAGTCCGGCTCGGGTGATTGAGGTTGAAACGACTTGATATCACTTAGCCTCGATCGCCAGGGCATTCGTCAAAATGGCACCGTTGTCGAGGAGCACGGCTTAGTAGTCGGTTTTCAGATTTTATCTTTTCTCTACTTCTAGCTCTATTAGTTATAACTACGTTCTAACCCGTGTCTTTTTTACTTTTTATGCGAGGAACCGCCCGAGGACCGCTTTGGAGGAGATCCATAATCAAGGAGAAGCATGGGCGACTGAGGACTTAGTTATAGCTCATAGAGAGTAGTTTAGTTAGTTAGTTAGTCATTTTTAGCCAGTTTATCATTATTGTTGTAATAATAGAGGGACCTTGGATAGTTTTGGACACTTGGCCATATCAGGGACTGTTTCACCGAGCATCGGTGTTCTCGGGGGACCTCACCGCAGTTTTCGCCGTTTTTAATTTCATTGACTTTCATTTTTATTTGATTCTCGAAGAATTTGGCCATCAGACTTAGGAATTTATCTGATTGTGACATAATTGATTAAGGCCCAACCCATAATTATTTGCATGCACCTATAGTTCGTAATTGGACCTTATTAATAAATCATAATAAAAAGTTAGTTTATTCAGACTCGAGTCCATGTGCCGTGAGGAACCACATACAGCGTTGGCAGGACCCGTTGTGGTGGACACTGAGTGGTTCCCAAGATCGGATTCCAGACTTAGTCTGAGTAGCTAGCTACAGTTCTTCTAATGTAGAAATTTCTCGTCTAAGGCCATTTTCTTCTTGCATCATTTAGATTAGTTTACTTTCTGTCTTTGAATTTATGCACGGATCACCTTTCATGTAGAGTGCTGGCGACAGGTACACATCTCCTACTTTGCATGCATCATCGTGTTTAGTCGCGCATCGGCTTTTTCGACTTCTTCCCCCTATTTTTGGACTATAAATAATAAAGAGAATCGAAAAAGTCGTTAGACATTTGTTTGCTTATGGAAAAATACCCAAAAAAGTGATAATCATAAAATTGGGACTGCTAATCAAACTTGATCATAAAATACACTTCACTAAAAAAATCTGTCTTGGGAGAGGAATCCCCTTATTGTTTGGTTTGATTGTGCGAGAGCGTGACCCGTACACTAGGATAAATCCATACCTGAACTCTCGTTAGACTACTGGTCTTGGAGTTAGTCATTCTCCAGTGAGGATCGCTCCAATTTCCGGTAAAGAGGACCACGATATCCTTAGGAGAGCGAGTTGAACGGGTAACCAGTAAACGGTCCAACTTGTACTGGTGGGGAAAGATCTAACTTTGAGATTGTGCCCGTCTCTTGGGAGCATCTGGTTCCTACCAGCTCGCTTAATCGCTCTGTTAGACTGAATTATCACCTAAATAAAATTGACAAGATAAAAGATCAAACTTTCATGTCATCATCTCTTAGTGTTGAGTAAATGAATTGGGGGTTTGTTTGCTAATCTTGTTTTTTTCCAGATACCATCTGCCTCTTCTCTAGATCACGATGATGGGTCGAAGATCCCTTAGGGTGCGTTTGGTACGTGGGTTAAGGAAGGTTAAACTGGAAGAGGGTAACCCATTTTTGAGTTTTGGTGTTTGGATAGAGGGTTTTTACTGGGGGTGGGTTAGAAATGGGTTTATTGTGATATGATTGTATTGGAGTTTGAAAAAGTGAGTAGTTATTGTGATGTGATTGTATTGAAGTTTGAAAAAGTGAGTAGAAGTAGATTAATTATAATTTTTATATGATATGATGGTATAATATATTATTTGTTGATAGGATTGATGATGTAAAATTGACTTATTTAATTTTTTAAGAAAGAAATAAAATGGGGCCCACATGAGAGAGAGGGAGGGTGGGTTAAGGGGGGTAAACTCCCCCATGGAGAGTTTACCCCACTAACCGAACACTGCCATAGGCATCCCTTGGCTGCACCGCTTTCGAGAACTCTGCCCCATTCATCTAGGTTGGTTCACGAGAGCTCAGACCCGCTCTCCGAACCCGAGTTCGATTTGGCCCTGTTCCCCCTCGACAACCCTTCTATCAGTCCTGAGGTTCTAGAGCAGAGAACAAAGCAGATATATGTTCATTTGATGGCATCTGAGTTCGGGTCTTTTGCCTTTACATAGACCCAAGCGATGGCCAGCAACGAGGAGCACACAGATGGACAGCCCCAGACCACCACATATGTATTAGATCAGGGCGCCATTAACAACATCCTATTAGCTTCCTTCGAGACGATGTAAAGACAGTTCAGAAACCAAGGGGCTTTCATGGAAGATATATGCAGAGAGATGGCCCAGATGCGAGCTGACCGCAAAGAGCCAAACTGACCAGACTGTGGATAGATACCAGAGCTCGGAGGAGGAGATGGACCACAACCAAAGGATCCACAGGAGCCCATTCGACCAATGAGAACGATGAGGGAGTTGCACAATCCTGGTGCGATTCTTACACATCGTTGGATTCTGCTTCCGATGATTTTGGGAGATTTCAAGCTCCCCCTCATACGATTCAGTTGCTGCCCAAATTCCATGGGCTAGACATCGAGGTGCCGCATCTGCATTTTCAAGAGTTCGAGATGATCTGCAGCATGATCCACGACACACATGTGGACGAGGACACCATCATGATGATGGCTTTTCCATTCTCTCAGGTTGACAGAGCAGCCTACTGGCTGAAGCATTTGGGGAGATATATCACTTCTTGGGAACAACTCCGGACCGAGTACTTGAACAAGTACTACCCACTCGACCAGACGAACGCAACTAGAGATCTGATCTACAATTTCTCCATGATCCCCAATGAGAATTTCCATGAGGCGTGGGATTGCTTCCGAGAGCTCATTGACCGGGGTCCACACCATGACATATCCAATCCCAATTTAGTATAGAGTTTCTTTTGTCAGCTGACACCAGAGCTGCAGGGGCTCGTGAATGCTTCTTGTGGGAGTTCCTACTTCGCCAAGGACGAAGACCGATTTTGGGCCATATATCAGGAGACGGCCAAGAACTACATCTTCATGTCCCAGACCCGTCTCTATACTTAGGGGAAGACATCACCCCATGCTGTGTCCTATCAGAGAATAGAACGAGTCGATGCAGGTCCTTCTACATCTTCAGCATCCACAACACATGCAGAGTCATCGATCGTTGATATGGGCATCATCAACGAGAAGCTGGACCACATCGAGATCATCGAGAAGAAGAAGTGCCAGGGCTTGACATAGATTGACCAGTTGGTATAGACATTGAGTGAACTGAAGACCCGTATCATGTGTCTCTAGGAGGCACAAACGCCTTCTCAGCCCCGTCTCAGGTCACGGCCTGGTCCTAGCAGCAACAACTCGACGTAGCACTCCGCCTTGCATCGACAGGTTTACCATATCCAGGCAGAGCTGTTCCAGCAGCCGCAACATCAGTACCTTCAACCACCACCATCTCAGGACACTCAGATGGTGGTATACCAGCAGGATCAACCCCTGGCACTTCTTCCTCCCCCCTTCGAGCAAGAGCCGTTGATGGAAGTCAACGAGATTTGGTACGAACGATAACAGCCCAGGATCCACCGAGATCATCCTGGATTCAAGTGGTCGACCGGAGGTGCCTCATCCTAGCAGCAGCCTCCAGATCAGGGTGGACAGTACAACCAGCCTCAACAACAACCCCAGTTCCCGCAACAGCAACAACAACACTACTAGTTAGGTCCTCGTCCCTACCAGCAGGGACAACCGTGGAGGCAGCACCAGCAGCAACTTCAGCAGTACTCTCAGCTTCCCCCTCATCCTTCCCAGCAGCAGCCTCACTTTCAACGAGGCAACCCGTCCGGTTCTCATGGGTCAGCCTATGAGAATCCATCACTCGATGATCTATTCTGACCAACAGGACATATTCAGACGAGAGATGGACGAGTTCCGCCAAGAGATGAGGGATATCATCAAGGGCAAGGTCTCCATACCCGCTCAAATCGAAACCCACCCGAATAACCTAAAAAGAAAATCGGAGCAGGTACAGTTCACAGAGATGACCACTCCTAGTGATTTATTGGGTGACATTGCTTTATATACATTTGATGCTGACTTTGTTACACTTAGGAGCGGTAGGATGTCAGTCAGCAGTGCCTCGTCTGAGCAACGACACCACGAGGATGCAGGAGTGACAGACTAGGAAGAGTTTAGAGGTGTTGATGTCGTTCATGATGATGATAATGGTGGTGCTGACACCACCAAGGATGTTGATCCAGCAGACGGGATTGACATCGTCAAGTCACCATATGCGGAGGGTGGTGCTGATGCCACTAGAGATCTAGAGGTTGTGCCAGAGTGCGGTGCTGATGCCGCAGTTCGTGATGCCGTGGGTGGTACTGAGGTCACCCCTTCTATTCCAGTTGTATTTCCTCCAGTTTTTGTACCCCCCGGACTTTACAGAAAATACCAAAAAGATTAATAAAGGAAAGGGTTCTTTATCTTCGAATCCATATGTGATGCATGGTGATACTTGTATGGATTCTGTTTCTTCTCAGCAGCATGGACCCATTTCTAGCCCTCTATTTGAGGAGGGCCCATCCATCTCCTTCCCTCAGGCACTCCGGTTGACCAAGGGGAATAAAAAATGAAATCAGAAAAGGAAACAACAGTTAGAGTTCAACCAACAGATGATCGCTAGATTTCAGATTCAATTGACTCTACAGGAGGCACTTGAGCACATCGCCCTCTTTTAGAGGAACCTGAGAGAGAAGACCACCATCAGTAGGAATAAGAGGAACCATAATGCAGAGATCCATGTGCTTACTCGTGCCACCCGCTTCTCCATCCATAACCGTCTGCCATCCAAGAGGCCAGATGTAGGAGCTCCTTATGTCAGATGCCATATTCATGAGCAGATATTTGATCAGACTCTATGAGACAGCGGCTCTTCTATCAAGCTTCATCCGACAGCCTTACTCGACCGATTTAAGTTTGTCCCTCTTCAACAGAGTAGGACAGTTCTTCAATTTGCTGATAGATCTGTCAAGAGGCTAAGGGGGTTGTTGAAGGACGTGGGCGTCACAATTCAGGGCCTGAAATTCCTCGTGGACTTCGTTGTGTTGGACATGGAGATCCCTGAGTCTGTGACCGACACCCCCATCATTCTAGGACGACCATTCTTGGCCACATACCAAGGCAATGTCCGACCATGATAGTGGGAAGATATACTTTCGTGTCAAGGGAAAGAGTATACAAATAGAGACGATCGACAAGACTAGAGAAAGAGATTCAGCTTGCTCAGAGCAGCACAGTGATTCAGAGTAGATGACAGAGGCAGTGCAAGACGTCCACTAGGAGTGCGATTTTGTGATTACTGATGATGAAGTCGATTGGTCTGATCCCATTTCACGAGCCTTGTTTTCACCTTTAGGCACTTTAGATTCACCGATTCCAACAGAGGAAAGCATGGAGAGCGCACTCTTAGCAAAGGATACATTCGAGGCTACAGACCATGCTCAGGATAGCGAGGCAGAGTATATTTCTTGTGATTCATATTCAGATCCCTCAGATTCAGACATAGATTGGGCAGAGTTCGATGATTTACTAACTTGTCAGATTTCCATAGAGCCAGCAGCAAGGGTGAAGACCTTACCGACACAGATTTCAGATACACCAGCAGGGCAGTCTACACCAGTTTCTCATGATCAATGGGAGGTCTCCCACACAGATTTGGTTTCATTCACTCAGGCATTTCAGAAGCCAGATTTGCCAGCACCAGTTGTCCAAAACTGAAGCCCTTGCCACAGTCGCTGAAGTATAGATTCCTTGCGGGTGAGCATGAGATGTACCCAATCATTATCTCAACAGATTTGATTGGAGAGAAAGAATCTCGTTTGATAGAGGTTCTTGAAAGAAACCACAAGGCGATAGGATGGAGTGTAGTTGATCTCCAGGGGATAAGTCTGACTCTATGCTCCCACCATATCTATCTCGAAGAGGACGCTAAGCCATCGCGTGAGTTCTAGCGGCGGCTAAACTCGAATCTTCGAGAGGTAGTCATGAAGGAGATCTCGAAATGGTGGGGCACCAAATTTATCTAACAATTCTCTGACTCCAAGTGGGTTAGTCCATTACATGTGGTGCCCAAGATGACGGGCATCACTACAGTTGTGAGCGAGTCAGGAGAGGAGATAGCTACCCGAGTACCCACTTCTTGGAGGGTCTGTGTGGATTACTGATGAACCTCAGTTTCATCATCTTTATTTCCTATTATTAACCCCCTTGCTTAAAGTTTTGTCAATAAAACCCAGTTAATGTCCTGTAATTAACAGAGTCCTAAATAAATTAAAAATCACAAAAAAATAACAAAACAAAAATTCGTGGTATTTTTAGACTTAAAAATACCCTCAAAAATATTTCGGGCCTTTGTTTGATTTCATCTCCAGTTTTGGTCAACATGAAACTTGTAGATCTCAGCAAGATCTACAACTTTCATGTTTTGAGTTTTCTCAAATTCGGCCATCTAGCCCTTCAAAAATCAATTGGAAAGTCTGAATAATCTGATTGGGCCACGTGGCCCAATCTTAGCACGCCACGTGGCCCCGCTCTCCTTGCTTCAGCCGCTCGCATCCTCAGCCGTTGGATCCTCCTCTGATCCAACGGCTCAGTCATCTCCACTCCCGCTATCTCCTCAACCGCTCGATCAGCTCCAGCCTTCCATCATCGCCATCCACCAGCGCCCTTCCCATCGTGCGCCATGTGTCACCTTCTGGTCCTTCCGATCGCACCTTCAGCCGGCCATCTCAGCCGATCCCTCTTCCCATACTCTCCACCCTCAGATCTTCTCCGCTTCCTGATCAGCACCGTCCGTAAGCGCCCTCACCAGAGCTTGACGTGTGGCACACTTTGCGCCCTTTGATCGTGCTCTTGATTTCCATCTCGGCCGCTCCTTCCTATGGCGCTCATTAACCCTTCGATCCTCTTAGCTTCCTATCATCGCCATCCATTAGCGCCGCCCTCTCAAGACGACACGTGGCCTATCCCATCTCCCTTCGTTCGCATCGCCCCGAATCAATTTGGCCCGCTCATTCGCGCCCAAAGACCCGACGTTGGATCCCCAGATCCAAAGGTTGATCTCCATCGTCTACCTCCGGATGCCCCTCTCCCACACGTTCTCCACTCCGCGCACACCTCTTCCTCTTCCCATTTCTCCTGCCATCTCCGATGACTCCACCCATCGCTAACCACCTCTCGGTCTTCCCCACTCTTCCCTCTATCTCGCGCATCACCCCACGAACCTCGACGACCTCCCAGTCACCCCCTATCGCCCTCTAAAACCACGTCGACCACCTCCATGACCAGCTACCTTCCCCTTCAAATACACCGGTCCCCCCTCCATTTGCCGGTGTCCACCTTTACGTAGGGGCATGGCCCAACTCTCCTCCGTCTCCCTGTGACAGGGGGAGGCGGAGGATCGAGCGAAGACGACCACTGCCCCCGGTGTCGACCCTTCGCCAATCATGGCGTCGTTGCGGCGCTCCGAGCCCGCCAAGCTGCTCCCAACGGCTAGGGGAGTTCAGCGATGACCCAGAGCTTCTCCTCGGAGCTCGAGCCCAAGCCATTCACGCCGCCATCGTTCAGGTAAGGTCTCCGATCTCTTCTCTGATTTTTTATCTACTTTGCTCGATTTAATTAGGCATCTCCGGCCGCTGTCGTCTTCCATGGATCATCCCGTTAGCTCCGTTGCACCTCTACCTTTCTCGCGTAACCCTCCGCTCGCCTCCTTCTCGTCTTCCATACCTCATCGCCTTCGACCCACCTCCTCCGCCATCCACGGCGGAGGAGCTCCGAGCTTCCAACTTCCCCGCTTGCTAAGCTCCCATCTCATCCATCCACACAATCTACACGCTTCGGCTATGCGACTCTAACACTGCAGGTCTTCGAGAGCTTCAATGATCGAGACCCTTGCCGGAGCTGTTTGACCGATCTTTGCCGCCATCGCCTGAGCTCCGAAGCATCGTTTCAGAGGGTCCTGGATCTTCCCCGAGCTTCCAGCTTCATCGACGTCACTCCAAGGAGCGTCGGGGAGGTCACGTGCAGCACGAGAGGCGGAGTTGGAGCTCCTTCACCGGAGCTCCAAACTCGCCGCCAGTCGCAGGCGAAGGAGGAAGGACAGGGACCGTTGGATGGTCCTCCTTCAGCGACCATCCAACGGCCCAGACGAGGTCGCGTCATCTTCTGCAGCAACCATTGGATCGTCTCGATCCAATGGCCTTTGTGCAGCCACGTCGTCAAGCCAGGAGCTCACCGCAGCCATCCGATCGTCACAATCAGATGGCCCATCTTCAGCCATGTGGCGTCATCATAGCAGCACCGAGCCTCAGCATCCGAGCCTTTAGGCTGGGATGCTCCCGAGCCTGCAGCGAGCCCAAGCCTGGGTTCGAACCAAGCCGAAGCAGCCGCGCCTCTGCCGAGCCTCCTTCCGAGCCTAGATAGCACGTGCATCGCACGTGCTACTCTGGGACATTTGCAGAGATGCCCACAGATTTCTTCAAATTTGCAAAAAGGTCCCCGCGCGTTTGGTAAAATTACAGGGAAGGACTCGCACCTTATTTTTATTACGTTTTAGTCCCTCTCAGGGACCTTTTTGTTGTTATCCTTTCATGTTTTATTTCAGTTATGCCCTTAGCTTCTTTGTTGCATATCTTGAGCCTCGTAGCTCCGATTAGGTTGATTTCAGTTTCATTTTAACGCTTGTTTGACGTACTTTTTAATGGCATATTTGTTCTCTTGATATTGACAATGTGATCTCAAGGTATTTTTAATTAAGTCTAGTGTTTTTTTATGCCTTTCTGATTAACTTTGCACGTTATGTCAAATGAGTGGTTGTTTCCTTTAAATCTGAAATCAACTTTGGTTTAGTTGGCTCATCCTTTTTAACTTAGGGCATACTTCTATTGCATCGCATTGCATTTTATGGCATTTATTTGCATGATAAAAATTGATAAAAAAATGCATGTTTATTTTTAATGCATTGTCTTGTTTTGTCTCTGCATGATTTTGACCTATATGCCTCTAACTCAACACTTAATTAAATAGACTTAAATCCAGATAATTAGAGAAAGGCTCGTGTCCCTGAGTTCGACCTTGGTTTCTTACCAAGTAAATAAATAACGGCCATCCCATTCTTATTTGACATATATTAATGAGATGGTCTCTTTGATGACCAAAATCGGCCCGACTGCTACGACATGTTGAAGTGCTTAAAACACTCTATTAAAGGGCCGATTTTTCGGTTCGTCAGATGGCGCCGTTGCCGGGGACACGGCTCATTTCTTATATTTTTTGGATTTTTGTTTGTTTAATTTAGTGTTCCTTTTTATAGGTCAAATGATCACCTATTTTGCATATAAAATTTTTCTTTCTTATTTGATATCTAACCATTGTTTTTGTGGCAGGGCCCTCGATGTATCAAGGAGGCGAGGAGCCTCAGGAGCATTCTTAGAGTCTATAAGAAAGAAAAGGAAAAAATGTCGCATTTTATTTTTGCTTGTGATAATTCGTCGTTTACAGCGGTCTTCGATCGAAGACTCGCGTGTGTAACCGAACGAATGTGGTTGTGTGGGGATCGTCCCCACTTGAGTGTCGACCTAGGACTTGGCACGCGGCTCTCCGAGCTCATTTTATTTTATCATATTCTCATGTGCTGGATCGTAGGTTAGGACATACTTTAAATTATAGACGCACATAATCGCGCATCACTTAGCTAAAGTTAATGAAAATCAATCACCGCTAATAGATGCATGATTAGGTGCGGCTTTTTCGACTTGCATACATGTTGGATTTGGTTTTCAAAACAACCCCAGTTTTTTACGTGTTTTTGTCAAATCACTGCATGATTTCTCACTTAGCCTAGATCGCGATTTTTATCGAATACATGTTTTTCTCGGTTTCGTTTTCCTAGCTTGATCACCTATGTTAAATGGAAAAAGGGAATGAACGGTAGACGATGACTTCTTGATTTTGTGCTAACCATAATCAGTGAAAACCTAAAATAAAATTGGGATTGTTAATTGCAAGTCAACCAAAAATGGAGTAAAATTCGGTTTTGGGAGAGCAATACCCTCGCTTACGCAATGATTTTCACTTCACATCTTTTCTTTGCGTAAAAATCAAACGTTTTATCACCAATAAAACATACAAGATAATAAACCAATCTTGGTTGGTTTCATGTGTGAGTTGGTGAAACTAAGGGTTTGCTTGCTTGATTGAGCCTTGTTTGATGCGACACATACCCCAAAACCGAAGACACTCCATTTCATCTCCGAAGATTCAACCGCCCACTTGTACATCCATCCTTCTTCTTCGTTCACCTTGGGTCTCTTCCAACATCAATTTCCATCTTTATACTTAGGCTAATCTAAGCCTAAGTATAGGGGTGACCCAAGTCCCTGTGATTTCTCTACTCATCTTTTCTTGCCTTTATACTTAGGTTATTTCTAACCTAAGTATAGGGGGAGCCCCCTCTTAGTGCCCGTATATTCCTATATACTTAAATGGACCTATGGACTCGTATCATCTAGTGCTATGAGGACATAGCAAAGTTTAAGGATAGGGGGTATACCGTATGTACACTTTACTTACTTTAGCTATAATATGAAAAATTTGAAAAATTTAAAACTTTTTGGCTAAGGTAAAATTCTTTAGACTAAGAGAACACAAATGATTTCGCGGCTTTTCTATATTATGTTACGCTATTTTCTATAAAAATATTTTCGAAAATGATTTTTCCTTGTTTTGAAAAATTCTTTTGAAAATGTTTTGAAAACTTTTATTTGTGTGACATGGTTTTGAAAATATTTTATCAAGGAAAGTTGAGTCTAACCTGTGTTTTAACTTTAAAAACTAAAATCCATAAAAATGTGCAAAATTCAAAAAAAAAATTTGAATGAAAGAGTTGGATTAAACCTCTACACTTACACTTTCACCCAGGATCTAAAATGTTCAAGGAAGCTTGATTTTTGAGGTCTTTGAGATTTGCGGTTAACCAGCCTTAGCCATCAGGGTCATTGACTTAATCGTCTAGATTCCTCTAGGTTTCTAGATTTGCATGCTATATTCCATGCTTAGTCTCAGACATAAAGAATATGATCAGCACATCACACGCACGACTGCGGTTTTTGATGAGATGAGTTGATTTTTCACCTGAGGGATTGGGATGAGGAAGTCAAGTTTGGATTTGATCTAATGATGCTCGAGGATGAGATAAAATCTTTGAAATCATCGTGAAACCTGAGTGTTAGCAATTTAGCCAGTGTGAGAACTTGGTTCTTATACTAATCTCTTGACATTGACCTAAGTGCCTAGGTGTGAATTATATAAAAAAATGTTGATCAGTGTGCGTCAACTCTTGGTAAAAGCAGTGGAGCTAGCCAAAAATTATACAAGTCAATGAAATTCAAAGAAAAGCTCTCATTCCACAAAGTCAAATATCAAAGAGCTTCCACCAAAGGCGAGCGCTCCCAAATTTTTCAAAGTGTCCACTTGGACCACCGCTATTAGGACCAGGAGTCGGGCTTGCACCAAAAAAGGGCTCTGCATCATAAATGCTACAAGTCTGGGTGTCGAAGGTACGATAGGTACTCAAAAGAGACACACCCCAGTGTACTCCCAGGAAAACAAGTGCAGACGGCTCCAACTTCTCTTGACGGACGCACTGATCAACACCAAAAAAATGTGTTGCGTAAAAAGGCACTAGAGAGAATCCTTGTTCCAATGAGAGGGAGAGAAGAATTGACACAATCCCATGCCCTTCATTCTTGGCCTGCCGTCTACATTTTCTAAGTCGACAACTAAAGAGACGGTGGACTGAATGCAAGAATTGATTTATTCCCTAGTGCTGAGGATTGGGTCCTTAGGAGATTTTCTCGGACCAAGATTTCGGGTGACGAATTGACTCTACTCTCAGAATTGCAGTCAACACTAAACTTCATATCCTTTAGTTTATATGTACATCAGAGAGAGTCTAGAGAAGTAGAGGAATTGGAAGCCTCTTGATTAAGGCTGGGTTGAACTCTAGAATTTTGGATCTTTAAAGTCGAGTCAACTTGATCAGATGGGATCCTGTCTTCACATGCACAAGGGGGTTAATCCAACTTAGTCATTCTTTTTGATGCTCGAGGACGAGCATAGTTTAAGTATAGGGGGGTGATGAACCTCAGTTTCATCATCTTTATTTCCTATTATTAACCCCTTGCTTAAAGTTTTGTCAATAAAACCCAGTTAATGTCCCGTAATTAACAGAGTCCTAAATAAATTAAAAATCACAAAAAAATAACAAAACAAAAATTCGTGGTATTTTTAGACTTAAAAATACCCTCAAAAATATTTCGGGCCTTTGTTTGATTTCATCTCCAGTTTTGGTCAACATGAAACTTGTAGATCTCAGCAAGATCTACAACTTTCATGTTTTGAGTTTTCTCAAATTCGACAATCTAACCCTTCAAAAATCAATTGGAAAGTCTGAATAATCTGATTGGGCCACGTGGCCCAATCTGAGCGCGCCACGTGGCCCCGCTCTCCTTGCTTCAGCCGCTCGCATCCTCAGCCGTTGGATCCTCCTCTGATCCAACGGCTCAGTCATCTCCACTCCCGCTCTCTCCTCAACCGCTCTATCAGCTCCAGCCATCCATCATCGCCATCCACCAGCGCCCTTCCCATCGTGCGCCATGTGTCACCTTCTGGTCCTTCCGATCGCACCTTCAACCGGCCATCTCAGCCAATCCCTCTTCCCATACTCTCCACCCTTAGATCTTCTCCGCTTCCTGATCAGCACTGTCCATAAGCGCCCTCACCAGAGCTTGACGCGTGGCACACTTTGCGCCCTTTGATCGTGCTCTTGATTTCCATCTCGACCGCTCCTTCCTATGGCGCTCATTAACCCTTCGATCCACTTAGCTTCCTATCATCGCCATCCATTAGCGCCGCCCTCTCAAGACGACACGTGGCCTATCCCATCTCCCTTCGTTTGCATCGCCCCGAATCAATCTGGCCCGCTCGTTCGCGCCCAAAGACCCGCCGTTGGATCCCCAGATCCAACGGTTGATCTCCATTGTCTACCTCCGGATGCCCCTCTCCCACACGTTCTCCACTCCACGCACACCTCTTCCTCTTCCCATTTCTCCTGCCATCTCCGACGACTCCACCCATCGCTAACCACCTCTCGGTCTTCCCCACTCTTCCCTCTATCTCTCGCATCACCCCACGAACCTCGACGACCTCCCAGTCACCCCCTATCGCCCTCTAAAACCACGTCGACCACCTCCATGACCAGCTACCTTCCCCTTCAAATACACCGGTCCCCCCTCCATTCGTCGGTGTCCACCTTTACGTAGGGGCATGGCCCAGCCCTCCTCCGTCTCTCTGTGACAGGGGGAGACGGAGGATCGAGCGAAGACGACCACTGCCACCGGTGTCGACCCTTCGCCAATCACGGCGTCGTTGCGGCGCTCCGAGCCCGCCAAGCTGCTCCCAACGGCCGGGGGAGTTCGGCGATGACCCAGAGCTTCTTCTCGGAGCTCGAGCCCAAGCCATTCACGCCGCCATCGTTCAGGTAAGGTCTCCGATCTCTTCTCTGATTTTTTTATCTACTTTGCTCGATTTAATTAGGCCTCTCCGGCCGCTGTCGTCTTCCATGGATCATCCCGTTAGCTCCGTTGCACCTCTCCCTTTCTCGCGTAACCCTCCGCTCACCTCCTTCTCGTCTTCGATACCTCATCGCCTTCGACCCACCTCCTCCACCATCCACGGCGGAGGAGCTCCGAGCTTCCAACTTCCCCGCTCGCTAAGCTCCCATCTCATCCATCCACACAATCTACACGCTTCGGCTATGCGACTCTAACACTGCAGGTCTTTGAGAGCTTCAATGATCGAGACCCTTGCCGGAGCTGTTTGACCGAGCTTTGCAGCCATCGCCTGAGCTCCGAATCATCGTTTCAGAGGGTCCTGGATCTTCCCCGAGCTTCCAGCTTCATCGACGTCACTCCAAGGAGCGTCGGGGAGGTCACGTGCAGCCGACGACGAGAGGCGGAGTTGGAGCTCCTTCGCCGGAGCTCCAAACTCGCCGCCAGCCGCAGGCGAAGGAGGAAGAACAGGGACCGTTGGATGGTCCTCCTTCAGCGACCATCCAACGACCCAGATGAGGCCGCGTCATCTTCTCCAGCAACCATTGGATCGTCTCGATCCAATGGCCTTCATGCAGCCACGTCGTCAAGCCAGGAGCTCACCGCAGCCATCTGATCGTCACAATCGGATGGCCCATCTTCAGCCACGTGGCATCATCATAGCAGCACCGAGCCTCAGCATCCGAGCCTGCAGCGAGCCCAAGCCTGGGTTCGAACCAAGCCAAAGCAGCCGCGCCTCTGCCGAGCCTCCTTCCGAGCCTAGATAGCACGTGCATCGCACGTGCTACTCTGGGACATTTGCAGAGATGCCCACGGATTTCTTCAAATTTGCAAAAAGGTCCCCGCGCGTTTGGTAAAATTACAGGGAAGGACTCGCGCCTTATTTTTATTACATTTTAGTCCCTCTCAGGGACCTTTTTGTAGTTATCCTTTCACGTTTTATTTCAGTTATGCCCTTAGCTTCTTTGTTGCATATCTTGAGCCTCGTAGCTCCGATTAGGTTGATTTCAGTTTCATTTTAACGCTTGTTTGACTTAATTTTTAATGGCATATTTGTTCTCTTGATATTGACACTGTGATCTCAATGTATTTTTAATTAACTCTAGTGTTTTTTATGCCTTTCTGATTAACTTTGCACGTTATGTCAAATGAGTGGTTGCTTCCTTTAAATCTGAAATCAACTTTGGTTTAGTTGGCTCATCCTTTTTAACTTAGGGCATATTTCTATTGCATCGCATTGCATTTTATGGCATTTATTTGCATGATAAAAATTGATAAAAAAAATGCATGTTTATTTTTAATGCATTGTCTTGTTTTGTCTCTGCATGATTTTGACCTATATGCCTCTAACTCAACACTTAATTAAATAGACTTAAATCCGGATAATTAGAGAAAGGCTCGTGTCCCTGAGTTCGACCTTGGTTTCTTACCAAGTAAATAAATAACGACCATCGCATTCTTATTTGACATATATCAATGAGATGGTCTCTTTGATGACCAAAATCGGCCCAACTGCTACGACATGTTGAAGTGCTTAAAACACTCTATTAAAGGGCCGATTTTTCGGTTCGTCAATTACATACGATTGAATCGGGCCACTAAGAAGGATCATTTCCCGTTGCCTTTTATTGAACAGATTATAGAGAGGCTAGTTGGGAAGAGTCATTACTGCTTTCTTGATGGGTACTCCAGCTATAATCAGGTGGCCATTGCGCCCGAAAACTGGGATAAGATGACATTCACCTATCCATTAGGGACTTATGCTTTCAGACAAATGCCCTTTAGTCTATGTAACGCCCCAGCGAAATTCCAAAGGTGCATGTTGTCCTTTTTCTTGGATATGGTGGGTGATTGTTTAGAGGTCTTCATAGATGATTTTTCGGTCTATGGCGATGGGTTTGATGCTTGTCTTGACTGCCTAGACCGCGTCCTTCAGCGCTTCATTAAGGTTCATCTTGTTTTATCCTGGGAGAAGAGTCACTTCACGGTGACTCAAGGGATGGTGCTTGGTCATATCATCTCTAATAGGGGCATGGAGGTTGATCTGACCAATGTGGATATCATTAGGGAACTCAATCCACCGTCCAATCTACGACAATTACAGTCTTTTCTTGGGTATGTCGGTTTCTACCGACGTTTTATTAACGACTTCAGTAGGATTGCCTGACCGTTGACTGATCTACTGACAAAATACATCGAGTTCATTTTAGATGATAAGTGTCTTGCATCGTTCAAAACTCTCAAAAGTTCAGTTGTTGAGTCTGTTGTCCTTCAGCTGTCTGATTGGTCTCTCCCATTTGAGATCATGATGGATGGCTTCAATTTTTCCGTAGGGGTCGTGCTAGGATAGAGCAGGGATGGAGTACCTTTTGTTATTCACTATGCTAGCCGTACATTGGATGCCGCGCAGTGAAACTACACCGTCAAGAAGAAAGAGATGCTAGCCGTAGTCTTTGCCTTGAAAAAATTCAGACCATATATTCTCGGATCCAAAGTGACCATCTTTACTGATCATACCTCCATCAGGTACCTCATGGCTAAGAAGGATGCCAAAGCGAGACTGACTAGATGGATCCTTCTACTCCAGGAGTTTGATATTGAGATTAAGGATAAACCTGGAGTCAAGAATGTGGTGGTGGATCATGTCTCCCGATTAGAGAATCTTGAGGAATCTGAGCAGACTGATCCCATTTCAGAAACCTTCCTAGATGAGGCGATCCTTACTATCACCTCGCTCCCATGGTATGTTGACATTGTGAACTATCTTGTTGCCAAGAAAGTTCAACAAGGTTGGCCTAGGCAACGACTTGAGACATTCCTTGCGAAGGCCAAGTCTTACCAGTGGGAGGATCCCATTCTTTATCATGAAGGGGGGGGGGGGTAGCATCTGGTTTCGGTGCATTCCTCAGGAGGATCACCATAGCGTCCTCACATACTGCCACAAGATTTAGGCAAGAGGACATCACTCTGAGAGGAGAACAACACAAAAAGTGCTCCAATCCGGTATATGGTGGCCTACCCTCTTCAATGATTCTGATGAATTCGTGAAGCAGTGTACTGATTTTCAAAGGATAGGCACTTGTGGACAATGTAATATGATGTCGATGCAGTCCATTCACTTCTATGAGGTTTTTGACGCATGGGGCCTAGATTTCATGGGTCCGTTCCATAAGAGTCATGGATTCGAGTACATTCTATTGGCTGTTGATTATGTGAGTCATTTGGCTGAGGTCATTCCCGCCCGAACCACATATGCCAAGACTGTTTGCAGAATTTTGAGGAAGAATATCATTTCACAGTTTGGGGTGCTTAGGGTATTGATATCTGATAGGGGGTCTTACTTTATGAACGACAAGGTAAAGGCCCTTGCTAATGAGTTCGTCATAGACCATCGAGTTGCCACTCCATATCACCCTCAGACCAATGGTATTGCTGAAGTGTCGAATAGGGAGATCAAGATGATATTGCAGAAGGTAGTCCACCCAGACCGAAAGGATTGGTCATAGCTTTTGGACTCGATATTGTGGGCATATCGAACTTCCTTCAAGACTCCTTTGGGTACATCTCCCTTTTGTCTCGTTTATGGCAAGCCCTGCCATTTACCTGTTGAAATTAAACATAAGTCACTATGGGTTGTCACTGATTTCTTATTGGATCCAGAGAGTATAGGAGATCAAAGGAAGGCAGGATTGGCAGCCCTGGAGGAGCTTAGAGAGACAACCTTTTCGAATAGCCTACATTATAAGGAGCGAGTAAAGATATGGCGTGATTCTCATATCAGCCATAAGCAGTTTGAGACAGATCAGAGAGTATGGTTATTTGCTGCCAGGCTTAGATTATTTCGAGGGAAATTGCAGATCAAGTGGAAAGGACCATACCTGGTCTGAAAGGTGCATGACAATGGTAGTATCAACATATATGAGATATCATCGAAGTCCACCTTTCGTGTTAACGGTTAGCACGTCAAACCATATCTAGATCATGAGCCGCTGATCGTTGACGTCGTCCCGATTCATTTTGCATGAGATGTGGTCTTTGACTTACACCAGTTGCATCTCGTGCCTGATTATCACTCTCTTCCACCTTGTATAGCTACAGATGTCCATATCATCTCATTCTTTAGTCGAACACCCCATCTGCATCTTGTGCTTATGCTATACTTAGGGTGTACTTTACCCTAAGTATGGGGGGGTGTCAGACTTTTGATTATTCTCTTGATTCTTTTTACCTCTATTTTGCTGCCTATACTTAGGGATATTTTACCCTAAGTATAGGGGAGGTAAACCTTGTACATCCTTTTAGTCGATTTTCCCTTTATGTACAGTCTGCTATACTCAGGATTACTTAATCCTAAGTATAGGGGGAAACATCGAGCTTTCTTAATTCTATCCTTTGATTCGTCGTTGTAGTATAACATTTCTTTTCACTTTCCTATATTAAGCACGAGTTATGTCTTCTTCTTCATCACTCCTGATTCACTTTGAGGACATCGTTCGAGCTAAGTATAGGGGGGTGTCGTATATATTACGTATATACTTTATCCATAACTCATACTTTGTGTGAGTATGTTAATAAATAAAATAGCTAAAATCCTTCATTTAAAAATTGTTAAAATTTTAAAAATTTTCTTGTACATAAAATTCTTTGTTGCACATACATAGCTAAAATTTTTCTTGTACATAAAATTCTTTCTTGCACATACATAGCTTGTACAAATGTTTGTAAAAATGTTTTGTTTGTAAAAAGTTTGAAAATATTTTTAGTATCAAAACTATGTAAATAGTACATAATTTTTACAAAATGTTTGAAAAAGAAAAGTTTACAAAAACCCATGTGTAGATGTTTGTAAATAATTTTTAAAACTTCTGCATCCATGCATACATTCAAACATTTTCCAAAAAGTTTTGACATTTTCAAAAATTTTGCACAAAAATATTTTTGTATATACTTATACATTCTTCTGAATCGTAGTTAATATTTAAACTAGCCTAGAATTAAATTGGAAAATAGAGCTTGGTTAAGACCTTAATCCACTTAATTCTAAGAGGAACCTTATAGGATTTAGGGTTGAGACTCTTCAGGTCCATTAATGACTTAATTCTTTGAGTCCACTAGGCTATGATCACATGTCATCTTGATGATCCTAAGTAGAACACTTAACAACGCACACATGACTCTCACAAACAATGGCTTTACTTGTACAAACACCCTACACACAGCTCTCTATGGATGAGATGGTGGGGAGGTAGTTTCCTTTGGCTTGGGGTAGCATACGAGGGTAGTACTTCTAGGCGGAACCTCTCGTCTTCTTTTAGTGAAGGAAGTGCACCTCGACTTGGTTTGGTGGTGTTGAGGTCTAAAGACAGGAGTTGTGGGTTGTGATAAAGCTTCAAAAGAGGGATAGTCTAATGGATCAAGAGAAAAAAGTCCTTATGTATATATGATGCACCATGTAGATATGTTGTACATATGCACATCAAAAAAGTACAAAAGGAAGAAAAACTCCAAAAAAGTGGACATGCCTGATTGAAAATAAAATGTCTGCCGGATTGTATATAGCCAAATAAAGCAAAGCTTATGTTACCCATTCTCATCTCATGAAGCTTCCAGCAGGGAGACTTAGCTACACTAGTTGGGCACCCCGGGATACATGACTACACTGGTCATGGTCCATTCTCTTCTTTCCCCTCTTCTTGAGCTGGTTGAACTTGAACTTAGAAGGGAATACCCCGCTCCTTGAGGAAAGAGATACTGCACTAGGGCATTAGAGTTACCTTGTTGAGGGGGGCTGTTACTTTGTCATTTCTGAGGTGGGAAGCTACATATCACTTACATTGTACAAGGAAATATTCATGGCCATTAGAATTTGTGTATGGAGACTTGTTCTGATCTAGATTATTGAGGAGTCTTGACCGTAGATTGGTAGAACTTAGAGGTTGTTGAGCCTTAAACCTAGGTCCAAATAAGGTTTCGACAAACTAATAATCCAAAGGTATGACTGAGCTACATACTCCAATTTAATAAAGACAAGTTTAATAATCAACCTTGATTCTCCTTCTTTTTCTTTTCTTTTTCTTTTTCACTTCTTCTTCAAATAAGTATTCGCTAAGGGACTAGCAAAGGTAAAGTATAGGGGGGTGATGAATCACTGATTCTCACTCTTTATTCTTTTATTTTAGCTATTTATCTTGGCAAAGCATAATGTAAATAGACGTAATTACAATAAGTTGGCATTATGCATGCATATGTTAATATTACATAATTAGCATGTATTTGTGCAAAAATAAAAGAATAAAGAAAAAGAAGAAGAAAAAGGAAAGAGGTATTTAGAATAAATACAGAGTGACCCAAATCCAAGAGAAGGTCAAGCATTGGCCTAATCGCCAAATAAAACAAGTAGAGAGAGATATGGCCTATTTATGTTGTGCATATTATTTTTGTAATTAAATAATTATTTTTGGATGAAATAAAATAATGTGTTCTTTTTACCTAATTGTATATAGTTCTAAAAATGAAATAAAAATCAGAAAAAAATAAAATAAAACAAAAATCCTCTCTCCCTTGTACAAAATACATCTATACATACAACATTCTTTATTTGTTATATACCTATAGATAAATAATAAAAAAATAAATAATTAAACTAAAAAATTATGTTGTAAATAAATAAAATATAAAATGGGGTATTTGTGTGAAAAAAACAAAATAAAAATAATTGTACGAAATACACAGGTATATTATACCTGTACATAATTCACTATACTATGTAAAGATTAATTTTTTAGAAAAATAAATAAAAATCACAGAAAAATAGTTTGAAAAATAAAAATTATTTTTCATTTATACACTTTTTGATTTAAAACCATTTACTATTTTTATTTTATTTATAAGTATTTTGTAAATCCTGATTTTTTATTGGTCATCTGGATTGTTGACCGTTGGTCAATGGCTTCTTCCCGGGTCAGACCTGGATCCTGTTCGTCAGAGCTTCTTCTCAACATTTCTCGACTCGACTTTATTCTCCTTCTTCCTTGAAATCTGAATCCGATAATCTTTGATCCTCCGACATCCTCGCGGGTCCTATGGCAAATCCAATTGGCCCTAGGGTTTTGTGCTTCCCTTCGATATTTCTGGACCCTTGACTTGCTTATAAATCATCTCTTCCACTCCATGGAGCGGTAGCTTGTACCTCGCTCCCTCTTCGACCCGTAGACACCTCCAGTTGAGTGACAGCTGCTCGGAGGACCTCTCGGAGCTTCATTTGGTGCAATGAAGACGACGCTCACCATTTGTGGCCGGAGATCCGTCGCGAGCAGCCTCCCCACCATCTACATAGAGGTTGAGGCCATCAACCACCTTTGCCTGAATCTTAGGAACACTTCCAGATATTTAGGTACCCTCCATTTTCTTTGCTTTTCCCGTTTCGATCCGATCTTTTCATCTAGCACTGCCACACTCCTATCTACTCCGACCAGCTGGTCGAAGCCTCAACATCCACCCCCAACCATTTAGATCGACCCGCAATCTCTCCCTCCATGTCCCATTGCAAACTGATTACCCTTAGCCTCGATCTTCAGGTCGAGATTAGGGACTAGATCTCCTCTACCACATTCGTCGGAGATCAAACTTTGCCCCCTCCACTTCTTTCGTTCTTAGCTTCAATAAACCAGACTGGAGCATCGCCCAAAGTCCAAGCTCCCCTTTGCAGGTGTTCACGTGCGCTGAGATTCCCCATTTCACCCATCCGAGGTTCACCGGAGCAACTTAAGGCCATCTTCATCATCACACGCATCCGGCTGTTAGCTCCTCCATCGGATCCGTTTAGCCGAAGCGGAGGACTTCCACGATTAGACCCGCGCCTCCCGATCGACCATCGGAGCTGAGGATCACCTCCTTAGCTTTGGTGAAGCTCGCCTCGACGCTGTTCATCCAAGCCTTCTCAGCACTATTGGATCGGCAGTCCTTTTCCACTTTGCATCAAAGCCGACCGTTGTTGTAGGTTTTCGGCTGTTGATCTGCTACTTCCTGACACATCTGCGCCGCACGTAGGCGACATTCCCTGAGTGTCAGATCTGATATTGCAGAGGATCAGAGCCTCCCGTTTACACGTCACCAGCGGCCTCCACGTGTCCCTCACGCGCATCACACGCACCTGTAAGGGTATATTACATTATTTACCCTGCACTTTTTAAGCTTTATTTTCGAGTCCGTTAAATAAAGTTGTAGTTTGAACTACTTGCATGTTAATCCCTAAGGTTTATAGTATTTGCACTTTAGTCCTTCCTGTGTGAAGACACATGCTTGCCCGCATGATATGCGATGTTTTTGCATCTTATACCCTGGACTTATTTAAGGTTTTGGTTGAATGAAATATTTATCGTATTTGCATGTATGCCCCTGTGCGTAGAGTAATTGACATGTGCATGTTTTCATGGGAATTTTAGATTGATACACCTTGACTTTATCTACGTGTTATTGTTTGATATGGAAACTTAGGATTTTTGCATATAGGTCCCTACCACCTGTGTGCTTTGTTTTAAATCAAATAGTTGTCAAATTTACTCCAAAAATTACCAGTAGCTCCTGCTATTGTGTAATATTTTTGGTAATTTTTGTGATGCTATTTGATTTTATTTGATATTTTCTAAAAATCAAAATCCCTAAAAATGTGTCTGTCTGTTTTATAAAACACCAAAAAAATATAAAAATATCTTCAAAATTTTTATAAAACTTCATGTGTTGTTTTCAGTGTAATTTCACTTCAGTACTGTTTTTGTTCCATTATCCCTTATTAAATCCCTAAAAATCACAAAAGACCAAAAATATTATTAAATTTTAAAAATTCTAGAAAATTTAAAAAATGCAATTCTAATTTTTGTAATTAGGTCTTTTTATCTACTTTTTCATAAAAATAGCCCCCAGTCCTTTTAGGTAATTTTATATTTTAATCATGCTTATTGGTCACGGCTGAACAATGTTTCCATTTTTTGTTTTTACTTTATTTTTGGAAAATTATATAAAAATTTGAAAAATCTCACAAAATCATCAAAAACATTTGCATATTTTAAAAATAAAAAATGTATTTTTTAAATTTTTGCGCCCTTTTTACCTTAATAAAAATTGTTGTAGTGTGATTTCCTTTTTCTAATTAGAAAATATAAAAAAATTGCAAATTAAAACCACAAAAATATGCATTTTGTTTTCTGATTTCTCGACTACTGCGTAGGCTTAGCTCGCGCTCCTTGTGTTTGACCCTGGTCGCTATACGAGGTTAAATAAATAGCAGAGACCGCTACATTTTATTTCGTACTTTAATTGATTTTTTTGTGGTATTATTTTTCTTATTGAGTCCGGCTCGAGTGATTGAGGTTGCAAAGACCTTCGATATCACTTAGCCTCGATCGCTAGAGCGCTCATCAGCAATCGATCATCATTACAGAAGCACGTGGAGAAAAAAACAACCGAGTATAATTGTGGTCAGTCACCTCTCATGATTACCGGAGAAGAAAGATCACTAAAAAAAGAACGAGTACAACTCTCTCCATTTTCTCGCTCTCTTCCTCTCTTGTCTGCCTCTCCCCCATTCTCTCTAGGGGGTACATTGTTCTTGTTGTGGTGGTGTTGAGGCAATGCCTCCGCCCCCTCTTTAATAGCCCAAATACAACCCCATAGTCCTATTCCCAATAAGACTATAAACATAATACAACTCAGCTACTATTAGGATTATGAGTCCAATTCCATTAGAATTCCCAATCCTAACATGACTCTTATCCTAATAATCTCCCTCTTGAGTTGAATTCTATCACACTCTCTTTATCATCTTGGGTTTGCACTGGACCATGCTTGTCATATGAAAGTCTCGTTAGCAGGAACTTACCGCCTTTGGGTGACGCACCCGTCATTGGGTGCCCTCAACATGCCACCTTGCGCGATCTCCTGCCAACCACTGCTAGCAGAATCCTTCGACGCCTCTGGTCGATTCCAAGAGACCACCAAATCACGACTTATGCGAATTGTGCACCTGCTGCATCATGTCGTCTCATCGATGTCGACCTTTGCTCCGATCTATCACATTGTGTTCCTTAAACAATGTTGAACCTGGATTTGATACCACTTGATGGGTACATGGAAGCGACACCAACTCTGCTCTGATACCAGTTGATGGGAATACAATCCACCGGTACCGTCTCCTCTCAGATATCGACCCCCTGGATACAGAAGCAGATAAAGATACAGATGCAGATGCACAATCGATCACCATCACATAAGCACATGAAGAAAAGAACAATTAAGTATGACGGTTTTCAGTTACCTCTCGCGACCACCGCAGAAGAACGATCACTAAAATAAGAGCAAGTACGACTCTCTCCGTTCCCTCGCTCTCTTCCTCTCTTCTCTCCTTCTCCTCCTTTCTCCCTAGGGATTACATTGTTCTTTTCGTGGTGGTGTTGAGGCAATGCCTCCACACCCATCTTTATATAGCCTAAATACAACCCCACAGTCCTATTCCCAATAGGACTATAAATAGAATACAACTCAACTACTATTAGGATTAGGAGAGTCCCATTTCATTAGTATTCCCAATCCTAACATGACTTTAATCCTAACAGACTCATATCTCTTACAACCTACATAGTTCTCAGTTATTGGTGCAGAAGCAATTTTCTTAGCTTTGCATCCATTCCAAGGTTTTATATCTAACACGTTCGTAGGGAAAGCTTGTACACATTGAGTAGATTCTATAAACATATCATAAATGTTTATTGAACATGACATGGGATCTATAAATTTCAGTTTTAGAGCATTTGAGGATCATGACATGGAAATATAGATGTTATCAAAAAATTATAGAGTAGTTTACATGCACAAATGATTGTGTATGGACCCTAGAGGATCCATCTAAAGAGGTAAAACCCATTCGTTGTAAATGGATCTTCAAAAAGAAAAGAGAGAACCTGATAGAAAGTTAGAGACCTTCAAAGCACGACTCGTGGACAAGGGCTACAAATAGAGAGGACATCGCTTGAGATGAAAATTGATCTTATGTGGCCATGATTATACCCATCAGAATATTACTGACTATGGGTATACAACTTGACTATGAGATCTGGGAGGTAGAAGTCAACCAAGCATTCCTCAATGGATACCTCAACTAGGATATTCACTATGAAGTAGTTCGAGGCTTCATAGTTGAGGAAGCTAGAGTATGCAAAATAAGGAATTCCATCTACGGGCTCAAACAAAGCTTCTCGTAGTTGGAACATCAGATTTGACGAGATTATAAAGGGTATGATTTCAGACATAATCTTGATGTATTTTGTGAAGCTTAGTGGGAATGCCATTGTGTTCATTATGCTAAATGCAGATGAAATCCTAATCATTTATAGTGCTTTATAATTTGGCTATCTGATACCTTTGATATAAAAGCTCTTAAGGATGCCTCTTAGATCTTAGTTCTGAAGTTATTCAGAAGCAAAGAAAATATAGCATTGGGATCGTCAAATTAGGGGTACATCTTGGACATATTCCACATATATTCCTAGGATGGCTTCATTCACTTAAGATATGGTTATGACCTATTTAGTGGGATAACATTTCAAACTATTGAGTATGTGAATGCTATAGTTGCATGCCCTTGTGGATTAGCTATATTAAGCATGGTATATGCATGATGTGTATCAAGACCAGATATCTGCAATGCAATGGGAGTAGTAAATTATTATAAATCCTACTATAGAGATAAAAAAATTTAATTGCAATAATAAAAACATCTTCAAATATACAAAACTTTAGAGATAATGATCTCAAATGCTTGTCTTCAGGGACTTAAGACATTAGATATAATTATCTCAAAGTCTCATCTACAATAACTTAAAAGACTTAAGACTATGTCTTAATCTAATGAGGAGATATCCAAGCATAAGTGTATTATATGAAAGGTAAATCCCACAATGGTTATGATTATTGTTAAGCTGTGGTGCCAAAAGCTAAAACTAGCAAGATGCAAAGAACTGTAATTTCTTTTATAGGATTGAATATCATATGCATAAGATGCAACATTCACATAGGATGCAAGCATTGTTACCATAGGATATGCAAGTCTATAAAAGGACTAGGCGAAATCTCTCAAGATAGGGAGGCTAGTCAACTGATCAAGCTATTTTTCTACATGTCTTACGATTAGCATATGAGTGTGAGTTTATAGATTACTCATCTAATGATCTTTTGTGTTAGTGGGAGATAGTTGGACATGTGAGCCCACGATGAGTCATTATGCAATAAAGGTTATTGCGGATCGATCACTCCTTAATCTGAAATGAAGAATAACTAATTGGATAATAGGTCCCTTAGTACAATTAGGGATATGTATAACGTCCATCTTGAAATCATATCGCTATTGATCCAAAGGGTTGGATCATAGAGGTTGGTGCATAGTTGAATATTCAAAGAGTTAGACTGATGACTCAACCGCACCATCAAGTGACTAGCAAGAAGGATCTCCAGCATGAGAAGCAAATGACAATGCTTACTCCAAAGACTGACATCTGACTAACCGCTTGATACCTGCACTTTGCATAGAAATAGAGATTTAGAGGTGTCAAATGAGTTAAGTCAAAAAGTTAACTTAGTGAGATTGAGATAATTAAAACCTATGTTGCATACTATCATATATAGGCACACATTCTAAGACTAGAGACATATGTGTTACTATATGTGTAAATACGTATATTTGGCAAACCATTGGGTTGATGAGTTATTCAAGGTGTATACATGGTGCACTGGTGTACAAACGAGAGTATATGAGCAATACGATCTCTCAAAGGGATCATACAAGTTCACTACTGAATCAGAAGACATGATCTCACACATGAGGTATTGGTATAAACCAAATTCCAACGTGGTAATATTGTTTTGGAATTAAGACATGATGCGAAGGTATGATAGTTGCTTTTGGAAAGCATATGATCGATACTGATTCCCAATGATCGAATAAGAAACTAACCAATAAGGCCATGAAGGAGATAGCCACAACTAGGATAGAACTTTCGAGTTTGATCATAATCTTCCAGTATGAATGATGTACCGGTATTATGAATACTCAAAAGTGACGTGATCTTAATCGATTGTACAACATAATGCTTCTATTCAGAGGATGTGATGAAACATATTTGGATTATAGTGACTTTGCTAAGTGAATTAGTTATCCAATCTTAGTCTAAAGTTTGGACATTGATATGAATAGATTTAGTTGCAATGAGAAGATTTGGTATCATGTTTGACATGATCAAACATCTCTGAGTGCTCCTCTAGATCTGAAAATAAGATTAGATTCATATTCCAAGTCACTATACATAACTTATACAATCACCGTGTCCTTATCTCCTAGTATTAATGGATAATGCACACTATCCTTGATAGAGTACAAGGACCGTTCCATTAGATAATATATGAGTATTGAAAAATAAAAAGAAATAGTGATAATTAAATAAGATTTATTATCAAGAATAGTGTGAATATGAATCAAATTATTTGTATATGTATGGAGATACATCTATTATAACGAAATTGAATTCAATTATCTTGGATATGACTAATAGATAATACTGTCCACGATAATCTTCGATATCGTGGATGTAATCCATATTATCCTAGAAGAATTAATTGTTAATAAGATTCACATTATTAAGATTAATGTGAATTGGATTCACATTGCGTAATAAAACGTAAATATGATTTACATTTAATTTTGGATGGATGAATATGATTCATAATTGTAAATGATTTATTTGCAATTGTCACTGATAATTTAGAATTATTTGATTATAACTAGATTACAAAGTAAATCTTTGAATTAAGATTTGGTGTAATAGAGATTACATTAAGTGAGATTAGGAAAGAGGAGGCTCTCACTCTGAATTAGGATGGGAAGGCCTTGGTGAGAGCCACTATAGTGGGTCATCCTCCCTTAAGGAGAGAGCTCTCTCTTTTCTTAACACAATTCATGGAGATTGATTTTGTCTCTAAATTAAATTTGAAATTAGAATTTATAGTTTATTTACCAACTCCCAATCCTAATTATCGTTGGAGTCACGTGTAATTTGACCATTGACTACTATTAAGAGTACATCCTAGCCATCCAATGTTTAATAAAAGAGAAGGCAATCTTTTCTCTCTCAAGTTACAACAACACAACAAGAGACAACAAGGTCTCTCTCTACATCCTACGCTCCCTTCTCTCTAATCTTCTCTTGTGGACATCCCATGCCCTTGGTATTTAGATCCCACGGTAGTCATCACCTTGTTGTTATGTTGACAGATTGATTCGATTGATATCACATGGACGTTTTGTTTCATAGGTGCCATGTTGTCTTGAAGAATGAGACCGATTTCATATGATGAAATCAGGAGCTTCACATCTCAGATCATCTTCGTGGATTGTGTGAGTCATGCAGTTCATCCCTCTGCTTGCAAGTGTTGTCTCCACTAGATTGTACTTGAGGCATGAGGTCTCTTTGCTTAGAAACTCGAAGATCGCAATCACGCTTCAAGAGGTAAGCCTAGAACTCAAGTGATCTTGATGGAATGGATAAAATTCCCAAGCAATGTGGTGCCTAAGAAATCCAGATAGAGCAGATAGTCATACTATTAGTATACCAGCTTGTTATAATATTGGTATTCATCCAACTTGTTGGATGTCATATGTGGAGTACAATTAATTCTTTGATACTCCTTCTTACATGGGTCTGATCCATGCTTCCAATAAGCTTCCTTGATCTATAAACAACCATTATTTAAGACAAATAATATATTAGATTGAACATGTCCCTAATGGACTTCAATATAAGAGTATTTCAACATTTATACTTGCTTATTCACATTTACACAATATGAATATTACGAAGCTTCATGAATAACTTGAGTATAGATAGTAGAATGATGACATTCATCATATCTACATCCACCTTAACTCTTAAAGACTTTGGTTTAGGTAGGTACTCAAACATTTTGAGCACATCGTCTCTTATGGAGATAACATCCTGTATAATGCAGTGGACCATGTCATTCATGATTAAATGTTGAGAGCACATTTGTTTGGCAAAACATCATCTTCGAGTTTTGAATGATATGGACAACTATGATTATCATCTACAGTTAATTCCAAATCACACTCGATGAGAGATCAAGATTGTAGAGACATACAAACTCTAGGATGATGTCCCACTGTCTATTTAGTTGTCAATTCCCATTATCATGAGGGAACTTGTACATTGCAACCACATACATTATGTGTTCAACTGTGAGTAGTACACCCTTGATTATGGATCCAATCCATGATATTGGTTATGATTGAGTATAATTTTGAGTGGGTTTAATGAAAGTTATCACAAATAAGATAATTTGTATAATTACTTTTATTAAGGTTATTATTGTTTTAAATCAAAGTTGTCTCACTTTTATTACCTTGAAGGTCCATTCTCTTTCGAACTTTCAAAGCATGAGGTATGGTAACCAAAGTACCTCAAGCGAGATCTTAGATCTCCCTTCCACATTTATCACACCTCAATAATATGAGAAAATGAAACTTAGGTGAAAGAAGTGGAAACTCGTTCCTCCTTGCAAGTCTAACTTGCATTTCCCAATCCGGTATTTGACACCTGAGCCCATTATGAATCACCGATTCGTCATGTTTATTCATTCATTTTGGCTTAAAATCCCTTACGAAATACCTGTAAATATCACTAATTATAACTTTTAATAAATACCAAATCCTATGTAAATAGTGCATATTTATCATTATTTTAGCCCATAATAAAAAAAAAGAAAGAAATGAACAAGAAAGAAATAACAAGACTGTATGCATGTAATAAATATAGGCTGATCCTAACACTGAGAGTAGGTCAAGACTTGACCTAATCGACATGAAATAAATATGCAGAGATAGGGTCCTTAATCTATAAAAATCTAGAAAAGCAAAGTTCTCATGTATATATTCATCATTATGCATATTGTACATATCTTCTAATATTTTATTTATCAATTAGACAAACTTAAATAAAAATATTTTCTTCTTGTAATATGTACATAAAAATAAGTTGTAAATAATAAAATTAACTGCAAGAAGAAACCCCCGTATAGAATAAGAGAGACAACACTCTCAAAAAAACCGTAAAGCTAACATCGACAGATCAATATCTATTCCACAAAACTCAAAACAAACCAAACTCACTTCATTGTGTTTAAAATTAATAAGCTTTAAAGTGAAAATGATTTCATAAAAATAGAGTTAAAATGTGAATGTCGGCTTTTTAGAGTGCTACTATATCTATGTATCTATATTATACCTACATTATTTATTTATTCCTTTCTTCCTTTTTTTACATATATTGTATTTTTAATATTTTTATATATTATAAATTATTTATAATATACACATAAAAATAACAAAATTGAAAAAAAAATAAAAAATAAAATAAATGCATTTTTATAGGTATCATGTACCTATATTGTACATAACAATACTTATTTAACCTATTAAAAATTCATAAAAATAAAATAAAAATATAATTAAAATATTTAAATTATCATGTAAATAAAAAAATATTGAATTATGTAATTATTTTTAAAATAATTATTTAAAAATGTATATTTTGTATATATATGTTATACATATGAATAAAGGTATTTATTTATTCTACTCTATTTAATTACTTTATTTATTTAATTAAAAGTCATTAAAAATATTTTACGTATTTACAAACATTATTTATTTTTAAAACTATTTAATTAAAATTCATTATCATTTAAGTCTGAATTATTTCTATTTAATTCTTTCTTTTTGTTATTTTCTGTTTGTCTTTATTTGGATCAAGTGTCCTAATTAGTTGGACCCAGGTCCGTTGACACGGGTCAACTCCCCTTTCTTCTCCTCTTTCCATGAATAAGTACCCGACTACCTCTTTACTCTGATTTTTCCAGGCCCAATCTTCACTCTTCTTCTCACTATTTGTAAACCCGATTAAACCTCCTACATTCCTCAAGCTTGCTCAATTAATAATTCACTCACCTCACCCGGTTCACGCACCTATCTATGTTTGAATTTCGCCAAATCCAACACCTATATGTGGAGATATTGATCCATTTTTGAGGGAGGATATATTTTTGAGGGTGGATCCATGTTTGAGTGGTATTTGGGCCCGAGATGAATTCCTAGAGAGCATCTGAGGTGAAAGTGGCAATAGTCCACGATCGGGAGAGCATGAAATTGGCTAAGGAGAGAGATCCAACACTGTTGATGAGCTTTCCTACAATCTTAGTTTCTTCGACTTCACACCATTGAATCGAGGTTATAACCGCCGCTGTTCACTGTAGGTAATCATAGAATAGGTTTCTTTCATTTTTGCATTTAATTTCATCACATTCTATTCAATTTTATCTAGTTCAGAAGATCTCTAACCAACTATGATCTGCTCTATTAGAGGTCCTCTATGTGTCTATCACCTACTTCAATCATTGCACCACCATCCCCTATAATTTCTTTACCTTCCGCTGTAGTCAGTCCAATCAGATCTGCATCAGATCTGAAGCCTAGAACTCAACTCCACTTCGTCGCATGATCAGATTTCCAACACCACACCAGAACTACCTTCTCAACAAATGGCGCCATTGCTGGGGAGGCACGGCGAGAGTATTTTGAATTTTTGTTTCTTCTACTTTTGCTTGCTTGGTTGTTTATTTCCTGTTGCATTTTATTTCATTTTATGTCTTTTTTATGTTCCTCTATTATTTTTATCATAATTGTTCTGATGAAAGTTTTGTTTCCTCTTTGATGCGAGGGCTCAATGAGCGAGGGTGGCGATCCTAGGAGAGCTAGCACACCTGAGTGAGGTAGAGGCTGTGAGTTTCTTTCACGACCGGTGGAAGAGAGCAGTTGGGGAGAAGTACAAGGAGCAGAAGATCACATTTATTTCTTTAGTTTTTATTTTCAACCATTTTATTTCACTTTTTATTCTTGCAAATATTTGTAATAATTTGTTGACATTTATCCCTTTTTAGTTTTCTATAGAGTCTCTGGACTTCTTGTTCTTGTAGGGATCTGTTTCACCAAGTGTTAGTGTAATTGAAGGATCCCATCGGTTTTTATTTTCTCTATTTTTTTCTTTGTTTCACGTGATTTGAGTTTTCTGTATTTATTTTTCTTTGTTTTTTGTGTTTGAGCCCTTAGTTTAGGTTTCTTAATAATAGGTCCAAACACCCCCACCATATTTCTATTCTTATAGATTCATTTGATGTTGGACTTTGGCAAATAAATCCGGTTATTCCCGATAATAGAAATTCATGCTAGAATGGTTCTTTTTTTGCATTTCATATAGGATAGATTTATTTTTACATGCATGGATCATTTTGCATGTAGATTGCTGGAGACAAGTACACATCTCTTGTTTTGCACGCATCATTGATTTCACGTGCATCGACTTTTCTGACTTCCTTCCCTGTTTATGGACTTAGGATAAAAGGAATTGGAAAAACCATTAGGTGGTTTTATTTAAAAATACTAAAAAAGTGACAACCTAATAAATTTTGGACTGATAAATACATTCGACCCTAAAAATTAAACGTAACGACCCATTTTTGTACTGGGGAGAGTAACCTCCTCATTACTCAAAGGTACTTACCTCCAAACAAAGTGGGTGAGGACACAACCCCAAGGATAGAGATCAAATCCCTAGACTTGTACCCTAAGAACATATGTATCACTCTTTGGTACACGATTGTAGCTGCAAGCACTGGCCTCCGACCATAGAAAATTATTTTGGTGTGCTCTCCTCACATTTCCCATTGGGCTAGATATAACCCGACAACCTGGGAAGATGGTTCCACTATTTAGAGAGGTGTGAGGATGTATGCTAGGAGATAGGGAGACATCACCTTTTTTGTTTGTGGTTAAGTTACTTTGTGAATCACTAAACTCTAAAATCGAAAGATAAAATACCGAACTCTTGCAATCTCCATTTGTGTTGAGTTGGTGAATTGGGGGTTTGGTTTCTGTTTTCTTGTTAGAATAAAGATATTCTACGCACTTCACACCTTTCTTAAATTTCTTTCTTTTTTTGACCTTCATTTCTTCATCTTCTATTTGTATCAAAGATGTTGGTTTGGAGCACATTTTGTTCAGACTTCACGAACCTATCTCTATACACTCAGGTTTGGTTATCCTCACTTATTCATGATGACTCTCTTCCCGAATTTTCTTATTTTTCTATTTCACTATTTCTTTCACCAATAAATCCCTTATTCGAGATGGACTCCCAACTAGAGCCTTCATTTAATACTATGATATTTCTGAAAACTGATCGAGTGCCTTGTATATTTTCAAAGATTGATTTAGAGGGCTCGATGAGACCAAAAGGGAAGTCACTATGGAAGACCAGTCTGAGATCAACACGAATATGTTGGCATCCATTCAAGTCATCCATTCTCAGTTGGCAGAGTATGCCAACATACATGCATGATTGAGAGACATGATCTTAGAGATGTTGAACAACATGGAGAGGAGAGAGGAGGATGAGAAGAAGAGAGAAGGTGGGAATGTGGTATAGAATGAGCAGACAAAGCAGAGAGCATATCCCATTACCGAGTCGAATCGAGTAGAGTCTAAGCTCACCATTGGAGATGCTTATTACCTAGGAACATGACATACAATTACTTGGATTCAGATACCTGCAGTTCATGGGCATTTCGAGCTGAAGCCCCAACTACTTCCTTTACTCCCTATATTCCATGGACACATTAGTGAAGAATCTTATATACAACTCCAACAGTTTGACTGCATATGTTGTACAATGCACTACCCTAACATACCAATAGAGGTAGTGAAGATGACAACTTTCCCCTTCAACCTTATGGATAAGGTGCTTTACTGGATCACTCATTTAGGAAGGGTGGTGATGTTATAGGAAGAGTAAAGATCAACTTTCTTGAGCAAATATTATCCCCTAGGATGATTTAATCAGATGTGGTCTTTTATAGACAACTTCTCCCATATGTCCCATGAGCCTATTCACAAGGCATGGGAATGCTTCAGTGATTTGACGGAGAAGTGACTCCATCGCCATATCCCAAAGACAAGCTTAGTGCAGAACTATTTTGGGGGGTTGAGCTTAGAGAACCATAGATTAGTAGATGCCGCTTGTGGGGTTTCACATTTCAACAAGGATGATGACATATTATGGTAGATTCTAGAGGAAATGGTCGAGAGCTCTGCAGCTCTATCTTCTTCCCACACATTTCACAAGCATCCTTTACCTCCTGCACCCCACAAGGCCGTAAACATGAGGACATCTCATGATGTGGATAGGGTGGACAGTTTGAATCTGACCATCAATGGAAATCACCTATCCAAAGTCGATATAGTTGAAAAGCGATCACAAGAGCTTGACAAATTACATGTGATCGAGCAGAGGACAAAACAACTAGATAAGTTGGACGAGATCACGAAGCAATCAGAGCTACTTGTAAGTATTATCCATACATAGAGTACTATTGCTGCAACCGAGACTTCTGCATCTAAGTCTTCTACTTTCACCCCTGTTCAACAGAGTACCAGAGCACCTCCTATAGTTCAATACGTTTACTATGTGCAGATTCTAGATCAGGTCCACATCAGCATATCCAACATATGTGGTGCCATATTATCGGGAGGCTACTTATTTTTCAGAGTCACAATTTCTACCTCCACCTAACATATAGAAGGTGAATGGCATTTCTAGTTGTCCATAGCGTAGCCTGGCCTGTCTGTTAGAGTAGGCACGATTGGGTTCACAAGCTAACCAGAGGCTAATTCACCAGTTTATGAGAGGTAGGCCATATTAGTTCCAACACCAGCCACATCCTCACTTTCAGCCTCCACGCCACTTCCATACATGGAGACATGGATTTTAGTAGACACAACCTACATATTCTTATCAGCCATATCATCAACAACAATCTACATAATATTCACATCTTCCTCCTCCTCGTATCAATATACACAACAGTCTACCTACTCAGGATACCAATAGCCTCCATACTTCCAATCTCAGCGACCCCTAGTTGTTGAGCAGCTAGAGGTACCCTCAATGAATCCAACACTCGATTACTTTGCTTAGTTGATGAGGAATATGAGTGATATCAACCATAGGATAGATGACCTGACAACCACGAAGACCATCATACCAGCCCAGGTTGAAGCCAATCCCAACAATTTCTACCGCAACAAGGAGCTGGTAGCACACCATGGTCCATCCACTCCCGAGACAATTATGCCTTGTGATTTTTCATGTTTACCTAATTTGTTACTCTCAGGAGTGATAGGATATTGCAACCACCAATACCATTGGAATTGAGTAATAAAGCTGCTGATCGAGCTTCATTGTCTTCCTTACCTTCTTCATCCACTGAGCAGAGATCGAGCGTTGTAGTCCAAGGAGGATTACCATCAACACCATAATCCACACCAAAATACCAAAAAATGAATAAAAAATCCCCAAAAAAACAATAATGGGAGATTCCAAGATGAATCAAACTTGGAGGAGAGCATACTCGTCGCAGATACATTGACTTATTTAGCAGGCAGAGTAAACTCTGATCGTTTTTCTTTTTCCTTTACATGTGATGAATGGTATTGTAGAGTCTGAATCTGATCGTCCACACATACATGCTGATTCTGATGTAAATAAAAAGAATATTGATTCTGATTTTATTCCTTTTCCCGATGCATTGAATAAAATCAAAAATATTCGAAAATTAAAAACAATACAATCTGATCATGGAGTGGTAGAGATACTTCAGAACATATTCCTTGAGATGTAACTCCTGAAGGTCATGGAGTACACTCCTGATGTGAAAAGATGATTAAAAATGCATGTACTACAAAGCAACTACCGAAGAAGAATATGCGCAAGAGGACTAAGAAATATATTTTCATCATGGCCATAGTTCATGCCACGGGCAACCTCCCATCTAAAAAGAAAGAAAAGGGAGCACCTCTTATTCGATGTCAGATATTTGATCAAGAGTTTATCATACTCTTCTCGATAGTGGATCCTCTATTAATGTCATGATGACCTTTCTATTCAAAGAGTTTGGGTTGAGCCCTCTTGGATCAAACATGATGGTCCTTCAACTTGCTAATAAATTGGTCAAGTGCCCGAGGGGCATTCTAGAGGATGTTATTGTAATGGTGCAAGGACTACAATTTCCAGTGGACTTGATTGTTCTGGACATGGACACCTCAGCACCGTTACCCCATACCCTAATCATACTTGGTCGACCATTCTTATGAACCGCTGAAGTAGTAGAGGATTATGGTATAAGGGAGATAATATTTAACCCCTGCAATGATAAGGTTAAAATTGAGACAATCCTATATTTGAAGATGTCAGAGACAATATTAGATGAGAGAGATAATGTTACACTTAAGTCAGAGGATTGTGATTTTCTAACTAAGATCAGAGACACTAATTTATTTGTGGATTATGTTGATACCCAAGTATTACTTTCCTGAAAGGAATTCTTAGAAAGCATAGCCGACATTTGCTCAGTTGTTAATGATGATGAGTTGTATGTTGATTGACTTTCTGAGATGTTTTCTAATGAGTTTACTGAGTTGATTGATCCATCCCTATTTTAGCAGAGAGAGTTTATTGCAGATTTATTTGAGACATTACATGCTGAGCAGATTGTAGCCACGATGGATAGTTCACTTACCATATCTTTACCTAACACTATTACATCTGCAGTCACTATAGAGCACATTTAGACCCCACCTGAGCTGAAGTTATTACCATCAATGCTGAAGTATTCCTTTCTTGTGGGCGAGCCTCAAATGTTTCCGGTCATCATGAGTTTGTAGTTGACCGACGACCAAGAATCTCGCTTGCTAGAGGTTCTCGAGAGAAACTGTGATTCCATTAGATGGAAGATTTCATATCTCCGTAGGACTAATCCAGTATTGTGCTCTAATAATATCTACTTATAGGATGACAACAAGACAACCTGTGAGTTTCAACATGGTATGAATCCCAATCTCTGGGTTGTTGTCATGAAAGAGATCAGGAAGTGGTATGAAGCTAGATTAATTTATCCCATTTCTGATTCTGTCAGTCTGTTGCATTTAGTCCCGAAGAAATTCAGTATTATTATTGAGATGAATGATTGTGGTGAGGAGATTCCAATCCAAGTACCCACTTCATGGTATGTCTGTGTAGATTATCGGTGCTTGAACTCAACGACTAAGAAAGATCACTTTTCACTGCCCTTTATTGATCAGATCTTCGAAAGTCATAAAAATAAATAAAAATTAGATTAAAATAATACATAAATCAATACACATTTTTTTTGTTTTAATCAACATTAATAAAATCATTTAATATTTTATTTTAAATTAATATTTTTTCCTTATTGTTTTGTCTGCTAGTACGCATACGTGGCCCAATGGGGTGCTTTTGTTCGTTCACCCTAGGTCAACTCCTCTTCCCCCACTCCTGTAGCATCAAAATAGCAAAATCCCTCTCCTTCTCGAATTTCTACAACTTGATACACCGATTTGGGATCCTCGACTCCTCAATGAAAAAGATTGACAACTCAATGAGCCCACACACGGAACCATTCCCTTCCTCGTACTGTCCTTGATCATCATGTGGCTCCTCAGTCAACCTCCATCGTTCTTCACATTGTACATAAGCCCCCTTCCTCCATTTTTGATATTCAATTTGACTTACGCTCTTTTTAACCCCTTAGAGTGTCTCCAAGCATCGAGGCTTGTGACAAAAGCCCCCTGTCGCACTTCATAGCGAAGAAAGAGCAACGCAGAGGCTGTTCCCGGCATCTCCAGCCATCTTGGCCGTGAGGTCCGATCTTGTGGATGTTAGCCACTTGAGGTAGTTTTCTTTAGCTCGTTAGATAGACATTAGATTTAGGTTTTGTTTTTTGCTTTTATTTTGTGCTTTGATTGATTGTTTAGGCTAGGATTAGAACTTAAGCCCTCGTCGGTGCTCTAGAGCCCCGACTACTCTGCTTCACCGTGAACCCTCGTCTCCAACCATCGCCAGCCACCTCAATTCCTCTCCTCATCATTTTCCACTCTCCACACCACCCAACTCACCTAGATCCCCTTAGATCTAGACCACCGAGTCCCTTCTCCACCATCATTGTGAGACATCCTCTGCCCTTACCCATCTCAAGATGATCGTTCGCTAATAACATCTAGTCCTACCCCCTTTTTTTCATCATTTCTTTCACCTACTTGACAGATCCTGAAGGGCATGTCCAAGCGCCTATTTTGCTGAAGAAATAGCTTTAGATACGCCATCTAATATTAAGCTTCAAAGGCTCAATCAACAACCCCCGAACATTTTAGTGATCTTCAGGAGCTTTGGGAGGGTTGCAGCAACGTCAAGAGGCCATCGACTGGGCTCCATATCGTCGAAGGAGTGCACAACATCGAATCAAAACTCTCCACATGCGAGTTCATCCTCATTTCCTCCACCACCTTCCAAAGCCATTGGATCATGGGCAACTTTTCCCTAGGAGTAGTAGATGTCAAATTTATCGCGCCTTCACCGTCTGATCTCAGTTGGAGATCTAATCCAGATCGTTGTTGCAAAACCGACACAACATCGATGCGGCGTGTAACACGTAAGAATCATCCATCCGTTCATCCATGTGTAGGGGGGTAAATTACATACTTATTCCCCTATTTTGTCCTTTTTAGTCTTCTAATTATTTTAATTAGCATAAATCTTCTTGTAAAAATTACAATGGAACCCCTACCATTTTTTCTTATTTGCATATTAGTCCAGTCCACGATGTACGGTCCCACATGAGATGGCGATTTTGTAGAGAAATCCTTGCTTGTTTTTTTGTAATTTCAGTTTTGGTCCTGAAATATTTAATATTAGTTATGATATTTTGGGTATTTTGCTTAATCCACCTCACACTTTATTTTAATTGTGTAATGCCTTTACTAGTTCATTAATTTTTGTGCTTGTAATCACTCATTAAAAATATCACCCGTGCTTCAAAAATTCTCAAAAAATAGGATTAAGTGCTTGCTAACATCTATATTTACCTCATTTTTTGCATTTTAGACATTTTAGCTATTTATTAAAAATAAAAAAGAACCTTTTGTCCCTATTTGGATGGAAAATTACCAAAAAAAGTATAACCTTTTTGAAAAATTCGAAAAAATTATATTTTATTTATTTTCATATTTTGAGCCTTCATACCACACTCAAAATAGAAAAAGAAAAAAAACTAAAATTAAAAAGATCCAAATCCATTATAAAAATATAAAAAATCCTCTAAAACACTAAAATATTCATTTCTATTTTATAATTTTCTTTATGTTATTTAGTACATATTAAAATGATTTGGGAATTTTGGAATTTTTTTACTATTTTTAATCTCCAGATCAGTCTGTCTTATTTATTTAGTCCCTATTTTGGGATATTTTTGACTTCAACATATATAAAAAATAGCAAATTTATCTAAAAATCACAAAAATAGTAGAAAATTATTTAAAATATAAATACATTTCATTTCTTATATTTTATTATTTATAGTAGTACCTATAAATATATTACTCTATGTTGTATATATAGCCTTATATTTTTGATTTTTTATTAGTTGTGCCCCTTTGAGATATTGCTATATAAGTTACACCCTTCCATTTTTTATAATATTAGTTGTGCCCCTCCTTTTTGCAAAATTCACAAATCTATCAATTTGTAATATCAGTTGTGCTCCTACTTTTCCTTAATAGAAGGGCAAAACTATGAATTTTGCAAGAAGGTAGGGGAATAACAGATATTTAAAAAAAGGTAGGGTCATAACTGAAATTGCAATATCTCAAAGGGGTACAACTGGTAAAAACTTTATATTTTTTGTATTTTATATTTAAAAATAAAAATAAACTAAAAATTAGAAAACATAAAAAGAAAATAAAAATTATAATATTAAAAATAATTTGAAAATAAAAATTAAAATCTGTAAAAAAATATAACAAAAAATCCTCACAAAAATACGCAGACATGAAGAACACAAATTTTGTGCATCATTGCCTGATCTATATAGTTTTCTCCCTATGTTCGAAAATCTACGCATATTACACCTATACTCACATTAGTAGAGTTATAATAAATTTTAACTCCACATTAATTTTTGCTTTTATTATTATATCTGTTATGGGTTAATTGTTGATTGACTTCAGGTTTCATGAGTGGTCGCTTCAACAATAGTGTAGTGCTCCCACCTTGTGTGGACTACATGAAACCCTCGCAAAAATCATGTTATTAGTCATCCAATTATACAACCAGGTGTGGGAATTGATTTTGATGTAAATATGAACACTATTTCTGCTTTTGGTTTTGTAGATACTATGTTTCCAGATCCTTTGTAAAAATCAACAAAAAATAAAAATTTGAAACAACCTTATCTAAACCCAATGTTGAAATAATTAAAATCTTCTTCTTGAAATGCCTCTATAAAGGCCATCAAGTACATTCCAAACATCAAGAAAGGACTGAAGAAGCATGTTCTTCATAGAGACACCCACGCCGAGCCAGAGAGAGAAATATGAAACACATTCTGTCCACAACTATTATGAATGCAATCAACAATCTCCTAAGCAAGAAGAAAGACATGGGAGCCCCTGTTCTCAAATGCCAGATATTTGACAAAGAGTTCGATCGAACACTTCTTGAATGTAAGTCATCGATCTACTTGATACCTACTTCACTGCTAAAAGAATTTGGGTTGGGACTGCTCATATAAGTAAGAATAATTCTGCAGTTTGCAGATACATCAATCAAGTGGGACCAGGGCACTCTTGAGGATGTCATTATCACGATTAGAGGGATGCAATTCCCTGTGGACTTCATTATCTTAGACATGGACACCTCAGATCCTCTACTACATACCCTGATTATCCTTGGATGGTCGTTCCTTCGAACAACCGGACAGAAGTGGACTATGGCACCGAACTTGTCACCTTTCATTATAACAATGATAAAGTTCCTATCTAAATGATCCATGTGCCCAAACAGTTAGAGTCTACATCAGACGAGAGTAAACCTAGACAGTCGAAAACATAAAACTATGACTTTCTTATAGAAATCAGAGATTTAAATCTTTTCATGGATAATATCGAGACCCACAAATTCCTCTCCACGGAGGAAGGAGTGGCCATCATAGTCGAGTTACCCGATGTCATTGAAGATGAGATCTTTGTTGTTGCCAGAATAATCCATTTTTGGCCACATGTTCATAGCAGAGCAAGAGATATCATTAAAACTTTTGTGAACAAGATTCTATCATTGAAGATTTTTGTTTAGAGTTTGAATTACCTATGGTGGACATTTTACATTTGAATGATATGACACAACCACCCTGCACAATTTCTGAAGTAGTTGTTGAAATAATTCCAACCCGGCTTGAGATCAAACCACTTCTAGCAAACATGAAATATGCCTTCCTTGAGGGTGGAAATAATATGTTCCTAGTAATAATCAATTACCAGCTTACTCAGGAACACGAATCTTGTCTGCTCAAGGTTCTAAAAAAATGCAAGGCCATAGGTTGGAAAATTTCAGTTCTCCATGTGATCAGTCCTTCATTGTGTTCCCATCACATCTACCTCAAGGAAGATAGCAAACCATCCTGAGAGTTTCAATGAAGATTGAATCCAAATCTCCAGGAGGTTGTAATGAATGAAGTTACCAAGTGGTGTGATGTGAGATTCATATATTCCTTCTTCAACTCAAAATGGGTGAGTCCCTTGCATGTTGTGCATAAGAATTCAAGGGTCACCCTTGTGAAGAATGACAAAGGAGAGGAGATCACAAGCAAAGTTCCAACTTCTTGATGCATATACGTGGATTACAGATGCCCGAGTCTAGCGATCTAGAAGGATCATTTCCCGCTTCCCTTCATCGACCAAATAGTTGAAAGAATAGACATGAAGGAGTATTTATGGTTCTTGGACATATACTCTAGTTATAACCAAGTTGCAAATGCTCCTAAAGGCCAAGAGAAGACCACCTTCACCTTTCTGTTTGGGATGTATGCCTTCCGCAAAATACCATTCGATTTATGCAATGCTCTGGTGACATTTTAGAAATTCATGTTGGCAATATTTGCAGATATGGTTGGTTGATTTCTCAAGTTTTACATGGATGATTTCTCGATCTATGGATATAGCTTCGATAAATGCCTAACTTATCTAGATCAAGTCTTGAAAAGATGCTGCAAAGTGAACCTGGTGCTATCATTGGAGAAATATATCATGGTGACTGAAGGAATTGTGCTAGGTCATGTAATCTTAAAACGTGACATGGAGCAAAGGTGGATTCCATTTCCAATCTAGAGCCACCTACAAATTTGAAGCAAGTCTGGTCATTCCTTGAGCATGTTGGTTTCTATCGAAGAGTAATAAAAAACTTTAGCAAAATTGCCCAACCATTGACTGCTTCTAGGTAAGGAGGTCAATTTCATTGTCGATGCTAGATCCTCCAAGCCTATAATCAGTTGAAAGAATTGATCACCCATGCCCATTTCCTTCAACTACCACATTGCTCTCTACCATTCGAGATCATGACATATGATTCTTACTATGCCATTGGGGCAATTCTAGGTTAGAGAAGAGACATTATACTATTTGTTATTCACTATGATAGAAGGACATTTGATGAAGCTATGCAGAACTACACTGCCACTGAAAAAGAGCTACTAGCAGTTATCTTCATCTTGGAGAAGTTCAGATCTCACTTGATCCAAAGTTATTGTCTATTCATACCACTATGCCAACAAGTACCTATAAATCAACTAAGAAGGATGCTAAACCGAGACTCATCAGATGGATCCTTCTACTCTAGGAGTTTGACCTTAAAATTATAGATAAACCTAGAGTAAAAATGTGGTGGTAAATCATCTCTCAAGATTACCAGAGCCTATTATCGATTACATTGAAATTTCTAGACGAAGCTATTCTATCAATCACATTGCTCCCATGGTTCACCAATATTGTGAACTATCTTGTTTTATAAGAGGGCAAATTGCATTGGGAGAAGATGCATTCCTCAAGACGAAGTCCATAGTGTCCTTGAACATTGCCATAATCGAGAATCAGGAGGACACCACTCTGGGAGAAGGACAACAACAAAAGGATGTAGAAGATTTTGTGAAACGTTGCATTGACTATTAGAAAATGGGCGAAACCATTGGAATGAGAAATACAATGCCCCATAAATATATTCAGATTTTAAATGTATCTGATGCGTGGGGCATTGACTTGATGGGCCCATTTCTCAATAGTCAGGTATTTGAGTATATATTCTACTCAATATCTATTGAGCTTGAAAATCACCTCTTTAATAATAAAGAATTGTAGTATAGTAGACGAACTCGGTCAATAAAAAATCACAATCTTTGAATGTTGTAGAGTATTTTCATTTGGCAAGTCTACAAAGGCCGAACACAAGGAATAGTGAATTCTAGTTGCGTGGTTTTAAATTAATTTAAATAATTAATGAAATGTTATGATAATTTCTATATCAGAAAATAAAGAGAAAATATAATGACAATGATGCAATGCAAAGAAAATTAAAAAGAGCGGATGATGGAGCGCAAGATGTGTGATTTATGTTTTTTTTAATCCAAAAATATTGATCACTATCCTCAAAGTTAATCGTAGATCAAAGAATATAGTTTCAAGATAAATATTCAAATTAATCCCAGTCTGCAAGCAAAGGATACAACATACTCATTAGATCAATGATAATGTCGAGGAAGAATATCTATCGTCAAAATCTCTAAGATTTAATTCCTAAAATAATGGATAATAATATTAAAGTAATAAACCTTAATTCAGCCCCTACAAAAGTTAAATCCTCAATTTATACAATCAACAATTACAAGAGGAATAAATAAAAATCTCCTCTAATGGGTCCCTACAGATATTTATTTCTCAAAAACCAATTAATCAACTCAAAATCTTCAATAGAATCCCTGCAAAAAAGGTCGTTGATTTTATCTATAGAATATGACACAAACTATCAATAATCAGCCTGCATAAGTCAAAATGCTCATGAAATAGTCATCATCAACAAATAGCCTCAAATTTGTCCACAAATTATGCAAAGTGATAAATAATGAAATAAGCTTCAAAATGACATCTTATGCACTAACATCGTAGTTCATATGAGAAAGTTATGCTTAAATAAAGATGCAGGGACTAAAATGTAATAAAAGATAAAGTTTTCTTCTCAATTTCGTCCCTAGAAGGACTTATTTGTAGAGTTCAAAACCTTCCTGACTCAGATGCAATTCACCCAAAGCACCACGTGCATGACACGTGCCAGTCCGCGTTTTGTTATTTCTGGATTCTGGAGGGTGTAGGATTACGTTTCTCTAATAGTCACGTGATATGCACGTGCCTCCTGAATGCGATGTTTTTTTTGGAATTTGATGGAACTCTAGGCAGTCCGTCGTATATTTCTTGAGATACACATGTGAGGCACATGCACCTGAGGCTTGGGGACAAGGCTGAAGGTTTGTAGGGTCCGAGTCTCATGTGTTGGACAACATTTGGTTCGTATCTACACTTTGCGCATGTAGACAATGAAGGTACTCTGATCCTCGAGGTCTAGAAGTGGCTGGGGAGGGGGGACGTGGTTGCGTTGTAGTCGTTGGATCCTCTGATCCAATGACAGGCAGTGGTCGAAGGTAGAACCTTGACCGAGCTAGAGGATCGGCGAACGGTGGAGAGAGCCGACGGGCAGTGGCGAAGGCAGAGCCACTCCCTCGATTGACACACAATACGAGTGGCGGTGGCAGTCGGAGGAGCTGGAGGCGGTCGGTGAGTGTGGCTCACTATGGTAGCGCATGAAATGGACGACTATTGGTGGAGTGCATCGAGGGACATGCGGTGGCAAGCTATTGTGGGCCTTTGATGATTGGTATGAGCAACACAGAAGGTTGTGGCTTCGATGTCAACAGAGTAGAGATGATGGCGATCGGCGTGGGGCAGAGCAAAGATCGAGAGCAGAGGAGCAGTAGGGGTGAGCTGTGGTGCGTGGTGAAAGGCGACGTGACATAAGTCAACGATAGACGCAAGGGCGATCGATGTAGGTGAAACATGAAGGCCGAAGAGATGGATCGAGGAAGAGGAAAGAATGGAGAAAGAAGAAAGAGAGTCAGAGAGTATACATGGAGGTGGATATGGCAGAGGTCGGAATGGAGGAGCTGAGCTTCCTCCTGAAGTCATCGCTCGATGTTCCTGAAAGTATGGAACAAAGATCTTGTAGCTCATGGAAGAGAGATGCAACACGACCAAAAGGAGGCCATGGATCACACCAAGATCACCCCTCATCGTCGCTCGATGTAGGTAGTCCTTCGAGCTGTCACCATGAATGGGGTAAATGGAGCTGGAGGGGAGGTTATTTGATTGGTGGATACATAGGACAACCAATGAGGGGAGTTTTAAAGGAGGAGATGGGTAACGACTGGAGGGGCAGTGTAACGGCATCGGTAGAGCAACGACCGGGGAGGAGGGATGTGAAGGTGCCCGTTATGCTTGCGATGGAAGCATCAATTATGGAAGTGTGTAAGAGGTGGAGGGTGAAAGAAGGAAAGGGAGGAGTGGGTCACATGCTGCGTACATGCGCATGGAAGGGAAGACGACATGTGCGGGACACGTGTGGCAGAGAGGTGAAGGGAGAGTCACATGAATAGAACAGGAGAGGGGGTGAGAGAGTGGGGGTGCCATGTGTTACCCCAAAAAATTCAAAATTAAAAGAGGAAGAAAAATTGAAAAAAAACAGAAGAAGACCTCGGATAGAAAATTTTCCTTCATGAAAGTTGTTCGTCTAGATGTGATCTACAACTTTCGTCAAGGAATCAAGAGAAAAAGAGGTCATCTGTGCAAAATGTTGTTTTTGGTGTCTCCATGTGTATAAAAAAGTGACTTTTTGGAGTTTGCAATTTTTGGTGGTTTTAAAGAGGATAAAAATTATAAGAAAAATGATAAAAGTAAAATAAGCTTAATTACACATTCATATAATTTTTATTTTTAATAAATAAGAAAATAGGGAAATAAAATAGGAGCTTGGAATATGAGACATTTGTAAATACTCACAAGGGTTACTTAGACTCAGTCAATTTCTTTGATTTCAATCTTGATATAGATTTAGATTTTTATGCCTCTAGATAAAACTTTCATCAAAGACAACAAATAAAAAAGAAATAAAATAATATGGGATAATTATATACATAAAAACTCCGGTAAAAAATAATTGAAAGATAAAATGCGCAAAAGAGGCCCGAAACCCAACTTCCACATATGAGCTTAGAATTTTATGAAATTGATCTTGTTTTGAATGTATTTGAAAATGGAGTACTTCAAAAGTAAGTAGACAAAAATCAAACATTGTATGAGAAAGATATGCACGTTTTAGCCTATCAGATGTAAAATTAGGTTTTGGGTTTATTTGTCACTTATTTGAGTTAGTAAATTTTTTTATTTTTTATTTATTCTTGTTAGTAATGTCTACACAATGGAAATTGTTTTAGGTCAATTGGAGTTGGGATGAATCAATTAAAAATAAAGAAAATTAGCAAATTTTTAGGCCAATTTACACTTGGATTTTTGATGCCATTATGCATGATGAAATGCAAATATTATTAACACATGTTTGGATGCTAATGATGCTATATCAATTACTAAATGTATATGGATTTTGGTGAACAGAGCCTAGTTGACAAATATTAGCATGTTGAATCAGAGATTCATCATACCCCAATACTTAAACCATGCTCATCCCCATGCATCAATGAAGAATGACGTAGTTAGATAAATCCCTGACTATACATGTGATTTTTCAAGGATCAATTCATCGAAGACCCTTGATTTAAGTGATCCTGAATTTTAGGCTCAACCATGTTCTAGTCAAAAGGAATCCAACTTCTCTATTTATCAGACTCTATTTTTACATAAAATATATGGATATAACTTTTAGTGTACTGCATTCATGAGAGTCAAGTCGAGGTGTCATCCAAAGTCCCAGTCTAGGAGACTCTGCTCTAAACCTGATCCTCAACACTAAGGAATAAGTCAGTTCTTGCTTCAATTAACCGTCTCATTAGTTTGTAAGACTTGGAAGTGTAGATGGATGACAAGATGATGGAGGGCATAGGATTGTGTATTTTCTTCTCTCCCTCTAATTAAATCAAGGAGCCTCTAGAGTGCTTTATTTCTCAACACATGTATATTTTTGTTGTTGATCAATGTGTCCGTCAATAGAATTCGAAGTCGTCTGCACTTGTTTTTCTGTGAGTACATCGGGGTATGTCTCTTTTGAGTATCTAAGATTCCTTCGATACCAAGAATTGTATCACTATATGATGCAGAGCTCTTTTTTGGTGCTATCCCGACTCCTTGGTCCTAATAGCATTTAGTCTAAGTGGACACTTTTAAATGGTTGGGAGTGCTCTCCTTTAGTGGAAGCTCTTTATAATTTGACTTTGTAATGATTGAGCTTTTCTTTCAATACTGCTTTTTTTTCTTTTTAGGTAGCTCCACAACTTTTACCAAGAGTTAGCGTACACTGATCAACAATTTAATTAGGTTTCATTACACACTGGCATATAGGTCAATATCAAGAAATAGCATGTGAACTTGTTCACATATTTGCTAGGGTTTTGTTGACACTCAGGTTTCTTAAAGCCTTCATTAACTTTATACCATCCTCGAGCATCATTACATCAGGTCAAAACTCAAATCACCAAGTGATAACTCAACTCATCTCATCAATCATGCAATTGTGAAAGTGTTGTGTTGATCATATTCTTTAGAAGGTAGAGATGGAGAGTGAAATATAGCGCTCAAAATTTTCAAAATAGGGAAGTGTGGATTATTAAATTTCAAAAATCCTAATGACTAAGGCTGATTAAGTCAGACTTTCAAGATCTCAAAAATCTGATGTCTTCAATTCCTCAAGCGTTGAGTGATAGTGAATGTGTCAGGAATATACCAACCAAGGAATGCATGGATGCATGAGATGCTTAATGAAATGCAATACCATGAGTAATGATTTTTTATGCGAATTATTTTTTTTATTTTGTTTTATTTTGTTTTTTTAAAACATGTATTATTGTAATATACATAATATACATAACACGTACCCATCCCGAATTTTAGATGAAAACGATTAAAGTACGAGCTATTGATAAAGTATGTTAAAAAATATATAAACACATCCCCCTATACTTAGCTTGTTCTATGTCCTCATGGCACAAAGTGAAATACAAACATAGCTCGTAGTAAGTAGAGTTAAGCGAAAAAGAAAAAGAATATAAGTGATGTATAAACAATGGTACCGGTCCCCCTTTACCTTTGCTCAGGTCAGCCTAAGTATGAGAAGTAATCATAGGTGGGGGACTGAGGAGATTAACGGAGTGATGGATACACATAAGAGTCATGGAATTTTTATGAAAGAGATGGTTCATCCGAGCAGTTTGAGTCTTTCGTCTAATACAGTGCCCTGAGTGAAGGAGATCTATTATACTTGCACTAATTGTTCGCTTGATTCGACAAAATGTTTAAGGAGTTGACCATTGACTATAGAAATTGCATGATATCTGCGGTCTCTGAGATCTCAACACTTCCTTTATTGTGTACCTCTCTTACGATGAAGGGTCCCGTCTATTTGAATTTCAATTTACCCCAGAAAATTTTCAATCTTACATTAAGCAACCATACTTTTTGCCTTGAGACAAAGGTCTTTGTTTGGATGTTTGTGTCATGCCAGTTCTTCACTCGATCCTTGTAAATGGTGTTGTTTTCGTATGCTTGATTTCGAATTTCGGATAGTTCATTTAAATCCATATCTTGATTCTTCTTTCCTTGGTAACAATTCCAATTTATCTTTTTGATTTCCCATTCTGATTTATGCATGCGTTCTACGGGCAAATGGCACGGCTTTCTATATACCATTCGAAACGAGGAAGTACCCAATGGGGTCTTGAAAGTTATTCAGTAAGCCCATAGAACTTGGTCCAGGAGTTGGGACCAGTTCTTCCTGTCTGGGTGGACTACGTTCTATAAAATTCTTGTCCTCCCTATTTGACACCTCGGTCATGCCATTGGATCGTTGATGGTAATGACTAGAGACACGATGCTCGATGATATATTCCTTAGTCAACTTATTCACCTCCTGGTTGATAAAGTGTCTACCCTCATCAGATATTAATACTTAGGGATCCCAAACTTCTAAATAATATGAGCTTTCAAAAACTTGCATACAGTCTTGTTGTCTGCTACTCGAGTAGAGATAACCTCCACCCACCTAGATAAGTAATCTAACATGAGAATAATATATTAAAATCCTTGATTATTAGGGAATAATCCCATAAATTCAATGCCTCATGCATCAAATATATCACAAATGATCACTGGTTGCATAGGCACGACATCTTTGGGACCAATGGTCCCACCCATTCTCTGTATGACCGAGCACGACCTGAGAAAATTGTAGGCATCCTTAAACAAGGTCGGCCAGTAAAATCCACATTGTACTATCTTCTCAGTGGTCCACTTCTCGGAGTGATGTCCTTTTGCTTCCAAGGTATGACAGAGACTGAGGACACTTTAGTATTCCTCTTGAGGAATACATCTCCTCCATATACAATCCATTCCTTCAAAGAAAAGGAACAAATCCTCCCAATGGTAGTGTCTAAATTCCGACAAGAGTCGCTCAATTCTTTTCTTAGTCCAACCATTGGGAACTTTCATAGAGACAAGATAGTTAATCTTGTCGTTATTGGACATGTGAGCCGAAGATGAGCCATTATGCAATAAATGTCATTGCAAAGTTCATTCCCTGATCTGAAATGAATAATAACTTATTTGTATAATAGGTCCCTTAATACAATTAGGGTTATGTACCATGGCCATCTTAATGATCATATAGCTATTGATTCAATTATCGAATCATAGAGGCTGGTGCTTGGATGAATATCTAAAGAATTAGATTGAGGACTCATCAAACATCGTCAAATGATTGCTAAGAGAGGATCTCCAACCTGAGAAGGAGATGACAGTTCTTTATCTAAAGGTTGATATCTAACCGACCTCTTGATGCAGGTCTGACGAGTCGCTAAATACGTGATATAATTCAGGTACGTTGTAGTACATGTACTTAGTGATTCAATCAGAACCGAGAGAAGATCTCCGTAAAGAGTGTCTCGGCTTAATTTATATCTCGGGCAAGTCCGGGGTCAAACACAGGGAGGAAAAGGAACAACTTTGAAGTTAATTCAAAATTTTAGTTCTAGATTTCCAATGCGGATTTTTTTAAAATTTTTTATGCAAATACAAATGCCAATGCAAAATGCGGGTGAATTAAGTTACTAAGAAAGCACACAACTTAGCCAAATCAATTTTAATAAGAAATTAATCCAATTCAGCCAAATTATATTTTTTCCAGAATCCTAATCCAGATATGAATGCAACATACATTTTATTGTATTTTTCAGGGTTAAAATGCAACAACGAAAAATGCACATTTTTATGGGTATTTTCATAATTTTTCATACAAATAGTAAGGAAAAATCATGAAAAATGTACTGAAATGAAATTATGATGCAGGGATACTACAGTAATATTTTTGGAATTTTTTGATAAAATATGAATTTTAAGGATTGTTTAGTGAAGAAAGGTGACAATGAGTAATTTATTTCTAATAAATCCATAATAGCAAATGAATCAGAGTGCGAATTATCTCAAAAAGATATTTAGATGTTCAATCCAGGAGAGCTGAAATTTCGGAAAAATATGATATGTGGATTTAATTAAAAATCAAATAGTCAGATCACTCTATAATTTATTTTAGGCACAGGACGACTCTATTTTGGATGAAATTTGGATAATTACTAAATCACATTTCATGGCATCATCTTAAATTTTTGTGGAATTTTTGAAGCAACTATGTGTCAGATATGTATTTAAGAGCACAGAATGAGTAAAATTACAAGATTTCAGTTAAACAATTTTAATTAATTACCTAAATATCATAAAAATATAAATAAATATCCAAGAGGTAGAGAACTAGTTTCTTAACATAAAGACATTTTTCATTGAATAAAAAGATGTAAAATTGTTGTCCAAATTAATAGTCAAATATAGAGGTATCCGTGCAAAACATAAATGATTTAAACAACACAACAAAGGAACAGGGACTATTTTGTAATTACATAAACTGTACAGGAAAATAATGCAATTTTTACAATAAAAAAATAAAGAAAAAGAAATGACCTTCTTCTTCAGGAGCACGTTGGGGAAGGAACCCAAAATGCAGATGGCGGCGGCACCGCGCGTGGCCATGCACAACGGCGGAGGCGTGGGCGGCAACCTGCGGTGGATGACGCTGGGGGGGTACAGGTCGAAGGCGTCAACTTTATTTATTTTATTTTTGTTTTGAATTTTTTTGTTTTACTGCTGCTATTTTTTTAAATTTTATTTTTTTTAATTTTTTTTAAACAAAGAATGCAAATAAAAATAAAATGAGAATGAAGGGGACATTATGGCGATGGTGGTGTATGATGATATGGACTAAACAAATGGGGATATCTGTATGGTCATGTTATCTGATCACAAAAAATTTGAGAAAACAACAATGATAATAAAATGAAGGGAAAAATACCTACGATGGATACGATCGCCTATGATGTGCTCACGAGAGCACGGTCTTCACTCGAATCGCCGGCGAGCGATGAGCTCGAGCAACACGCGAAGGCGGTTGCAATGTTGGCCAAAAAGCCAACGGATCTCACCGGAGAGAGGGCCGTCGTCGCTCGACCGTGGTTGCGTCACTGTCACCGATTCAACTCTGGGAACTAGGCTCTCCTCACATAAAGATGGATCAAGTGCAAAATGAGGATGATGGGATGTATATAAAGAGAAGACATGAGAAGTTATCGACATGGTGGAGTAGAATGGGAGGTTGTATTATTAATGGAGTTGAATGAGAGGTTGGAAAAAATATGGAATGGTGGAGTTTAATGGTGGTTATTGTAGAGAATGAAAATCAAATAATAAAATAAATAATAATATAGTGTAGGCTACTAAAATACAACAAAAAGCATAAAGAAGAAAAATGGTGGAGAATTTACAAAGGAAGACATACAACATGTACATTTTTTGTTTGCTTTTCTATTATATATATTTTTTTCTTTTTAATAGTAGATATTTACAACAGAAACATACAATTAAATACTAGAATAAAAATACAACACAACAATAATTTTTTTGGATTTTTAAGTAACTGAGAAAGATAAAATAAAATTGAAGAGAGAATGAATATATACATAATAAACAATGTACATATAGGTCCCAAAACCCAACTTTTGCAAATGAGCTCCGATTTTAATGAAACCACTTCCGTTGGATAGATAATTTTCTTACTTGATCACTAAAAGTGAGTTTGGTGAATTCAGAGTTTATACGGAGCAGGAATTTGGCTTGGAAGTTAGATTTATGACGTTTTTCCCTTTGGGATCTAGGAGCATTTAATTGAGGGGAAATTCGTTTTGTGTTTTTGTATTATTATATACATTTTTACGAACACGTTAGAGAAAGAATTAGTTAAAAAAGAGTTGAAATGAAATTATTAAAAATAGATGAAGTTTTGAGCTATTTACAGGTATAAAACTCCTTTATTTTTGCAACTTTTTACGGGAAATTTATATTGTACAATCTAATATATAAAAATTAGTGTGTTTTATTTACAAGAGTCATTTTGTTAATTTATTTATTTTATGGACATTTATTTGAGGATTTGCTTATGGATTTTGCTAAGATCAAGATATTGAGATGATGAATCACGGATTCATCACCCCCCTATACTTGAACTTTGCTAGTCCTCGAGCAAATAAAGAATGGATAAGTTGAATTAACCCCTAAGTGTGCATTTGAATACAAGACTTGATCCGTTCAAGAACTCTCGGTTTTAGAGATCCTAAAATTCTAAGCTGAACCGAGCTCTACTCAAAAGGTATCCAATTTCCCTAATCATCAGACTCTCTTTGTATACATATATAGTAGGGATATGACTTTAGTGTTGACTTCATTTACAAGAGTAGAGTCACAATGTCACCCAAGGTTCCAGTCCAAGAGACTCTCCTAAGAACTCGATCCTCAACACTAGGGAATAAATCATTTCTTGCATCCAATCCACTATCTCTTTAGTTGGCAGACATAAAAGTGTAGATGGAAGGCCAGTTGATGGAGGGCATGGGATTGTGTCATTTCTTCTCTCCCTCTCATTGGAACAAGGATTCTCTCAAGTGCCTTATTATGCAACACATATTTTTGGTGTTGATCAGTGCGTCCGTCAAGAGAAGTTGGAGTCATTTGTACTTGTATTCCTGGGAGTACACCGGGGTGTGCCTTTTTTGAGTACCTATCGTACCTTCTACACCCAGACTTGTAGCATTTATGATGCAGAGCCCTTTTTTGGTGCTAGCTCGACTCCTGGTCCTAATAGCGGTGGTCCAAGTGGACACTTTGAAATGGTTGGGAGCGCTCGCCTTTTGTGGAAGCTCTTGTTGAAATTTGACTTTGTATGGAATGAGAGCTTTTCTTTGACATTTCATTGCTTTGTAATATTTTTGGCTAGCTCCATTGCTTTTACCAAGAGTTGGCGCACACTGATAACATTTTTTTATTTTATCACACCCATGCACATAGGTAAATGTCAAGAGATAGTACAAGAACCATGTTCTCATACTGGCTAAAGATGCTGACACTCAGGTTTCATGAAGCCTTCATTGATTTTATCCCATCCTTGAGCATAATCAAATCAAGTCCAAACTCAAATCCCTTACCCCAGTTCCTCAAGTGAAATTTCAACTCATCTCATCATAACTGTTGTTGTGTATGTGAGGTGATGATCATATTCTTAAGGTGGAGACTAAGCATGCAATATAGCACACAAATCTTTCAAAATAGGGAAATGTGAATAATTAAGTCAAGGACCCTAACGACTAAGGATGGTTAACTCAAAATCTCAGAACCTCATAAACCAAGTGTTCTTGAACTTCACTAGTCTTTTGTGAAAGTGAGTTGTGTCAGGAATTAAACCAACTTATTAGTTGTTTTTTTCTGATTTGTTTCTTTTTTTAGTTTTAAAAGAAAGGTTTTTTGATTTTTTTTAGAGTCTATTTTTATTTTTTTTGACAAACTAAGGAATTTTTTTTGTTAGAAAATGTTTTGTGTTTTTTTCAAGAGTTGTTTTTGAAAAAAAAGATAGGTAAATAAGAAAGGACACATTTTTTTTGAAAAAAGTTTTTTTAAGAGATTTTTTGAAAAAGTTTTTTTACCCTCCCCATAATTGTTGTATAATATGTACAAAAATACGTGAAAGTACGGGCTATGGGTAAGTATATATGTAATATAAACATGCCCCTTATACTTAGCATGTTCTATGTCCTCAGAGCATGAGAAGCGAGAAAAAAGACACAGCTCGTGCTAAGCGTAGGATGACTAAAATAATAAAAAGTATAGAAGTCGATCCACCCCCTACAATTAGGCTCTAGTCAGCCTAAGTTTAGAAGAATAGCAAAAAATGGGGCGAACGAGGTCAAGAGGAGAAATGGATGAGTATATACACACGACGGGCATCGGTTCCCCATATACTTAGGCTCTGGTCAGCCTAAGTATAGGACAAGTGTAAGTGTGAGAACCAATGTGATCTGGAGAATATACAAAGAAGGGAGAATATGTACAAGAGTGATTGAATCTTCAAAGCTGCTGAATCTTGATGCTGCGTCTTCATGAAGAGTAATATGATGTATCTGCTCTGTGCTCACTCTGCATGAAGTTGATGACCTCGACTTGGACTAACTGCTCTTTCGAATGTACAAAATGCTTCAACAGTTGTCCATTTACCACATGAGATTGTGCACCATCTGTGAGATTAGCTATCTTCATATTTCATTAATATATTTCCAATTTCTTTTTCTTTCAAAAAGAATAAATAAGAAATAGTTTTTTCGAGCAATGCGATATATATTGAAAAGCTACACTTCCATTCTCGTGCACTTTCTTAACAACAAAGGGACCCGTCCATTTAGATTTGAGCTTCCCATGGAACATCTTCAACCTGACATTGAACAACCATACCTTTTGTCCAGGGACAAAGTCTTAGCACCTAATGTGTTGATCATGCCATCTCTTCACTTTGTCCTTATAAGTCAAACTGTTGTCTTATGCCCTGTTTCGGATTTCCACGAGCTCGTTCAAGTTCAAGTCTAGACAAAGATTCCCTAGTTGGCAACTCCAATTAATCTTCTTAATTTCCCATTCAGATTTATGAATCAATTCTGCGGGTAAATGGCATGGTTTGCCATAGATCATTCTAAATGGTGAAGTACCCTATGGTGTCTTGTAGGCTGTCCTATAGGCCCACAAAACTTGGTCCAAGAGCTGAGACTAGTTCTTCTTATCAGGATGAACCAATTTATGTAAAATACTCATCACCACTCAATTCGAAACCTCTGCCATGCCTTTGGACTGTGGGTGTAAGGACTAGTAACTCTATACTCAAATCCATAGTCCTTAGCTAAGGATCTCATATCTCGGTTCACAAAGTGGCTACCCCCATCAGATATCAAAACTATTGGCACCCCGAACCTAGCAATGATATGGTCTCTCACAAACTTCCAGACAGTCTTGCTGTCTGTGGTTCGGGTTGGGATAGCCTCCACCCACCTGGATAAATAATCAACCGCCAACAATATGTACTCATGTCCTTGGTTGTTGGGAAAAGGACCCATAAAATCAATGCCCCATGCATCAAAAACATCACAAGTAATCATCGGTTGCATGGGCATTTCATCTCTCTGTCCAACTGTCTCTCCCATCCTTTGACAGATCGAGCACGACCGTACGAAATCAATAGCATCTCTAAACAAGGTTGGCCAATACAATCCACATTGAAGTACTTTGTGAGTGGCTCTCTTTCTTGAATGGTGTCCACCAGCCTCAAGTGAATGACAATATGTAAGGACACTCTGGTATTCCTCCTAAGGAATACACCTTCTCCGAACACAATTCGGTCCTTTGAAGAAAAGGAAAGGATCGTCCCAGTGGTATCTCCTCAAATCCGACTTCAGTCGATTAATGCTGCTCCTAGTCCAACCATGGAGAACCTACTTGGAGACAAGATAGTTCACCATGTTGGCATACCACGGGAGTGAGTCAATAACACAAATTGACTCATCTGGGAAGGTCTCTCTAATCCGCTCATAATAAGGAGAATCCTTAAGTTCAATCCAAGAAAGGTTATCAACCACAACATTCTTCACTCCATGTTTATCTTTTATCTCCAAATCAAATTCCTGGAGGAGTAAAATCCACCTAAGAAGACGTGCCTTCGCGTCCTTCTATTCCATTAAATATCGAATAGTTGTGTGACCAGTGTACCTTAGAGCCCAAAATATATGATCTAAACTTCTCGAAGGCCCATGCTACTGCGAGCATTTCCTTTTTAGTCACTGTATAATTCTTTTGTGTAGGATCTAATACTTTGCTCGCATAGTGAATCACAAATGGAATCCCCTCTCGTTGTTGTCCTAATACAGTTCCTATAGCGAAATCTGAAGCATCAATCATGATCTCAAAGGGGAGAGACCTGTCAGGAGCTTGTAGGATAGGCGAGGTACAAATCTTCCTCTTCAGGAGCTCAAAGGCCTCCAGACACCTGTGATCTACAACGAACTTTGTGTCTTTCCCTAAGAGCTCAGTCAGTGGGCGGGCGATCTTTGAAAAATCCTGAATGAATCTCCTATAGAATCCAACATGCCCTAAGAATGACCGCACTGACTTCACGTTGGTAGGTGGATCGAGTTTCTTGATCACCTCCACCTTGGCAGGGTCAACCTCCATTCCTCTTTTGGAGATGACATGCCCCAACATGATACCCTCTGTCACCATAAAGTGACTCTTCTCCCAGGAGAGTACCAGATTCACCTCTCTACACCTCGTGAGGACTCGATCCAAGTGCGCTAAACATGTATCAAAAGAATCACCATGGATTGAGAAGTCATCCATGAACACTTCCGGGAAATCTCCCACCATCTCGACAAATATGGCTATCATGCACCGCTAAAATGTGCCCGGGGCATTACAGAGCCCAAATGGTATGCTCTTGAAAGCATAAGTACCGAATGGACATGTGAATGTGGTCTTTTCCTGGTCCTTAGGAACTATAGCTACCTAGTTGTAGCCTGAGTACCCATCAAGAAAACAGAAGAACTCTTTCCCTGCGAGTCTCTCCAAGATCTGATCAATAAAAGGCAAGGGAAAGTGATCTTTCTTGGTTGCGGCATTCATGCTCCTGTAATCAACACAGACACGCCACAACGTGGGTACTCGTGTTGCGATCTCTACCCCCTCTTTGTTGGTGACCATCTGAATTCCCGACTTCTTCAGGACAACATGAAGTAGGACCACCCACTTGGAGTCAGAAATAGGGTATATAAACCCTGCTTTGCACCATTTCTGAATCTCTTTCTTAACTGCTTCCTGTAGATTCGGGTTAAGTGTCCTTTGGAACTCACGGGAAGATCTCGCATTATCCTCAGTAAAAATATGGTGCGAGCAGAGAGCAGGGTTGATGCCCATGAGATCTAACATTGTCCAGCCTATTGCTTTGCGGTTCCTCTCGAAGACCTCTAACAACCTAGACTCATGTTCTAGAGTCAAGTCTGAGCTAATGATAATAGGATATCTCTCTTTGGGTCCCGCAAGAAAGGCATACTTGAGTGTAGAAGGTAGTGATTTCAGCTCTGGCAATGTGGTATCATCAAGTAAATATGGCTGAACTGAATCTGAATCTAGTTCCGTGTTACATGAAGGTGGGCTAAGCTGAGTAGTATTCGCCACCAACTCAGAAGTATGGGGAGTTGGATCACCAAAGAAACGCGGTAGTTTGTCCAAAGCCGCGTCCAACTCATCATCTATGTCCCATGATCGTTCTGAACGGGATGGAACTGACAGATCCAGATGGATCTTTGTGTCATCATGGGAATAGGTAGATGCATCTCTCACAAGATCAGACAAAACTGGCAAACTGCATCATCCACTATACCCTTTCCAGATGAAAGGGACTCGCTCTGTCTTGAAGGAATCTGTCCCCAAATACCAATTGTGCTAATCATTCTGCAATCTACCCCTGAAGATGAGTACTCTGTACTACTCTCTAAATCAAATCGCTGACACTTGGTTTGCTTCATCTCAAGGTTCCCTTCTCCTCCTGGAGAACATAACTTCATCATTCCCGTACCATAATCGAAAGCTGCGCCTGCGGTCCTAAGGAAGGGTCGCCCGAGAATGATATGATGTTCTCTCCAATGATTGGGGGTCTCCATGTCCAAGACTATGAAGTCAACCTGATAGTTCTGCCCCTCAATCGAGATAACTACATTCTTCACTCCTCCCTTAGGTCTCTTCACTGAACGATCTGCGACTTTGAGTAAAGCTCTAGATTTGCGAAGTGGTCCCAACTCCAGATTCTGATATAAGGCTAAGGGAAGTAAGTTGATCGAAGAACCGTTATCTAAGAGTGCGCGTGCAAACGCAATGTTGTCAATATGTCTCTCCACATAGTGAGCACCCATGTATCTCTTTTTCCTTGGCAAAGTCTGATTCTTGAGATAATAGGTTGTGGCTACTGACAAGACATGTGTCTTTATGTTTCGGTTCTCTTTTTTCCTGCTAACCCTTGTAGGTGTGCATCTTACCTTAAGGCATTTTTGGAATGCATGATGGTTAGCCACATATTCATCAAATGACACCTTTACAATGATATTTTCTTTACAAAACCGTGCCATATCGAGGTCATCTTTCTGAATCTTTTTGATGCACTTTCCTGCCATAAGAGCAAGAGGGAAAGAGATTGAAGCTAGAGAAACAGAAGATGAAGAGTCTGAATCATGAACTGAAAGATCATTCTTGACTGAAACAGAGTTATTCATACATAAATCTTTTTGATGCAACATGGGATCGAAATCAAAACTATCTACTACAGGTTGTGCAATAGAAGCTGGAGTGGTATCTGCCACAACCCTAGATGCAAGGTCCTCCGTAGAATTAGAAGTGTATTCATGCTACCGATTCTACATACGCTCTCTCCTCCTCCTCTCGGCTCCCTGAGTAGAAATCTTCGAATGGTGCCGATGGGGCTCCGAAATATGCTGCCTCTCCTCCTCGTCCTCTGAAGATTCCTGAGGTAGAGCTCCAGATATGCCCCTCCTCGTGTCCCTCGCCCGGTCTGGTACGGTCACGGTCCTTCCGCTCTTGAGTGACATGTGGTTAGCCTCATCACACGAAAGAATCTCATGTTATGATCTAGGAGATGCTGAATAGTATACCTGACCAAAGTGCTGCTGAGAACTAGATTGGTTCAGGCTATTGAGGTTAGCCTGAACTTGGGCTGGGATCGAGGTAGAGGGTGCAGTCTGCTCGTCTCAACATCTAGACAAGCAGTTGACATCCACCCATAAGTCGTGAATTTCGTTCCTGTAGGAATGGAGCTCGTTGAGTATCTGCTGCTGAATGTCCACATGACTAGACGATGAAGGAAGGAGATACAACTGGGAAGAAGAACGGGAAGACTGGCCCTGCTGACCATGGTATTGCCTTTGCTGTTGCTGGGGTATCTGCTGAGATTGCGGGCCCTGCTGGCCTGCCTGGTAATGGCCCTGTCGGCCATACTGTCGGTACTGTTGCCGCAGCTGATGGGGTGGCTGGAATCCAGGGCTCTGTTGTGAAGGAGGTGGTGCGGAGGTGAATGCGATGTTGTGAAAGATCGGGGGATGCTGATAGGTCTGTCGGTCTCCCGTACATCCCTGTCTGGCAAGGTCCTGAGTATACCATATCCCATTCACCTCCCAAACTGGTGGAGGATCCTCCTGAACTGTCTTTGCTAATGGAGGTGGCTGCTGGAAAGAGTGGGTGTAGGATTGGTCCTGCTCCCACGGCTGGCGTTTCCCTGACACCAACTGCTCCTAAATATGGTAAACTCGGTATATGGGAGTAGAGGGTGCAGTCATGGCAAGTATCTTTATCTTAGATACCCTATCAGTCAACTCCTCCATTTGTTTTGGAATTTTGGAGACGCTCCGGTCCAATTCATCAATTCTCCTATCAATCCTCTCGACTACAGTGAGCTTGCCTGCAAGGAGTCCCATTCTAGGGATCATGTCTTGAGAGAGATCGACTACAACTGACTTCCCCCCTCCAAATGAGAGTGAACTGGGGGACAGTGTATAGGCCTTGTTGGCTATCTGTGAGCAGCTAGTTTCAACCATCTGCTCGAATACCATCCAGACGGTATCCGCTCCTCGTGATGTATAGCTACCTCTACAGGCAGTGCTCACTAAACCCTGCATCTCAGGGTTGAGACATGTGAAAAACGACTGGACCAAGACGTTGTCATCTAATCCATGACAGGGACACTTCTGCAGGATGTCCTTGAATCTTTCCCAAGCATCACAAAAGGCTTCATGGGGTAATTTGGAAAAACTCGTAATTCGCATCCTCATCACGTTAGTTCTACTCAATTGGTAGAACTTCTTCAGATATTGGTCCTTAAACCGGGCATAAGTGGTGACTGTAATTCCAAGATTCTTCACCCGGTAGTCATCCTTGCTACCCAAGGGAAATGGAAGGGTTGTGAGCCTAATATAATCCTGGCTAACATTAGGATGTCTAAGGTTAGCTCAGATGAGCTCAAAGTCCCTTAGGAATGCATATGGATCCTCATAAACATTCCCATCAAAGTGTGGCAGCAGGATCAGAAAATACGGCTTCAACTCAAAATCAACAGTGGGTTCGGTCGGACTCAAGTAGTTTCGAATTTGATATTGTCCGGGATTATACGCCGCATCCAATGGTGGTTTGACCCCAACATTGAACTGTCCTAACTGAGCTCTAAGAAGTGTGTGTTGCTGCTCAGATGCAGCTAATCTGGCAAGTACCATTCTCATCGGGTCTTCATGATTCTCTTTTTCCTCGTCTTTCTTCTTTGGAGGCATTTTTCTTGTGTCTTCTTTAGGTCATGAATCAGTAATGTCTTCTTGATTAGAAGAGGATTTATGAATCAATATATTCTCACCAAGGCGAAGGTCTTCCTCGGTGAGGTGGGAAGAGAGAAATGGAACGGTTTGAGAGTAACCATCCTAGGGGTGGGTGATCCTGGGCTCAAGAGGGTCATGAGTCAAGGTTGGTCCACATTGCGTTCGGACCTTTAAAGACGTACTTCTTGGAGGGTTCAATGAGAGATTCGCAAAGTCCGAATAAATATCCCCCAGTCGATCATCTTCGATGTCAAAAGAACCGATTAGAACAGACATTCAATGAGGCACTAGTTCTAGGGTGCACGTAAATGTGCGGAGTAAACTCACACAATACAAACACAATTCAAGCCCTCAATTTTACCAACTCAACATGTCATGGCCGTAAGGGTTCGGCCTAACTATCTTGTCAATTTTAGTTGGTGATAAATACAATCTTGGAAAGATTAACGAGCTGTTAGGTGCCTGTATTTTCCTACAGAATGGCCCGGTTCTTACGACTAGTTTGACCTAGTTTCAACCAGTATAGGAGTAAGTACAGGCCGGAGCCCATTCCTTGAAGACCAAGGTGCCCTCTAAACCTCCCACTCTGCTAAGGAAGTCCGGACCGTATAAATACAACTACATGTATTCCTCACTGAAAAGTAGCTAATCGTCTGAAAATAAAGAACCAGTAGTAAGTAAGAAATCCTGGCTTGGCTCTATCCTAGGATTGTCTCTCTCTCACTTGCAAGTAAAACAAACAATGAAGGCTTTATGCACCCGAGAACCGGGTTCTTTTTATTCCAATTATTTTTAATCGACCTGCTTAATTCAGTCCCAATTTTAGAGTTAGGTTATCACTTGAAAATTAATCTGAACACAAAAACGCATCTATCGTGCAGTCTCAATTTCCTTTGACCTTAAGTTATAAAACAAGAAGGGAATCGGAAATCAGGATGCAAACGAGAAACTATGATGCATGCTCAGAAGAAAGTATACTTACAGTGAATCCCAACACTCTTCATGTGTTATGCAAAACTGAATTTATAAATTTTACACTAAATGCATGCATATCAAGAAAACCACACCTAAATAATATACTATTAGCGGGAAAGAATTGATTTGATTTGAGCTAAGTAGTATGTGTCTATGTGCGTCTCATTATGAATCTTATAAGATAACTAAAGCTTCTAAGATATGTGTGGCCTAAATTATGATGGGCACAAACAAATTTGATTCTAAACTACATGTGCCTAATCCTTAAATTCGCCACTCAAGTCGAGCCCCACCCTCACCGGAGAGTGAAACAGGTCTCGACACACCACAAAATAATGTTTAAATCTTTTTACATGTGTGAGTTCTCAAACAAGAGCCGCTGTAAATGAGCAAGTTACTAAATTATTACAACACAATAGTTACAAAATTTACAAAAAAACTCTCTAAAAAATAAATTGATTCTCTTGCTCTTCAGCAGTCGGCGCGCATCGCGTCCGCCGACCTCCGATGTACTCCAAGTCCACCGGACCCTCGCAATGAAAATAAGATTTATATTAGAGAGATAAAAACAAAATATATACAAGAATATGAAGAGAAATAATTGAAAGAAAATGGACTAAATACAAGGTGGCTTGGGGGTCAGACTACCCTAATAAGTGAAATCTAAATCCAAATTTTTAAATTAATCCCAAAGCCGTTTGCCTCCCCGGAAACGGTGCCATCTGACGAGTCGCTAAATATGTGATATAATTCGGGTACGTTGTAGTATGTGTACTTAGCGATTCAATCAGAACAGAGAGAAGATCTCCGTGAAGAGTGTCTCGGTTTAATTTGTATTCTGGGCAAGTTCGGGGTCGAACACAGAGAGGCAAAGGAACAACTTTGGAGTTAATTCAAAATATTAGTTCTAGGTTTCCAATGCGGATTGTTTTAATTTTTTTATGCAAATACAAATGCTAATGCAAAATACGGGTGAACTAAGTTACAAAGAAAGCACACAACTTAGCAAAATTAATTTTAATTAGAAATTAATCCAATTCAGCCAAATAATGTTTTTCCTAGAATCATAATCCATAGATGAATGCAACATACATTTTTTTGTATTTTTCAGGGTTAAAATGCAATAATGAAAATACACACTTTTATGGGTATTTTCGCAATTTTTTCACACAAAATAGTAAGAAAAAATTATGAAAAATTTACTGGAATGAAAACAAGATGAAAGGATACTACAATGATATTTTTGGAAATTTTTTGACAAAATACGATTTTTTTAAGGATTTTTTAGTGAAAACATAGTGACAGTGAGTAAATAATTCCTAATAAATCCACAATAGCAAATTAATCAGAGTGGAATTATCTCAAAAAGATATTTAGAAGTTCAATCTAGGAGAGTTGAAATTTCGCAATATATATATATATATATATATGTGTGTGTGTGTGTGTGTGTGTGTGTGTGTGTGTATTTAATTAAAAATCAAATAGTTATATCACTCTATAATTTATTTTAGGCACAGGACGACTCTATTTTCGATGAAATTTGGATAATAACTCAACCATATTTAAAGGCATCATCTTAAATGTTTGTGGAATTTTTGAAGCAACTATGTGTTAGATATGTATTTAAGAACACAGAATGGTAAAATATGCAGAATTTCAGTTAGACAATTTTAATTAATTACCCAAATATCATAAAAATATAAATAAATATCCAAGAGGTAGAAAAACCGTTTCTCAACATCAAGACATTTTTCATTGAATAAAAAGATATAAAATTGATGTCCAAATTAATATTCAAACATAGGGTTATCCGTGCAAAACATAAATGACTTAAACAACATAACTAAGACACAGGGACTGTTTTGTTTACATAAATTGTATGGGAAAACTATGCAATTTTTTCAATAAAAAAAAGAAAAACAAATGACCTTCTTCTTCAGGAGCACGGTGGGGAAGGAACCCAAAACACAGATGGCGGTGGTGCCGCGCACGACCAGGCACAGCGCCGGAGGCGTAGGCAGCGGCCTGCAGTGGATGACGTCGGACGGCTACGGGTCGAAGGCAGTGTTGGGTGGCCGTGGAATCGCTGGGAAGGGGGCTGCGGCTGCGGACTTCGGACGGAGGCGGCGGTGATGCACCTAGGCGAGATGAGGGTGCAGCCTGTAGGCGGAGGAGGCGCGCACGGTGGGGCCGTGCCCAGCGGCACGACCGTAGTTGGCAGTGGGGGTGAGAGTCGGCGGCGGTCGGCGGTGGCGTGGGGGGTCAGCCGTCAGCTTTATTTTTTTTTGAATTATTATATTTTACTGATGCTACTATTTTTGAAATTTTAATATTTTTTTAATTTTTTTAAACAGAGAATGCAAATAAAAATAAAAATGAGAATGAAGGGGATATTATGGTTATGGTGGTTTATATTGATATGGACTAAACAACTGGGGATAGGTAGATGATCATGTTATGTGATGAACAAAAAATTTTGAGAAAATAACAATGATAATAAAATGAAGGGAAAAATACCTACGATGGAGACGATCGCCTATGATGTGCTCATGAGAGCACGGTCTTCTCTCGAATCGCCGGCGAGCGATGAGCTCGAGCAATGCGTGAAGGCAGCTGCGATGTTGGCCAAAAAGCCAACGGATATCACCAGAGAGAGGGTCGTTGTCGCTCGACTGCGGTTGCGTCGCTGTCACCGATTCAACTCTGAGAACTAGGCCCTCCTCACATAAAGATGGATCAAATGCAAAATGAGGAGGATGGGATGTATATAAAGAGAAGACATGAGAAGTTATCAACATGGTGGAGTTGAATGGGAGGTTGTATTATTAATGGAGTTGAATGGGAGGGTGGAAAAAATGGTGGAATGGTGGAGTTGAATGGTGGTTATTGTAGAGAATGGAAATTAAATAATAAAATAAATAATAATATAATGTAGGCTACTAAAATACAATAAAAAAATATAATGAAGAAAAATGGTAGAGAATTTACAAAGGAAGACATACAACATGTACATTTTTTTGTTTGCTTTACTATTTTATATTTTTTGTATCTTTCTAATAGTAGATATTTATAGTAGAAAAATACAATCAAATACTAGAATAAAAATACAACACAACAATAATTTTTTGGATTTTTAAGTAATTTAGAAAGATAAAATAAATTGAAGAAAGAATAAATATATACATAATATACAATGTACATATAGGTCCCAAAACCCAACTTTTGCAAATGAGGCTCCGATTTTATTGAAACCACTTCCGTTGGATAGATAATTTTCTAACTTGAACTTTAAATGTGATTTTGGTGAATTCAGAGTTCATACGGAGCGGTAATTTGGCTTGGAAGTTGGACTTTACGGCTTTTTTTCCCTTTGGGATCTAGGAGCATTTAATTGAGGTGAAATTCATTTTGTACTTTTGTATTTTTATATATATTTTTACAAACAAGTTAGAGAAAGAATTAGCCAAAAAGGAGTTGAAATGAAATTATTAAAAATAGATGAAGTTTTGAGCTATTTACAAGTATAAAACTCATTTATTTTTGTGACTTTTTACGGGTAATTTATTTTGTACAATCTAATATACAATAATTAATGTGTTTTATTTACAAGAGTCATTTTGTTAATTTATTTTTTTATGGACATTTATTTGGGGATTTGCTTATGGATTTTGCTAAGATCAAGATATTGAGATGATGAATCGTGGATTCATCAAGGTCCTCTGCATAGGAATAGAGATTCAGAGGAGTTAGATAAGTTAGGTCAAAGATTTGACGTAACAAAATCGAGATAACCAAATTCCTATGTCGTATGCTGTCATGATATAGGCACACATCCTCTTACCAGAAACAGATGTGTTACTATATGTTTGAGTATGTACATTTGGCAGACCAATAGGTTGATGACCTAATCAAGGTCTATATACTGATGCGTTGATGTGCAGCAATGGCATATGAGTAATACGATATCTCAAAGGTATCATGTGGGGTTCACTTACTGAACCGTAAGACATTTGCTCACTCATGAGATATTGGGAAGAATTAAATTCCATGCATGGTCATCTCTCTTTGGAAGCTTGGCTGAATTTGTAGGTTTGATATGTGCTTTTGGAAAGTATATGATGAAGACCTAGGTATGAAAGTATATGATCGATACTGACTCCCAATGATCGAATGAGAAAACTTAATGATAAAACCCTGAAGGAGACTGTCTAAAAGAGATCTAAAACTTTGGGTTTAATCTAGGTCTTCCAATAAGCAGGATGTACAGGTATTGGAATACATGAGGGTGATGTGATCATAAATGATTGTATAACCATGACGCATTCATTTCAAGGTTGCAATGAAACATGTCTGGATTTTAGTGACTATCACAGAGAAGTAATCTGATCTTAGTCCAAACGTTAGACATTATTCTCAATGTGATTCAGATGCAATGAGAAGATTAGATCGACAGTTTTGATTTAATCAAACATCTATAAGAGGTCCGCAAGATCTGGATTTGAGATGTGATCTCAATATCCAAGCCACTATACGTGGAACAATACAATCGTCTTGTCCTTATCTCCAATTATCCACGGAGAAAGTGCATTATCCTTGAAAGAGTTCATGGATAATATCATTGTTGATATTATGTATCCGAGCACTGAGAAAATTGACAATTAAATGTGATTTAATATCATGAATAATATGAATTTTATTCATATTATAAGAAGAGTTATCTGAGATAATTAAATGTGATTTAATTATCAAAGATGTGAATAATGTGAATGTGATTCATGTTATTTGGGAACATGAGAAAAGATACCTGAGATGATTAAATGTGATTTAATTATCTTGGATATGAATAATATGGATAACACTATCCACATCAGTCATATATATTATAAATGGGAATTATAATATATAAGAGAGATCTATTTGTGATTTATATTTATTGATTAATTATTGATGTGAATTGGATTCACATTGGATAATTAATTGAAAATATAATTTACATTTTGTTTTGGGATGTGAATGTGATTCACATTTTTTCTATGGCATTATAGCAATATTTCACAAGATAATTATGAATTATGTTGTGAAATAATTTACAACAATTATTATTGTAAATATTGGAGATATATCATGAGATAATGAGATCTCATGAGATGATGGTAGCCGTCTCCCCCATTTTATTGGATGTGGTTAGTCTCCTCATTATCTCCAAGACTTGCTAATTGATTTGTTTTGAAATTAACTTATATTTATTTATCAATATAAATTAAATTAAATTAAATTAAATCATTTGTTGTTGTGTTTTTACAACAACATCTTAGCTATTTAAAGAAACACAAATCAATCTCAACCACTGATTGTGTGTTGTCCATGGATTGAGATCCATGGACTCCCAAAATCCTATATAAGAAGAGGCACCCCTTGCTATTTGAGATACATGATTAATGAATGCTCTCTCTATTTATCCACATGCCAAGCTTCTCTCTCTCTCATAATGGTTGTTCACGATGGATCCATTGAGAGAGTCTCCATCGCCGCAGCATCATCGTTATGATGTCGGAGTATTTGCTTGTACAATCTCCGTATCCTTCGATGCGCCTCGCTCGTGAAGAAGACATCATATCTTGTGTGACGATATCAGGAGATTCGCTGCTTGGATCATTAACATGGATAACAAGAAGGACGCGTCTCATCAACGTGCTCGCAAGCATATCCTCCACCAAATCGGACTTGAGACAGGAGGTGTCTTCGTTTAGAGAGTTGATAGCAACCACGCTTTAAGATGTAACCTTAATATCTATTGTAGTTTAGACGAAAGGATCCGAGAAATGTTCTTGGATCATGTGGTTTCTTCATATTTATTTTTTTTAAATTTCTGCTACCACGAGCAATTAGTCGACTAGTCGCTTCCGATCGCATTCGATGAGATCCTCATGCTTCTGTGATGCACTTAAGGATCTTACCATATCCTTCAAATGGTATAAGAGCGCCAGGTTAGAGTTTTTGGATATGATCCATAAACCTAAGAAGACTTGGGTTCATTAGGATTGTGAACATTTTTTTCGCATTTCAATTTTCGCAGTCCTATTTTGTGGTAAATTTTCGCCCTGTTTAAAATGTTTAAACACGAAAATATAACTTGGATAATATTCTCCATTAATTAATAAAATCGTGGGATTTGAGTTTGCATGATTTGGAATCCGATAACTCAAGATATGATCTTTTTAATAACCATATGTCCACTGTTTCGGGGATGGCTAATAATGACCTAATTAAGGAGTTAATTACGATTTAAAAGTGCCTGAAAATATGTGTTTATCACCTGGTTTATGTTTTAAATCAAATTAACAAACTTTGAAAATTTATTTTTTCCTAATTTCGATTTAAATTGATTGAGATAAAATAATTTTAGTGAGTAGGGATCACTGATGAAAATTATATCCTCGATCATGAACCTTGTGATTGTCATTTAAGAATCTTGAGAAATTAATGTTAATTTCTTGGAATAATTATGGATAATATTAGGGAAATATTAGAATAATAATTTTATCCTTAAATGACATTACCTCAACCAATAAATGATTAAATATGATATAGATCACCAATTGGTTACTTGATACACTTTCATCAAACGTGTTACTTGAATAGGTTTTGGGAATTTGTTTAGCAAATTTTTTTATAATCAAAATGGTTTTGATTATTACTATATGGTATAATTTCGGTTGAAAAACCGATGATCATCTCAAATACAAAGTGATTGACTTGGCATTATTTTTTCCCGAGGCGGATATGATGTCCAGTCGGGGAGCATTGGGGTACCAGGTAGCACTGTGTGCGGTCTGTCCCACTCCCATTGGTATTCGCCATGACCGTGGGTATGGAATGAATAATGCTTGAGATATCATGATGTATTTTTTAATTATTAAAATTCAAATAATGTACACATTGAGATAATACCAATCTTTCAAGTAACAATCAAGTTCATTGATTGAATTGGATTGATAATTGATTTAATAAGATTAAATTAATTATATCCAATTAAAATACTCTATTATGAATAGAGTTATAATTCCATCGAAATAATTAATCATAATGAATATGATTCATAATTATTAATTAAATTTGAACATGATATGGAGGATCACATAAGTGACATCCATGGTCTCCCGTCAAGGCAAAGGGTTCCATCACCAGAGATTGTATGTCGGAGATGCCTGTCCGAAGTGACAACTCCTGCATACAAGCCATTTGGATCGGGCTCTTCGCTTCTCGAATGAGTAAGGACGTATGTGTAGTGACCTCAATATCGGGTCCTCATATTATTGGGGTGGTATTGGATTGCGCATAGCGAGTTGTATTCCTGTTGACGATTGGTTCAATTAATGATGGGCCAACGTCACCTTAGTAGTGGTCGGCCCGGGTGTTAAAGACCAAATTGGGAAATGCAAGTTGGACTTGCGAGGCGACATGTGTTCCTGCTTCTTTTTATCATAGTCACAGGTTATCATGTTATTGGGATGTGACAAAGATGAGGAAGAAGATCTCAGATCATGCTTGAGATATAATGGTAAGTATATCTCTTACATTGAAAGTGATTAAGGAAATGAACTTTCATTATTGACAAGGCAAGACAACTTCGATAAAAAACTCCTGAATCAAAGTAAAATATGTATATATAAAATATATACACTTATGAAAAAAAATTATTTCAGACAATCCTTCATTAAACCCACTCAATACTATACTCAATAATAATCAGTATAATATCATGGATTGGATCCATGATTAAGATATTGTACTGGCAGTTGGACACATAATGTATGTGGTTGCAATGTGCAAGTTTCCTCATAATAATGAGGAATGCCAATTAAATAGACAATAGGTCTACAACCTTAGGGTTTGTGTGTTTCTATAGTCTTGATCTCATCGAATGTACTTTGTAAGTGACATGTCGAGGATGATCGCAATTGTCAAATAATCTTTATAAAATCTAAGAAGATGATCTGGCATACATATGTGCTCTCTATATTTAATCATGAATGACATGGTTCTTTGCATTATGCATAATGGTGGCTCTATAAGAGAGGATGTGCTCAAAATATTTTAGTACCTACCTGAACCAATGATTTTAAGAATTTAGATGGATGTAGATATGATAAGTGTCATCGATCTACTGTCTATACTCAAGTTATTCATGAAGCTTTATAATATTCATATGAATTAAATAAATCATGTATAAATGAAGAAATACTCTTATATTGATTTTTTTTGAATTCAATGTAAGAGATCCTTTATCTTAAGCAATTGTTGTTTTAGGTGAAAGGAGCGCAATGGAAGCATGGGTTGGACCCAAGATTAGAAGAAAAGTCAAAGAGTTGACTGTACTTCTGTAGTTTCCATACATATGACATACAAAGAGTTTGATGAATGCCAATACTGCAATAAGCCGATGTACTGATAGTGTGACTATCTAGTCTATCTATGATCCTTAGAGAAGGACCCAGATAGTACATAGAAATAATATGCATCTATGTATAACCATTGAAATTGACTTTCTTATTTGATAAGATCAAAGTCTAATAATTGTATCTCATTCTTCTAATAACACCTGCAATTAGTTGCATATGTATCAGAAAACTGGAATTTGATATTCAAGTTTAATAAGTCATCTACATGGATATTGATGAATTGATTGTAACAATATCCATTGGATTGATAGACTTATTAGTTTCAGTGGGAGAGTCCTTAGTCTTAGATAATGTCTCTATGACCTGGATATTAGAATAAACTCATAGTTTATTTCTAAGTGTTGGAAATAAACATAAATTCTGGAATAAACCTATCATAGAAAGTTTTGATGGATATATTTCAGATAGTAGTCTAACATCTCGTGGACTCTACTAAATCAGAAAAATTAATGAATGGTTCATTAAGATTTTTAATACTGAAGAATTAAACCTTAAAAGATCAATAGGAGGATGAAGATCATTCGACAATGATCTGCCATCTAGACTAGGACGTACGTCTATTGATGAGATCCATAGACTAGTAAGAGATGAAACTTTAGAATATCTTAAATTTCATATCTTACACACTTGTGAATATTGTATTCAAAGTAAAATGTCCAATACACCCTTCTCTAGGAATGGTGTTAGATGCTGAGGTATTCAAGATCTCATACATATTGATGTATGTGTATTATCTATATCAGAATAAACATTATGGATATGTGATATCTATTAATGATTATATGTGATATGAGATTTCTTCCCTTCACCTTAGAAACCTTTGAAATGTTCAAAGATTTCACAAATTTGTTTTAGAACCAAAGCTTGAAGGAAGATGAAAATGAACTTGATCTAATCTAGGCAGTCAATACCTTTTAGATGAATTCAAGGAATACCTTATGGAGATATGACTTATGTCACTCCTCCTCATACGCCTAAACTCAATAGAGTTGTAGGTAGATATAATTAGATCATATGAGACATGATTTGGTCAATGATAAATATTAGTATAATTACCTCTTAGTTTCCAGGTATATATATAGTAGAGACTACAATATATATCCTTAATAAGGTTCCATGCAAGTAAGATGGAATCTAGAATCAGAGAGTGCTACTTCATTAGGAAAATAAAGGATTGTATTGAATATCAACTTTATGACCTTGAGATTCTTAAAAGATCTCATCTCTGAGAATGTGATTCTTAAAGGATGAGACTATTGAGAATCAAGATGAAAATGAACTAAAGGATCTCATTTAATCTTTAGAAGTTGATGAGGCTCCTAAAATCAGAAATTAAAAGAACAATTAAAGATGAAACACTCATACTTCTTCAATTGAGTTTGAGGATGTATACCATGTGTCAGAGAAATCTGACAATGATCTATCTTCATGTGATGAAGCCTCTAAAGTTCAGGATATGTAATGATGGATTTTTTCAATAAAGTCTAAAGTAGACTTCATATACAAGTCTTGTATATGAACCCTCGAGGATCCACCAATATGGGTAAGACCCGTTAAGGTGTAAATGGATCTTCAAGAGAAAGAGGAACCTGATGAGAAGGTAGAGACCTTCAAAGCACGGGTCGTATCCACAAGATACACACTGATGAGAAGACACCACTTGTGGTGAGATTTGCTCTTCAGTGACCTTGCTTGTACCCATCAGAATATTGCTAACTATAGCTACACAACTTGACTTTGACATCTTCAAGATGGAAGTCAAGATTACATTCCTCTATGAATAACCTCTCCGAGGATATTCATATGAAGTAGCCACAGGGCTTCATAGTTGAGGAAAGCAAGGTGTGCAAGGTGAATAACTCCATCTATGGACTCAATAAGCTTCTTGTAGTTGGAACATCAGATTTGATGAAATCATAAATGTTATGATAGAATCTTGATGAACCATGTAAAGCTTAGTGGGAGTGTCATTGTGTTCATAGTGCTAAATGTAGATGATATCTTGATCATTTGGAATGATATAAGGATAATCATAAGTGTTTTATAATCTGGTTATTCTATACCTTGAGATATAATCTCAGGAATACCTCTTAGATCTTTTTTCTGAAGGTGTTCAGAAGCAAAGAGAAGAGGGTATTGGGACCGGTACATTAGTGGTACACCTTGGAAATTTTCATTTTCTAGAAAATTCCAAGAAATACTTCTTTCCCTTATGATATGGCTCTGACCTATCTAAAGGGACAACACCTCAAGGAGTTGAGGAAGTGAATGCTAGAACCGCGTGCCCTTGTGCATCAGTTACGAGAAGACGAGTGTATGCTAGATGTGTACAAATGCCAGATGTCTACCATGCAGTGGGAGTAGTAAATTGTTACTAATCCTACTATGGAGATAAAACACTTAGTTGCAGTAATAACAAAATCTTCAAAAATGACAAGACTTTTGAGATAGTGATCTTTAAGTCTTATATTCAATATATTAAGACTTTATGGATAGTAATCTAAAGGTCTTAACTGCAGATTCCTTAGTAGATAGAGATATCCAAGAATAAGGGTATTCTGATAAAGATTATGGAAATACTGGTTATAATAAGTATGAAGTTGTAGTGTTAAGGACAATATAATTGCCAATATTGAGTATCGGTTGCATAAGATGCAACATTCGCATTGGATGCGAGCACTGTTCCTAGGGGATATGCAAGTGCCGTAAAAGGACTTGGCATAGTCTTTTGGGAACAGAGTGACTAATCAGCTTACCTAGCATTTTTGTAAATAGCCTATGATTGTCACATGAGTGCAGGTTTAAATGATTAGCCCATCAATGACTCTTTGGGCTAGTGGGAGTTGTTGGACATGCGAGCCCATGACGAGCCATTATGCAATAAATGTTATTGCAAATATCACTCTCTGAACAAAAATGAAGAATAACTAATTTGCATAATATGTCCTTTAGTACAATTAGGGTTATGTACCATGGCCATCTTAATTATCATATAAATGTTGATTCAATTATTGAATCATAGAGGCTGGTGCTTGGATGAATATCTAAAGAGTTAGATTGAGGACTCATCAAGCACCGTCAAATGATTGTTAAGAGAGGATCTCCAGCCCGAGAAGAAGATAACAATCCTTTCTCTAAAGGTTGATATCTAACCGACCTCTTGATGCAGGTCCTCTACATAGGAATGGAGATTCAGAGGTGTTAGATAAGTTAGGTCAATGAGTTGACTTAACGAGATCGAGATAACCAAAGTCATATGTCATATGCTGTCACGATATAGGTACGCATCCTATGAGCAGAGACAAATGTGTTACTATATGTCTGAGTATGTACATTTGGCAGACCAATAGGTTGATGACCTAATCAAGGTCTATACGCCAGCACGCTGGTGTGCATGCAAGGGCATATGAGTAATATGATCTCCCAAAGGGATCATATGGGTTCATTTAATAAACCGGAAGACATGAGATCATTCATGAGAATTCCGTGCTCGGTCGACTCGCTTTTGAAGCTTGAATGAATTTTTAGGTTTGATATATACTTTTGGAAAGTATATGATGAAGACCTAGGTATGTATATGCTTTTGGAAAGTATATGATCGATACCGACTCCCAATGATCGAATTAGAAAACTTAATGATAAAACCTTGAAGGAGATAGTCTAAAAGAGTTCTAAAACTTCAGGTTTAATCTAGGTCTTCCAGTATGCAAGATGTACAGGTATTGGGAATACCTGAGGTTGATGTGATCATAAATGATTATATAACCATGACGCTTCCATTCCGAGTGAGTGATGAAACAAGTTTGGATTTTAGTGACTCCTCTCATAGAGAAGTAATCTGATCTTAGTCCAAATGTTGGACATTGACATGAATGTGATTCAGATGCAATGGCAAGATTATATCAATGGTTTTGATTTAATCAAACATCTATGGGAGGTCCACAAGATCTAGATTTGAGATTTGATCTCAATATTGAAGTCACTATACGTGAAACTATACAATTGCCATGTCCTTATCTCAAGGGATCTGCGGAGAAAGCACATTATCCTTAAAAGAGTTCATGGATAATTTTATTGTTGATATTATATATCCGAGCATTGAGAAAATTAATAATTAAATGTGATTTAATTATCATGAATAAAATGTATTTGATTCATATTATAAGAAGAGTTATCTGAGATAATTAAATGTTATTTAATTATCGAAGATGTAAATAATGTGAATGTGATTCATGTTATTTGGGCACATCAGAAAAGAGATCCGAGATGATTAAATATGATTTAATTATCTTGGATATGAATAATGTGGATAACACTATCTATATTAATCATATATTATAAATGTGATTTATAATATATAAGAGAGAGCTATTTGTGATTTATATTGTTGATTAATTATTGATGTGAATTGGATTCACATTGGATAATTAATTGAAAATATAATTTACATTGTTCTTGGGATGTGAATGTGATTCACATTTTTTTCGACGGTATGATTGCAATATTTCACAAGATAATTATGAATTATTTTTGTGAAATAATTTACAACAAATTTTTGTTGTAAATATTAGAGATATATCATGAGATAATGAGATCTCATGAGATAATGAGATCTCATGAGATGATGGTAGTAGTCTCCCTTTTTAGGGGATGTGGTTAGTATCCTGATTATCTCCAAGACTATCCAATTGATTTTATTTGAAATTAACTTATATTGATTTATCGATATAAATTAATTTAAATTAAATCATTTGTTGTTCTGTTTTTACAACAACATCTTAGCCATTGAAAGAAACACAAATCAATCTCAACTATTGATTGTATGTTGTCCATGGATTGAGATCCATGGACTCCCAAAACCCTATATAAGAAGAGTCACCTCTTGCTCTTCAACATACACGATTAATGGATACTCTTTCTATTTCTCCACATGCCAAGCCTCTCTCTCTCTCTCTCATAATTGTTGTCCACCATGGAGCCATTGAGAGAGTCTCCGTCGCCGTAGCATCATTATTATGCTACCGGAGTAATTGCTCATAGAATCTCTGTCTCCTTCGGTGCGCCTCTCTCATGAAGAAGACGTCGGATCTTGTGTGACGAGATGAGGAGATTCGCAGCTTAGATCATCAACATGGATTGTGAGAAGGACACGTCTCATCAACATGCTCGTAAGAATCTCCTCCGTTGGATCGGACTTGAGATAGGAGGTCTCTTCATTTAGAGACTTGATCGCAACCACGCTTCAAGAGGTAACCTTAATATCTATTGTCCTTTAGATGAAACGATCTGAGAAATGTTCTTGGATCATGTGGTTTCATCACATTTAAATTTTTTTATATTTCTGCTGCCATGAGCAACTAGTGCGACTAGTCGCTCCCGATCGCATTTGACGGGATCCTCACGCTTCCCTGATACGCTTAAGGATCTCACCATATCCTTCAGTTGCCATACCATGGGAGAGAGTTAAATAGCATAAATTGACTTGTCTAGGAAGGTTTCACAGATGGATTCGTACTCAGGGATTTGGTTTTGTTCGATCCAAGATAAATGATCAACCACGACATTCTTAACTCCAGATTTATCTTTAATCTCCAAATCAAATTCCTGAAGCAAGAGTATCCATCTGAGGAGTCGCACTTTTGCATCTTTTTTCACCATTAAGTATCGAATGGAAGAATTATCTATGTATACGGTCACCTTAGATCCTAAGAGTATGTATTTGAATTTCTCCAAGGTAAAGACCACTGCAAGAAATTCCTTTTCAGTCATAGTGTAATTTTTCTGAGCTTGATCTAAATTTTTGCTTACATAGTGAATAGCATATGGGATTCCATCTTTTCTTTGTCCTAAACAACCCCTACTGTAAAGTTTGAAGCATCTGTCATGATCTTCAAGGGAGGAGACCAGTCGGGAGCTTGTAGGATGGGAGTCTTAATGATCCTCTTTTTGAGAAGCTCAAAGGCTTCAAGACACTTATGATCTACAAGGAACTTGATGTCTTTCCATAAGAGGTCAGTTAGAGGTCGGGCAATTTTTGAAAAATCCTTAATAAATCTCCTATAAAATTGACATGCTCCCAGAAAAGACCGCACTTGTTTATTGTTGGTAGGTGACTCGAGTTTCTTGATCACATCCACCATGGTAAGGTCAACCTCCATTCCCTTCTTAGAGATGACGTGCCACAACACAATACCTTCTATTACATGAAATGGCTTTTCTCCCAAGAGAGCACCAGATTCACTTCCCCACACTTCTTGAAGACTCAATCCAAGTGCACTGGGCAATCATCGAATGAATCACCATGGATTGAGAAGTCATCCATGAAGACTTTCAGGAAATCTCCAACCATTTTAGCAAAAACTGCAATCATGCACTGCTAAAAGGTGCCAGGGGCATTGCAAAGCCCAAAAGACATGCGTCTGAATGCATAAGTGTCGAAAGGACATGTAAAAGTAGTCTTTCCCTGGTCCTCTGGAGTGATGGCTACTTGATTATAACCTGAGTACCTGTCTAAGAAACATAAGTATTCTCTCCCTGCCAATCTCTCCAAAATTTGATCCATAAAGGTAACATGAAGTGATCCTTCTTCGTTGCAGCATTCAGGTATCTGTAATCCACACAGACACGCCATGATGTGGGTACCCATGTCATGATCTCCTCTCCCTCCTTGTTAGTGATAATCTGGTCCTGACATTTTTTGGACGACGTGCAGAGGAGACACCCACTTGTAGTCTAAGATGAAATAAATGAAACCAACTTACACCATTTTTCGATGTCAGTATTTACCACTTCCTGTAAATTTGGATTCAAGCTACATTGGCATTAACGGGAGGGTTTAGCATTATCCTCAAGGTAAACATGGTTTGAATAAAGGGCTACGTTAATCCCTTGAAGATCCGACAATATCCAGCCTATAGCCTTGTGATTTTTCTCTAAAACTTTATGCCGACAGATTTCCTATTCTTCAGTCAGATGTGAACTGATGATGACCAAAAACTGTCCCTTATTTTCTGCAAGGAAGACATATTTAAGAGTAGGGGGAAATGCTTTGAGCTCGGGTAAGTGTGTATCATTCACAAAATCTAGCTCTATCATATCTGATTCTGGTTGTGCTATGGATGGTTTCTATGTAACATTATCAACCACCGTCTTAATTGTTTGGGGGATCATGTCGCTAAAGATATAGTGTGGTTTGGCAAATGCCACATCCAATCTTTTTACCTCACTTCAAGATTGTCCAAGAGGAGAATGGACTGGTAGGTCAAGAGACACCTCTGAGTCTCCGAGAGTTTAGGTAGATGCATGGATGAGATAGCAGATTAATTCATCAACAATGTCCTCTCTACAAGAGAGTGATTCTATCCATGTCGTCGGGTTCTGTCTCCATGGTCAAATTGTTGCTTTTGTATTTTTTTAACCTCATGTTCTGAATTTTCGGACTTGGTGCTAAATTCAGTGTTAGGTCTTTGAAACCTAGTTTGCTACATTTTAAGTTCGACTTCTCCAAACTGGATTCTCCTCGATGTGTAATCGAATACAACTCATGCAGTCCTAAGGATGGGCTGCCCTAGTATCTTTTGAGAATCTTTCCAATTTCTGGGGACATACATGTCTGTGAAATCTATTAAGTAATTTTATCCCTTTATGTTGATGACTACATTTCTAATCTCCACCTTAGGTCTCTTAGTTGATGAGTCTACGAATTGAAGTACGGCTCGAGACTTCTTAAGAGGACTTAAATTTAGATGCTCAAATAGAGTTGAGGGCATGAGATTGATGGAGGAGCCATTGTCTAACAGTGTCCGGGGAAACTTGATCTCGTTGATCTACCTAGTGACAAAGTGAGCACCCATGTGTCTTTTCTTCCTTGGTAGCTCATTTTTTATCAGGCGAGATGTAGGAATAGATAGTATGTGCTTCTTTGTTCGACTAGGGTTCTTTTTGTTGGCCCTTGTCAATGTGCATCTCACCTTAAGGTATTTTCTAAAAGCTGAGTCTCTTTTTATCATCTCGTCTAGGGGCAGAGTGACCTTGATATTTTTTCTACAGATATGGGCCATCTCTTCATCATTTTTGGTTTTTTATGCTTTTCTTCTTTCCAACCGTAAGAGCACGAGCGAAAGGAATTGACTCATGGTAATAAAAAACATCATTTTTATTAAGTGAGGGATTAAACTTATTTACAGGACTTGGACTGATGGAACCAAAAATAGGGAAATTGGTGGACAACTATTGCGGATGTCTTGGTGATGCTTCTTATTCAGACTCAGATTATGACTCTCTAGGGTCCTCGGTGGTGCAGTGATCGACGAGTTGTATAGGTGGAACTTCTTCTTTCTCCTCCTCATGCCTCTCCTCCTCTTCTTCCCCAAGATTGTGTGAATTAGTAGATACTGGGCTATGTCACAGTGTTCTTTCGCTTGATTAGGCATGGTTACATTCTTTCTGCTCCTAAGAGAAATGCGATAAGTGTCATCATGAAAAAAGATCTCGTATTCAGGTAAAGAATATTCAAAGACTAATAACTCATTCTGTCTGAGGCTATTTGGATTTTCCTAGACTTGAGCTGGAATCACGGTTGGAGGTACTGTCACCTCATTTCTCCATCGAGAGAGTCAATTGATTTCGACTCTCATATCATGAAGTTCATTCGGCACTCGATGGAGTTCATGAGAGATCAAAGAGGAGGAGGACCCTGGCCCTACTAGGCCTGGGGCTGTTGATTCTGTCTAAATTGGCCTTACTAGCATTGGCGCTGATACTATTGTTGTTAAGGTTGCAGGTTCTGATACCCCAGACGGTAATTCTAACGATGTTGTTGTTGTTGTTGCTGAGGTTGGTAGACGGATCGAGATTGTGGTGTACAAGGGTTTGGAATAGAGTTCATATCTGATCAATTGAGAGGATCCAGGTTATACTAGACTCTGTTTATCTCCATGACTTATGGAGGTTCCTCGTAAATAGTTTGAGCTGGGGTTTTGTTTATTTAATGGGAAAAGACTTGGTCTCCCCCCGCATGGCTCTGTTGTCCTACCCCTTGCCCTTGAATGTAGTGAATTTGGTGTATGGGGGCAGGAAAAGAAGTTAGGGCAGGTATCTGAATCTTAGATACCCTATCAACCTGTTCATCCATTTTCTTAGGCAATTTGGCCAATTTCTCCATATCATATGATTTATGGAGTTCATACACCTTCTTATATATCTGCTCGATCATAGTTAGCTTATCATTTATTATTCCCATGTTAGTAATTTGATCGGTAGACAGATTATTCACCTTCTTTTTAGCTCATGTTATGTAAACTCGATTGGCAGTCTGTGCACAGCTGGATTCTAGTAGTCTTTCAAACACCTTGTAGACGATGTCCTCGTGGTGTCCCATGTAGCTTCCTCCGTAGGATGCACTCGCTAACCCTTGGGTGTCATAATTTAGTCCACTGACAAGACTTTGGACCAACATCATTTTGCTTATCCCGTGCCCTGAGCTTTTCAGTATTAGGTCTGCGAACCTTTACCATGTTTCAAGAAACGGCTCGCTCGGGTGTTTGGTGAATCTTGTCAGTTTGGTCTACATCGGATTAATTCTACATACCTGGTAGATTTCTTTAAGAACAATGCCTTGAAGGTGGCCCATGTGGTGACCACTTCTACTAGGTTCTTCATCCAGTCAGCTGCCTTATCAATCAAGGAAAAGGGGGCATCTCTCATCCTTATGTAGTATTGAGTAAACCTAAGGGTGTCATAGGTTAGCATAGACTAGCTCGAAGTCATGGTGAAAGATGTATGGTTCTTTATGATTATTCCCTTGAACATAGGCAACAATGCGAGGAAATATGGTTTGTGCTCGAATGCATCCTCGAAGAGTACTAGCCTCAACCAATTATAATCTTCATCTAATTCAGGGAGGTGCGTATCTTCCGTAGTAGCTTCACCGCGTTGCATTTCTGTCATCTGTGCTCTAAGGAGTTCGTTGTGTTCTTCGACATCAGTTATTCTAGCCAAAAATGCACGAATAGGGTCAATATCATTATCGTCCTTCTTTGGAGTCATCTTGACTTCTTCTTCACCTTCAGATGCACACAAATCTGAGTTAGGCTCATGCTTGGAAGGTTTAGGTCTTCTGCCAAAGATGAAAGTTTCTTTGGTAGGAAGGGAGTAGGAGAGAGGGTTAGTCAGGGTTTGACTAATCCCTATAGGTGAAGGGTGAATGATAAATGCGAAAATCAGGCGGTCGTATATTCCACACAAGGCGGGAACACAGTCGATGCGTTGACCGCTCAGAAATCCGGATTTAATCAATAATTAACCCATGACAATTAAATCGAGCAACGGAAGTAAATGTGGAGTTAAAATTTATTATAACTCTACGAAATATGTGTATAGTGCAAGTATGTAGAGTGTCTAACACATGGAACAAGCAGGATAGACTGGCAAGATAAATGCTCAAGATCGAAAGTGATCAAATGTCTATACAAATGCTATATTTTTTGTGGGTTTTGAACTTTATATTTTTTATTTAATTTTTTATTTTATATTTTTACATTTTGATTTTTAATTTACTGATTTTGTATTTTCTTTTTATATTTTATATTTTTTCTTTTTTTAGCAAAGATATAAAGCTATACAAGATAGATATATACACACAAGAGAGATGAGAGAGAGATAAAAGGAGGTAAAAATTATCAAAATCCAGGAAATAAAATGTTGTTTTGTGCTTTTTATAGTTTTCTACTAGTTTTGTGATTTTTCCAAATTTTTCCAAATTTGTTTGGTATTTTAAAAATAAAAAATACTAAAAAACAGTGAACAAACTTACTGGCCGAATTTAAAATGAGGATCAAAAATATCAAACAGAATAAAAAATTCCTCAAATTAATTTCAAAATAAAGATAACAAAATAGGGAAAATGCAGAAATTGAAATTGGTTTTTTAGGATTTTTGTGGAATTTTTAAGATTTTTATGACTATTTTTAGTGTTTTGTTATTTTTAGGGGTTTCCTTTTGAAATTATTATTGATTGTTGGTCTGAAGTTAAAACAAACTCAGGGGCGCACGAATTTTTTTTGGAATTTTTCAAAAAGGTAATGAATATTTTAAAAATAAAAGACTGCAGGAAGGTAGAAATGATGTTTTTAATTTTTTTGACTAATTAAACAAGAGAATAAAAATACAATAAAACCCTTGATTGGAGAAGAAATCATGGCATACTGACATATTTTTAGATTTTCAAATAGATGAAAGATGCTCAAGAAATAAATCATTCACTCAAAATATTGTAGAAATTCTATAGGACACAAATCGCAATATCTTTTGATGAAATTTGAACACAGCTTCAGTCATACTAATTTCTACAACATACCCAAAAATGAGCAAGTGACGTCAAGTATTGAAAGAGTTATTAACAAAATACACCAAATCAGCATCCTAAGTTCAAAAATTCACCATTAATTGATAATACATCAGAATATTTTGAAATTTTGAAACAATGTAATCTTTAAAGCAACTTTCTAACAAAAACATCTCATAGAAAACAGAGTTCAGATGAATGATTTATGAGTGTTTCAGTGTAGGGGTACAAATGAAAAAATAAATACGAAATTGCAGTTCAAAAATGTACTCGAAATCTTCTTGAAATATGCCAAAACGTAGGGGTATGACCGCAAAACTTGCCACTAATCCCGGTGGCATCAAGCTGCTCTTGGACAATAAGGGGATGTGCGTGAAATTGCTCCGATGTACCGGCAATTAGAAGAAGGGCTCGAATACAAAACTCGGCCAAGATATTTGGTACACAAAAAAAATGGGATATGAATGGGTTTTCCTTCGATTTGGTGAGGGAAGAAGGATGTGCTCTGACCACCGTATGTGGCTGAAGATGGAGGGGCTTGTGTATGAGGATACGTAGAATAGTGGAAGATGGCAGTGGTGAGATGTGAGCCGCATCAAGGAGGATGAATGAAAGTCGAAATAATGGGTTGGAATCTCACCGGAGCTTGCTTTGGAGAGGGGTGAACTAAGTGATTAAGTGACTAAAAAGCAAGTAAACAAAATGCTAGCATAAATATATGATCTACAAGTGAATAAAGAGCAAGGAAACGAGAAAAAAATGACCTCGACTGGCCTAGAAACCAGGAAGATGGAACCTCGACGGTCGATGGCCGGAGGTGGGGGTGGAGCCGCCCTTCGACTCGCCTAGCCGCGCCTCCGAGGAGCTGGAGAGCTCACATTCACTTCACTCTATCTTGAGATCCAAGAAGGGTGGCCAAAATGGGTCCAAGAGGGTTCAAAAAATGATTGGGAAGAAGATGGGGTGTTTTGTACATGTGAGGTGGGCGGCTCCAAAGAACAATGGATATCGAGAGAATCGTTGATCCAATCCTCCAAGCAACCTCTGAACGTGTATGAGGATACTTCAAGGAGAAAAAGTTGTGAAGGAATCTTAGCAATTGGATGAAAGGATCGGCCTTGAACAATCTGAGAAAACGGACAAAAACAAAAGTTCTGCCGCACAGCAGAGGGGGGTCAAATAACGTGATGAACCGACTCCAAAGATCGAAGAAAATCGGGTGAATCCATGATCCAATCCTCACTATATATACTGGACGTGTATGGTGGATGTAAGGGGCGAAAAAGTCAAGAAGATCGCATCGCAAAATGATGTAAGATGCATCCTCCAAAAATCGACGAAAACGACCAAAAACACGATTCTAACACAGTACATTGGTAATTAATCTATGTATTTTATACAAGAATTTTATTTTAAATGTTTTATTTATCATTTTATCCTACTTTTAATATGTACATATATAATATTTACAAAATAATAAAAATATGAGATAATAAAAATAATGAATAATAAATAAAATGAATGTTTTAATCGGTACAAGTATACAATAGGGGTTCAAAACTCAACTTTCAAACCGTAACTCCGAAAAATACGAAACCACCTTCATTAAATAGATTATTAAAAATTATATACAATTAAAGGTGATTTTGATACATTTCAAGTTTTTATTTAAGAGATACAGGTCTGGGAAGTTGGGATTTTAGAATCTTATTCAGATCATAACTTTTGATCTGTACATTATTTTTATATGAAATTAATTTGTTTTTTTCTTTATTTAATTATCTACAACTTTCTTGTATAATGTTTCTTTAGTATAAAAGGTGGAACGAAAAATAGGTCCCAAAATGAATAAAGAATGAATTAAATAAATGAATTTTTATTAGACTTTGGCCCTTATCTCCCCCTACTTTATTCCTTGTCGACCTAGCCATCTAGATGCCTAGGTATCAGGGGTTTCGGGTTATAAAGTATTTACAATATTTTATTCCTTTTCTTTTCTTTTCTTTATTCTATAATTTTGACTTTAAAAACCGCAATTTGTACACTATTTACACACAGATGTACGAATGCTAAAATGCATGAATTAAGGGTATTTACATGTGTTTACTAGGGTTTTTGAGGCCAAAATGATAGAATAAAGATGATGAAATGGAGGTTCATCTGTGGACCATGGTTTGGATAAATGGTCATCCCCAGACCTTGGAGTTTTGAGAAGAGGGTCATCTGAAACTGAGGAGATGAGTTACTTGTAGAGCTCAAGGATTTGTTCACAACATCCAAACAAAGAGATCTAGAAGAATCCATCTCATATGAAAGGAGAAGTTTGGAGCATAAAGAAATATCGAGGAGAGAGAATCCATGGAACGTATAAATGTACAGAAGACTCACATAAAACAAGCAGAGTTCAAACTCATCAATTCACCCACTCAACATTGGTGAAGGCATGTTATGACTCGATCGCTTATCTTTTTTATTTTAATTTAGTAATAAAGCAGTCTTGAAAATTATTCGGAGCTGTTGTGCCAAAATATTTTACAAAGACTGTCCCGAGTTCATACAACTAGTTGCATCTACTCTCAGCTAGTATGGGTGTAAGTACGGACCGTTAGATGGCTACCGTGTTACTTAAGGAGGGAGCCTTTCACAATGTCCTCTAAACCACCTACTCTACTAAGGGAAGTCAGACCGTATGACGTCTACCCAAAACCCTCACTTAGAAGTATCTAGTTATTTCTAAAAACAATAGTCTGATTGAAAATTTTCGATTTTTGGCTCTGTCCTAAGTGTATGATCTTGTCCTTACAAACAATGAGTAGGTTGTTCTCCACCAAACACAAGCTTGATTTTACGTTAGGTTATTTACAATCACCTTGATTAGCAGTCTCGATTTTAGATTAAAGTTATCACTGAAGTTTTAGGTGATTACAAAAATTCATGTCTAATGAGCAGTCCCAATTCCTTTAATTCATAAGTTAAAAAATTGAGTATGGAGAATCGAAAAAGCCAATGCAAGCGTAAATCAATGATGAATGCTTAAGAAGAAGACTTACAATGATTCCCCGCATTCTTTATGCGGTATGAATCATGGAATTTATAAAATTTACACTAAATGATATGCACAGATGATATCTCCCTAAGCAGTTAGTTCTACTATATTGAAATAATTGATTAAAAAATTGGCCAAGTTGAATGATCTACTAGTGCATATAGTTAGTGAAAGTGTGACCTAAGAATTACGAGCACATTCAAGAATAAATAAGCAAGCGTATATGTGACTAATTCATATGCCACTCAAGTCAGGTCCCAACCACACAGAAGGGGTTGAAACAAACCTCACACACCATAGAGAAGTCCAATCCGAATTATTACATATTAGAGGGTTCAGAGAGAGAGAGAGAGAGACCCTGTAAATAATGTAGAAAATTAAATCTATCTAAGCTCTCTCTGAAAAAAATAAAAATTCAAACTTCTTTACAGGCCCCTTGAATTATATCCAAAAATTGGTCCGAGGAATCTGCAGAGAGAGAAGATGTGGTTAGTATATGTAGAGAGAGATATGCAAAAAATAAAATGCACAAGAAAATGACACTGAAATTAATTTCACAAAAAGTAATTACAGAAAGTAATTAAAACCCTAAAAATACGTCATTCTCCAGTAACGACTCCATTTGATGAGCTCAAAAATCGCCTCTTTAATAATAAAGAACTGTAGTATAAGAGACTAAATTTGGTCAATCAAAAATCACAATCTGTGAATGTTTGTGGAGCGTTTTTACTTGGCAAGTCCACCAAGGTCGAAAGGACATGTATGATAGGGTTTTATCTTGTGGAAGGACCCCGTCTGGGAAGACTGAATATTTTAACATCAACATTAGTTTACATCAAGGTTCTGCTTTGAGTCCATTTCTTTTTACTTTGATTATGGACGAGGTGACAAGTCACATTCAGGATGAGTTACCTTGGTGTATGTTATTTGCTGATGATATTGTGTTAATTGACGAGATTAGAGATGGACTAAATGAGAAGCTTGAGGTCTGGAGACAAGAGTCGGAGACTAAAGGATTTCGTATAAGTAGGGCTAAGATGGAATATATGGAGCGCACCTTTGATGGAAGCAATTGTGAAGGGATCGAGGTGAAGATTGGTGACGATAACATTCAGAAGAGAGATTCCTTTAGATATATGGGATCTATTATGCAACATGATGGGGAAATTGATGGAGATCTTACTAACAGAATAAATGCAGGTTGGCTAAAGTGGAGAGCATCCTCTGCTGTTCTCTGTGATAAGAAAATTCCTTTAAATTAAAGGAAAGTTTTACAAAGTAGCCATGAGACCTGCTTTGCTTTATGGATCTGAATGTTGGCATGTGAACCATAGGCATGTGCAGAGAATGAATGTAGCAGAAATGAAAATGCTAAGGTGGATGTATGGACACACACGTAAAGATCGAATTCGGAATGATGCAATCAGAAAGAAAGTTGGTGTAGCTCCGATCGAGGATAAGATGCGAGAAAACCGCCTAAGATGGTTTGGACATTTGCAAAGAAGATCAGCTTATGCACCAGTTGGGATGTTGAGCCGGCTAAGAGAGGGCGAGGATGGCCCAAGAAGTGTTGGAAAGAGACCATACGAAGGGATCTTAGTTTTGTGGATATAAGCCCAGGATTGACCCAAGATAAATCTGAATGGAGGCGAAGAATCCATCTAATCGACCCTACTTAATTGTGGGAAAAGGCTTTGTTATTGTTGTTTAAGTCCACCAAGGTCGAACACGGGGAACAATGATTTTTATTTGCATGGTTTGAAATTTATTGTAATAAATAATTAAATGTTATGATAATTTCTGTATCGAAAAATTAAGAGAAAATATGATGATGATGCAATGCGAAGAAAATTAAATAGAGGGGATGATGGACCGTTGGATCTATGATTTACGATTTTTTAATCTGAAAATATTGATCACTATCCTCGAAAGTTAATCACAAATCATAATATATAGTTTCAAGAGAAATATTCAAATTAATCCATGTCTACAAGCAAAGGAGACAATAGTTCGATTCATCGTCATGCTAAATAGATCAATGATAATGTCGAGGCAGAATATCTATCCTTAAAATCTCTAGGATGTAATACCTAAAATAATGGACAATAATATTAAAGGAATAAACCTTAATTATGTTCCTGCAAAAGTTAAATCCTCAATTTATATGATCGTTAACTAGGAGAGGAAAAATAAAAATCTCCTCAAATGGGTCCTATAGATATTGATTTCTCAAAAATCATTTAATCAACTCAAAATCTTCAATAGAATCACTGCAAAATAAGTCATCAATTTTCTCAATAGAATACGACACAAAATATCAATAATCAACCTACATAAATCAAAATGCTCCTTAAATATTAATCATCAAGAAACAACTCAGATCTATTCACAAATTATGGAAAGTGATAGAGCATGAAACAATCTCCAAAATGACATATTATGCACTAACATCGGAGTTCGTACGAGAAAGTTATGCTTAAATAAAGATGCAAGGACTAAAATGTAATAGTAGACAAAGTTTTCTTCTCAATTCGGTCCCTGGAAGGACTTATCTGCAGATTTCAAAACCCAAATGGCTCAGATGCAATTTATCCAGAGCACCACTTGTGTGACATTCTAGTCTGGGTCTTCTTGGGTCTTCTTGTTATTTATGGATTCTGGAGGGAGTACAATGAAGTTTCTCCAATAGTCACATGCTATGCATGTGCCTCCTGAATGCGGTGTTTTTTTTGGAATTTGATGAAACGTTGCGGTCTCATTCACAAATTACCCGAGATACACGTGTGAGGAACGTGCACCTGAGGCTCAGGGGCGAGGATGGAGGTTTGGTGGGTTTGAGCCTCGTGTGGTGAAGAACGATTGATTCGGAGGATCGGAGCCTCGTGGCACGTGTAGGCGGTGAAGGTACTCCAATCCTCAAGGTCTGGAAGCAGCTAGGGAGGGGTGATATGGTTGCGTTGCAGTTGTTGGATCCCTTGATCCAAGGACGGGCAGTAGCCTGGAGAGAGCTAGCGGGTGGTGGCGAAGGCAGAGCTGCTCCCTTGACGGACATACAGCACAAGGGTAGTGGCAGTCGGAGGAGCTAGCGTTAGTCGATGAGCATGGGCTCGCTATAGTAGTACATGAGGTGGACGACTGTTTGTGGGGTGTGTCGAGACTGCAGGTGGTGGAAAGCTGTTGCAAGCCTTCATTGAGCGGTGCGAACGACACGGAGGGAAATGGCTTCAAGGGCGACAGAGTGGAGATGGTGGCAATCATCATGGGGTGGATAAAGGATCAATCACGGAGGAATAGTAGGGGTGAGGTGTGGTGCATGGTGCAAGGCGACATGACAGGATTCAATCAGGTTTGTCCCCTTTTTTGGAGTTTTTGCAGTTTTGCACATTTTTTTGATGTGCATATATACAACATATCTATACTGTGCAGCATGTACATGAGGAGTTTTTCTTCTTTAGGCAATAGACTATCCCTCTTTTGAAGTTTTATTGCAACCATAGCATATTTCCGTTAGACCTCAATGCTACTAGACCAAGTTGAGGCACACTTCCCTCCCTAGAGGCAAACTGGAGGTTCCGGTAGTTGTAGTACCCCCGTATGCAAATCCAAGCCAAAGGATTATGCCTCCTTACCACCTCATTTGTGTTAAGCTACATGTAAGGTGCTTTCCAAGTCAAGCCATTGTCTCTAAGAGTCCTGTGTGCATTGCTAAGTGAAAAGAATTACAGATACGGGAGGTATCAAAGACGACAAGTAAACGTAGCCTAGTGGACTCAAAGAATTAAGTCACTAAGGACATGAATTTTCTTAACCCCAAAATCCTATAAGGTTCCTCTGAATAAGATCAATTCTTCAATTTGATTCCAGACCAGTTAAATGTGAATGATGATTATGAATAATGCACATGCAATTAATTCCAACACTCTTTTTGTAGGGAGTTTTCAAAAATATGCATTTTTATGGAAATTTTGGATTTTTATATTTTTAGGTATTCTGAAAAATAAGGAATGATTTTTACCAAGATATATATATATATATTATATTATAAAAGGGTTTATATTACAGGTTTTATGTACAAATTGGGTTTTATTTACATAGTACTTATATCGTCTTTATTAAGGACATTTGTGTACACAGAATTTTAGGGCTAGCTTATGGTTTTTAATGTATATACAAGTAGTTTTTATATCCCATACTTATTTACTTGTGTGATAAAATAATTTTGCAAAGTAGTTTTTAAAATATTTTTCAGAATTAGTTTTACAAACTATTTTTGCAAACTTTTTATTTTCACGTAATTTTCAAAAAATTTGTACAGTATACTTAATTTTATACGGAAAATAATTTAACAAATATTTTGCGCCCAAAATATTTTTACAAACCTTTTTTATAAAAAATGTACAAAAATAAATTTTTGTAAATATTTTTGAAAATATTTTCATAACATTTTTATTCATGATTTATAAATAATAATAATAACCATGTTATTAACACTCAAAGTACGAGTTATGGCCAAAATATATATACAATGTATACGACACCCCCTATACTTAGCTCGAATGATGTCCTCAGAGTGATCAGAGAGCGGTGTCGGAAGACAGAGCTCGTGCTAAGTATGGGGAAGTGAAAATAATTCTATATCATAACGACGAATGAAAGAATATAATTAATAGAATTCGGTGATCCCCTATACTTACGATCAAGTAATCCAAGGTGTAAAAGACTATACAAAAAGGGGAAAATCGAAGAATAAAATGTACAGATATAACTGCCCTATATTTTGGGTAAAATCTCCCTAAGTATAGGCATCAAACATAGAGTTAATAGAGTCAAATGAGCATTCATAGATTATACAACCCCCATACTTAGGGTGAAGTGCACCCTAAGTATAGCATAATCATAAGATGAGGATGGGGTGTTGAACAGAAATAATGAATGATATAGACATATTAGATCTATACAGCTGCAGAGTAGAAGTGAAAATCAGGTATGAGATGCAAGTGATGTGAGTTAAAGATCACATCTCATAAAATGAATAGGGGCAATCAAGAAATGTCTTCAAGCGTTGATTGTTGACTCGAAAGGTGGAATCATAAGACAATTCAAATATATCAATGCTACCATTGTCATGCACCTTTTTGACCATGTATGGTCCCTTCCATGTACTCTATAATTTTCTTGGAAATAATCTCAACCTAGCATCAAATTTCCATACTCTCTGGTTCGGCTCAAACTGTTTATGGATGATGTGAGAATCATGCCACATTTTCACTCCATCCTTATATTGTAGGCTACTTGAGTAGGTTGTGTCTCTCAACTCCTCAAGGGATGCCAATTCACCTCTCATTTGGTCTCATACACTCTTAGGATCCAATAATAGCTCAGTAACTGCCTTAAGTGACTTTTGTTTGATCTCAAATGGTAAATTGCATGGCTAGCCATAAACTATTCGAAAGGGAGATGTGCCCAAAGGTATCTTGAAGGAATCCCTATAGTCTCACAAGATCGAATCCAAAAAGTGTAATCAATTCTTTCGATCTGGACAGACAACCTATTGCAAAATAGTCTTAATATCTCGATTTGAAACCTCAGCAAGAACATTAGTCTGTGGGTGATATGTTGTAGCAACTCTATGATCAATGTTGAACTCGTTAGCAAGGGCCCTCACCTTGTCATTAATAAAATGAGTCCCCCCATCAGAAATCACGACTCTAGGTATCCCAAACCGTGAAATGATATTCTTCCTCAAGAATTTGGGAACAATCTTTGCATCTACAAATGACCTCAACCAAACGACTAACATAATCTACATCAAGAATAATGTATTCGAATCCCTAGCTCTCAGGTAATGAACCCATGAAATCGATGCCCCATGCATCAAAAACCTCAGAGTAGTGAATGGGTTGCATCAACATCATATCTCTCTGTCTACAAGTGCCCATCTTTTGATAGTCAGTGCACCTCTTCACGAATTCGTTTGAATAATTGAAGAGGGTAAGCCACCAAAGGTCGGATTGGAGAACTTTCTGTGATGTTCATCTCCCTGAGTGTTGTCCTCCTATTTCAAGCTTGTGGAAATAGTTGAGGATGCTATGGTGTTCCTCTTGAGGAATACATCGATGCCAGATAACGTCCTCTCCTTCGTGGTAAAGGGTGGGATCCTCCCAATGGTACAACTTGGCCTTCACGAGGAAGGTCTCGAGTCGATACCTATGCCAACCTTGTGGAACTTTTCTTGGCAACAAGATAGTCACAATGTCAGCGTACCGTGAAAACGAGGTGACAACAAGAATGGCCTCGTCTGGGAATGTCTCTGAAATAGGTGTGATCTCATCAGTCCTCAAGGTTCTCTAATCAGGAGAGTTGATCCGCTACTACATGCTTAACTCCAGGTTTATCCTTAATCTCTATATCGAACTCCCGGAGTAGAAGGATCCATCTGGACATTCTAGCTTTGGCATCCTTCTTTGCCTGAGATATCAGATGGCAGTGTGATCTGTGTAAATAGTCACTTTGGATCGCAGAATGTATGATCTGAACTTATCAAGATCAAATACTATGTCTAGAATCTCCTTATTTGTCACAGTGTAATTCTGTTGAGTGACATCCAAAGTCTGGCTAGCTTAATGAATGACAAACAGCAAGTTATCCCTCCTCTGTCCAAGCACTGCTGATGAATCTACGATTCGTCGTCTTTATTCATTTATTTTAGCTTAAAATCCCTTATAAAACACCTGCATATAACACTAACTCCATATTCTTACTAACTTGCATTTGTGTGTAAATATTGTACACTTCTTACTAATTTTAACCAAAAATAAATAAATAAATAAAGGAAAAAAAAGAAAAGAAAGAAAAAAAAAGAAAGGAAGACTATATATAGGCTGACCCGAACCTTGAGAGAAGGTCAAGACTTGACCTGATCGACCATGAATAAAGTAGGGGAAGATAGGGGACTTAAGCAGAAAATCGAAAAAAATGTGTGTGTTGTTGTAAATACTTCTCTGTTATTTTGTGTATATCTATATAAAACTAACACTAATTTATTTGTACCTTAGTTGACCTCAAATCAAATAACTTTCAAAACCAAAGTTGTAAATAAGAATGTGTCCTAATTAATAAAAATAATTACACAATTAAATCATGTACAAAATAAAAGTAGCCACACTTGGAAAAAGCCATTAAGCACTAATTGAAATATCAATTCCAGCTCCATCAGAACTCAACTTGAACCAATCTCACTTCCATTGGATTCTAAATTAAAGTATCTTTAAAATGGATGTGATTTCATAATTTTTGGAGTTACGAGAAAAAAAGTTGGTTTTCTGGGATGGTTTGTGCAATTTTCCCATGTACTTTATAAATATTGTATTTGTATATATTTGTAAATTATTATTACTAATTATCTAAAATAAAAAATAATAAATATATAATTCTTAAAAAAAGGCTAGTTTCCTCATTACCCTTGTATATAATGTCAAATATGTATATAATATATGTATATAGTTGCTATTTTTAATTAACCACCATAAAAAAATAAAAAAATAACAATTTTTAATTCAAATAAATAAAGTGCCAAAAATTCAAAAAAGTAGATAATTTTGTAAATAGTTTTATCTCTTTATCTTTATCTCATTTCAATTTTTACATCCACCTAATCTCTTTATCCCAAAATTCAAAATTTCATCTCCATTATCTTTTTTATTTAAATGGCTCCTTCTCCATCATTCCAGCTTGATCAATCTTTAAAGAGAGAAGCCCGATCTTCGAGAGAAAATTTTGTCGAGAATAGTGCCTAGCCTTCGAGCCGTCCAGTGACAGCGAGTCGGCCTTCGTCAAGGCGATCACAGTCCATTTCTGTTCTTGAGGTGAGATCCAACATTTTTTTCATTTTTATCTAGGTTAATCGTAGCTTTATTTCTCACACTTTTATTTCGTCGTCAATTTCATTCTTTAGGTCATTAATTTCATCACGATTTGATCCACTTGGACTCGATTTTTCATCCCGCTTTCTTGATCTCCCCGCATTCTATTTCTATCATCCACGATCTCTCAACTCCGACCGCGAACGGTGGCCGGAGATCGGATTCAAATCTCTCATGTCCGTTGGATCCTTGCTTATTTTTTCGATTTGGAAATAAATTAAAAATTTATTTTGTTTTCTCTAACGTTTGTTTTGCAGGATCATATTAAAAAAATAAATGATAAAAAACATATAAAAAAATTCCTATATTTGTTTTTCTCTATGTTTTCGAATTTACAAAAAAAATAAAAAAGGGTTATTTTATTTTATTTCTATTTACATCACAAATAATAAAAAATTACAAAAAAAATTAAAAAAACCAAAAAAATAATCTTCCGTCAGGCAGCGGGGTCGCCACCCCCCGTCGCCCACCAACTGGCCACCATCCGCCATGACTGCCGTAACAGCGCGCCCGTCCACCACCGATCAGCCCCCGCTGCCGATGCGCGAGGTTGCACGACCCACCGTCCAAGCGTCCACCTCCATCACGGCCGCCTCTCGTTGCCGTCCACCGCGCCTCCTACGTGCGCCCCTCCCGCACGCCAGCCATCGCGCCTCGCCATCCAGTGGGCCACCACCGTGCCTCCTACGTGCGCCCCTCACACGCGTGCCAGCAGCGCGCCGACCTTCCAACGTTTGCCCCCAAAGCGACCGTGCCAGCCCGCGGCGACCGTCTGTAGCCGCCCATCCTTCGCACCCCCGGCCGCCTCTCCATCGTGCGCGCGTCCGCCGCTGCGCCTCCATCTGGCATGCCTTCTGCCAACCGTCCGTTGCCGCGCCTCCATCCAGCACGCCTTCCGCCAATCGTCCGCCGACCGCCCTGCGCGTGGGGAAGAAGAGGAGGGAGGCGACAGCCATCCTCCTTGCCCCCTTGTGATTGAAAGAGACAAAGAACCCTGGGGCTTGAGATTAAAAAGTTTTGGGAAAATTACAATTATATCTTGGAGTTTCCAATATATTACAAAGAGGCCCCTGCTAGAGTCAAGTCGCGTGCATGGCACGAGCATACTGGGTAATTTACATTTTACATCCTCTGTTTGATTTATGTTTTTATTTTCAATGCAAAAACAAAACTTATTTACATTTTAGTCCATGTTCTCAGACATTGCATGATTCTTCTATTGAAATAAATGTTTTTATTAGTCCAAAAAATTTTGAATAGTTATGCTATGTTCCTGATGTGCATATCCATATAGCATAAAACTTTCATTGCATTTTTTCTTCATTCATTATTATTAAAAATCAAAAACATGTCATTTTTTCCTATTTGAAATTTAAAATTTCATAAAAATATAAATATTGTTCCAAAAATTCCAAAAAATAGACTAGTTTTATTTCATTTTCTTTTAATTTCTGACCAATTTTCACGCATTAATTATTTATAAAACCTAAAAAAATTGGAAAACATAAAAAATCTTATATAAATCACAGAAAATTCTACAAAAAATCTAAAAATGGTGACTTCAGTTCATGTTTGTAGATAATTATTTATATTTTGTCATAAAAATAATTGTCAGGAGTTTTGGGTACTTAAAATACTTTTAAGTTGCAAATTCCTCCAGGTTGTGCACATTTTCACATTTTCTCATTGTTTGATTTTTAGAAAAATATAATAACATCCGAAAATTCCACAAAAATTATTAAAAAGATTTCAAAACTTTTAAAATCCAAAAATATTTTCTCTAGACTTTTTTGAGCATTTTTGAATAAATTAAAAAATTACAAAAAGAGTTGGTGAGCGTATTTTTGATCTTGGGAATATTGCTTCGTGTTATGTTTGAAAATTAAAAAAATTAAAAAGATAAAGAAATCACAAAATCCAAGGATAGTTGTCCTTTGAAATTCTTGTTTTCTCTTAATTGATTTTTGATTGATTGAATAACCCTCGGGATTTGTAGCCTCCCTGAGTTCGACCATGTCCGCTATACAGGTTAATAAGTAGAAAAACTCACGGTTTTTTTGGGGACGACAATGACATAATTTACCTTAAATTTCTGATCTACAGATTTTCATGTCAACAAAATGGCGCCGTTGCCGGGGAGGCACGACTGGTGTAGTTAGGTTTCTCTTTTGACTTGCTATTCTTGGTTGTATAATTTTTCACATTAACTCCATTGTTCATATCCACTGCATTCATTCCATTTTTCTCTCATGTTTGATAATTGTGTTTCTTAGGCATTCTCTTTTCTTTTTATTGCGAGGGCCCACGGAGCGAAGGAGGCGATCCTAGGAGAGTCGAAGCACCCAAGCGACGTGGAGGCGGTTTGATTCTTCACCAAGCCGTAGGATAGCGTGAGAAGAGGAGAAGAAGAAGTGAAGGAGATGAAAAGAGAGAGAGAGAGAGAGTATCTTTTCTACCATTTGAACTCTTGTAAACGGACATTCTTTTGTTGCGGGATCTGTTTCGCCAAGTGCCAGTGCACTTGGAGGACCTCGCCGGTTTTGTTTTCATCGCTTTATTTTTCTTTGTTTCCCGCGGATTTCGTGAGCCACCTATTGTATGCTTTAATTAAATTTCTTGAGCCAGGTAATTAATTAGGTCCAAACACCCTAAACAAGAATTTCCGTTCCTATAGAGTAGAGCGTAATTTGGACTTAATCATATTAACATGTTCTTGCCCATTAATAGTAGTTATCATCTAGGACAGTTCGCATGCATCATATAGGCTAGATTTCTGTATTTAATTATGTGTGGATCACTTGCATGTAGAGTGCTGACGACAAGGTACACATCTTAGCATCTAGGACGGTTCACATGCATCATATAGGATAGTTTATTTTTCTGTATTTAATTATGTGTGGATCACTTGCATGTAGAGTGCTGACGACAAGGTACACATCTCTAACCCCTGCATGCATCATCATTTTTAATCGCGCATTGGCATTTCCGATCTCCTTCCTTGTTTTCACTCACATAAGATAAAAAGGAAATTGGACACTCGGTAGGCGATTCTTTGAAAATATTTTAACCAAGTGATGACTGCCTAAAACACGGGACTGCTAAAGAAAACTCAACCCTAAAATAAAGACAAGGAAAAATCATTGTTTTTGGGAGAGTAACCTCCTCATTGTTTGGTTTGTATGTAGCGAGAGAGAGACCCGCACACTAACATAGAGCTACGCCCGAACTCTTTTCAGATTACTGTCTTGGGTTAGTCGTTCTCCAGTGAGGATATCTTCGGTAGCCGGTAAAGCAGCCCACGACGTCCTTAACAGATTGAATTGATCGGGTAGCCGGTAAACGGTTCGCAATTCATACTGGCTGGGAAAGATCTAACTTTGGGATTAGGCCAGTCTCCTGAGAGCATTGGGTTCCTAACATCTCGCTTTAATCGCTCTGATATATTGTATTATCACCAAACTCTAAAATTGACAAGATAATTGACTGAACCTTCACGGTCTTCACATTGAGTTGGGTTGGTGAACTGGGGATTTGTATTGTGTTTTATTACTAATGCTAAAGATCCTTCTGCATAATTTGTGCCTTCATTCACTTTCACTCTTGTATTGACATTTGTGCTCTCGTATCCTGTCTATTGATTTCGAAGATGTTGGATCGGGGTATTTCTCGTTGGACTCCGCGAACTCATTCTACGCTCCGAGATGTTCAACTTCTATTCGGGGAGACTCACTTCACGAATATTCCTCTTTCCTCACTTCACAATTCACAACGTCCATGAATCCACTTTTTAAGATAGGCTTTAATCTCGAATTAATATCTGAGACTCCATCAATTGTGAGCACTAATCGAGTGGCATATACATTTTCAGAGCCATAAGCCAGATACTTAATGCCACCAAAGGGAAAGGGAACCATGTAGGAACAGAGCGAGATCAACAGTACCATGTTAGCCTCCATTAAATCAATTCAAGCACAGTTAACGAAGCAGGCTAATTTTCAGGCCCCACTGAGAGATATGATTCTTGAGATGAGACAAGAAAGAGAACACAGGAGAAAGGGGGATAACAGAAATCCTGGAGGTGGGAATGGGGGAGAAGAACCACATATAGAACCTTGGACTAAGCCTACACTAAAAGATGCTTATAATCTAGGAGCAGGACCGACAAATTCTTGGATACAAAACCCTGCGATTCATGGTCATTTTGAGCTTAATCCTACTATTTTACCTCTTCTCTCAATATTCCATGGAAATATTAATGAAGAACCTTATATACACCTCCAGCAGTTCGATCGCATTTGTGGAACCGTACACTACCCAAATGTCCCATTAGAGGTAGTGCAGATGACCGCCTTTCCATTTAGTCTGATGGGAAAAGCTTTGTACTGGTTAAATCACTCGGGGAAGGTTTTCCCTACTTGGGAAGAGTTGAGATACGCATTTCTAAACAAGTATTATCCACTTGGATGACTCAACCAAATGTGATCCTTGATTGCTAATTTCTCCCAGATGCCCCAAGAGCCTATTCATGAGGCGTGGGAACGTTTCAAAGATCTGATGGAGAAATGCCCCCATCATGATATTCCAAAGACCAGTCTTGTACAAAATTTCTTTGGGGGTTTAAGCATTGAGAATCAGAAGCTGGTAGATACCGCTAGTGGGGGAAGCCACTTCAACAAGGATAAGGATGTCCTTTATAAAAATTTTGAGGAGATGGAAGAAAGTTCAGTAGCTCTTTCTTCTTTACGTGTGTTTCAGAAGCACTCTATCACCGCCCCTACAGTACCCCACAAGGATGTCAAAATGACGACAACACAAGAAGTGGATAAGGTGGATAGCATGGACATGGCCATCATTGGAAACCACCTATCCAAATTGGACATTATTGAGAAGCGATCCAAGGAACTTGAACTTGATAAGATTTATGTGATCGAGCAGAGGACAAAGAACCTGGATAAGCTATATGAGATAACAAGCACCAGGAACTTCTTGTGAGTACGATCAGTGTAGTACACAGTACGAATGCAGCAGCTGACCCCTCTACTAGGGAGCAGACTCGTTCAAGCTAGCAGAGTAGTAGAGGACCATCTACAGTTCAGAATGTCTACTACGTGCAAACACCTGATCAAGCTCAACAGCATGCACATTAGATAGTTCCGTACCAACAAGAAGTAGCCTACATCCCTGAGCAGCAGTCTCCACCTTCACCTGTCATTCAGGAGGTGAATGGTATCTGGTTCGACCGTGAGCGAAACCAACCCCGTCCGTCAGGGCAAGGCCAGTTGGGTTCACAGCAAGGTCAGAGACCCACCCACCAGCTTCAGGGAGGCAGACAGCAGCCGCAGTACCAGTACCAGCACCAGCAGTTCCAGCCTCAGTACCAGTCTCCACCTCAGTTCCAAAACTAGATATAAGGCCAACCACAATAGCCGTCCATGTATTTCCCTCAGCCTAACCAACAACAGACTGCACATTATGGACAATACCCTTTCCCCCCTCTTCATTACCAGAATCCGTATGGTTACCAACATCCTCTGTACTATCAGTCTCAGCGACAACCAGTCAATGAGCAACCTGAGGCCCCTTCAGTCAATCCAGCACTGGACCAACTTGCATTGCTTATGAAGAACGTGAATGAACTGACTCAGTGGATCGATGATCTGACCACCACCAAGACACTAATTCCAGCAAAGGTCGAAGCCAACCCCAACAATTTCAGACACAAGGAAATGTAGTTAAAAGCCTACCCACCCCCGAGACAGGTATGTCCCTTGATTATACAAGTTTATCTGATGCCATTCATCTCAGAGCGGTAGGAGTTTGCAGCTGCATACACACCAGTTTGGGTTGGAAAATCAAACTACTGAGAGAGCATCATCTTCTACATCATCTCCTTCACCAGCAGTTGAGAGGCGCTGTACAGCAACACCCACATCTGGAGTTTTACCGCCTTCACCACCACCTCTACCAGGCAGATGTAGATCACCATCATCAAGGGAGAATATACCAGTCACAGATTCTTTCTCTTCACCAGCTGCAGCATCCCATTCTATTTTAGATTCTGTTTTTCCTTCACCTAGATTGGACAACATTATACTGACTGATTCTAGTTGTCCTCTTGTACATGAGGATTCTACTTTGAATAAAGGAAATGAACGTTTGCATGTTTCTTCTAATTATATGCATGAACGTTTGCTTGTTTCTTCTAATTATACGCCATTTCCTTCTGCTCTCAAAGCTAAAAAAATCAAAAATTAAAAACAGCACTATCCGATCCTGGAGTGGTTGAGATCTTACAGAACATATTTTTAAAGATGCCACTCCTTAAGGCCATGGAATACATGCCTACAGTAAAAAAGGGAATGAAAGAGGCATGTACCCAAAAGTGTCAACCAAGGAAGAACAGACGAAAAGAAACAGAGAAACACATCTTGACCATGGCCACAGTTCATGCCATCAGTAACCTTCCGCCTAAAAAGAAAGACAAGGGAGCATCTCACATCCGTTGACATATCTCTGATCAAGAATTTGATCGTACTCTTCTCGATAGCGGTTCCTCCATTAGTCTCATGCCTTCCTCTTTATATACTGAATTCCAGTTAGGGCCTCTTAAAACAACCAGAATGATCTTTGAGTTTGTTGATAGATCGATTAAGAGGCCAAGAGGCATTTTAGAGGACGTTATTGTAACATCGCAGGGAATGAAATTCCCTGTTGATTTTGTTGCCATGGATATGGACACATATGCATTGTTACTCCATACCCCAATCATACTAGGTCGACCGTTCCTCCGAACGGCCGAAGCAACAGTTGATTATGGTACTGGAGAGATCATCTTTCACTCTCGTAGTGACAAGGTGAAAATTGAGATGCTTTCTGATCCTAAACCATCACCGCCACCTGCAGCAGAAAATACAGAGAGCTATATCAGAGCCAGATGACTGTGATTTTCTTGCTGAATTCAAAGAGACAGATCTTTTCACAGATTTTATAGATACCCAGGAGTTCCTTTCCCAAAAGGACTCTCTAGAAAGTACAGTCGACATGAGTTCCCTTGGTAGTCCAATTGAGATAGTTGCCGATGAGCAGTTTGGGAAGAGATCTGAGGTCCAGATATCTTAGCCATTCATTGAATTTCCTAATTTATGCACAGATGAGAGACATCTTTCTGAGATTATTGCTGAGATATATGAACCGTTCATTGAGAAGAATATTGAACATCCTGATGAGCCATTTATCTCTGAGCAAAGATCATTCATCGCAGATCTATCAGATATTCTCTTTGTTGAGCCATCAATAGCCAAGGTGGATAGTCTACAGAGCATAAATCACATTCTATCTACCAGTACAATAGCAGAGGTTATCACAGAGCCGATTCAGACCCCACCTGATCTCAAGGTTTTACCATCAACAATCAAATATGCCTTCCTTACGGGTCCCCCCCCAAATGTTTCATGTCATCCTTACCTCGCAGTTGACCGCTGAGAAAGAATCTCGCGTGCTAGAGGTTCTTGAGAGAAACCGCAAGGCCATATGATGGAATATCTTGAATTTCTGTAGGATTAATCCAGCATTGTGCTCGCATCATATCTACCTAGAGGATGACTGTAAACCTTCCCGTGAATGCCATCACCGTCTAAATCCAAATCTAAGGGAGGTTGTTATGAAGGAGATCAAGAAATGGTGTGATGCTGGCTTTATATATCCCATTTTGGATTCCAAATGGGTCAGCCCTTTACATGTGGTCTCGAAGAAATCTGGGATTACGATTGTTAAGAATGACTGTGGTGAGGAGATTCTGACTCGGGTACCTACTTCATGGCGTATCTGTGTAGATTACCGACGCCTGAACTCAGCTACCAAGAAGGATCACTTTCCACTACCCTTTATTGATCATATTATTGAGATGTTGGCAGGGAAAGAGTTCTTTTGCTTCTTGGATAGGTACTCGGGATACAACCAAGTTGCTATCGCTCTTGAGGATCGGGAGAAAACTACTTTCACTTGTCCGTTTGGCACTTACGTCTTTAAAAGGATGCCCTTTCGATTGTGTAACGCCCCCGCTACATTTCAAAGGTGTATGTTGGTCGTTTTCGCCGACATGGTGGGTAACTTTCTTGAAGTCTTCATAGACGATTTCTCAATCTACGAGGATAGTTTTGACACATGTCTTGCTCATTTAGACTGAGTTCTTCAACATTGTTGTGAGGTAAACCTAGTGCTCTCGTGAGAGAAGAGTCACTTTATGGTGACTAATGGGATTGTATTGGGCCATGTCTTCTCCAAACATGGTATGGAGCTTGACCCGGCTAAGATTGATGTGATTTCCAGTTAGAGCCACTGCAGAATTTGAAGCAGTTGAGGTCATTTTTGGGATACACAGGATTCTATAGGCGATTCATAAAGGACTTCGGCAAAATCTCCAGACCTTTGACGGAGCTTCTTTGTAAGGAGACTGATTTTGTTGTCGATGAGAAAGTTCTCCTTCCATTCAATCAGATGAAAGAAATGGTTACTAGTGCTCCTGTCCTATAGCCACCTGATTGGTCTCTTCCTTTTGAGATCATGGCGGATGCATCAGATTTCGCAATTGGAGCAGTTTTAGGATAGAGAAGGGATGGGATACCATTTTCTATACACTATGCTAGCAAGACTCTATATGAAGCACAATGGAATTATACAGTTACAAAGAAGGAGATGTTAGTAGTTGTGTTTGGGCTAGAAAAGTTCATATCTTACCTCATCGACTCACATGTTATTGTGTACACGGATCACACTACCATACGATATTTGCAGGCAAAGAAGGATGCCAAACCACACCTTATCAAATGGATCCTTCTTCTCCAGGAATTTGATTTAGAGATACGAGATAAACCTAGAGTGAAAAACGTTGTGGCAAATCACCTTTCCCGTATCATAGACACAGAGACTTCTGAGCATAACATGATTTCTATTTATGAAACCTTTCCAGATGAGTCCATTTTGTTTGTGGACTCACTTCCATGGTATGCTAATATTGTGAACTATCTTGTCTCCAAAAAAGATCCATAAGATTGGCTGAAGTACAAGGTAGACAGATTTCTGTCAGAGATTCATTATTACTAGTGGGGGGATCTGTACCTATTTCATGAGGGTGCGTATTGTATCTGGAGAAGGTGCATTCCTCAGGAGGAACACACCAGTGTACTTGAGCACTGTCACAAGCTAGAATCTGGTGGGCATCATTCGGGGAAACGCACAGCAGCAAAGGTTTTACAGAGTGTCCTATGGTGGCCCATGTTGTTTAAGGATGCTATAGAGTATGTTTGAGGTTGTATTGATTGTCAGAAAATGGGAGGAACAGTTAGTTCCAAAGATACCATGCCCCGAAGATACATACAGATTTCTGATGTTTTTGATGCTTAGGGAATAGACATCATGGGCCCATTTCCTGTCAATCAGGTATTCCAGTACATCTTGCTCGCCGTGGATTATGTTAGTCGATGGGTGGAGGCTATCCCCACCCGAGCCGCAGATAGTCGTACAGTGTATTCCTTTCTCAAGGACCATATTATTGCGCGGTTCGGTATTCCCAAAATACTGATTTCAGATGGGGGAAGCCATTTCATTAATAGAGAAGTAAAGAAGCTTGTGAAGGAGTACGCCATTGAGCACAGAGTTACATCTCCTTACCACCCTCAGAGTAATGGCTTGGCAGAAATTTCAAATAGGGAGATCAAAACGATATTGCAAAAACTTGTACGTCCAGATAGGAAGAACTGATCCCAAATGCCTGATTCAGTTCTATGGTCTTATCGGACGGTGTACGAATCTCCTTTCGGTATGTCTCCCTACAGATTGGTTTATGGAAAGCCTTGCCACCTGCCAGTGGAACTAATTCACAAATCTTTATGGGTACTCTGTGTATGCATTTTAGATTATGAGAAGGCAGGAAAGAATAGGAAGTTGTATTTGAACAAATTACTGGAATTCCGAGACTTTGCATATGATAACTCACTTATGTATAAGAAAAGTCAAGCGCTGGCATGATAAACACATTCGGAGGAAGACTTTCTCCCCTGATCAGAAAGTTTGGTTATTTGATGCTAAGTTTGATGCTAAGTTGAAGTTATTTCCAGGAAAATTGAAAAGCAAGTGGTCAGGACCGTTCATCGTGAGATCTGTGCGTGACAATGGGAGTATTGTCATATCTGGGTTGTCATCCGACGCACAACCATTTGTTGTGAACGGACAGTTGCTGAAGCCATATCTAGATCATGATACATTCTTGTCCGTTGTGGATTCTATATCTTTGGTATGAGATGATGATCTTTTGATTCCACCTTCTGCGTCCGATACATAAGCTCACTACCTCTTGTATATCCTTTTGTTTCACTCTTTCTTCTCCCATTTTATCATTCACCCCTTTTTCATGTGTATATATGTTATACTTAGGATGTGCTTTATCCTAAGTATAGGGGGTGAAGGATTTGTGTTGTTCATATTTGTTCTGTTTATCACCCTTGTTGTTGTTTCCTATATGGGGGGTGATGTTGTACATATCGTGTCTTTGTGAGTCTGTACATTCTCTTCATCGATTTCCCCTTTGTACATTCTATTATACTTACGATTACTTGATCCTAAGTATAGGGGCGATCACCAACTTTTCTTCTTTTTATCTTTTCTTTGAGTCGTTGTAGAATAGGGGTCTTTTCGCCTTTCTATACTTAGCACGAGTTATGTCTTCCTTTGTCACTCTCTGATAACTGTGAGGACATAGTTCGAGCTAAGTATAGGGGGGTGTCATATATATTGTATATATACTTTAGACATAACTTGTACTTTTAAATATGTTTATTTGGGGGGATATGTATATAATTTTGTAAAATCCATGTGTGTTAAAAAAGAAAAAAACAACAGCAAAAACAAAAAAACAACAAAAACAACAAAAAAACAAACAAACAAAAAAACAACAAAAAAACATCACAAAAAAAAACAACACAAAAAACAAAACAAAAAAATCTTGTATATATTACTAACCCTTTTCCCTTTTTGATAAAAAAACTATAAAACGAAAAATCCATAAAAACTTGCATTATTAAAAAAAACTTTGCATTGTGCATATTTTCTTGCATTTACATGTGCATTTTTCAAGATAGAATTGATATTTAAACTATGTCTGGAATAAAATTGAAGAATGGAGCTTAGTTGGACCTTAATCCACCTAATTCTCATAGGAACTTCACTAAGAAATAGGATTTTAGAAGCTTCAGGTATTTGACTTAATTCTTTATATTCCACATGAAAATGTGCAGCGTTTGACTCTTAGTGTCTAACCTGGTCTCTTTATTCTGGGTACAACTCTGGAATAGGGAATTAATATGTACTCCCGCACTATGCAGTTAGCTCAACTCAGACGGGATGTTGGAAGACTGTGTGAGTTTCTTTTCTGGTAGCATGGTAATCTAAAGATCGGAGTACAGGTTGAAATAAAGCTTCGGAAAAGGGATGGAGCTGGGCACAATTTTTTCTAAGACCCCAAAACATGAACGAAACAAAAAGATTCTATATCCGTAGGGGCACAACCAGATCCAAGCAGAACCACCAAAAATCCAAAGACAAAGAAGCCACTACCAAATAAATATCTGACCAAATAGGTCCAAGCTTCAAGAAAACCTGTAGATCTTGGTGGAGACTCGGCTACACTGGCCAGCTTCACAAGGAGAGGTGACTACACTGACTACCCTCCAGTTCTTTTCTCCTTCTTCTAACTTCTCCCCCAATTCGATTGTGAACACAGCGCAACAGACCTTAGAAGGAAATACCTGACTCCCCGAGGACAAGCTACTGGAGAGGAGGTTTGTATGGTAGTCCGACATTCTGGATGGGAAGAGCTAAAATCTTTCACACACATGAGTTGATTGTTCAATGTTCATAGGGTATGCTTTGGGAAGAGGATTGATCTAAGATGACTTCTGAGCCGAAACTGTGACAATGATGTGTAGAACTTGAAGGTTGTCGATTTTAAAATTCTAAGTCTCGCAGAAGTTCCGCCACACTAATATTCCAAAGGTCCGATAGAGCTCCAAACTACAATTTTATGAAGATACGTTTAATACTCAACATTATCCTACTTTCTTTATTTTCCCCTTCTTTTTCTTCACTTATTCTTTCAAATAAGTGTTTGCTAAGGGACTAGAAAAGATAAAGCATAGGGAGATGATGAATCTGTGATTCGTAATCTTTATTCATTTATTTTAGCTTAAAATCCCCTATAAAACACCTGCATATAACACTAACTCCATATTCTTACTAACTTGCATCTGTGTTTAAATATTGTACACTTCTTACTAATTTTAACCTAAAATAAAGAAAGAAAGAAAGAAAGGAAAAATAAAGAAAAGAAAGAAAAAAGAAAGAAAGGAAGACTGTATACAGACTGACCCGAACCCCGAGAGAAGGTCAAGACTTGACCTGATCGATTAGGAATTAGTAGGGGGAGATAGGGGCCTTAAGCAGAAAATCGAAAAAAAATGTGTGTGTATTGTTGTAAATACTTCTCAGTTATTTTGTGTATATATATATAAAACTAACACTAATTTATTTGTGCCTTAACTGAACTCAAATCAAATAACTTTCAAAACTAAAGTTGTAAATAAAAATGTGTCCTAATTAATAAAAATAATTACACAATTAAATCATGTACAGAATAAAAGTAGCCACACTTTGAAAAAGCCACTAAGCACTAACTGAAAGATAATTTCCGGCTCCATCTGAACTCAACTTCAACCAATCTCACTTCCATTGGATTCTAAATTAAAGTATCTTTAAAATAGTTGTGAAAACTTTGTTTTCCGAGGTGGTTTGTGCAATTTTCCCATGCATTTTATAAATATTGTATTTGAATATATTTGTAAATTATTCTTACTAATTATTTAAAATAAAAAAATAATAAATATATAATTCTTAAAAAAAGGCTAATTTCCTCATTTACCCTTGTATATAATGTCATATATGTATATAGTATATGTATATAGTTGCTATTTTTGATTAACCACCATAAAAAAATAACATTTTTTAATTCAAATAAATAAAGTGACGAAAATTAAAAAAACAGATAATTTTGTAAATAGTTTTATCTCTTTATCTTCATCTCATTTCAATTTTTGCATCTATCTTATCTCTTTATCCAAAAAGCCAAAAGTTCAAAATTTCATCTTCATTATCTTTTTTATTTATATGGCTCCTTCTCTTTCATTCCAACTTGATCTATCTTTAGAGAGAGGAGCCCTATCTCCGAGAGAAAATTTTGTCGAGAATAGTGCCTAGCCTACGAGCCGTCCGGTGACAGCGAGTCGGCCTTGTCGAGGCGATCACGATCCATTTCCATTCCTAAGGTGAGTTCCAACATTTTTTTCATTTTTATCTAGGTTAATCGTAGTTTTATTTCTCGCACTTTTATTTTTTCGTCAATTTATTTATTTAGGTCATTAATTTCATCACGATTTGATCCACTTCGACACGATTTTTGATCCCACTTTCTTAATCTCCCCACATTCTATTTCTATTGTCCACGATCTCTCAACTCCGACCGCATACGGTGGCCGGAGATCGGATTCAAATCTTTCATATTCGCTGGATCCTCGTTCATTTTTCCTATTTGTAAATAAAAAAATTGTTTCATTTTCTCTAATGTTTGTTTTGCAGGATCATATTAAAAATAATAAATAAAAAAACATATAAGAAATTTTCTATATCTTTTTTCTCTATTTTTTCGGATTTACAAAAAAAATAAAAAAGGTTATTTTATTTTATATCTGTTTACATCACAAACTATAAAAAAATTACAAAAAAATTAAAATAAAAACAAAAAAATAATCTTCTATCAGGGAGCGGGGTCGCCACCCCCTGCCGCCCACCAACTGGCCTCCATCCGCCATGACCGCCGCAACAGCGTGCCCATCCATCGCCGATCAGCCCCCTCTACGACGCGCGAGGTCGCGCGACCCACCGTCCAAATGTCCCCCTCCGTCGCGGCCGCCTCTCGTTGCCGACCACCACGCCTCCTGCACGCGCCCCTCCACGCGCGCCAGCCACCACACCTCTCCGTCTAGTGGGGCACCGCGCCTCCTGCGCGTGCCCCACCCACACGTGCCATCTGCGCGCCGACCTCCCAACGTTCGCCCTCAAAGCGACCGTGCCAGCCCATGCCGCTCGCGGTGACCGCCTGTAGCCGCCCGTACTTCGCACCCCCGGTCGCTTCTCCATCGTGTGCGTGTCCGCCGTCGTGCCTCCATCCATCACGCCTACCGCCAACCAAGCATATTTGTCCTTTGAGATTCTTGTTTTCTCTTAATTTATTTTTGATTAATTGAATAACCCTTGGGATTTGTATCCTCCCTGAGTTCAACCCTGTCCGCTATACAGGTTAATAAGTAGCAAAAAAATTTGTTTATTTGTCACAGGATTTTTGGGGATGACAACGACATAATTTACCTTTAATTTCCGATCCACAAAATTTCGTGTCAACAACTGCGCCTATGATAAAATCATAGTGTTCATCATGATCTCAAATGGGAGAGACCAATCAGGTGGATAAAGGACAAACGGCTGCACAACTAATCCCTTGAGAGTCTCAAACTGCAAAAGACACTTGTCATTTACAAGGAACTCAGTATTTGTTGTCAGCAGATTAGTAAGCTATCAAGCAATTTAGTTGAAGTCATGTATGAACCGTCAGTAGAAACCAACATGCCCCAGAAAAGACCACAAACGTTGCAAATTGGACGGTGTATTGAGCTTCTTGATGATATCCACCTTGGTCGGATCAACCTCTATTCCCTTGCTAGAGATGATGTAACCAAGGACCTTCCCCTGAGTCATCATGAAATGACTCTTCTCCCAAGATAAAACAAGGTTGTCCTCGATACAACACTGAAGTACTCGGTTTAGGCAAGCAAAACAAGCATCAAACCCATTGTTGTAGATCGAAAAGTCATCCATGAAGACCTCTAAGCATTCTCCCACCACGTCCGAGAAAATGGAAAGCATGCACCTTTGGAATGTAGTTGGGACATTACATAAACCAAAGGACATCGGTCTAAAATCATACGCTCCGAATGAACAGGTGAATGTTATTTTCTCCTGGTCTTTGGGAGATATGGCCACCTGAATGTACCACGAGTACCAATCAAGAAAACAGTAATGACTCTTCCCAGCTAACCTCTCAATAATATGATCAAAAAATGATAGCACGAAATGATTCTTCTTGGTGGCATGATTCAATCGTCTATAGTCTATACTGACCCTCCAAGAAGTGGGTACGCGGGTAGCTATCTCCTCTCCAGACTCATTCAAAAATGTGGTGATACATGTCTTGTTGGGTACCACGTGTAGAGGACTAACCCATTTGGAGTAGAAGATGGGGTAGATAAAATCGGTGCTCCACCACTTAGTTATTTCTTTCATGACTACATCTCGAAGATTTGGGTTCAGCCTCCACTGGAACTCAAGCGCATCATCTTCGAGATATATGTGGTAAGAGCACAAGGTCGAACTTATCCCTTGGAGATCAACTACAGTCCATCCTAGTGCCTTGTGGTTTCTTTCAAGAACCTCCATCGAACGAAATTATTGGTTTTCAGTTAATTATGCTAAGATTATTACTGGGAACATGTCCGGCTCACTTGCAAGGAATCTGTACTTCATACTCTGCGACATGGTCTTTAATTCAGGACAAGTGGGAGCTGGCAGATCTGGCCTCTGAAAAGTCTGTGTGAAAGATACCAAATCTACATGGGGAACCCTCGTTGAATATGTAAATATGATGAAGACGACCCTGCTGGTGTACTGGGCCGACCTCCGTCCTAGCTATAGGCCCTATGGTCATGAGACATTGTGGATAATAATAATAGAAATCCTGCCTATCAAAATTGATTTCTGAGCCGAGGGGTCTGAATCTGAATTACAGGAAATATACTCTGCTTCTCTACCCAAATCATAATCATCAGCCTCTAAAGGATCATGTGCCATGAGTGTGCTCTTCGAGCTCTCATCAGCTGTCATATGCAGCTCTGCAGTATCTGAAGGTGTGATAAGAGCTCATGAAATTGAATCTTTCTAAATGGTCATCATCCATAATCATAGGGTTGGCTATTGAGTCACGGCTCGATGAGCCAGGCTCGGGCTCGGCTCAATAAGGGCTCGTGAGCTTGGATCATTAAGTAATTGAGCTGAGCCCAAGCCAGATTTTTGAGCTCGATAGCTTATTGAGCCGAGCCCGAGCCGAGCTTTGCTCAGCTCGATAACTCAATAACGGGCTTGATAAGGAATATATATTCTATTTGTAAAACTACAATGATTTTTATTTATATTAGTTTTGCAACATCGTTAGTGGTTGATTATGTGTTTATGTTGTTTATGTAACTTGGACTATGTTGTAGACTTGGATTTTCTACCTTTTATCTATGTTAATATAGGTTATAGTTAGATATTTAGTATTTTTTTCTTTTTTATTAACAAGAAGAATGTTACAATATATATATAATTTAACTTTTATATACAACCGGATGGTGGCCTACTGATAAGGTGGACGATCTTTAAAAAGGAGGTCTCAGGTTTGAGCCTACGCACAACACTTTTTCACCAAAAAACACCTATTTCCTTAACGAGCCTGAATACGCTCGAGCCCAGACCAGGCTCGATAAGAGGCTCGGGCTCGATAAAGGACTCGGCTCAAGACTTATCGAGCCTGAGTTGGCTCGATAAGGGCTTGAGCCCATCGAGCTCGAGCCTGAGCCTGCTCGGTTGGGCTCGAGCCCGAGCCCAAGCCCGAGCCCATCCTGGCTCAGCTCGTTAGGCTCGATAGCCAACCCTACGTATTCACAAAATCACACTCCTGGTGGACTTCTAGCTTTGAATCTATCATCTGCTCAAAATTCTGATCGGACAAGCTGAGTCTCTGTCTCTGATCTCCTCGATTGTCTCTATTTGTATGATTTTTCCCTCGATCCGAAAGTATACCTTCCCGTTATCATGATTGTATAATGCCTTGGTTGTGGCCAAGAACAGTCATTCTAAAATGACGGGGGTATCGATCACAGATTCATGGATCTCCATGTCCAACACAACGAAGTCCATGGGTAATTTCATTCCCTGAATTGTGACACAACATCCCTTTAACATCCCCTTCGGCCTCCTAACATATCGATCAGCCAACTGAAGGACTGTCCTGCTCTATTTAATAGGACCAAATTTGAAACGGTAAAGTAAGGAAGTCTGGAGGAGGTTAATCAAGGAACTACTATCTAATAGAGTCCTATCAAACCACTACTCATGAATATGACATCTGACATAAGGAGCTCTTGCATCGGGTCTCTTGGTTAGTAATCGGTTCTGAATGGCGAAGCAAGTGGTACGAGTGAGCACATGGATTTTTGCATTGTTATTCCTCTTCTTCCTACGGATGGTGGTCTTCTCTCTGACTTTTTTCTAGAATATAGGGATGTGCTCAAGTGCTTCTTGAAGAGTCAGCTAGATCTGAAATCTATCTATTATTTGCTTGTTGAACTCTAACTGTTGTCTCTTTTTAGGGTTTTCTATTTTAAGTCCCTTCCCTAAGAGGAGTGCTAAAGGAAATGGCATAAATGGATCCTCTTAAGAAAGGTGAGGGTCAGGAGTAGGTTCTTGGGTATTCTGAAGACCAGAATCCATGCATATATCATTAAGCACTACAAATGGATTCACAGGAAATACAGAAACCTTTCCTTCATTCATATTTTTTATTTTTGAAGATTTTCATTTTTTGTACTTTTCTAAATATATCCTCAAGGATAGAAGAAGTTAACACAATGGAAGGACTCTTGGTGGCATCACTACCACCAGCAACATCTGAACTTACGGTATCAGCACCGTGCTCTGGCCTATCAACTAGAATACGAGTGGCTTCAGTACCACTATATGCAACCGGAGATTCGACGACCTCAGTACTGTCATCGGGATCAACATCCTTGGTGGCTTCAGTACCATCGTCATCATCATCATGGTAAGCAGCATCAGTATTGTTCCTGACTTCGTCTAGTGCCTTACCATCTGCAGTGGTATGTCGCCTAGACAAATTACTGTCGACTGGCTTACTACCATTCCTAAGTGTCACAAAATAAGCATCGAATAAAGAATAAGTGTCATCCATAATATCACTACGAGAGGCGATCGATGTAGACTGTGCTTGCTCAGACTTTCTCTTCAAATTGTTCAAGTTAGGTTCAATTTGAGTGGATATGGCAGCCTTGCCCTTGATTATTTCTCTCATCTCCTGCAGAAACTCGTCCATCTCTTATCGGAAGGTAGACTGCTACTCATATAGCATATGGACGAGATCGTCAAGGGCTGGGTTCTCATATGAGTGAGCATGAGAACTGAATGGGTTGCCTTACTAGAAATGAGGTTGAGTCTGCTTCTAATATGAGTGAGGAGGTGGTTGGGAGTACTGTTGATGAGGCTATTGTTGTCTCCATTGTTGTCCCTGGTACTAGGGATGAGGACCAAGGTGCTGCTAGTGCTGGGAGTACTGGGGCCGCTGATGCGGCTGGGCCCCTACCATGCTTGTGCTAGAGGCTGCTGCAGGTATAAAATGCCTTCAGTAGACTATCTGTGCTTTCATTCCACTTATAGAGTCAGAATATGTGCAGCCGGAAGTCTAGGTTGTCACGACGGATCCTGGGATGCTATTGGTACTAGGAGTACCAAATCACGTTGACTTCCATCAAAGGCTCTTGCTTCTCGTGGAGTGGTGAGGGAAGGATCTCCAAGGGATGATCGAGATGATATACCACCAACTGAGTGTCCAAGGAAGGTGGTGGTGGCAACTGGTAATGTGGGAGTTGCTAATTTGGTTCCATATTAATGTGGTGAACATGGTGATATAAGGCGAAAGGCTGACAAGAACTTCTCATTGGATCAACCTGTTACCTGGAATGGAGCTGAGAAGCCGTTTGTGCCTCTTGGAGACACATGATATGGGTCTTTAGGTCACTCAATGTATAATCCGGCTCAACAATCTTATCGAGCATTTCGAGGCCCCAACACACCTTGTTCTCAATTATCTTTATCCGATCCAAGTTTTGGCTGGTGATGCCCATATTGGCAGCTGAAGACTCTGCTAATGCTGCTACCATAAAAGAAGTAGAAGGACCAGCCTCAATGTGTGCAATCCTCTTGTATGAAGTTGCATGTGGGAGAGGCTTCCCCTGAGTGTAGACACGGGTCTGGGACATCATTGTATAGTTTCCGACCATCTCCTCATAAATAGCCCAGACCTGGTCTTCATCTTTGGCGAAGTAGGAACCTCCACATGAGACGTTCACAAGCCCCTAGATCTTAGATGTCAACCCATACAAGAAATTCTGGACGAGGTTGGGATTGCAGAATTCATGGTGGGGACACTTGTCAATGAGCTCTTTAAAAAGATCGCAAGCTTCAAGGAACTGTCCATTATGGAACATGGTGAAATTGGTGATCATATCTCTAGCTGCATTGGTCCAGCCGAGTGGATAGTAATTGTTCAAGTAATCTTTCTGAAGCTGCTCCCAAGTGGTGATAACCTTCCCTAAATGCTTCAACTAGTAGACTACTCTGTCAACCAAAGAGAATGGAAAGGCTATCAGCTTGATTGTGTCCTCGTCCACTAGTCTATTGTAGACAATGCTACAAACCATCTCGAACTCCTACATATGGAGATGGAGATCTTTGATAGTAAACCGATGGAACTTGGGCAGTAACTGGATGGTCTAGGATAGAGCTCGAAATTGCCCAAGATAACAGGCAACTGGATCCATCGGGGTGTGAGGGTTGCACTAGGGTTGTGCAACTGCCTCATGGTGAGGGTTGGTCTGGCTGGGTCCTGTGGCTCATCTAGGCATTTGTCTCTGCCCTTACCTCTTGGTATTTCTCCACCGGATGGTCGTTATGGCTTCTCTCACCCTACTCGAATTTGCGTAAGTTTTCTTCCTCACTTCTTCCATGAATACTTCATGGTCTTGGATCTATCGCTGCATGGTCTCCAGGGAGGCTAGCGATATGTTTATTTATGGCAGCCTGATCTAGTACGAATGAGGATGTCTGCGACTGCTAATCGATTCTTCCTTCACTACTGGACATCTCACCGGTCTCTGCAACGACGAAGGACCCTAGCTCAAGTACTATCAAATGAACTTATACCTGTGCTGGCAATTTCTGGTTGTATCTCAGGAACTGAAGAAGGGTGGTCGGGGGGAGGGGATGGGGTGGAGGCGAATTTAGGTTCAGAAAGCTATTCTGAGCTCTCTGAAGCTGACCTAGATGAATGGACAAGAGTGCTGGAAAGCGGTGCTACTAGAGGCAGCCTAAGAGACCTTTTTCCCATCATCGTGATGTGGGGATTTATGAAGATTAGATCTATGATGAAAGCATTATGAGAAAACAAACCCCTTGTTCACCAACTCAATACAATATAACGACCATAAAAGCTTGCTCGTTTGTCTTGTCAAATTTTATTAGGTGCAATCCAATCTTTCAGAGCGAGTTAGCGAGTTGTTAGGAGCTTGTTCTCCTTGGACACTAGTACGGATTCCTACGACTAGTTCGCCTATTTCCAGCTAGTATGGGTGTATACATACCGTTTCCGGCTACCTAATTCACCCATGCTGCTAAGGAAGTCCGAACTGTTTACCGGCTACTCAGAAAAATACTCACTGGAGAATAAATAACCATTTTTAGAACCAATAGTCTGAAGAAAGTTCACATGTGGCTTTATCCTAGTGTGTGGGTTGCTCAACTCTCATCAATCAGACAAGGAGGGGATTACTCTCTCCAAAATAAAAAGTTTTTAGTGAAGTTTTTATTTTAGGTTAAGTGTGTTAACAATCCTAGATTTTATTTGGTTATCTTTTTTTGGTATTTTTCTGAATGAAGAAAACATTTAACGAATTTTCCATTGTCCTTTTTATTTAAGTCCAATAAAACTGGGATGTAAAGTGGAAAAGTCGATGCATGATTAAACACAAAGATGCATGCAGAGTAAGAAATGTGTACCTTACTCTAACACTCTACATGCAGGATGATCCGCGCATAATTTTATAGATTAAATTAAAATTAATCTATATGATGCGCAAGGAAATCATCCTAAGATAAGCAACTTCTATTAGCGGGAAGAGCTGGTAGTTAATTAATTAGAGAAAAGACATGAGTCTGGTCTTGGAAGTTGCTCGGTGCCAACCACAACGGGTCCTGTTAGCGCTGTATGCGACCTCTCTCGACGTGTGGTCCCTTAACCAATTAAATTAATTTTTTTCCTTTATTTAACTAAGTATAAATATGATCTAAAGGAATAAATAGTCTGTTGGGGTGTTTGCTCCTCAGATAAGTACCGAGCTCAAGCAATAAAAATCTAAATTTAGGGTCTAAATCCTCGAGAATCAAATAAAAATAAAAGTCGAAAAACAACGAAAAACTTAGTGAGGTCCCCTGAGTGCACCAGCACTCGGCAAAACAGACCCCGAATAAAGTTCAAGTCCAATAATGTCCAATTGTCTAAGTTATTACAATAATGTATGCAAAAAAGGATTAAGTCTACCTGATATAACTGCTCCTCCTTCTCCTTTTGTTCCTCCTCAGGTGTAGATCCCTCCAAAGAGACTGCATCGTCCTCCAAACATTACCACATACAAAAAGTAAAAACAGAAGATGGTTAGAAACAATTATGAAAGAGAGAAGCAAAAAATAAATAAAAATGAAATCTAACTACTTAGTTGCGCTCCCCGGCAACAACGCCATTTTGACGACCACCCAATCAACTAGGGCTAAGTTAATTAATTATGCAAATGTCATTGTGACCCTAATCAATAAGGCAATCAATCGATAAAATCAACCACTAATAAATCAAATAATGAATGTAAACGGTTCACTGCTTTTATTTACCTGGTATAGTGATCAAGGTCGAACACAAGGAGCACAATTAAACATCAAGCAATCAGATTTCGGAAACAAAAGATTTTTATTGTTTTTAGTTGTTTTTAATTTTTCAAAATTTTAACTTGTTAATATAATAAAACAACTACAACACACATACAAGCACTCTTTTTGTATTTTTCTAAAGAGTGAAAATGCTCAGAAAATTGCAATAAAGTTATTTTTGGATTTTACATGATTTATAATGTGTTTGTTAGTTTTTACATATTTTTCAGAAGTATTTATAATTTTCTAAAAATTAAATAGTGATGAAATAAACAAATACTGAACAACTAAGAGTAATTTGTAAATTAAAAATAAATAAATTTCCCAAAACTCCTAAAAACAACTTTTGTGATAAAATATAAGCAAATATCTACAAACAGATACGTGGATCACAATTTTTAGATTTTTCTAGGATTTTATATACTTTTTATGAATTTTAAAGTGCTTTGCAATTTGTTTGGCTTGTATGAAATATTTTTAAGCAAAAATGATACTGGAGCTTAAGGGTAATAAAATATAACTACTCTAATATTTTAGAATTTGCTGATATATTTTCAAAATTTTATGACTTTTCTAAGGCAAACATGACACATTTTAGGGTTTTTTGAATTTTTTAATAATAAAAAATGTAAAGAAATTAACCAGCAAAATTACTACAAAAAAGCATGCAAACAAGAGTCACATATAATTTTTAGGTGGGGGGTTAATTAGCTATTTATTGCACTAAATAAAAGACATGTAATTAAAAACAATGTAGAGGGACCTTTATGTAATTACTTTAAGTTTATGGCCTTCTAGAATAACAAGATGAAAAAGTACATGGGGTCATTATGCAATTTGTCCATACAAACGTATGCATCATGTGAACCAAACAAACAGGGGTATAAATGCAAAAATCAAAACCAAGCATTCATTCCATAACAGACACAAAGTTCAGGAAATAAGATGTAAATATCCCAAAACTTGTGCCGGTGCATGTGACTCTAAGTCAATTGGACTAATATGCAAATATTGAAATACTAGGGTCTAACTACAAATGTTCTCAACTACACATTATATTTATTGGAATAAAGCAAAATAAAAATACATACAAGGGAAATACAAAATACCCTTCGTTGTTGATGGCTAGATGGTCGAGACGGTGGTGCTCCACTTGAAGCTGCTCCACCACCTAGAATGGGGCTCAAACCGTGACTCCTCATGCATATGAATACCTGCAAGTAATGGTGGACTTGGAGGCTTTGCTCCGGTCATTTTATTGCTTTGAATAACGATGAGAAGCAAGGTGGAGTAGGTGCTCGACCTCTGACGAAAATGGTGGAAGGAAGTCCTGACCTAATCCAGCTTTTATGAGCTGGTCTAAAGATGTTCAGGATGAGAGGGAAAGTGGGAAATGGAGTGGTATTCCTATCTATGCTGATGGAAGTGTGATATGGGTCTCCGATGCTCAGGTCGGAGCCAAGATAACCAACGGTAGACAATGGATGTATTCAAGAATGAACAACGAAATGAAGGTAAACGGGGAGTACCTGGTAGGCTACTATGGTCGATGGAGTGAGGCAGAGTGGACGATGAGATTTTAATCTCAACTGAGCTACGGAAGGCACATGAGGTTGGTCGCGGCATATCTTCGACTACGAAGTGAGCAACGCCGAGTCCTGCACCGATCAGAGCTTCCAAAGACTCCTCAAGGACCCTGTCACTATTCTGGAGGTGCGAGTGGGGTAAATAAGGTGCAAGGGACGATATGCTGAGGTTGGGATGCAGAGGAGATGCTTTATAGGGTTTCTCTAGGGTCTAGAACGATCAGAGGTGTGCTCGAAACCCTAGGGCTATCCGGTTGCACCTAGGGATCCACGAGGATCACGGATCCTAGGAGAGATGTCGAGCACAGAAATCAAGGATGGATGGTGGTCGAATCAAATTGAGAAAATTTAGAAAGATAGGATCCAGCGACGAGTTTCGCAGGTCGGGTCAGATGGGGGAGAGGGTTGACCGCGGTCAACATTCCTCAATGGACCAATCAGAAATTAGGGATTTAAAAAATGACATGATACTGAATAAAAAATAGCACTAGTATCAAAATAAAAACAAATAAAATGAAATTTTTTTATTATTTTCCAAACTATTTTTCTGTGATTTTTACTTATTTTTATGACAAATATAGATAGGGTATATACAATATAATGTAGTATGTATATGCATAATATACCTATATATTATGTACATGTATTTTTATTTTAATATTTTTACAAAAAAATGATTTTTTAAATTTTGTATAGTTATAAAAATAAATTGAGGAATATAAAATGATTTTTATTTGATTTTTATAAAATAAGTAGATATATTAATAAATATTCTATATAATACGTACATGTATGTCTTTCGTACAATGACTTTTGGATTTTATTTTTATTTCATTTTGTGTTTTATAATTTTTATTTTATTTTTGTATTATTATTAAGGGTATGTACTAATTTTAAAACTACAAAGTATAAATTAAATATAATTATTTATATATATATATATCAAGTGGTTATAAAAGGACTCTATCTCCCCCTACTTTCTTCCTTGTCGATCAGGTCATTTATTGGCCTTCTCTCGAGATTTGGGTCAGTCTGTATTTATTTCATAATTATATCCTTCTTTCTTTTTCTGTTCTCTTTTGTGCTTTTATTTTTGGAAAATATGTGTTAATTATGCAATATTAACAAGGGCATGTACACTGTTAATTTATTGTATTTAAATATATTTATAGATGTTTTATCTAAAAGATAAAGCTTAAAATAAAAGAATAAAAAATAAGAATCTTAGATTCATCAAATCATTTAGACAATTGAATAAGTCAAAGTAAAGTATGAAGATTGGAGATCGGAATAGACCTTAACACACTTAATTTCAGAGGAACCCATTGAGGACCGGAATTGGAGATACTTCTGGTCAGCTTGTCTCAATTCTTTAGATTCCATGAGGCTATGTTTATGGGTCAATTTAATGTATCTAAATAGAACGCTTCACGTTATCTGTAAGCTCTTGAGATAGTGGCTTGATAAGAAACCTTACAATTGACACTTAGCTCAACCCCGATGGGTTGTTGAAAAATCTTAGAGTCTAAGTCGAGACAATGCTAGGTCGCTTCGTTAAGGATGACTCAGTAATCATTCTTGGGGATTGCTGAAAATGGACCTCTAACCCACTTCTTTTGGTAACAATGATATCTAAAGACTGGAGATGGATTGAGACAATGCTTTAGATGAGGAATGGTCCCCTGACGCAACTTTTTCCGAGACCCCAAAAATTGATGGAACAAAAGATGCTATATCTAATAGGGCACAAATAAGAATGCAGAAGCTATACAAGTCAAAGAAAATATCCAAAGAAGCCTACACTAAAAATTCTACCAAAAAATGATCTTTATAAAAAGTCTGCTTCCTGGTGAAGACTCAGTTACACTGACCGAACTTCATAAGGGAATGAAGACTACACTGGTTCATTCCCACTTCTTTCTTCACTCTTCTAGCTTCCTCCCCATTCAGTTGTAAAGATTGGCATTGGCATCACCTGACCTTATATGGATGAGTTACTGCATGAGCATACTCCTTTTGGGTTCAAAGGTTTATTTGGGAAGAGCTGAAAATTCACACACAAGGTTCAATCATCTCAAGGTAGCAAGAGTATGAGGTTGAGAGGACAGTTCTGAGAAAATGGCGAAGAGAACTGAAAAATGGGATTATGGAACCTAAGGGTTGTTGTGTCACACTTCCTAACCTCATTGCGGTTCTGAACACAACAACAATCCAATGTCCTCTCCGAGCTCCAAACTTTGTCTTTATTAAGGCACGTTTAAAAGTAGAAATTTATTCCAAGTTGTTTCTTTTTATTTTCTTTATTTTCTTTTCTGCATTTATATGTATAAGTGGTTTCCAATGAATAGCAAAGGAAGTATAGATGGGTGATGAATCCCCATTTCATCACCTTTATTATTTAATTTTGGCCTTACATCCATAGCTAAATGCATGTATATATCATTAATTTGCTAAAATAAACACTCTATAAATTATACAAAACGTTGTATAAAAGATAGTACCATAATTGCATTTAATTTTAAAATAAAATAATAAAGGAAAGAAAAAAATAAGAATGAAGTGTTGAAGACACTAAATGACCTAGACCTCGAGACCAAGTCATCATGATGACTTGTTCGACAAAGAATAAAGTAGGAGATAGGGCAAAGAAAATACACAGAAAACCACATAGAACCCTAATTTCTTTTGCCCAATAATTCCTTTTTGGGGTCCTACTTTATTTTCTTATTTTTACACATCAAATAACAAAACCCTCAGAATGAATATTATGCATAAAAATACAAAAAAAATACAAAATTGATTTCACTGAAAAGTAATGCACAGTGTGTCCGGGATACACAGAATAAAAAAACCGCAAAGAAAACTTTGTAAACATGTGTCTTCTCTATAATATATTAAATTTACCAAAATCACCCTTAATTGTAGATAAAATTTAATAAGATATTTATTGAAGGAAATTTCTTTCGATTTGGAGTAAAGATGCAAAAGTGAGATCTTGGGCCCCCGTTGTGTAGTATACATGTATGTTATATTCAATATGATCATTATTAATATTTTTCAATTTTTTATTTTTCTAAAATTGTAAATATTATTCGAAACACACGTCCATGATTAAAAAAAAATAAAGTTAATAAAAAACAATTCATAAATTTCAATACATAGATGTATTATAATATACCTATAAAATATGAATATAATTAATCAAGTATACAAATAAATTCAGAAAAAATAAATTAAAAATGTATATACATTAAGAAAATGTAAAAAAAAATTGAAAATAAAATAAATAAAATATAGGTATATTGACCTATATATAATTATGTACAATTTAACATGTTGTAAATAATCATAAAAAATAAATATAAATATGTATAAAATGCTACATTAATCTATAAACATTATTTATTTTACAACCTAAATTAATTAATTCATTTAACAGTTCTAAATTAATTTACAAATATTTTCTATCTCTCTTTTTCATGATTAGTATATGTGGACCAATCATGGCTCTTCAAATGTTGATCTCGGGTGAACTATCCTCACAACCCTAGCCACCTTATTAGAGTCATGGGATGATGACTTTCTCCCATTTTCCATGCCTCATCCACGTAGTCCTTCTCCTTCAAGCTCATCCCATACTGCACCTTACACCACCCTAACCGTTGCTGACCATCCCCTACTCACCGACCTCCTCGACCTCTCATGCCATCGCTCCTCGATGTAAACCCATCATCATCCTATAAAACTACCCTTTCTCAACCTTTTTATGATTGAGATATGATCAATTCTTGGCCCTTCTTAGCCCCTCAGGTCCTCCTAACATCTCCTCCTTCGTGACAACATGCGAATGATAGACCCTTCAGCAAGGAGGAATGGTTGGAGAAGACGATCCAAATCACAGTCGATGCCACCTCCTACAGTTCTAGCCTCCTTAGTTTTAGAGCATAATCGAGGCATTTTCCTGTCCATTATAGGAAATATTTAGGTTATAGTTTTATTTTCCGCTTTCAATTTCGCTTTTAATCAATATGATTAGGGTTAATAAAAAAACCCTTTTGACATGGAGCTCGAGTATCAGGCCAAATCCGCCTATTCTCCTTTGTAATTTGACCTTGATTCCATCCCATTCAGATCCCCTATGTGTTCTTCACAATTCACCCCATTTGATCACCTCAGATCCATCATGGATCTGGGAGTTAAGGCTCCATCCACCATCCTTCGTTAGGGTCTTCATGCCATCATGTTTCCGTCTGGTTTTTACTTCATCCAACGCTCGAGGGAGCACCCCTGGAGCCCATGAACATTTTTCGTGTAGATTGAAGTCTTGAGGAGCTTCCTGGAGCCAAGTCAAAGGTTTGGAGGACTTCTAGGACACCCAGAGCTATTTGGAGCTCCAGATACTCATCTGAGATAGCTCAGCTTCACCGTAGACCATCAGCACCTGTGGAGGCACCCCAGCAAGACGTAGTCACAACTGGTTCGAGAAAATACCGCTAGATGATGTAGAAGAACGAGATTCAAACTCATTGGAGGTCAGTTCATATGGCGTTCTTCATGAGCCCCTATCGACCGTCGGATGAAGAATACGACCCAAATTTAATTTGGGTCATCCATTTATATTGAAGCTCTATACATTGAATACCATCTGATCTTCCACCTGGCATAAGAATGGTCAGATCTTGTGTGCATGAGTGGGGTGAATTGCATACAACCCCTCTGCCTTTTTGTATTTCGTAATTAATCTTGTAAATATTTTAGTACATGTAAAATTAAGTGGAACATTTGAAATTAGACCCCAATTTATTTTGTAAATTTTAAGCATTCCTCTGCCAACTCAGTTTATATGGTTTCGTGTACCCTTGTGCCTCTTTGTAATAGTGAAATAGTATATAAACATCAAGTTAATGTTCAAAGTTCTGGTGTTGTTACATATTCCACCATACCATTATTTTTAATTGCAAAAATTCCATATCCAACTTGATTGAAATTTATTTTTGCATTTCTATTTTATATAAATACTTGTTGTGCTCCAAAAACATGAAAAAATAGGATTAAGTGCAGGATTAATTGCTCATTTATGCTTTATATTCTGCTTAGCAATTCATCTGCATTTTCTATTTATTAAAATATAAAGATCACGTTTCATTCCATATTTGTTTTAAAAAATAAAAAAAGTGTATAAAACTTTCTAAAAAAATCTAAAAAATAACATATTGTTTATTACCTATTTTATCACTATAGACTAAAAATCACAAAAAGATGTCAAAAGAAATCCCTAAAAATTACAAACCCTTGCCAACCTCAAAAAAATCCAAAATTCCAAAAAATTACAAATCCCTATTTGTATTACTTATTTTTATGACAAATATAGATAGGGTATATACAATATAATGTAGAATGTTTATGCATGATATACATATAATATGTACATGTATTTTTATTTTATTATTTTTACAAAAAAATGTTTTTTTATATTTTATATATTTATAAAATAAATTGAGGAATATAAAATTTTTTCATTTTATTTCTATAAAATAAGTGGATATATTAAATAAATATTCCATATAATACATACATGTACGTCTTTTGTACAATGACTAAAGGTTTGATTTTTATTTTTATTTTATTTTGTGTTTTACAATTTTTATTTTATTTTTATATTATTATTAATGGTATGTACAAATGTTAAAAATACAAAGTATAAATTGAATATAATTATTTATAGATATAAATATCAAGTGGTTATAAAAAGTCCCTATCTCCCCCTACTTTCTTCCTTGTCGATCAGGTCATTTATTGTTCTTCTCTCGAGATTTAGGTCAGTCTGTATTTATTTCATAATTATATCCTTCTTTCTTTTTCTGTTCTCTTTTGTGCTTTTATTTTTGGAAAATATGTGTTAATTATGCAATATTAACAAGGGCATGTACATTGATAATTTATTGTATTTACATATATTTATAGATGTTTTATCTAAAAGATAAAGCTTAAATAAAAGAATAAAAAATAAGAATCATAGATTCATCAAATAATTTAGGCAATTGAATAAGTAAAAGTAAAGTTCGAAGATTGGAGCTTGGAATAGACCTTAACAAACTTAATTTCAGAGGAACCCATTGAAGACTGGAATTGGAGATACTTCAGGTCACCTTGTCTCAATTCTTTAGATTCCATGAGGCTATGTTTATGAGTCAATTTAATGTGTCTAAATAGAATGCTTCACGTTATCTGTAAGCTCTTGAGATAGTGGCTTGATAAGAAATCTTACACTTGACACTTAGCTCAACCCCGATGGGTTGTTGAAAAACCTTAGAGTCTAAGTCAAGACAATGCCTTGTCGCTTCTTAAGGATGACTCAGTAATCATTCTTGGGGATTGCCGAAAATGGACCTCTAACCTACTTCTTTTGGTAACAATGATATCTAAAGACTCGAGATGGATTGAGACAATGCTTCAGATGAGGAATGGTCTCCTGACGGAACTTTTTCCAATACCCAAAAATGGATGGAACAAAAGAAGCTATATCTAATAGGACACAAACAAGAATGCGGAAGCTATATAAGTCGATGAAAATATCCAATGAAGCCAAGCTTTATAAAAAGTTTGCTTCTTCGTGAAGACTTAGTTACACTAACCGAACTTCATAAGGGAATTAAGACTACACGGGTCCATTCCCACTTCTTTCTTCATTCTTCTAGCTTCATCCCCATTCGGTTGTAAAGATTGTCATTGGCATCACCTGACCTTAGAAGGAAATATTTGTTTCCACGAGGATGAGTTACTACGAGAGCATACTCCTTTTCAGTTCAAAAGTTTATTTGGGAAGAGCTGAAAATACACACACATGGTTCAATCATCTCAAGGTAGCAAGAGTATGAGGTTGAGAGGATAGTTCTGAGCAGATGGTGAAGAGAACTTAATAATGGGATTATGGAACCTAAGGATTGTTGTGCCACACTTCCTAACGTCATTGCGGTTTCGAACACACCAATAATACAAATGTCCTCTCCGAGCTCCAAACTTTGACTTTATGAAGGCACGTTTAAAAGTAGAAAATTATTCCAAGTTGTTTCTTTTTATTTTCTTTATTTTCTTTTCTGCATTTATATGTATAAGTGGTTTCTAGGGAATAGCAACAGAAGTATAGATGGGTGATGAATCCTCATTTCATCACATTTATTATTTAATTCTGTCCTTAATTCCATAGCTAAATGCATGTATATATCATTAATTTGCTAAAATAAACACTATAAATTATACAAAATGCTTTATAAAAGATAGTATAGTTATGGCATTTAATTTTAAAATAAAATAATAAAGGAAAGAAAAAAATAAAAATGAAGTGTTGAAGACACTAAATGACCTAGACCTTGAGACCAAGTCATCATGATGACTTGTTCGAGAAGGAATAAAGCAGGAGATAGGGCAAAGAAAATACACAGAAAACCACATAGAACCCTAATTTCTTTTGCCCAATAATTGCTTTTTGGGGACCTACTTTATTTTCTTATTTCTACACATCAAATAATAAAACCCTCAGCATGAATATTGTGCTTAAAAAACAAAAAATACAAAATTGATTTCACTGAAAAGTAATGCACAATGTGTCTGGGATATACATAATAAAAAACCGCAAAGAAAACATTGTAAACATGTATCTTCTCTATAATGTATTAAAATTTACCAAAATCACCCTTAATTGTAGATAAAATTTAATAAGATATTTATTGAAGGAAATTTCTTTCGATTTGGACTAAAGATGCAAAAGTGAGATTTTGGGCCCCCGTTGTGTAGTATACATGTATGTTATATTCAATATGATCATTATTAATATTTTTCAATTTTTTATTTTTATAAAATTGTAAATATTATTTGAAACATATGTCCATGATTAAAATAAAATAAAGTTAATGAAAAACAATTCATAGATTTCAATACATAAATGAATTATAATATACCTATAAAATATCAATATTAATTACTTAAGTATACAAATAAATTCAGAAAAATATCAAAATTTGTAATTAAATAAATTAAAAATGTATATACATTAATAAAATTTAAAATAAAAATTAGAAAGAAAATAAAATAAATATAGAAATATTGACTTATATATAAATATGTAAAATTTAACATGTTATAAATAATCATAAAAAATAAATCTAAATATGTAAAAAAAATGCTACGTTAATGTATAAACATTGTTTATTTTACAACCTAAATTTAATTAATTCATTTAATATTTTTAAATTAATTTACAAATATTTTCTGACTCTCTTTTTCCTGGTTAGTATATGTGAACCAATCATGGCTCTTCAAATGTTTATCTCGGGTGAACTGTCCTCACAACCCTAACCACCTTGTCAGAGTCATGGATGATGACTTTCTCCCATTTTCCATGACTCATCCACGAAGTCTTTCTCACTCAAGCTCATCCCATACTGCACCTTGCACGACCCTGACCTTTGCTGACCATCCCCTACTCACCAACCTCCTCGACCTCTCATGCCATCGCTCCTCGAAGTAAACCCATCACCATCCTATAAAACTACCCTTTCTCAACCTTTTTAAGATTGAGATTTGATCAATTCTTGGCCCTTATTAGCCCCTCAGGTCCTCAGAACATCTCCTCCTTGGTGACAACATGCGGATGATAGACCCTGCAACAAGGAGGAATGGTTGGAGAAGATGATCCAAATCACAATCGATTCCACCTCCTGCAGTTCTAGCCTCCTTTGTCTTTAGAGCATAATCGAGGCATTTTCCGATCCATTCTAGGAAATATTTAGGTTATAGTTTTATTTTCTGCTTTTAATTTTGCTTTTAATCAATATGATTAGGGTTAATCAAAAAAACCCCTTTTGACACAAAGCTCGAGCTTCAGGCCAAATCCACCTATTCTCCTTTGTATTTTGACCTTGATTCCATCCCATTCAGATCCCCTATGTGTTCTTCACAATTAACCCCATTTGATCACCTCAGATCCATCGTTGATCTGGGAGTTAAGGCTCCATCCACCATCCTTCATCAGGGTCTTCATGCCATCCCATTTCCGTCTATATTTTACTTCATCCAACGGTCGAGGGAGCACCCCTGGAGCCCATGAACATTTTTCGTGTAGACAGAAGTCTTGAGGAGCTGTCTGGAGCCAAGTCGAAGGTTTGGAGGACTTCTAGGTCACTAAGAGCCATTTGGAGCTCCAGATACTCATCTGAGATAGCTCATCTTCACCGGAGACCATCAACACCTGTGGTGGCACCCCAGCAAGACGTAGTCACAACTGGTTCGAGAAAATACCGCCAGATGATGTAGAACGAGGAGATTCAAACTCGTTGGAGGTGAGTTCATATGGCGTTCTTCGTGAGCCCCTATCGACCGTCGTATGAAGAACACGACCCAAATTTAATTTGGGCCATCCATTTATATTGAAGCTCTATACATTGAAGACCATCTGATCATCCATGGTCATATCCTGTGTGCATGAGTGGGGTGAATTGCATACAACCCCTCTACCTTTTTGTATTTCGTAATTAATCTTATAAATATTTTAGTACATGTAAAATTAATTGGAACATTTGCAATTAGGCCCCAATTTATTTTGTAAATTTTAAGCATTCCTCTGCCAACTTAGTTTACATGCCCCCATGTATGCTGGGCCAATTGTTCGTGTACCCTTGTGCCTTTTTGTAATAGTGAAATAGTATATAAACATCAAGTTAATGTTCAAAGTTCTGGTGCTGTTGCATATTCCACCCTACCATTATTTTGAATTGCAAAAATGCCATTGCTAACTTGATTGAAATTTATTTTTGCATTTTTATTTTATATAAATACTTGTTGCGCTCCAAAAAAACATGAAAAAATAGGATTAAGTGCACGATTAATTGCTCATTCACGCTATATATTCTGCTTAGCATTTCGGCTGCATTTTCTATTTATTAAAAATCAAAGATCATGTTTCATTCCCTATTTGTTTTAAAAATAAAAAAAGTGTATAAAAACTTTCTAAAAAAATCTAAAAAAACATATTGTTTATTACCTATTTTATCACTACAGACTAAAAATCACAAAATGATGCCAAAAGAAATCCCTAAAAATTACAAACCCTTGCTAACCCCAAAAAATTGCAAAATATTTTTCAAAAATATAAAAAATTTTGTGTCTTGAATGTTTATTTATACTATTTATTACATATAAAAATTAGTTTTGCAAGATTTTGAACATATTTAGTATTTTTAAACCTCAAAACAATTCGACCTATTTAAAAAGTCCCTAATTTGGAGACTTTTGTGCATTAAAAAGACCTAAAAATTAACAAAATACCCTAAAATCACAAAAATGGAAGAAAATATAAAAACACAAAAATATTTTATTTTGTAATTTTTGACTATATATAACTATATTTATAATTAAAACCCATATATTCTATTATGTATTTATATATAGTTATATATAACTTATTATTATTAATTAATATAAATCCTATAAATACATTTTAATCCCTTTTAAAAATTAAAATGACTATTCTAGTTTGTATTTTCTGATTTTTCTTTTTTATTATACATATTAAACATATATACTCTATAGTATACTTATTATTATATATAATGTTATATATAGATATTTTTATATATTAAAATGAAAAAGGAATTAAAAATAAAAAAATAAAATTAAAATAAAAAATAAAAAATCAAAATTTGAAAAATACAAAAATAATAAAAAAACCCACAAAATATTAAGTAAATAAGAGAATATTGTGTATAAATATATACCAATACAAATTATTATTTATTTATAAATAATAATCCATGTCGCACAAACTTGTTTCCTGTGTTGGCACCCTACTGTACTTGTCCACTATAAACATTAGTTTATAGGGTTTATAATAAATTTTGATCCATATTGTGCTTTTTATTGCTTGATTATTCTATTGAATGTGGGATAATTATTGAATTTAGTCAGAGCTTGAGTGAGGTTACCTCAACGATTGTGTAGCTCACCTTGTGAGCACACACAACCTCCTCCATGGTCTTAGACTATTTCACTGGCAGAATAAATTAGGGTTTTATGTATATTTTCTGTGCATTTTCTCCTCCCTATCTCTACCTACTTTATTCTTGTAGACTAAGTCATCATGATAACTGGATCTCGAGGTCTCGGGTCACTCAGTGTCTTTATTCTTTTTCTTTTCTTTCATTTATTCTTTTATTTTAGAATTAAATATAGTATTTATAGAAGATTTTGTACATTATTTTGTTAAGTTTATAGAGTATTTATTTTGACAAATTAATGACATATACATGCATTTCGGTAGGGAATTCAGGCCAAAATAAAAGAATAAACGTGATGAAATGGGGATTCATAACCCACCCATGGCAGACCTACCCACAGACAAAAATCTTAACAATTTATCTTTGAGCATAAGTTGTCTCTGTTGCACATCCTGCAACATTGCCATCATCGTATACAAGTGTTGCACAATTTGGTCAATACGAGATGACATGATTTGCACATGAAGTATATAAGAGGGAACAATTAGATGCTAAGTTAAATATTGTTAGTAGACACGACCAAGTATTAACATAACTTCATTGGATTACACCATTTTTAAGACGAAAGTTAGAAAACTACTTATCTAGTGTATGAAGGTATTTCTCCTGTCATACACTTATCTATGACTGATGGGGTAACGAGGCTCTGATGCCAAATGTCATGCCTAGGCTTAGGTTCCTAGACCATCATCAAGGGAAACTTGCCTTGACAACATGTTGGGTTCGGGCTTGAATGGCCCATTGACAACCCTCCAAAATGCTTAAGCCAATGTTTCCAAGTATTAATTCCCACCACTTCTAACCCACTCTCAATCTTTGTGAATTTTCGCATAGGACTATCTTTTTAGTTGTTACAAGAATAATCGGATAGGATATAAATTTGTCGTGGGCAGGACTGTATGATTCTCCCACTTTGCCCTAAAAATACTCGCCTTGCCATAATGAACCATGGTTGCGATTTTATATATAACAATAAAATAAATAACTATTTGTATTACGAGGTCAAACTATAGTGTGAAATTATTACTTGTTTACCTTTATGATTCCATGTATGCCTTTTCATTATCTTCGAGAAGCTTCTCCTTGTGACCTAAAGATACTTAACACACTTTGTCATCTCAAATAAACTTTAAAAGCATTCGGAAAGGTCATACTTCCTCTTTGATAACAGTGGTTAACATGACAAGAATTGGGGCATAAAAGTGAGTCCTAGGGTTCTTTGATAATGGTGGCATTTTTTACGATGTGATTATAAGGAATGAACATTGGATCAGACCTTTGGGGCCATGGAAGGCCCATGCCCAAGCTCATGTGACATCATGGGATTTGTCCTTTGGGTCAAGTCAAGGCTCTGGAAATTTATGAAAGTCCAATCCAAGGTTAAGCCCAAATGTAATCAACGGACCAAGTTTGGGTCTAGCCGTGAGCCTAATTACTTTTACACCTCTGGGAATATTATACTCAAACATTCCTACGTTCCTCATTCAATGAAATGTATCATCGCATGCTCTCTCAATATGTTATAAGAAAGAGTTGATTAAGGATTTTAAGGAAGTATTATACCTTGAACTTTTAATTATTTGAAGAAAGACCCCGAGAATTGAAGGTCCATTCAATCTAATAATTTCACATTTAATAGATAGTTTCTAGAATGATGAAGAATGGAATACCTATATACTTTTTAAAGAGAAAAATAAAATATATCTTGCTCAATGTAATGTATATATCATTTTTATCGTTATATATTATATCGACCTTGTAGGTCGGGTTGGGCTTGGGCTACCCTCATCCTGGGCCTGATCTAAAAAATCATATTAGCTTCTAATTTGTCCTAGATCTAACCGATATCATATTTAGGATTGATTTGAGTTGGATTGAGAGGATATTTTGGACAAGCCCAATCCAATTCTCATTCTTAGTTATTAAAGAATCGCTTCACTGAAAAACCTATCTTCTTTGCATCTAAAATTAGTTTTTTGTACTAGAATTTCTTGGGCAAGCCCTAGAATATGAGATATTACACTCATGATTCAATGGAGAGGAAACGTATGTCACTCATGGCTAGTTAACATCATAAGTTGTACCCTTGTTTTTTGCCATGCTTCAATCATGAGTGACAAAAAATGCTAGTCAATAAGCTCATATCTTCGGAAGATTCGAAATTCAAGGAAGCATTGAGGCCACTAAGTCCTTCGAGTGATCCATTATTGTTGATGATCATATCCTTCATATTATAGAACACTATCATCTCATGGTCTGCGTCCGTCTTGAACTTTTGTTTTAATTAAAACTATATTTCACATTGTACTTTTTCACTGTCGGAATCGAAAAATTATATATTTTTTCTCTTAAAAATAACCAACCATTCATTTTCCTTCACTTCCGCTCCATTCATTTTCTCCTCTAATCCTTCCGGCAAAACATAGCCATTGTGACTGGCAGAACAAGAAAAATTCTTCTCTTGTTTCCTTCCATTCTTGTAACATCATGCTATATTATGTACACCAGTTCATAGGTAGTCCTTGTGGGATGTGACATTTTATTTGTATTGTAACATTATTTAGATGCTCTTTTCTTCAAGATGGAGAGAGAGAGAGAGACCCTTTTTGGAATGTTACTTCCAACATCTAAGTCCCTGGCATTCAAGAACCTCATGTATGGTAATGGTGGAAAGATATTATGAGGCAATTTTCTCATTGCTTAGCTTAAAAATATATTAGAGTGGTTTGGTAGTTGGAAAGCATTGACAACATGATGGTGCACATCTTGCATGCAAACCCTAACTCATTGATAGTCGCATATCTGAACCCTATTCAAGTAATAGTTGGGCAACAGTGGGCCTTCAACCTTCGTATATAAATAAATCCTATTCTCATCTATAAGTATCTCACATAGCCTTAAAGTACATTAATATCCACAACCATAAGCATCTCACATGGCTCTATTAAAATAATTATCATCTGTTTGTTGTAGAACGGCCTAAATGACTGCAGGGTCAAGCAACCGCCTTAGGTAGTTGCAGTGAGGTCAGGTCTCACAGAAACCCTAACCGCTAGGAGCGTGAAGGATGGAAGCAGACGTGACGAGAGTTTACACCTTATAAATAACCTTCCACTGAGAGGGGAATGCCATCGCACACAAGAAGCTCGTCTAACGGGAGCCCCCCTTTCCGATCTATCACTCCCTTCTCCATCTCTCTCTCTAACCTTCATTTTTTCTTTCATATTGTGCTTTAACATAATCTTGTTGTAAATTGACAACTACAAATAACATATTTTTTTTGAATGAATTCACAAGAGAAAATACATAACTGGAACTTCACGGGTAGCATGAAGTCGATGGAAAAAAGAAAAGTAAATAACGAAAAATAAAGAGAGAAATGCCATCAATCGCTGGGACAAACCACTTAAGATAAAAGTAGATCATATATCAAAAGAACAATTTCGAAGTATAAGTCAGATGCATATGAGAAAAAATATAACTCATCGAAGTAACATGCCTCTCTAATTGTCGAGCGGCAAACCAACTCCTACGTCTTAATGGGTCATATCCTCACGCTAGTATGCATCTCTCAATATCTCCCCTTCCTTCCACCATATGACTTTGCAGTTAAGAAAATATTAATTAGGTATAGTTAAATCGAACTAATTAGCATTTAGATTCAATTATCGAAGAAATAGTCATATACGACGGCTCGTACGATCCCGCCAACCATCTCACGGCATGGCTACAATCATAGTTAATGACATAATCAACATATCATCTTATTTCTTTTTTCCTTAAAAAATGGAAGTTAATTATGAAATAAACTATATAGGGAGATAATATATGTATCGAGTAAGTTACTATTCATCTCTTTAGGCAAAAGATAAGAGTATACAATAAGCTATAGGTCTTCAAAGGAGATTTACAACCCTAAACTATTAAGTTAACATGTTTATATGATCTAAACAACTTATCTTCTACATAATCTATCAACACAAAACAAATTATAGACAGATTCAGGAAAAATGAAAAATACCTTAGATCGTTAAAACCAAAAAAAGAGGAGAAGATGGAGAGGGTCAAGTGCTTCTGTCGAGCACAAGAGGGAGGAGCAGGAGACCGTGTTAATATAAGTCCTTTCATGATGAGCTTGCTTAGAACATCAAGAATGATTAATGATCCTAATAGTTTTAGCATGATCATTAGGTAGATGGAATAGCTGATTGCATCCCTAACAATTATGGCAATCAAAGAAAGTGGTTGCTATTTATGTCTTCCCTAACATTCATTTCCAAACCATTAAAAATTTAAGATTTATTAACATTTAAGATGAAATAATTAGGGAATATACCATAATATATGTCATATGAAACAGTTCAGGAATATACCATACTATATGTCACATGATATGAGTACACAACGCTAAAGTATGATCATTTTTTGCATGTAATTGCAATTTGACCTAACATATTAATCACTATTATCTTCATTCAATCAAACCTTAAGGTAACTCACTTAAATGTTGTAAAAAGCATTTCAATATTTTTCCTGAAGCATTGGATTTTGGGTTGTTTTTTCTTGCATTTAAAGTTTTGATTTACTTATGTATAGTGATAACAGCTATGCAAGAGGCCATATAAACTACAAGAGTACATGCGGCACACGATAATTGTTGGATTACTCCTTTATCTTAAGATTTTAAATAAAAATGGTATTGCATTATCAACTATGAAGGTCAAGTACAAAAGGCAACTTAAGCATGCTCATAAGTACTTTAGATGAAATTTACAAATACTTTTTATTTACATTTTAATTCCACAAAAACACTTCATGATAATAGTACTAATTGTGATTTGTTGAAAATCTTCATAATTGTTTTATAACAAGAAACATTGAAGATCATTGTCTTAGAGATTATATTTTTAAAATTTTAAATAATTTAGAACTTTTATCGACCAGTTTACAATTAGCCAATACATGTACCAAACCTTAACTTTTAATGATATTGTTTCATAAGAGAAAAAAAGTGGATAAATACTCTTTTAAAAATATTATTTCAAGCTTGTAACTAATTAGTTACATAAAATCTATAAGAAACATTTGTAAAAAATCGTGGAGTATTTTTTTAATATTTTATATGGATGAATCTTTTCTCCACTTTTTTTCTCTTTTGAAATACTTATCCTTTACGTTATACCTCTCAATTTAAAAATACAAGAATCCATGAGTATATGTTTTCATTTCCACTTTAAACCTCCATCTTTCATAATAGCTTTCTTTCTTAAATATAGTTATTCCAAGGATCTTAGGTACTTGTATTGATCTTTAATCTTTTTCTAATTATGTTGTTCTTTTCTTGTGTTGTTTGTTAAGTCTTGCTTACTTACTTTTTCTTTCTTCTTTCATTTCATGTTTACTCTTTGTTTAGATTGTTTTTTATCGTCCGAGATCATCATATATATATTTCCTATCTAACTTGATCTTTCAAAACCCACTACTAAAAATTGTAGAAATTTGAATGTTTAGTCAAGAACCAGATTTAACTTTTCCTTGGGCAAATGTTTAATTGACACGATTCAACATAAATGTGGAGTAGACATTTAATCAACTTGATTATATATTTTTTCCCATAAGGCATTTTTAGCTCTTTTCCATCTTTTCTTGAATAATGGTCATATTCATGTTTGCATTCATTTTTTTATGGAAGGATTTAAGAAGAATTGACTCAATCCCTTCAATCATATTATGGGTTGTTGTGCTTCATTACAAATCTTAGGCTACTTAGGAGTGTCTTTTTGTTTCACCTATAAAATGGGAAGAGTTTTCACAAATAAGAGTGAAGTATCTTTTGTTGTCAACTAGACTTCACTCACTGTATGATCCCAAACTGAATAGCAGCTTCCATCCTTTCGTTACAAAACTTTTCTATTATAATCTTTTTTGAAGTCTATAAGAGTTGTGATCTTGGATGCACCACTCTTCATGTTTTGGTTATATATTTAAATGGAAAAAAATTACACTGCCCACTAGAGGTAGCCAATATGCATGCCCCCGTCCATTTTTTTATTTTTTTTGAAAAATATCATCATATATATAGTCATCTATATATCTCTCTAATATGTCGTTCGAATTTCGTCGAAACTCCTATACCCTCCATCTAAAACATGTAGTTTTAGTGGTCTAAACATTGTTGTAATCGACATGTTCTAGATGGAGGGCATATGAGTTTTTGTTTTTGACGAAATTTGAATGACATATAGGAGAGATATATAGATGAATAAACATGATACTATTGTTGAAAAAAATAAAAAAAACTTGGAAAATGAGGCAGGGCTCCATTGAACCATATTTAAATGCTCCATCTTCAGCGTACCTAAGTAGATAACTGTGACATCATTCGATTTATCAAAATTGATGATGCATCTGATTGTTCAAGTAGATTCTTATAATGTTATTCCATTAATCTAAGTTGTAAATAAACTTTATGACTAATCAGACCACCAACCGAGTAACTTTAACGACTTCCATGTCTTCTTGCTAGAACTGTTTCAATTGACCTTTTCTTTGTTAAGAGGAACATCAATTTTGTTATGTCTCTTGAAAATGGGCATATTTAGACTTTCCACTCCCAAAGAAATAAAAATCTTTTAGATACATATTGTTACTAGTAAATTTGTTTTATCAGCTTGTTGAGTTCTATCAATTAGTAAATCTACTCGCTCATTATAAATGGATTCCTACATCTCTTAAGAGTGTCGAATTATCGTAGTACATAAGATAGAAAACAACTGATCAGAAACCACAGATTTTGTCATTTTTAAACGTGGTCAATTTTTTACTTAGTAAGTGTACCAAGATTGAACTAAGGGAACCGTGATTTTCTAGTTGTGTGGTTCTAATTAATTACTACCTTTATATATTCAAAATAATAATTTTTGTGTTAGAAAAAAATATGGAATGAGAATATGTGATGCAAACGTATTTTTGTGCTTTTAGTGTTTTGCAATTTTATTATATTTTTTAAGAGATGAAGAAAAGTTATGCAGAAAATAAAAGATGTAAAGCAGATTAATAAGGATGAACTCTCAAATTTTAAGACCTGCAAAAAAGATCAACAATCCTAAAAAATTATTTTCAATCAAATATCAATTAGAGAAGATAAAAATGATATTTCTTTCTCAAAAATATTTAAATATAGTAGCCTCAAAAATCATATCCACAGTGTCTAACAAGACAGAGGATGAAATAAACTTTAAAATGATATCAAATTTGCAATTTTGGATTAAAAAAATGAGAAATTTATTCAAGGTTCAAGCTACGACCCAAATGCAATAAAAACCTTACGTTTTATCCCAAAAGAATCCAAATGAAATACTTATATTCTATTTTATAAATCGGTGGGCTTTCTATGTAATTTTCTCACAACGGCATCAATATGCAATTTAAGGAGCAAATGGGGGCTTCTTCATAAAAACCATAGATCTTGTGCTTTGACTTACATCTTGGATACTACTCATGCACCTTAATCGTACGGCCTTGCACGAGTCATGTGGCGAGTCCGAGGCTTCTTGATGGAATGATCAACGATTCTGGATGAAGGAAGCCTCAACGCTTCCATCTCGACACTCCCAAGATCTGACGACAACCATAGAAATTTAAGGCCATATCCTTAATTACAAACGAATACCGATAAAAAAAGAATATAAATTGGATACGAATAACAACAATTACATTATAAATTAACTTAGATATACACGAATAAGATGGATTAGCAGCACTTATCATCGTTCTACTACAGCTCCTATAAAGACTGGGGATCCTCTCCTACTCCGCCTTGCCCTCTATTGAGACTAATGATTCCACGAGCTATGCACAACAACTTGCACAGTTACAACGTCTACAATCAACATCAACTTTAGGCCATTATTTAGGGCTGGTTCTCCTTCCTCCTCGGACTTAGGCCATACAGACTCCATCTTCGTCACTCGAGGGGACCCTCATGGATGAACTCCGCCATATTGGATGCCTATGTTCTAAAGGAGTGTGCACCTTATCCATTTTTGTCACTGCAGATGGTTCACTTCTTCCTGTATCTAGCAGTGGTTCTTTGATTCTAACACCCCTCATTTTTATCCCAATTATTTGACATATTTCTACGTAACATAATTTATCAAATATGATGAAAGAAGTTGTTCCTCACATTTATAAATTCGTTATATATTTATATATTTAATGAGAATACAATTATTTGCAGATATCAAAGTAATTTCCATATCCTACTCACATTTTTGCAGGTAAATGAAGATGCCTTTTTAAATGCTCTTAATGGACATTGTGCTAACATCTTGGGAGGAGAAGGGAGCATCTATGGGAGGGTTTTACATTTAAGGAGCAATTCCTTTTAGGTTTCTGAAAATATGCCCTCTGTCGACACTTATTTTAAGAAAAAAGAGCATTTTCAAGTAGGTACTTCAAATCAACTAATTTATTTACTATACTTGTATAAGAAATTTACCTTAACATCAATATTAAAATTAAGCCGATTGTTTGCGTCAGGTGTTTGATTGGTCGAAATGGATTGATTTATAGTGGTAAAATTGACACCACACGAGTCATCCATACATCCATCCCTTGCAGTCCCATTCACCTCCCATCCTTTCGTCTCGTCCACTTGGCATTGCCTATAGATTGCAACCTAGTAACAATAACATCGTGGCATGCATAGCCATAAATTTCATAGGAGAATTTACATATATAAGCCCCTCAAATGCATGATATCATACTCCAATCCCTAGATATCAGTTTATTATACATAGAAGCAAAATGGCAAAAGCCTTATCCCTGACCATAGAAGAGATGACCCATAAGGGATGATGGCCCATTTGTAATTAATAACTATAATTCTCGTTTACTATCCTTTGCGTAAAGACTATCAAGTCAAAATACTAATAATACTACTTCTATGAAACCGTGTAAATGGATTGTCCCAAGGCAATGCATGTACATATAACATAACTACACCATATAGCTTTTAACCCTGGTATTGCATGATAACCCTAGACACTGGTTACTCTTAGACCATAAGCACTGAGATGTTCATTAGCTTTACAAGATTGCTAGGTTTAATACGAATTTTGTTTGGTCATATCATGATTGCATTAGCTATATGTCTCTTTCTGCAATATTTATACTTCAAAAGCAACTGAACAAGAACAAGAAATAAACTTCACTTATCCATGCAAAGTGTTGCTCTTCCTTTTCTTCTCTTCTTTGTCCCTCTCTTGTCCAATCTTTCTGACACCTCCCTCTTTTGTTTCTCTCCATCCTTTGATCACCTCCTTGCTCTGATGTTTTGTGAATTCTGACCTCATATTCCTTACTCATCTCCCCTTTCTGGTCACCTCCTCTGCTCTACATCTATGTATATCAGTAGTTGGTTCTCTTGTGACCATCTCCCTTGCTTCTTTTGATTTATCAATGATGGATAGATATAACTTCTATTATGATAAAATTCCAACCTCTAGATCTTTTCTATCTTTTTTGTAAAAATAGATTTTTGTTGGATGAAGACAAGATAAAAATAATTGAATTAGCTTGTAATAGAGCTATGACCCCAGACTAATGAAGATCTTGAGTTATGAGAAAGGGAAAATCATGCAATATTGAGATCTAAAATCTCTCGCATAACATTATAATTTGTTTTGTAATGGTAAATTTTAAAAGAGATATTACATAATAAACATAGAAACATACATAAAAAATTTTACACCACATCCCCTATAAAATTTGAGAATTTCTCCATAATCCTTGACATCTTCCTATTTACCCCACGACCCTTATAAACTTACTAACTCTTATATCATGATACTCTTTGTTAACTACCATCCATTTGATTGTCAAAGTGAACTGATTTTTTTTATAAATAGTGCAAATCTACACCACTTTTTTATCAAATTTATAAAATAATACCTCCCACCACCACTTCCCCAAGGGCCTCCCGAAGGACACTATCAACGTCATCTCCTACAGCAACTCCCAACATCAATGACTCATCCGCTTTTACCTCAATGCCTTCAAACGCTTCTGAAAAATGCATGAGCCCTCATAGTATGACAACCTCTACCCACATCAACTTCCATGTTATGTGCTACTGCTTTGATTTTAAGACCACGCCAAGCTCCACAACTTTGACATGGTTGACCACTCCATCCTCGACACCTTCAACTGCCTTGACATCTCCCTCAATGAGCAGAAATACCTCTCAATTGTTGGTGTTGATGCCATCATCAACACCATGTTTACCATTGCGAGGTGTTTTCTCAAGATGGCGTGATCATTTGCTCCATGTTCGAGATCGTGCGCAAGTACCTCAGTAGGATCATGCCCCTTCGGAACAACTTCTACTCTATGTGGATTAGGTGATTTTCAATGATGGTTCATCATGCTATATTTCGAGCTATCATGTCTCCTTTAGAGATGTACACCTGCTCCCGCGTCAACAATATGAAGACCATACCTTGTGAGAGGAAGCTGATTGTGGAGGAAGAGAGGAGCTTCATGAGTTCTTGTAACATCTCAGGCTTAGATCTCTAGACCATTAACATGGAAAACTAACATTCACCAACTTGTTGAGTTCATGCTCAGTGGATCCATTAACCACATAAACAATACCTAAGCTATAATTGTCAAGTAGTAGTTCTCATCATATATGACCCCTCTCACACTTTGTGAGTTTTAGATGTAAGACTATGTTCGAGTCCTTACAACCTCTCTCACTTATATTTGTAACATCCTCGTTGTGATATGACACATCACTTATTACTAGTAATAATGATGGATGATGAAGCACTAAATCACTACTTTAATTAAAATCGAATTGTAGTATGAGCAGTTAACAGTTCAATCAAAATCACATTTAGTATGTCTCGATCAAAGAGAATGTGGCTGACATTTATACATGGATATGTCTAGGGTCAAACATAAGGACATGAGCTATTGGCTATCTAAGGCAGGGTCTAAATATCATAGTTAAACGATCTAGTGTATATATGTCAAAATGAGTGCATGGTATATGTTTTGTCTTTTTATTATGCAAGTTACGATGCTACAAAATGAATGAGATCCATTACATAAAATCACAACAATATACACATACTAGACCTAACTTAATGACACAAAAAACTTATACAATTCTTCAAGGATTAATATTACAATCAATGCACTAATTAGATGCATCTTAGGTATATTTAATAAGTTATGGTCAAAGCATATAAGTATCTAAATAGAAGAAGTCCTTTTTCTATTAAATCACAGTTTCAAATCAATTATAAATATTTCACAAATTACTTAAATAGGAGGAGAATTCAACAAAGATAAAATCACCTACTTGTATGCAAATTTTGGAGTTAAAATGAATTAAGTACAAATCACATATAACTAAACATTCGAGGAACTTGTTCTATAAATAGATTGATCAATTTCACTTCAAATCAGAACATACATAACATGATTATGTAGGGCATGAAAATAGAAATCCAATAATGCTAAAATCATTTCATTGAATATCATATACTCAAGTTATTAATGAAACAATCTAGGATTTATTTGCAAAGAAAACATTACTATAAAAAATTAAAATAATTACAAATATGTCTAAAAAGGACTTAAATATAAATCCAAAGACCCATAGGATAAATCCAAGCGTATGGGGGGAGGTGGGGCAGATATGTAATGCTGAAGACTCGGGAAGGCTCTATATCAAAAAACTAGCCAATACATGTTGTAGGAATGCGACGAAGCTTTGACATGAGGCTTGGGAAGATGACAGGCTTGGGCCACATGGATCGCATCTGTCACTTTGGAGCAGGTGGGGGTCCATTGAAGGCAGATGGATCGAGAACAGCCTGTGGTCCAATCAAGGTCAGATGATCAATGTTGATTGTGGTGCATGTACTTCGTCTCCCCAACAACTTCTCATGATAAGGTTTATGGGTGGAACTCCAATGAAGCTCCTACTCCTCTCATGTCTTCATCCAATCACGATGATGGTTTGGACAGCTTCTTTGATGATTGGTGAAGATGATGGAAGGCCAAAGACTGTCCGACGATGACTAAATCAGTGGATCGATGGGTACAAATCGATGACAGAAATCCACATCGGAGAGGCTTCATAAAGTCAGATCATTAAGACCTTTTGGATACCAGCAAGGTTAGATGGAAATAGCTGATGCACAAGGACATTCTTGGGGTGGAATGGATGGACTGGAGAGTTATCAAAGGCAAAGAAAATGGATCCACTTGGTGGGTTCTTCGTTCGAGTAAGAAGAAGAAGTATCAAAGAGGGATGAGAGATCTAAAGGAAAAGGAGATGGTTCGAGGCCTAACAAAAGTCATAGTAATTTATCATAGTAATTTAGTGATGATGTATGAGTAATATGAATGACATGAAGGTGTGTGCACATGCATAATTAAATAAGAGAAGAAATAAATGGGAAAACATGGGGATCACATTGAGAATGAAGAAGAAAGTCAGGGGGAACTGGAGCCTAGGCTGGAGCTTGAGAAGTTCTTGATTGTCTCTTTTACACACAAAGTGAGAGTGTGAAGCTCGTGCAGCTTTGGAGGGTGTTGTGACACAGTAGAGATCATCGTGAATCTCATCAGAGTCTAATTCATTCATTGTTCGACCTCTCTCTTAGTCTATGTTACAGAAGGATAAGAGATGGCTCGGAGGAGACTTAAGCAAGGGTGTATAGGGGTAACAGTCATCCACCACCATGATTTTGTGAAAAATGATGGAAGTTGGAGGTGATGGTTTCAACTACTTAGAAGTATGCATGTTGACATGGAGGATAGACATGGAGGTGGTAAGGGTGAGTGAATATCGAGCTCTCGATTGGTACCTGAATCAAGATGTGAAGACACGTGGAGGAGTGAGGGAAAACAAGAGAAGAGTCATAGACGAAAGGTTGCAGGATGACCTGAAGAGGGAACTAATGGAGGTTGATAGTGATGGAGGCCGTTGGATCAGACAATTCAATGGTCCTGATTGAGGCATGGATGATTGACTAGGGAGCGTCAGATCAAATGCTTCATATGAGAGTGGGGTTGAAGGGCTAATGGCCATCTAATCATTTGATAAGACAATGGAAATTGAAGATGTTGAGGAATGACGGGTCCATGCGGCTAGCGAAGAAAAGGCTACGTGGCCCAATCAGAAAATTTTTAACCAAAAATAAATGATAAATAAAAATAAAATAGTAAAGGTTATTAAATAAAAAGTGTTCTCCATGAATGTTCTACATTTTTTAAATCTACAACTTTCATGAAGAAGCTAAAATCAAAATACATCATATATACACAGTATTATTTGTAAGTATTTTCATGAATATAAAAATATTTTTTTAAGTCTTTTATTTATTTTTTATTTTTGAATATGAATTAATATGAAATATATTATTTACAATATTACACCACTTTTTTGGGATTTTAAATATATGAAAAATATAGAAAATAAAGGGAACATATATACAATAAGGTGAGACTTTATTTATTTATAAGAATTAGCATTATCTACAAAGAGTATTTTGTTAATTAAATCAAGACAATTATTTAATTAGTTGATTAGTCTAATATATAGGGCTAAATAATCAACATAATGTTGATAAACATGAGATTTATTAGCGGTTGCATCCTCTAAATAGTTTTTTCTCTCCTATCTCTTTGTAGGGATGGCACCACCTCTCAGTTAACCATTTTTACTATCAGAGGAAATTGAATTTGATAACAATTGTAACATCTCAAGATTACATCCATGGACCATTATCAAGGGAAATTAACCCTTACAATTGTATATATGGTATATATACATTAACCACAACTCATACATTCTTGTTTTTTCAATAATATGGCTAATATAAAATGGTAAGGGTATATGAATAATAAACGTATAAAAACAAAAGAACATAGTTAATCACATAAATTAAGTGACAATTTATAGAGTTTAATATCATATATGAAAAGTTATCGGTTTATATAATTGGTTACATAGTTATCGGTTTATAGAGTGTTGGGTCAATTTTTATAGTTGTGTAACATTATAAAAATAAAAAAATGTATAGTTAATTAATATAAATTAAGGAACAAGTTATAGAGTTAAATAACATATATGAAAAGTTGTCTGTTTATTGAAAATTTTTTGAATGTGTTTCTAAAAAGTGGTTTAAAACCATTTTGCAAAGGATTTTGAAAAAAATGATTGTAAAATATTTTTGAAAAACCTTTTGAAAACTTTGAAAAATCTTTGTAAAAAATTTTCAAACCTTTGAAAAATATTCCTTCGTAAATGTTTGTCAAAAGATTGTACAAATTGTTTGTAAATCATTTTTTATTAAAAGTTATTTACAAAATAAGATTTCAAAAATTTTTGCAAAATGTTTACGAAAATGCTTTCAAACATTTTTGAAAATCATATACATAATTATGCTGTAAAAATATTCAAATAAACTCTTGTACAAAAATTATATAAAATCCTTTGTTAATATGTAATAATACCTGTAAATACATACAATTCACCAACCCCTTAAAATACCATAAAAATAAAAAAAACAAAATTCATAAAAAATTGCAAAACTTTTTCAAAAATCACATAAATAGTTCAAAGTTAGAAAATCTACTTCGCAAAAATATCTTTGCATGGCATTTTGTATTATTCAGAATGATTTTGATAATTAAACTAGTCTGGAATAAATTTTGGAGATTGGAGCTTGGTTTAGACCTTAATCCATGTAATTTCATAAGAATCTGACAAGAACTGGAATTGAGACTTTTCAAGTCAATGATACTTAATTCTTAAAGTCCACAAGACTGTGTTCACATGTCAACTTGACTAGACTAAGTAGAATATTTTGAAGCACACAAATGACCCTTGAGGATTGTAGCCTAACTTGGACAAGCACTATGCACATAGCTCAACACAAATAAGGTGGTGAGAGGAGAATTATTTAGCATGAAATACATGTCTGGATATATATATGATGTCCCAGTAGGAGGCTAGTGTACCCAACTCGATCTAGTAACATGGATGTTTAAAGATAGGACGTCGTGGGTTGCAATAAAGCTTCAAAAGAGGGATAGTCTACTAGCTCAAGAACAAAAATTCCTTACGTAAATGATGTTGTGTATAAATATATGTATTAAAAATTAAAATGAATAAAAAATCTCAAAAAAATAGAAGGACAAAAATTCAATAAAAAATCATTCTTGTCGGAGTTATACTTCAAAGTCAAAGATTTCAAGGTTGCCTACAGCTGGAGACTTGGCTATACTGGCCAAGCTCTAAAGGAGATGTGACTACACTGGTCACAGTTTATTTTTCTTCATCTACCCCATCTTCTTGAGCTAGTTGTACTTGAACATAAAAGGAAATACCCTTCTCCTCGAGGAAAGGCTAGCTAGATTGAGGAATTAGGGTTATTTTGTTGAGGAAGATTGTTTCTCTCCCACTTTCGATGCGGAGAGTTGCATACCACATACATTGTACAAGTGAGACTCATAGTCATGAGAGTTTTCATATGAAAAGACTTAATTTGACCTGACTATTAAGGCAAACTAAACAAAGGATTATGGAACTTGAATGTTGTTAAGTTTTAAATCCTATTCTCAATAAGGTTCAAACAAACAAATAATTCAAAAATCTTACTGAGCTCCAAACTTTGATTTTATGAAGAAAATTTTAAGAATCATAATCATTCTAAGTTCTTCATTTTCCTTTTCTTTATTTTCTCTTACATCACTTATTTTCCCAATAAGTATTTACTAGGGACTAGCAAATCTAAGTATAAGGGGTGATGGATAGTCATTCATTCACTTTTATACTTCCATTTTGTCTTCAAATCCCTTGTAAAATACATGCAAATGCCATTAGCATTTATAAATTAGCATCTAAAATTGATCTCTAATTAGTATATAAATACTAGTATTTAATTCCAAAATTAAAGAATAAAGGAAAGAAAAGAAAAATAAAGGAAGTATCAAAGATAGTGACTGGACCTAGACTCTGAGATCAAGTCAAATACTGACTGGGTTAACTAGGAATAAAGTAGGGGGGAGATAGGGCTAAATATTCTATACAGATACAAAGAAACCCTTATTCTTTTGTATACAATATATTGTGTAAATAGCCTAATACTATATTATTTTATTTATTAACATACTTCAAACTATAAAGTGTTCAACACAAATGTTGTACATAATAATGTATAGGAAATAATAAAAATACTAGCCAAAATAAGTCATGCACAACATACATGGTACACACAGATAAAAAGGTCATAAACATGACTTCATTGATCAATATCTACTCCATATGAAATCAAATTGAACCAAACTCACCTTCATTGTATTTAGAATTAAATTATCTATCAAATGAAGTGATTTCAATGGAATTGGAGCTAAGATGCAAAAGCCGACTTTTGAGGTACTATTTGTAATTAGGCATATGTACATATAGCTAAATAATTTACTCTTTACATTTTTACTCTCTTCATATTTTTAAATTAATGTATATATTATAAAATGCGTACTAAAAGAATAAATACAAATAAAAACCTTTAAAAGATACCCAAAATAAATAACAAAGTTAAATGCATAGATATAATGTATCTATAATATACATACATGTAATTATTTATACACATTAAAAAAATTTATAAAAATATCATTAAAATATGCAAATACATATTAAATAATGCTACAAATATAAAATATGTAAATATAATATTATGTATAAAATATGGATTAAAAAACTATATAATATACATGAATAGATACCTATATATTAACATGTATTAATACCTAATAAATAAGATTGTAAAAATAAAAAAAATCACCATATAATAGTCTATAAAATAATAAATATTTTCATGTGCTGAATATTTTAAAAGAATATTATTTTACTTTAAAATTTCTTTCCTTTTTAATTTCTATTTTGTCTTTAGCAGGTTGACGCAGATCGATTGGGGCGCAACACATGTTGACCTCTACATCAACATTCCCCCTCACGTGAAGTCACCGCGTACTTATCACAAACCCTCATCTTCTTCGATTTTTTATGCGAACCCCCACTCATTTGATTATCTCGAGACATTCACATGAACTGTTCTCTAGATCATGGTCTCACATGCCTTATCCATAGATTCCACCAATCACCTTCGATTGACTAGATATTCCCATTCCAAGATTGCCCCACACCACTTCTATAATTCAACTTGTCACCTTCATGCCTAATTTTGATCCACTTTCAAGCCATCGTAGCCCCAAAAAATCACTGCTTGAGTGATTCCCTTGGTCACAGGAAGGAGAAGCCCCTGATTGGCGGCGTCGAGAAAGAGCTCAGAGTCGGTTCCATCTCGTCGGAGTAGTTCCAAGAGAAGTCTCTACTCCCAGCTATCTGACTAGGTAAGAGTGGAGAGGATAGTTAACTAAGATGCATTATAGTGTAGCTTAGCAAATCATTTCAGTTGATTTAGCTTAGTTTTCATTAAAAAAGCCAAAATCGTAGCTCACCGGATCTTTAGATCCAACCATTTGTTCCACCATGAAACCCCCAGTTCCAACACATCTTGACCCACTCATCTCAATCAATATATCTCTTCTACATCATTCACATCATCTATTCCACCCCGATCTTGCTCAGATCAGGTCAATCAGGTCTCCACCTATGTTGCTCACTAGAGACACATTTCCCATTCACCCTCTTGTTTCTTCAGCTTCAATTCATGTCGAGGTGGGTTTCCCTCGAGCTCCCATACTTTTTGTGTAGGATAGAGCTCCAGAGAATGCATATGAACGCCTGTTTGAGCGATGAACAACAATCCCACGTCGTTGGAGAAGAACCGAGCTCCAAGCTCCTCCTATGAGGCCTAGACCCATCTGAGCACACTTGTAGATGCGAAGGTTCCTCCAGAGCAAGTTGAGTCCTTCAAGAGCACGGGTTGTCGTCAGAGAAGAGAGATGTACACGATCGAAGGTCAGGTAAGAATGAGTTCTTTCATATTCTTCGTACCCCTCCAGAAGCCATCGGGTGAAGGGAAGGGCCTAGATCTAATCTAGGCACTTGAATCGAAGTGAATCTGTATGTGTTTCTCACCATCAGAAGCGCTTAAGTGGCCATATGCCTTGCACGTGCGCCTATTGGGTATATTACACCAACACCCTTCGATGTTTTCTTATTTTTTTATTCTTGTATATTAAATATTACATGTAAAATAATAAGTTTTATTTGAATTTGGACTCCCGCACTTTTTTTATTTACTTATAGGTCCATTACCATCTTACCTCATGCGGTACACCATGTGAGGCACTCATGTTATTTACATGCATGCCCTTTTTTTAAGGAAATGTTATTAAATGGATGCTTAGTTTATAAAAATTATAATCAGGTCCTTTTACTTAAGTGTATTATATTTTTGTATATATATTGCACGTATTAAATATGTTATTTAGGCTAAAAATTATAGGGAAAATAGGATAGATGCCTCAAACCATTCTCTTACTTGCATAATTTATAAATTTAATTTAATTTTCCTTTTTAAAAAAAATAAAAACATGCATTTTCTCTCGTTTAGCTATTAAAAAATTCTTAAAAATTCAAATATAACTTTAAAATTTTCAAAAAATTATATTAGATATCTTACAATATACTCTACTGCCTTTTTAAAAATCATTAAAAATACAAATTATAAAACATAACGTCATAAACACCTAAAAATTTCATACAAATTTGCAAAAAAAAAATATAAAACTTTAAAAATATATCTTTCCATTTTGAATATTTATTATTATGTATAGTATCTATTAAAAATAGTTTAGGGTTAATTTTGAACATATGTACATTTATTAAACAATAAAAAATATCACAATTTTTTATATTCATTGTTTATATATTTGTAACTTTAGAAATCCATGAAAATTAGACTAAAGCACCTAAAAATTACCAAAAATGGTGAAATATAAATAAGACAAAACACTTTATTTTTTTATATGACTTTATTTTGACTTGTATAAAAATATATAAAAATATTATCTATACATTATCTAAGTACACATATATAATACTGATATTGTTAAATTGGGTTACCTCATGGGGGAGCTAACTTGGCTCCCTCGCCCATTTTCCTCATTTTTTATTTTTTTTAAATGATTCCATAAATTTTCATAATTATATCCATATATTATTTTGTTAAAGTTTCTTACGAAACAACAGCTCTTATGGCCTCTACCCAGACGAGGTCGATTTCAACAATTCTAAAATTGCTAAAATTGATTATCTGAATGGAGGATGTAGAAGTCTCTATTTCACACGAAACTTAAATGACATAATATAGGGATATAATGCTGAAAAACCACGATTCAGTTTCAAAAAACTAAAAAAGTGGGAAAATGGGGCGGGGAAGGTAGCTCCCCAGGGGCACCATCATTTTATCCTAATTATATTATCTGTATATTTTATTATCTATCTTATTTTAAAATTTCAAAATTAAATATTTGCAAATTTAAAAATAAAATAATAAAACGAAATATATAAAATATAAAAAAAATATAAAAAATTAAATATAATTAAAACCCACACAAAAATATAAAATTAAAAAAAAATAAAAAGTAATTATTATTAGTTAGTAATAATTAATTATAGTTAGCTACCTCCTCCGTTTTCTAGTGCTCAACAATCTACAGTACTTATTCCTATACGTAATTATGTAGAGTTATAATAAATGTTGACTTACATTTGCACTTTGATTATTATTCATTGTTGTGGGTCGATTGTTGCTTGAATTTGGATTAGTCAATGCAACGATTGAGTGGACCAGTTTGTTGGTGCACCACAGTCGGTCATTGCCAACAAATGGCACCGTTGCCGAGGAATTAAGTGCCCCATTAGCATATCCAGGCCTAGACACCATCACTTTTAATTTTAGACAATGCAATTGGTACAAATAGTACTAAGAGGTTTTATCGATATTTTGACCATACATGATACTATATAATAATCACTCAGAAATTTAGACATCTTAAAATATTTTTAATTTCCTAAATTTCTAGTCATATCAAGCAATCAATTTGGGTTGTATAGTTTCAAACTAGGGTTTTTTCATGAAGCAATCATTCAATGAAGTTTAATGGTTATCAAATATTTCTCTAAATATATTAATTGTCATCTAATTATGGTAAATTCATAATTTAATGATTAATATTGAATGATAAACACATTAATTAAATTCCTCAAGATGATCCAATCATTTTCTGACCCATCTCCACTAGATATCGCATATCAAGGGCAAGAGTCAGAATCATGTAAATTTGAACAGTTTGTTGATTTAATTCATAACAATATTAATGTATTTTAAATATTTTTCATGACTGAAGAATGTAGCAAAAATTTATTTAGTTACAGATCTATGTTTTCATATAAAAACAACAATATTGCATGGACCTTTCAAATCTAAAACGATGCACATTCGTGGCCGACCTTTGGCGAACCTTTTGGGAACATATTCAGACATTTTAAACACATTTTAGTATCCCAAAAAATCATTCAAATAGGATAAAAATAATAGCTTTTCATACAAGCAAAAATTGATTCAAAAATTGCATTTATGTGAAAAGAATTAATTCATGTTCATCCGATATCCAAAATCTTGTTCACTTAGGATTTAGATCGCATTTAAGACTTTTGACCAAAGCCATAATACCACTTGAAGGTGAGGATTTGGGCATCGCACATAACGAAAGTGTGGAGATCGTAGCATATACGATCTCGGTTGATTAGTCATACTAGTCGTAAGGGGCAGTGGAAATTAAAACTTTTCAATGAAATCACATGACATGAGAACAATTTCCATATAGTTTCATCAAGGTCACACACAAGTACTAGGGTTAACTCTTGAAGCATGATCACGATCCATGAGTTTACAAGTGAATGGACCTCCTATCTCAAGTTTAATCCTATGAAGTGAGTACTTATGTGCATGTGGATGAGATGCATGCTTCCCACAATCCCAGTCGATGATCTAAGCAACGAACCTCCTTATTTTGTCTCACAAAATCTGATATCTCATTTACAAGCACGACGCATCGAAGAAGAAGAAGAAGAAGATCCATGAGAAATCATTCTGTCGACATAATGACATCGTGATGATGACGGAGCTCTCAACAACCCTAGGGTGGACGATCACCAAGAGATGAGAGAGAGAGATGTCTTGTTGAGAGAGAGTTACTGATTCAACTTAATTGCAAAGAAAAGGCTATGGTTAGCCTTTCTTTTATAGAAAATTGGATGGTAGAGATGTACTCCTAACTAAAATCAATGGCCAATATTTTGTTGGAGCATTATAAATAATTTTATAGAGAAAATGCTTTGAAGATATTCTTCAATAAATTTAATTCAATTAAAATCAATCTCATTCTCATGAATCAAGAGAAAGAAGAGAGCCACCATTCAAGAATGAGGAAAGGAGATAACCTCCTTCCTCATTAGGAGGGTGGACGTCCCCCTTGAGATTAGAGAAAGATTTTCTCTCTCCAATCTTCTTTTAATGTAATCTCATTACATTAAATCTTTATTTATAGAATTATTTGTCAATAAAATATCACCAAATCACTTGCAAATTGTTTAAGACAATTGCAAACAAACTATTGATAATTATGAATCATATGCAACAACCCAATATTAAATGTAAATCACATTCACATCTAATTGTATAATGTGAATCCAATTCACATTTAGTTGTATAATATGAATCCAATTCACATTAATTTATAAATTATAAATCCTATTTACAATTAAATCTCTCTATGATATTACGAATCATATACTCACAATTTTTGTGATTATTACGAATAGTTTTAGCCACATTAATCTTATATATGATAACTAAATTCAATTTAATTATCTCAGATGCCTCTTTACATATGTACAAATAATTTGAATCATATCCACATTTTTAATGAGAATTAAATCCTATTTAACAATCAATTTTCCAATGCCTAGATATTGTTAACAATATAATTATTCTTGAACTCATTCAAGAGTAATGTGCCATCTCCGCGGATGCTTAAAGATGAAGACATGACGATTAGATGCTCCATATATAGTGACTTGGATACTGAGATCCAGTCTCATATCCATATCTAGAAGATCTCTCAAAGATGTTTGATCAAGTCATACCGAGTATCTAATCTTCTCATTGCATCTGAATCATGTTCATATCAATGTACAAATTTTGGACTAAGATTAGATAACTAGTCTACAGAGTGGAGTCACTAAAATACAATCATTTTTTATCACATCCTTGGAATGGAAGTGTCACAGTTATACAATTTATTTAGATAACATTACCATTGAGTATCCCAATACCTGAACATCCTATATATTAGAAGACAAAAAATAAACCCGAAGTTCTCATCACATTTGAATTGTCTTCTCCAGGGTTTTATTATTAAATTTCTCATTCGATCATTGGAAGTTGGTATCGATCATATGCTTTCCAAAATCCTATATTATATATCACGACCCCAATTCTGTGTAATCAAATCCACCCATATCAAGATCTGGTTACTCAGTAAAAGTTTATTCAACAATCACAACTAACATTCAGAGACATACTGCAATAGAAAATACTAAGAATGAAGTATTTCAACACTTTTCCCCTCGTAAAATAAAGTTTGCATGGTACATTGTCCCACTACAATCATTTACATGTACATCAACCGAAAAGAAAATGCACAAAAAGATCACCAACTACCTTATAGAGTAATTCTATTGTGGTTGGCTAGATGACTAATGTCCTTCTGATGATTCTCTCATGCATGTTGGGTTTTCCGAAAACATAGGAAAGGAATGAGCTAGTGATCAATAATAACAAAAAGAAACATAGATCGATCATGATCTTTGAAAGGTTCAACAAGCCAAATTATACAGTTGTTCATTTATTTCATTTTATTTTAGTTCCTATCCATTCTAATTCACATCAAGGATTGGTCCTCTCCGATCTCGAATCTATGGAAACTTTGGGATTGGAGTTTGTGTTGATCTGGTGAGCATATGTTGTCGTATGTCGCCTCAACCAATCCTCAAATACTACCATGAAATTTTTTTTGTTTTATTATCTCGGGTTCCAAACCCTTAGTCTGACAAATAAGGAAGCACACTGTCCTCGAGGACTCGGTAGCTTAAAATCATAGGCTAATCACTATTCACATATAATAGTGACTTTAGATGCATGTTATCGAGACCCAGTCACTATCAAACCGCTTGTGCCTCCACATGGTAGGACCCCATCTTCAGTCAGTCAGCCTGCCTAATACAAATCGAGTACCACATGTTGCAAATAATTTATTTTACGTGCCACATATCCGAACTCCTAGGTTTGTCCTGTCAATATGGATGTTCTTCTAACAAACATAAAGGTTGCATGCCTGATCTGTAGCATCTACTCCAAGTCGTCATTATCTTAAAAATATAGTATAAAACTTGAAACTGAATTTCATTTATGTCATATCAATTTTCAACTAGTATCAATATAATATTACACAATTATAACATCAACTTCAAGGATGATTCATTTCATAAATTCATTTTTAGCAATTATTTTAGAGTAAATCATGAAACAAGCATGTAGATGTTCTTCAAAATAAAGAACGCAATAACTTTAGCTTTATTCAATTGGACTTGAAAATCAAAACAACAAAATGTAGGATTTTATTACATGATCGTGTTAACTTTTCAAAGGAACTGATCTACCTTGGTTCGTGTTCAAATAAGGTTTATTAAATCCTGAAATAATAAAATTTTATATGCATGTTAAGAACATGAAGAACACACAAAGAACATGAAGAACACAGAGAACGTGAAAAACATGAAGAATGCGAAGAATATGAATTCTTTAAAAATTTCGGCAGAGTCTCCCCTTATATTGATTAAAAATCAAAAGTAAAATTCAGCAAAGCCTCCTCTTACATCGGGTGATATTTCAAGGAAAATTCCTGCAGAGTTTCCCCTTATATCGGGTGATTTTTCAAGGAAAATTTCAATGGAGTTTCCCCTTATATCGGGTGATATTTCAAGAAAATTTCAACAGAATTTTCCCTTACATTGGATGATATTTCAAGAATCATTTTGGCAGAGTTTCTCCTTATATCTAGAGAAACTCGAAGGAAAACATGAGTCTTCAAAGAAACAGATCGAAACCTGAATTAAAAGGGTCTACTTTCTTCCTTCCCAAAGCCATCGAGGAGAGGTGTGCTCCATCTTCATACTCCTCTTCTTCCCGACAATGCTTTGCCGGTACTTCTTCCTCGCCTCCATCTTCTCTCCACTCTCTCTCGACATCAACCCTTGGGTAGTGGTGGTGTATGTTATGGAACGTGGAGAGAATGAATGAGTATGGGGGTATTTGTAGGCGTCAGAAACCCACTAACCATGGTTAGTAAACCATTATTAATTCTTAATCATGGTTAGAGACCCATGATTTTGGCCTATGGTTTTGACAAATGTATATTTCAAATTTAGGGCTTAATTTAGAATCTTCCAGAGGCTTTTACATTTGTTAATGTCGCTTAAATATCACTAATCATGATTAATTGCCACTAATCATGATTTAAATTTTGCTACTCACGATTAAATTTCACTAACACATAATTACTGTTTGCTAATGATGATTAGTAGGCCTTAGTCCATCATTAGTCTCCTTAATCATGATTAATTAGTGTTAATGTCAGTCACTAAGGGCTAATAATGTCTTAAACTTCCTTACTTCTCTTTCTTCAGAAAATCATAACAATTCAAAACAAAGTCTGATTTACATGAAACAAATTCCGTTGATTTCCTCTTGATCAGTCGTATCTTATGATACATGATCCAAGAGATGGTCAAGTTCAAGGCTTTACAATTAGAACAACATTAAATAAAGTCCCATCCTCGAGACTTGAAGTACATGCATAACAACCTTAAAGAGGATTGAAACAATAGAAACCTTAAAGATGATCAACATCATTTCATTTATAACAGAGATATATACAATAAGTAGTGTTATCATTCAAATAAATAGTGGTATTTCTCTCTCATTTCTACCTTGGGTTCCCATGTGACTTCTTTAAATTGTTGGTTCTACCACAAGACTTTAACTAGAGGCGCCACTTTATTCCTCAACTTCCTGATATCCCTATCTAGTATTTTCTTATGTATTTTGAGTTATGTCACGTCTGGTTTAACATGCAGATCATCATAGCTTATCTATGCTCAGGATCCTTAATATACTTTCTCCAATTTGATAAATGAAAAACATCATGTATTGCTGAAGGATGTGGATGAAATGCAAGTCTATAAGAAACTTTCCTAACTCGCTAGATAATTTCAAAGGGACCCACAAACTTGGGTGCCAACTTCCCACACATGCCAAACCTTTGAACTCCCTTCTTAGGCGATACTTTGATGGATACAAAGTCACCTCCTAAAAATCGAGATCTTTTTTGCCTGGTATTACTATAACTTTTCTGGTGACTCAGAGCAGTTATTAGTATTTTTCGAGCAAGCTTCATAGCTTCTCGTGTCCCCTTGAGTCTATCTAAATCGTAAAGGTTCTTTATCCCAACCTCTTCAAACAATGTCATGCAAATACATGTGTGGTAACTACTATTATAGATGAATTCTACAAGAGGAAAATGTTTAACTCATGATCATTTCCATTCTAAGGCACATGCTTGCAGCATATACTCTGGAGTCTGAATTGTACGTTTTGATTGACCATCTGTCCGTGGATGATATGTTGTAATCATGCAGAGTTGTTTGCCTAAGTCTTTCTTGAAGTTCTCCCAGTAGTGTGAGGTGAATCTCGATTGGAAACTACCTCATTTGGGATACCATAGAGACGGATCACATGTGTAATATATAACTCAGCAAGCTGATCTGAAGTGGAAGATAAGCTTATTAGAATAAAGTGTTCTACCTAGGTCAAATGATCTATTATCCATATATTATCTTTAATACCGGTTACCTGAGGTAAGACAGTAACGAAGTCCATGGAAATACTCCCATTTCCATTCAGGAATCGGTAGAGGTAGCAACAATCCTGATGGATTTTGGTGTGAAGTCTATACCTGTTGGCAAGTGAAACATGAGTTCACAAACTTGGTAAAATCTTTCTTCATTCTCAACCACCAAAGTGTGAACAAAGATTCTTGTACATCTTTGTAATTCAAGGATGAATAGATAATCTGGAGCAATGCGCTTCACATAAGATGTCTTCCTCAACTCGGGTGTGTTTAGTACACAAACTCTGTGATGGTTATACAGTAACTCATACTGTATATGAAATCTGTCTATCTCATTCTTCTCAAGTTATTATCTCAAGTCTTTAAGTACCGGGTCATCCTCCTTTCCTTTATTTATTCTATATGAGATCTATGGTCTGCATCAATGATGAATAGTTATAGTATTAGCACTACTATCAAATGTATCTCATACACTCAACATTGATAGTAAATCCTAGAAGTGGATAGAACTCACCAAGTCAAGTGAATAAGTTCTTATGCTAAGGACATCTACTACGACATTCCCCTTACTGGGGTAGTAAGAGATGGTGTAATCGTAGTCCTTCAACTGCTCTAACCACCATCTCTAGCTCCTTCTAGTCAAATAGATATTTCAAGCTTTATAATCGATGAAGATCATAAAAGTAATACCATAGAGGTAATGTATCCACATTTTCAAAGTGAAGACTATGACAACTAGTTCAAGGTCATATGTCGGGTAGTTCCTCACATGTGTCCTGAGTTGTCGTGATGCATAAGCAACTACCTTACCATGTTGCATAAGAATTGCCCTAGGTCCTTCTTTAGAGGCATCATTGTACACTGTAAACCCTTCAATTCTAGAGGGTAGAGTAAGGATAGGTGAGGATGTTAGACATTCTTTTAGTGTCCGAAAAACTAGTTTTGCATGCATCATACAATATGATTGGGACTTCCTTCTAAGTCAACCTAGTCATTGACAATGTTATTCATAAAAAGTCCTTCAAAAATCTTTCATAATACCCAACTAGACCTATAAAATATCATATTTTTGTGAAAGTCTTTGGGAATTCCCAACTTATCATAGCACTAACCTTCGCAAGATCAACTAATATACATGCCCCGTAAATAACATGGCCTAAGGAGGATACTTAAGACACTCAAAAGTCACATTTTCTATATTTGGCATACAGTTTGTTCTTGCTTTGTGTTTCAAGTGTCTGCTGAGATGGTGTTCATGTTGGTACTTATGCTTGGAGTAAATAAGCACGTCATCAATGAAGACTACCACAAATTGATCTAGGAACTTCCTGAATACTCTATCCATGAGATCCATGAAGGCTGCTGGGGTATTTGTTACTACAAAAGTCATAACTAAAAATTCATAATGTCTATATCTAGTTCGAAAGGTTGTCTTGTGAATATCCCCATCTTTAATTTTCAACTGATTGTATCCAGATCTTAAGTTAATGTCGGAATACATAGTAAAACCATGCAACTGGTCAAAGAGATCATCAATTCTTGATAGAGGATACGTGTTCTTTATTATCCTCTTGTTTAGTTGTCTATAGTCAATGCACAACCTTATTGATCCATCCTTCTTCCTCACTAACAAGACAGGTGCACCACATGGTGAATTATTAGGATGAATAAATAATTTGACTAACAATTCTTCTAATGTACCTTTAACTCTCATAACTCCATTAGTGCTATCATATATTGAGGGATAGAGATAGGTTGAGTATCATGTGTGAGATAGACATCAAATTCAATCTCTCGCTCAAGTGGTAATCCAAGTAGTTCATCTGGAAATACATCAGGAAACTCACACACTATAAGTACGTCTTCTATCATTCTGTCTGAACCTAGTGTAGTAGATACATAAGCTAAATAATCTTGGCACCTTTTCTCTAAGAATTGTTGTGCCTTCAAAGTAGAGATGCATTTGACATTACCATTGGATGTCTTTCCAATAAATCAGAACCCTGTGGAGTTATGAATGTGAAAAGTTACTGTCTTTTAGAAACAATCAAGGCATGCATGATGCCTTTCTAACTAGTCCATCCTCAGGATGAGATCAAAGTCATCCATTTCAATAAGTAGTAGGGAAACAGATAGTTGATGTCCTCTTATTTGTACCAAACTATTATCTAGGAATTCTCAAATTATAAATATTTGCCCTCCTGGTCCCTTTATCAAATAGGATTGATGTACTTCTACTGGTATCTTATCTAAAGTGGGTACTAACTGTCGAGTAATGAATGAATGTGAAGCACCGGAATCAAACAAGGCACATATTGAAAGGCAATGCATAGTAACAGTACCTCATACGATTTTTCCTGAATTGTAAGCTTGTTCTTTAGTGATTGTATTGATATGCCATTAGAAAAGTTAAGATAGAGAGAGAAATGATTTGTGGTGGTTGATGTGTAGGAGACGATCCTTGTGAGTCGTGACCTCTATGCTTTCTTCCTCTACATGTTGCTTCATTACTCAAGATGGATGTTATACCGTTTGTTGGGGTTAGATTGAACCATGATTCTCTCACTTGTGGACAGTCTTTTTTAAAGTGGCCTTCTTGATGATAGTAATAACATGCACGTGTTCATGTCTGAGCTACGAACCCAACCACAAAGGTACTAGCATTGCTGTTGAGTCAGAATGGTATAGTGAAGGTCTAGAGAAACTTCCTCTTCATGATAATGAAGGATATGGTTAGATCCTCAAGCGCATCACGAAAGCGTGATCGTCGTATCGAATATGACGAAGAACGACTAGTCGCACTAGTTGTTCTATGCAGCGGAAATTAAAAAATTTTCATGTGACGAAACCACATGATCCAAGAACACTTCTCGGATCGTTTCATCTAAACCACAAACAAGTATTAGGTTTACCTCTTGAAGCGTGGTTGCAATCGAGTCTCTAAACGAAGAGACCTCCTGTCTCAAGTCCGATCCGACGGAGGAGACGCTTGCGAGCGCGGGGATGAACCGCGTGCTTCTCGCAATCCATGTTGATGATCCAAGCGGCGGATCTCCAGATCTCGACACACGAGATCCGACGTCTTCTTCACGAGCAAGGCACACTGAAGTAGACGGAGTTCCACGAACAAACCATCGGGCAGCATAACGACGACACTGCGGCGATGGAGAACCTCTCTAGGGCATCCATGGTGGACGGCCATGAGAGGGGGAGAGAGAGAGAGAGAAAGAGAGAGATATGCTTCTCAAGCATTGTGTGTAAGGAAGAGCAATGGAGTGCCTCTCCTTTTATAGGGTTTTGGGATCCATGGATCTCAATCCATGGGACAACACAAATCCAATGGCTCTCATTGATTGTGTTTCTTTTAATGGTCAAGATTTGTGTTGGTAAAACCAACAACAATTAATTTAATTTAGATTAAATATATGTTGATAAATCAACATAATTTAATTACCAAATTAAATCAAGATCTCTTGGAGATCATAGGAGAGAGAGTGCCTCCTTCCATGTTGGAAGGAGGGGACGGCCACACATTCCAAATAAGAGTGGTGGTCGTCCACTCCATATACATGGAAGGTGGCTCTCATCTCTTTAATGTAATCTCCAAGATTATGCAACAACTTTTGTTGCATATTATTCTACAAAAATAATTCACAATTATTTTGTAGACATTGCCATTAAAAATTTTGAATCACATTCACAACCCAAAATAAAATGTAAATTACATTTTCAATTTAATGTTCAATGTGAATCCAATTCACATTAACATTTAATTAATAAATGTAAATTACAAACATCTCTCTCTTATATATTATAAATCACATTTATAATATATATGACTAATATGGATATTGCTATCCACATTATTCATATCCATGATAATTAAATCACACTTAATCATCTTGGACCTCTATTCTCTTGTGTTCAAATAATATGAATCATATTCACATTATTTACATCTTTGATAATCAAATCACATTTAATTGTCTAAGATAGCTCTCTTTATAACATTAATCAAATTCATATTAATCATGATAATTAAATCGCATTTAATTATCCATTTTCTCAATTCTCGGATACATAAATCAACAATAGAATTATCCATGAACTCCTTCAAGGATAATGCGCTTTCTCCGCAGATACTTGGAGATAAAGATAGGGCGATTGTATTGTTCCACATATAGTGACATGGATATTGAGATCGTATCTCAAATCCAGATCGCGGGCCTCCCATAGATGCTTTATTAAATCAAGACCGTAAATCTAATCTTCTCATTGTATTTGAATCACATTCAGATCAATGTCCAACACTTGAACCAAGATCAGATCACTTCTCTACTGAGAGGAGTCACTAAAATCCAGACCTGTTTCATCACTCCCTAGGAATGGAAGCGTCATGGTTATACAATCGTTTATGATCACATCACCCTCAGGTATTCCCAATACCTGTACATCCTGCATACTGGAAGACTCAGACTAAACCCGAAGTATTGGATCAACTTTATACTGTCTACTTCATGGTTTTATCAGTAAGTTTCTCATTCGATCATTGGGAGTCGGTATCGATCATATACTTTCCAAAAGCATATATCATACCTAGGTCTTGATCATATACTTTCCAAAAGTATATATCAAACCTACAAATTCAGTCAAGCTTCCAAAGCGAGACGACCGTGCGCACGGAATTTGATTCTTCCCAATATCTCATGAGTGAGCTCATGTCTTCCGGTTCAGTGAATGAACCTGTATGTTCCCTTTGAGAGATCGTATTACTCACATACCCTTACATGCACACCAGCGCGCCGGTGTATAGACCTTGATTAGGTCATCAACCTATTGGTCTGCCAAATGTACATACTCAGACATATAGTAACACATCTGTCTCCGGTCAGAGGATGCGTGCCTATATCATGACAGCATATGATATAGGACTTCGGTTATCTCGATCTCGTTAAGTCAACTTTTTTGACCTAACTAATCTGACACCTCCGAGTCTCTATTCCTATGCAGAGGACCTGCATCAAGAGGTCGGTCAGATATCAACCTTTAAAGATAAGGATTGCCATCTCCTACTCAGGATGGAGATCATCTCTTAACGATCATTTGACGGTGCTCGATGAGTCCTCAATCTAACTCATTAGATATTCATCTAAGCACCAACCTCTATGATTCAATAATTAAATCAACAGCTGTATGATCATTAAGATGGCCATGGTACATAACCCTAATTGTACTAAGGGACCTATTATGCAAATTATGTACTCTTTATTTTAGTTTTAAGGAGTGAATTGCAATAACATTTATTGCATAATGGCTCGCCGTGGGCTCGTATGTCCAACAATCTCCCACTAGCCCAAAGAGCCATTGATGGGCTAATCATTTAAACCCACACTCAGGTGACAATCATAGGCTATTTAGAAAATAGCTAGGTAAGCTGATCAGTCACTCTGTTCCCGCGAGACTATGCCAAGTCCTTTTACGACACTTACATATCCCCAGTAACAGTGCTCGCATCTAATGCGATTGTTGCATCTTATGCAACCAATACTCAATCTAGTTAGTTACAGTGTCTTTGACACTACAGCTTAATAATTATCATAACCAGTATTTCCATAATCATTATCAGAATACCCTTATTCCTGGAGATCACTATCTCTTAAGGTATCCACAATTAAGACCTTTTAGATCTCTATCTATAAAGTCTTAAGTTTTTGAAGATAAGACTTCGAGATCACTATCTCAAAAATCTTGTCATCTGTGAAGATTTTGCATTTACTGCAACCAAGTGTTTTATTTCCATAGTAGGATTAGTAACAGTTTACTACTCCCACTGCATGGCAGCCATCTGGCTTTTGTACACATCTAGCACACACCCGGCTTCTCAGAACTGATGCCCAAGGGCAAGTAATTCTAGCATTCACTTCCTCAACTCTTTGAGGTGCTATCCCTTTAGATAGGTCAGTACCATATCTTAAGGGATGGAAGCCTTTCTTGGAATTTTCCATAAAATGGAATATGTCCAAGATGTACAATTAATGTGACAATCCCAATACCCTCTTCTCTCTGCTCCTGAACATCTTCAGAACTAAGATCTAAGAGGTATCTTTGAGATCATATCTCAAGTTATGGAACAACCAGATAATAAAACACTTATTATTATCCTTATATCATTTTAAATGATCAGGATATCATCTACATTCAGCAAGATGAACACAAAGGCACTCCCACTAAGCTTCACATGGCTCATCAAGATTCTATCTGAAATCATAACAATTATAATTCCATCAAATCTTATGGTCCAACTTCAAGAAGCTTATTTGAGTCCATAGATGGATTCCTTAGTTTGCACACCTTGCTTTCCTCAACCATGAAGCCCTGGGGATACTTCATGTGAATATCCTCAAAGAGGTATTCGTAGAGGAATGCAATATTGACTTACATCTTGAAGATGCAATAGTCAAGTTGTGTAGCTAAGGTTAGCAATATTCTGATGATTTTAAGCATGGTCACCGAAGAGCAAGTCTCATTGCAAGCAATGTCTTCTCTTCCGGTGTGTGGCTCATGGTTACGAACCGTGCTTTGAAGGGCTCTACCTTCTCATCAGGTTCCCTTTCTCTTGAAGATCCATTTACACCTTTACAGGTTTTTCCCATATAGGTGGATCCACGAAGGTCCATATACAACACTTGCATATGAAGTCTACATTAGACTTTTATTGCTAACATCCATCTATCCATGCTATGATCTTCAGAAGCTTCATCACATGAATTTCAATCATTGTCAGATTTCTCTGACACATGGAATCCATCCTCAAACTCATTTGAAGAGGTATTAGTGTTTCATTTTTAATTGTCCTCTTAGTTTCCAATTTCAGGAGCCTCATTATCTTCTCAAGATTAAATTAGTTCCTACACTTCATTTTTATCTTGATTCTCAAGAGTCTCAACATCTAAGAATCACATTCTCAGAGATGAGATATTTTAAGAATCTCAAGGTCATAAAGTACGTATCCAATACCATCCTTTATTTTTCTAATGAAGTAGCACTCTCAAGTGCTAGATTCCAGCTTGCATGCATGGAATCATATTAAGCATATATATTGTAGTCTCTTCTACACATATATACCTGGAAACTAAGGGATAATTATGCTAAAATTCATCATTGATAAGATCATGTCACACATGATCCAATTGTATCTACCTATAACTCTATTGAGTTAAGGTGTGTTAGGAGGATTGAGATAGAAGTGATATTCATATCTCTATAAGGTATTCTTTGAATTTATCTAGTAGGTACTTGCTACCTAGATTAGATCAAATTCATTTTATCTTCCTTCAAACTTTGGTTCTAAACCAAAAATAATGAAATCTTTGAACATTTCAAAGGTTTCTTAGGTGAAGAGAAGAAATCTCATATCATACATAATCATCAACAGATATCACATATCCATAATGTTTACTATGATATAGATGATCTACATACATCAATATGCATGAGATCCTGAATACCTTGGCATCTTACACCTTTCTCTAAGAAGGGTGTATTGGACATTTTACTTTGAATATAATATTCATAAGTATGTAAGTTTTGAAATTTTAGACATTCTAAAGTTTCATCTCTTACTAGTCTATTGATCAAATCAATAAACAAATGTCCAAAGCTTGATGCTAGATCATTGTCAAATGATCTTCATCCTTATATTGATCTTAAGTTTTAATTTCAGCATTTAGAAATGTTAATGAGCCATTCATCAATTTTCTAATTTAGTGGAGTCCACTAGATTTTAGATTACTATCTGAAATATCTCCATCATAACTCATTATGATAGTTCTACCTCAGAATTCATGTTTATTTCCAACATTTAGAAACAAACAATGAGTGTATTCTTATATCTAAGTCACAGAGACATTCTCTAAGACTAAGGACTCTCCCACTGAAATTAACAAGTCTATCAATCCAACAGAGATTGTTGCAACAATTGCATCAATATCCATGTGGATAACTATAAACCTTTAAGATCAAATTTTCCAGTCTTCTAAAACATATGCAACCTATTGCAAATGTCATCAGAAGATTGAGATACAATTATTTGACTTTATTTTATTTAATAAGCGAGTCAATATCAATGATTTATGTAGATTAATCCGATGCTCCATCCGAGTCCTTCTCTAAGGATTCTAGATAGACTTGATAGTTATACTATCAACACATCAACTTATTGCAGTATTGGCATTCATCCAACTCTTCGGATGACATATGGAAGTCATAGATGAACAGTCAACTCTTTGACTATACTTCTTACTCGGGTCCAACCCATGCTTCCACTGTGCTCCCTTTATCTATAAGCAACCATTGCTTAAGACTAAGGATCTCTTATGTAAGAGCATTTCAACATTTATACATGCTTCATTAAATTCATACAATATGAATATTATGAAGCTTCATGAATGACCAGAGTATAGATAGTAGAATGATGACACTCATCATCTACATCCATCTAAACTCTTAAAACATAGGTTCAGGTAGGTACTCAAACAATTTGAATACATCATCTCTTATAGAGCCACCATGATGCAGTGAACCATCTCATTCATGTTAAATGTTAAGAGCACATATGTATGCCAGAATATCTTCATTTATTTTATAAGGATTATTTGACAATTGCGATCATCATCGACATGTCACTTCCAAAGTACATCCGATGAGAGATCAAGACTATAGAGACATACAAACCCTAGGGTTGTAGTCCTATTATCTATTTAATTGTCATTCCTCAATATTATGAGGAAACTTGCACATTGCAACCACATACATTATGTGTCCAATTGCAAGTACAATATCTGGATCATGAGTCCAATCCATGATATTTTACTGGTTATTATTGAGTATATCATTGAGTGGGTTTTAATGAAGTATTATCTGAAATAAGAAATTTGCATAAATATATATATATATATATATATATAATTTACTTTGATTTAGGATTTTTATATCAAAGTTGTCTTGTCTTGTCAACACTGAAAGTTCATTCCCTTAATCACTTTCAATGTAAGAGATATACTTACCATTATATCTCAACAAGATCTGGGATCTCCTTCCTTATCTTTGTTGCATCCCAATAATATGAGAACCTACAACTCAGATAAAAAGAAGCGGGAACACATTCTGCCTTGCAAGTCCAACTTGCATTCCCAATTCGGTCTTTAACACCCGGGCCCACCACCCCTAAGACGATGTTGACCCGTCGTTAATTGAACCAACCGTCAATAGGAATAGTACTCGCTATACGCAATCCAATATCGCCCTAATAATATGAGGATCCGATATTGGGGTCACTACGTATACAGCCTTACTCTTTCGAGAAGCAAAGAGCCCGATCCAGATGCGCTTGCATATAGGAGCTGTCACTTCGGACAGGCGTCTCCTACATACAATCCCTGGCGACGGAACCCTCAGCCTTGACGGGAGACCATGGATGTCACTTATGTGATCCTCTATATCATATTCAAATTCTAATTAATCATTATGAATCATATTCACTATGATTAATTCTTCCAAGGGAAATAACATCTCTATTCATAATAGAGTGTTTTAATTTTAATTGGATTCCAATTAATCTAATCATATTAAATTAATGATCCAATTAATATCCAACAAACATTTTAATAGTTACTTGAATTATGGTATCTCAAATACGTATTATTTCAAATTTTAATAATTAGAAATACATCATGATTTCTTAAGCATTATACTAACCCTACCCGCTGTCATGGCCAGTACCGACGAGAGTGGGACGGACCACATACGTTGCAACCGCAACCCCAATGCTCTCCGACTAGACACCATATCCACCTCGGGAAAGGATAATGCAAAATAAATCATTTGGTACTTGAGATGATCATCGGTTCTTCAACCGAAATTATACCATATAATAACAATCAAAACAATTTGATTAACATTATAATGAGATTTGCTAAACAAATTCCAAGTCCTATTCAAGCAACATGTTTGTTGGAATGTTGATCATGTAGATCATGTAACCAATCTTGATCTAGATCACATCTAATCATTTGTTGGTTAGGGCAAAGTCATTTAAGGACATAATCATCATCAAATATTTCGCAAATATTTATGAATAATTATTCCAGTAAATTAAATAATTTAATTTCACTTAATGAATTAAATGACAATCACTAGGTTCTTGATTAGGAAAGTATTTTCAGCAGTGACCCTCACTTACTAAAAATACCATATCTCAATCAATTTAAATCCAAATTAAGAAAAGTAAATTTCTAAAGTTTGATAACTTGATTTAGAACAGAACCCAAGTAATTTGCATGCATTTCAAGGCGTTTCAAATCCGTAATTAACTTCTTAATTACGTCATGATCCGCAGTCCCCGAAACAGTGGATACATGTTCACTAAAATGAGCATATCTAGAGCAAACGGAATCGAAATCACGCAAACTCAGATCCTACGGTTTCCTTATTTAATGGGGAATAAAATCCAATTATTTTTTTTGTGTTTAAACTATTTAAAAAGTGCCGAAAATAATATCAAAATAGAGATGCGAAAATGAAATGCAAGAAAACTTTCGCAAACCCTAATGAACCCAAGTCGTCCTCGATTTATGGATCGTATCCAAAACCACCAACCTGGCTCTGATACCACTTGAAGGATATGGTTAGATCCTCAAGCGCATCACGAAAGAGTGATCGTCGTATCGAATACGACGAAAAACGACTAGCCGCACTAGTTGTTCTATGCAGCGGAAATTAAAAAATTTTCATGTGACGAAACCACATGATCCAAGAACACTTCTCGGATCGTTTCATCTAAACCACAAACAAGTATTAGGTTTACCTCTTGAAGCATGGTTGCAATCGAGTCTCTAAACGAAGAGACCTCCTGTCTCAAGTCCGATCCGACGGAGGAGACGCTTGCGAGCGCGGGGATGAACCACGTGCTTCTCGCAATCCATGTTGATGATCCAAGCGGCGGATCTCCTGATCTCGACACACGAGATCCGACGTCTTCTTCACGAGCAAGGCATACTGAAGTAGACGGAGTTCCACGAACAAACCATCGGGCAGCATAACGACGACACTGCGGCGATGGAGAACCTCTCTAGGGCATCCATGGTGGACGGCCATGAGAGGGAGAGAGAGAGAGAAAGAGAGAGATATGCTTCTCAAGCATTGTGTGTAAGGAAGAGCAATGGAGTTCCTCTCCTTTTATAGGGTTTTGGGATCCATGGATCTCAATCCATGGGACAAAACAAATCCAATGGCTCTCATTGATTGTGTTTCTTTTAATGGTCAAGATTTGTGTTGGTAAAACCAACAACAATTAGATTAAATATATGTTGATAAATCAACATAATTTAATTACCAAATTAAATCAAGATCTCTTGGAGATCATAGGAGAGAGAGTGCCTCCTTCCATGTTGGAAGGAGGGGACGGCCACACATTCCAAATAGGAGTGGTGGCCGTCCACTCCATATACATGGAAGGTGGCTCTCATCTCTTTAATGTAATCTCCAAGATTATGCAACAACTTTTGTTGCATATTATTCTACAAAAATAATTCACAATTATTTTGTAGACATTGCCATTAAAAATTTGTGAATCACATTCACAACCCAAAATAAAATGTAAATTACATTTTCAATTTAATGTTCAATGTGAATCCAATTCACATTAACATTTAATTAATAAATGTAAATTACAAACATCTCTCTCTTATATATTATAAATCACATTTATAATATATTTGACTAATATGGATATTGCTATCCACATTATTCATATCCATGATAATTAAATCACACTTAATCATCTTGGATCTCTATTCTCTTGTGTTCAAATAATATGAATCATATTCACATTATTTACATCTTTGATAATCAAATCACATTTAATTATCTAAGATAGCTCTTTTTATAATATGAATCAAATTCATATTAATCATGTAATTAAATCGCATTTAATTATCCATTTTCTCAATGCTCGGATACATAAATCAACAATAGAATTATCCATGAACTCCTTCAAGGATAATGTGCTTTCTCCGTAGATACTTGGAGATAAAGACAGGGCGATTGTATTGTTCCACGTATAGTGACATGGATATTGAGATCGTATCTCAAATCCAGATCGCGGGCCTCCCATAGATGCTTGATTAAATCAAGACCGTAAATCTAATCTTCTCATTGTATCTGAATCACATTCAGATCAATGTCCAACACTTGGACCAAGATCAGATCACTTCTCTACTGAGAGGAGTCACTAAAATCCAGACCCGTTTCATCACTCCCTAGGAATGGAAGCGTCATGGATATACAATCGTTTATGATCACATCACCCTCAGGTATTCCCAATACTTGTACATCCTGCATACTGGAAGACTCAGACTAAACCCGAAGTATTGGATAAACTTTATACTGTCTACTTCATGGTTTTATCAGTAAGTTTCTCATTCAATCATTGGGAGTCGGTATCGATCATATACTTTCCAAAAGCATATATCATACCTAGGTCTTGATCATATACTTTCCAAAAGTATATATCAAACCTACAAATTCAGTCAAGCTTCCAAAGCGAGACGACCGTGCGCACGGAATTTGATTCTTCCCAATATCTCATGAGTGAGCTCATGTCTTCCGGTTCAGTGAATGAACCTGTATGTTCCCTTTGAGAGATCGTATTACTCACATACCCTTACATGCACACCAGCGCGCCGGTGTATAGACCTTGATTAGGTCATCAACCTATTGGTCTGCCAAATGTACATACTCAGACATATAGTAACACATCTTTCTCCGGTCAGAGCATGCGTGCCTATATCATGACAGCATATGATATAGGACTTCGGTTATCTCGATCTCGTTAAGTCAACTTTTTTGACCTAACTAATCTGACACCTCCGAATCTCTATTCCTATGCAGAGGACCTGCATCAAGAGGTCGGTCAGATATCAACCTTTAAAGATAAGGATTGCCATCTCCTACTCAGGCTGGAGATCATCTCTTAACGATCATTTGACGGTGCTCGATGAGTCCTCAATCTAACTCATTAGATATTCATCTAAGCACCAACCTCTATGATTCAATAATTGAATCAACAGCTATATGATCATTAAGATGGCCATGGTACATAACCCTAATTGTACTAAGGGACCTATTATGCAAATTATGTACTCTTTATTTTAGTTTTAAGGAGTGAATTGCAATAACATTTATTGCATGATGGCTCGCCGTGGGCTCGCATGTCCAACAGATAATTCATGGCCCAAGGTTTCTGGCGAGCTTATACTTGAACAAAGTGGATGTTAGCAATGGTATTTGTGGTTATAATTTTCCTTGCATTTAGGTAATCCATTTTTAAAGTGGAAGATTCTTCTTTGGAAATTTTCATCCCTTTTCCATCTTAATATGAGAGGCGGTACCCATTTCTTCATCTATAGTGGTGGCTCTAAAACTTGCAAGCTTCTCTCTAAGATCTCCTTGAAGCCCAGTAAGACATTTGGTGAGACACTATTGTGGTGAAGCTTCTAGAGCTAGAGAGTAAAATAGTATCTCGATAATGTGGATATGACAATCTCGCATATTGTTAGAACCCTGAGTCAAAGAAGCTAACTCTCTCCTCTTCAATTCTTCCAAATGGGAGGGACAAAAGTAAGCTCAGAACTTTTCTTCAAAGATATCCCATGAAACGAGATCTAGTAATTTCTTGAAAATTGGTCTCCACCATCGTCTTGCATAGTCTTCTAGAGAGAAGTCAGCAAAATGCATCCAAGTGTATATCAGTGCATGTATTATTCTCAACATCCCACTGACATCATCAAGCCATAGTTCTGCCTTATCAGGTGACTCTATACCTTTGAATCGAGGAATCGAAAACTGTCTAGTAATTTTTGGTATCTAAGAAGAGATGTCTCCGTTGCTCCTTCAACTAGGATAGGAGCAGACTCAGTGGAAGGATGGTAACTCAATTCTTTCTCAGAAAGGTGGATGGAGCCATCAACCCTAGCATCCACAGGTTTGGACTCCTCGGATCTCTCAACTTCTGCATTGAGCCTCTCCTCTAATGCATGCTACCTTTGCCCCATCTCTTGGAGCATTACCATCATAGTCGTTAATTGCATAGACATTTCTTGGTCTGCCATGATCTTGGGATGAATCAAGGTCAAAGGTTAGGTTTTATATGTCATAATACGATGCACGTAAGGGACAACGACTTATGAATGGTATTGCAGTCAATTATTAAGATCAAAGGATCTTAATACAACCATAGTTTTTGAATATCTCTTATAGATATCAATTAGTAAATAATTTACTGGAGTAATTAGATTTTGACACCAATCTATCAGGACCCTAATTTCGGATCGTCCAATCCTCCAATATCTGAATCTAGTTGCTTGGTAATCGTTTATTCAGCAATTACAACTAACATTCAGAAATAGGAAATAACTAAAAATATAAGAAGGAATTATTTCAAAACTTTTCCATTCACAAAATAAACTTTATATGATACATTGTCCCACTATAACTATTTAAATGCACATCAACTGAAAAGGAAATGCACAAAAAGATTACCAACTACCATATAGAGTAATGCTATTGTGGCTATGTGGATGGCTATTGTCCCTGTGATGATCTCTAATGCATAGGAAAGGAATGAGCCAGTGCTCAATAATGAAGAAAAGAAACAAAGACCAAGCATGATATTTGAAAGGTTCAACAAGCCAAATTATACAGTTGTTCCTTTATTTTATTTTTATTTTATTTCCTATACATTTTAATCCACATCAGGGATTGGTCATCTCCCCTCCATAGACACTGTGGTTGTGGACACTCTAGGATTAGATATAGCTTTGATATCGTGAGTTTATACCATCGTACGTCATCTCAACCAATCCTCTAATACTACCTTGACAATTTCTTTTTCGTTTTCTTATCCCAAGTTCCAAACCCTCATCATGACAAACAAGGAAATTCATCGTCCTCGAGGACTCAATAGATTAAAACCACAGGTAACCTTAATCACATAGAATAATAGCTTTAAATACATGTTATCATGGCCCAATTTCTATCAAACCAGCCACGCCACCACATGGAACCACCCCATCTTCACTTAGTTAACCCACATAATGGCAGGCGAGTACTACGTGTGGTAAAATATTTTATTTGACGTACTCAACATATCTGGACAACCGTGTACTACCTAGTTTTGTCCAGTTAATACAAATGTTCTTGTGATAAACCTACAGTTTGCATGTCCGACCTGTAGTATCTACACCAAGTCATACTTATCGTAAAAATAATATGAAACTTGAAATCAGATGTATTTATGCCATATCAATTTTTAGTTGGTACCAGTATAATATTACATAGTTAACACATCAACTGTAAGGATAGTTCATTTCACCAATTCTATTTTACCAATTATTTTAGAGTAAATCAAGAAACAAGCATATGAATGTTCTTCAAAATAAAGAACACAATAACATTAATTTTATCCAATTTCACTTCAAAACCAAATAAAAACAGGCATGATTTCATTGCCAAACCGTGTTAACTTCTCAAAGGGATTGATCTACCATGATCATTGTTCAACCATAATTTATTAGCTCCTGAAATAATTGAATTACATTTGCATGTCAGGAACACGAGGAACAAACAAAGAACACAAAGAATGCAAAACACAAACAATGTGGAGAATGCGAAGACATGAATTCTTTAAAAATTTCAGTAGAGTCTCCCCTTATATAGAGTGATAATCCAAGAAAAATTTAGGTAGAGGCTCGCCTTACATTGGATGATATTTCACGGAAAATTTTGGTAGAGTTTCCCCATACATCGAGTGATATTTCAAGGAAACTTTTGGTAGATTTTCCCCTTACATTGGGCGATATTTCAAGAAAAGTTCTGCAGAGTTTTACCTTACATCAGGTGATATTTCAAGAAATATTTTGGCAGAGTTTCTCTTTATATCTATAGAAACTCGAAAGAAAATGTGAGTCTTCAAAGAAATGGATCGAAACATGAACTAAAAAGGTCTACTTACCTCCTTCTCGAAGCTATCGAGGGAAGGAACACTACATTTTCCTTCTCCTCTTCATATCGCCAATGCTTCTCTAGCACTTCTTCACTGCCTCCCTCCTTTCCTCCCTACCTCTCGACCCTGGCCCTTGTATAGTAGTGGTGGATGGTATGGAAATTGGAGAGAATGAATGGGTGGGGAGTATCCCTTAACCACAATTAGCGTGATATTGGCCCATGTTTATTTGAAACAGAGGGCTTAGGTTAGAATCATCCAGAGCTTCTAGATTCACTAATGATACTTAATTAGCGCTAATCAAGATTAACTTCTAATCGCGATTTAACTTTCACCACTCACGATTAACTTTTGCTAACCCCTTATTAGTATTTGTTAATGGTGATAAATGATTCTTAATCATGATTAATTAGTCTTAATGATGATCATAAGGGTTAATGATATCTTAAGTCTTCTTACTTCTCTCTCTTCGAAAAATCATAACAATTCAAAACGAAGTCTGATTCACACGAAACAGATTCTGTTGGTTTCCTCTTGACGAGCTGGATATTATAATATAAGATCCAAGAGACCACCAAGTTCAAGTCTTTACATCATATCTACAAATGTTGTGTTGCTTCCAAATGAAGATGACCATCGATGGAATTTGATTGGTCTGAATATCTCATGAATGAACTCATGTCTTATGATTCAACAGTGATATGTATGATCTCTTTGAGAGAGTGTATTACTCATATGCCCTTGAATGTAGACAAGCTCATCGACATATTGACCTTGATTAGGTCATCAACCTAATGGTCTGCCTAATATACACATTGTGACATATAGTAATATAATTGTCTCTAGTCATAGGATGCATGCCTATATCATGACAATATACAACATAGGTCTTGGTTATCTTATTAAGTCAACTCTTTGACCTAAGTTGTCCAATACCTTCGAATATATAATCCTATGCAGAGAACCTATATCAAAAGGTTGGTTGGATATCAACCTTAAGAGTAAGGATTGACATCTCCTTCTCAAGCTGGAGATTCTTTCTTGAAAATATTTGATAGTGCTAGATGAGTCCTCAATTTAATTGTTTAGATGTCATCTGAGCACTAGTCTCTATGACCCAATAATTGAATAAACATATGTATGATTATCATGATAGTCATGGTACATAATCCTAATTGTACTAATAGCCTTATAAGTGCATGCAATCATTAATCTCAAATCGGGAGTGAAAATCAATAACTTTTATTAATCTATAAAATGATTATAATAAGATTTTATTGTAGAAATGGTCTTCCCGAGGCTCAAATGTCTAACATTGCACGATGCCATCGGCTCGCCAACACCCACATTCAACTGACCCATATGTTTTCTAACAAAGGCATTTAATTGCTCAACTATGGCCATTCTAGCCAAGATAACCTGCAAGGGATTGTCACGATCCTCATCATCCGGTTGCTTCTTTGGAGGCATCACCACTAATGAACCTTTATCACCTTCATTAGAAAAATGATTAAGATTAGAAGAAGATGGTGTAGAAATCAAGTATATCTCACCAAGACGAAAAACTTCCTTAGTGAGAAGAGAAGAAAGAAAGGGACTGGTTGAGAGTTGATTGCACCTTAAGTGTGAACTTGTGAACTTAAATTCAAGTAGGTGGACATCTTGAATCCAAGGAGGACCAAGAAAGTGGGTTTCATGGACCTCATAAGACGTGATATTTAAGGAGTTCAATAATAAGTTCATAAAGTTTCAATAGACTTCTCCCCAAAGATCCATCTTTGATATAAATTAATTGAAAAGAGCATGAATGAGAAAATCAAGAGATGATTTTCATCTCATGAGAAGGAACTAAATGTGTGGTCTTTGAATGCACACAATTCAAACACAATATGATTCCTTATTCACCAACTGCACAAAGTGAAGGACGCAAAAGTCTAAACAATTCTCTTTTCAATTTTAGTTGGTGATAAAACAATCTTATTTGTTTTTTATTCACAGTGTATCACCCTAACGCCCAGATGTGGTTCTAATATTCCTTAATCAAAAGAGTGATCTTCTTGGTCTACTAGCTTATATCACACTCGTAAAGGAGAAATTAGACTTGCACACCTAACACATTGACTGTGGCTGGAACCAAGCACTTGTAGGTCCCAAACTCACAAATGTTGGATCTGGAGACTTAGGATGCATGTTCAGAGTTTTGGGCTCCATCCTTATGGATCCATTCTCACCAACTCTAATCTGGAGATAAGTACCTGTGAGTAATGAGGGGTTTGCTCTCTCGTAGAACAAGGTTTTCAGTTAATTTAATTGACTTTGCATTAACTGACTTATTTTGAGGCTTAGGTTATTACTAAATGTTAAATGGAGGATTTAAAGATGCTTAACGTCAATCCTGATTCCTTTTGACCTAAGTTGAATAAACTCAAGGGAGGGAGTCCAAAAAGACAATGCAAGCGTAAAACTAAGATGAATGCCTATTTAAGAAGACTTACATGAGTCCATGCACTCTCCATGTGAGATGCACAACTGAGATATAAACTTTACATTATATGAGATGCAAGTCAATGAAAATGTAACTTAAGCATTAGTTATATAACGATGAAGAAGGTGATTAATTTGAGCTAATTATAATGAGTTATAGTGCATATTTTAAGTACATCCGTATGGCCAAAGTTAATGGAGCACAATCAAACCCTAAGAAAGCTATGAGAGTCATGTTCCTTCCTAGTTCTCAACCACTCAATTCGAGACCCACCCTTTTAAACTAAGGGTGAAATGGGTCTCGAGACACCAAATGAATAATAAAATGTTAAAGTCTCTTTTTTACAACCACAAGAACTAAAAATGAGAACTACTCTAAAAATAATTAATATTACAAACTTTTACAAGAATGAAAAATGAAAAATGATATCTAAATTATACTACACTATCTCTCTACTTAACTCATCTAATGCGTTGTTTTCTCAAAAAGCTGCTCCAAGCACCTTCCCCTTATGTCACCATAATTTCCTTGGCTCCTTTGGCATTGTACACAATGTATCTAGGTAAGATATAAGATCATAAGAGATATGAAAACAACAATAATGAAAGTAAAAAGAACAACATAAAAAAATAAGGCAAAGTATTATAAAGGATGGTTGACTTTTATAAAACTAAAATTAAATAAAATAAGAACTTAAACCTAATTAAACATCCTAAATACGTTACTTCACCGACAATAGTGTCATCTGATGAATCATCATTTAGCCATGCTAAAATCACATCATTGTAATACATGCCTAAAAAATCATTCAGAACCACATTTAAAATATCTCTGTGAAGAGGTTGGCTTTAATTTTTACTGGATAAGTCCAAGGTCAAACACAAGGATACAAGTGATTTAACCTACTCAATTGAGGGTTTAAATATCTAAGTCATTCTATTTAATGTAATTCAGGTCAAGATAATTGGATGCATGATTTTTTTAAGTACTTTAAATACAAGATAACATGCTACAAAATGGATGATATGTATTACATGTCTCCAAACCAAGATCAAATCAAGCACCAATGTCACTTTAATGTTAATTCACATAAATTAAATTTTACATGTGACAAGCTTTCTAGGGCTTATTTTATTTCACAATTATACTAGGGGCTAATTATGGCTTTTAAGATAATGTTTTATGAACAATGAACTTCTTCGATTAATAAATAATTATACAGACTCACATCAGAGAATTAAACATGCCAATGAAAGACAATTGAAAGAGCTTTTAATCAAGATTTGTACAAACTACTAGAAAATGTTCATTTTACGTCGATACATTAACAGTCGACAATAGCCACCGACAATAAGTGCCTTTTTCAATGGTTATGAATGTAGCCATCGTAAAAGTTGTCTCGTAAATTTGAAACATACGATCATGATATAATCAATAGTTACCAAACAATCGGAAAATGCATATTTGAACGTAACTGATTTATCAGTGGTTGCTATGACTACCGAAAATGATCAATCTAAATTTCCAATAGCAACATTTCACTCCCTGCCTCCTATAACCTAATCACTTCTCCCTTCCTCTTCTCCCTCGTGTGCCTCCATCCTTCCTTCCAAGAAACCCAACCCCCTTCCTCTGACAACCTCCTCACCCCTCCCTCTCCTCGCCACCTCAGCCCCATCTCCCCTCCTCTTTTTCCTACCTATGCATCTTCTCCTCCTCCTCCTCCTCTTCTCTTCCAAGCCACCTCATCCCCCTTCTCATCTCCGTTGCCTCCTCCTCCACTCCACCCTGCCTCCAGATCCTCCTCCCCCTTCCTATCTTTGTTGCCCCTCCCCTCAACCCTACTTTCTTTCCACAACCCCTTCCCATCTTCGATGTCCCTCGAAAGATAGCCACATAACATCACCACCAACCATGTTCATCTCCATTGTATCCACTTTTCAAATCCTTCCAAGGAATGCATAACTTTAATCATTTACCATTTTTATGTAAATCATTTTATGTTATACTTTGTTCGATTATAGATTTACGATGTGAATGAGTTGATGTTTGCAGTATCTATGTTAGTGGTTGTTTTGTAGTTGTAATGTGACTAGGGTGTTCCCTAATTAGAGATATATATTCTTATTTCATGCAAAGGCCTATTTCTTAAATTAATAATATCTAGAATGTGAAACTTAGGCATTGAAATTGGAAAAAATAAAAACTAAAATGTGACCATTGTACTTCTAAAGTAGTATACCCCTTTACAACGTGCTTCTAAAGTGGAATGCCCCTTTACATCTAAAGTAGTATCTCTTATATCTATGAATGTATATATACGTTTGTATGTGTGTGTGCATATGTGTGTGTGTGTGTTTCTATGCATAGTGTGTGTGTGTGTATTTACGTGTTTATGCATGTGTATAGTTGGTGGCACGATTTTCAGGATTGACTAAGGTGGAATAAATAAGTCAAGTGTCATTGTCCTCAATCAATCAAATCAATCAACAAGAAAATCAAACCACTCTAAGATAAAGCAATCAATGTAAGCGGCTTTGCTATTTTATTCACCTGGTATAGCAACCAAGGTCGAACACAAAGAGCATGATCTGAAAACTTAGTAATTGTATTTTAGAAAAGAAACTATTTTTAGTGGTTTTTAATGTTTGCAAATATTTAATTTTTCAATATAAAGGAAATAAGCACAACCAATAAAAAATACAAGCAAAATATTTTGTATTTTTTTAATATGTCAAAAATAATCAGAAAATTGCAAAATATTTTTGGTTTTTCTATGTTTTGTAGTGTTATTCGTAATTTTTATGGAATTTTTAAATATTTTTGAGATTTTTTAAAAATCAAATAGTTGCAAAAATGATAAACAATGCACAACCAGGAGTAATTTGCAATTTAAAAATACTTAAATTGCCCAAACTTCTAAGAGTGATTTTTATGAAAAAAATAAGGAAATCTCCACAAAGACTAAAAACAAGATTTTTGGATTTTTTTTCAATTTTATATAATTTTTATAAGCCTTTAAGTGTTTTATAATTTTCAGGGTTTTTATAAGGATTTTCAAAAAAAACTAATACTTCAAGTAGAAGGCAACAAAAAATGACTACCCTAATTTTTATAGAATTTAGAGATAATTTTTTGAATGTTTATTGATTTTCAAAGATAAACAGGATACGTTTAAAGGGTTTATGAATTTTCAATAATATAAAATACACACATATCACTACAAAAAAATCATCACAAAGAAAGCAAGCTAGCAGGAGCTTTAGGTAATTTTTAGATAATTTTTAGGGTCGATTTAATATTTATTATGATAAATAAAATAATGCAATTAAAAATAGTTAGGTACTTAGTTGCAAATAAATTTAGTTCTTAGGTCAAAACATAACACACAATAAAAGTTCAAGGACCGAAGACACAATTTATCCACTCAAATCATGCATAACACGTGATCCAAGCAGGCAGGGGTATTAGTCTAAATATAAAAACATAACATTCAGTCCATAAACAAGGATAATTTCAAGCAAAATACTGCAATTAACCCAAACTGGTATGTGAGGACGCACATGGACTTAACCAAACTAGACTAAAATTAAAATAGATAAAATTAGAAGGTCCAAACTGCAAAAGTTCTCAACTAGTTATTAAATTTATGACTAAATGGCAATCAGAAACCATGCAGGGGTAACAAAGAAATATACCCATATGGCATGTGAGGCACGTTTGGGGGCTCTGACGATTCTGATGTCCCTGTGTAAAGGGATCTAACGACTCAGAGTTGGTCGGTGATGTGCGGTCAGATCTGCTATGTCAAAGCTGATCTAACAGCCTGCTAGGCTGCTTGTCGGGCGGCTCTGATGAGAGGTCAAGAAATGATCCAAGCATTGGGATGAGATGCTAGAGGAGGGCTTGGATCAAATTTGGGGCGAGACTCCTGATAGAGTGGCTATGAAGGAGGCTGGAAGAACATGTGCTTGGCAAATGTTGCACGAGCATGGAGTATGATCCGCAGCTCTGGTGAAGCCACTGAGGGGTGCAACAAAGTCGTGGAAGCTCTCCGCATCGAATGGGTGTCTCATATGGAAGGATGATCGGTCAGATTAGTAGGATGGTGGTGCTTCGCATGCAATTGCTCCACCTGAGTAGTTGGGGCACTGAGTGGGCTTCCCCGTGCATCTTGAACCTGTAGGTATACTCTCGGCTCGAAGACGAAGCTTCGGCCACAGTTATTTTGCGAGATTAATAAGGGAAGTGGCAGTGGATGAGGATCAACTTCCAACAATAGTGGAGGAAGGAAGTTAGGTCTTAATATCGGCCTAAAGACTGAGTTTAGGGGGATCAGGATGTGTAAAGAGATGGACAGTAAGAGAAGGTGTCGATCAGAATGGGTAAAGTGCAAGTGGCAGAGCTCTGATCAACTGGTTGGAGCTGATGAACGGATAGTGGTGGAAATGAAAAGATCGAGGTGAAATCGAAAATGGGAGCAAAGTTAGTGTTACATGAAGAGACTGAGAAGCTTGGAACCTTCAAGCGAAGCTATTGGCGAGGTAATGGCCTTAACCGGGCTATGATGGACCAAGGAGGCTACACACAACAGAGGTTCGGCCATGTAGCGAGCTTCATTCGATCTCAACACCAAAACAAGCTCCGAAGGGTTCCCAGAGAAACTATCACTCTCCTAAAGGTTTCTCGGGGTCTGTGGTGGTGCGAGGAATGAGCTACCATGCACTGGAGACGGAGGAGACTATTTATAGGGATAACTACGAGTCTAGAAAGATCGAAAGGAAGCATGAAACCCTAAGCAGATCTCGCTATGCCTAGGGATCCATGAGGATCACGGATCCTAGGAGCGTAGTCGGGCGTTAAAATCAAGGCATTTGGAGGTCGGACCAGGTCTGGTTAATTAGGAGAAATTAGGTCCAATGAAGGAGAACTCGGGTCTTGTCAGCTGGGGGAGAAGGTTGACCGAGGCCAACCTTCTAACATGAATCAATCAAAGAGAAGAATTTACAAAAGCTACAAGAATATTAAAAATATAATAGTTAATAATTTCAAAATACAAAGTTATAAAAATGAAAAAAAATCTTGTTATTTTTCAAGCTATTTTCTCGTGATTTGTAATTATTTCTATGAAAAATATAAATAGGGTATATATAGTATAGTGTATTATATACATGTATAATATACCTATGTTACGGGTATTTTTATTCTGTTATTTTTACAAAAAATGCTTTTTATTTTATATTTTATTTATTTCCAAAATAATTTAAGGAGTAGAAAAGGATTATCGTGCAATGTTAGACTTTTGGTTGATAACGCCCATGTCGGTAGCCGAAGACTCTTCTAGTGTTGCTGCCGAAGAAAATGTAGAGGGACCACCATCAATGCATGCAATCCTCTAGTAAGAAACCTCTGTGGGAGAGGCTTCTCCTGGGTGTATACACGGGTATGGGATATCACTGTATAATTTTCTACCATCTCCTCATAGATGGCTCATACATGGTATTCGTCCTTGGTGAAGTAGGAACCTCTGCATGAGGCATTCACAAGCCCTTGTAGCTCAGGTGTCAACTCACAAAAGAAACTCTGGACGAGGTTGGTCTTGCTGATCTTGTGGTGTATACACCTATCGATGAGCTCTTTGAATCAATCCCAGGCTTCATGGAATTGTTCATTCGAGATCATAGTAAAGTTTCTGATCATGCCTCTAGTTGCATTGGTCCGGCCGAGTGGGTAGTACTTGTTCAAGTACTCAGTCTAGAGATGCTCCCAAGTAGTGACCACCTTTCCCAAGTTCTTCAGCTAGTAGGCTACTCTATCAACCAAGGATAACTGGAAGGCAATCAGCTTGATGATGTCCTCATCCACAAATCTGTTGTGGATGGTGTTGTAGATCATCTCAAACTCCAGCAGATGGAGATGGAGATTCTCGGTTGCTACCCCATGGAACATGGGCAGTAACTGAATGTTCTGAAGCAGATCTCCAAGTCGCCAAGGATCTCAGGCAGCTGGGTTCATCTGTGGGTGAGGGTCACACCAAGGTTGTGGTACTGCCTCATCATATGGGATGGTATGGCTGGCTCCTACAGCTCATCCCAACATCCGTCTCTGCCCTCAGCTCTAGGTATTTCTCCACCGGTTTCTGGTCTCCGTGGCTCCTCTTGACAGGCTCTCATCTGCGTGAGCTCTTTCCTTACCTCTACCATGAATGCTCCTTGATACTTGATCTATCTCAATATTGTCTCTAAGGGGGCTAGCAACGTGTTGTTTATGGCATCCTAGTCCAATACGAACGCAGATCCTTGTGGTTGCTCATCAGTCCTTCCTTTACTGTTAGCCATGTCTCCAATCTCTGCAAAGGCAAAAGACCCTAGCTCAGGTGTTGTCAAGTGAACATATAGTTGTGCTGGCCTTTGTACTGGTACCTCAGGTGTGGAAGAAGAGTGGTCGAGGGGAACAAGGTGGAGGCAAATTTAGGTTCAGAGAGAGGGTTTAAGCTTTCTGAAGCGGATCTAGATGAACGGGGAGTAGTAATGGAAAGTGATGCTGCCAAAGGCAGCCTAAGAGACCTCCTTCCCATCATCGTGATGTGGGGATTTATGAAGAGTAGATCTGGGACGCAACCAAGACGAGAAATTAAACCCCCAATTCACCTATGCAATGCAATGTGATGACCGTAAAGGATCGATCGTTTATCTTGTCTAATTTTATTAAGTGAACATCCAATCTACCAAAGTGGTTAAGCGAGCAGTTAGGAGCTCGACTCTCCCATGAGACTATCTCGAGATCTTATGACTAGTTAATTCCATCTAGTATGGGATGCGGATTGTTTACCAACCACCCGATATTACCCAAACTACTAAGGAGCTCTGGACTGATTACTGGCTACTCGATGAAAATCCTCACTAGAGAATAGCTAATCAATAGAACTGCTACTCTGATAAGTGTTTGTGCATGGCTCTATCCTAGTGTGTGGGTCGTTCTTTCTCTGCAGATAAATCAGACAATGAGGGGGTGACTCTCCTCAAAACAAAGATTTTTAGTGAAGTTCGATTTAGTTCAAGTTTTCTTTAGCAGCCCCAGATTTTATTGGTTATCACTTTCTATGGTATGTTTCTGAATAAATGTAACGTCTAACAGATTTTCCGGTTTCCTTTTTATTTAAGTCCAAGAAAACTAGGGAGTAAGACCGAAAAGTTGATGCGTGATCAAACACTATGATGCAGGCAAAGATAGAAATGCATACCTTACTCCAACACTCTACATGCAGGGTTATCCACGTGTAAATTAAAAGACGGAATTTAAACTAATCTATATGATGCACGAGGAAATCATCCCTAATATGAGCAACTTATATTAGTGGGAAGAGCTGGTAATCAACTAATCAGAGAAAAGACTTGGGTCCGGTGTTGGAAGTCACTCGGTGCCTGCTACAATGGGTACTGTTAGCGTTGTATGCGACTTCTCATGGTGCGTAGTCTCCTAACTAATTGAGTTACTTTTTTCTTTTATTTGACTAAGTCCAATTACGTTCTGTAGGAATAGATAGTCTATAAGGATGTCTGGACCTAGCTAATTACCGAGCTCCAGAAAATATAAATCCTAGATCCAGGGGCCAAATCTTAAGGAATCAATTAGAAAATAAATGCGAAAAATCATAAAAAACCACGATGAGGTCCTCCGAGTGCACCGGCACTCGACGAAACAGACCTCGAATAAATGTAAATGTTCAAGTATCCAGGATGTTTTAAGTTATTACAATAATATTTGCAAAAATAAATCTATCTACGATAACTATTTCCTCTGCTCATCTACTCCTCCTAAGATGCGGGACAATCCAAAATGATCCAAGTCGTCCTTCAGGCGATTCCTCTCACAAAAAGTGAAACGGAAGATGGTCAGAAAACAAATATAATGGATAGAGACAAAAATAAGCAAAGACTGAAATCAAACTATTAAGTCCTGCTCCCCGACAACAGCATCATTCTGGTGACATGATTTTCAAGATCGAACAAGGTGGAATAAATAATTCAAGTGTCGTTGTCCTTAATCAATCAAATCAATCAACAAGAAAATCAAACTACTCTAAGATAAGGCAATCAATGTAAGCACCATTGTTATTTTATTTACCTGGTATAGTGACCAGAGTCGAACACAAGGAGCACGGTTTGAAAACTTAGTAATTGGATTTTGGAAAATAAAATATTTTTAGTGTTTTTTTATGTTTGAAAATTTTTAATTTTTCAGTATAAAGGAAATAAGCAGAACCAATAAAAATACAAAAGCAAACTCTTTTTGTATTTTTTTTAATGTGTAAAAATAATCAAAAAATTGTAATAAAATATTTTTGGTTTTTATATGTTTTGTATGTTTTAGGGAATTTTTATGGAATTTTTTAATGTTTTGGGGATTTTCTAAAAATCAAACAGTGGCAAAAATGATAAACACTGCACAACCAAGAGTAATTTGCAATTTAAAATACTTAAATTGCCTAAAACATCTAAAACTGATTTTTATGAGAAAATATAAGAAATATCTACAAACAGAGACTGAAAATAAGATTTTTGGACATTTCTTCAGATTTCTATAATTTTTATAACCTTTAAGTGTTTGTCAATTTTTAGGGATTTTATAAGGATTTTTCAAAAAAATTAATACAGGAGGTAAAAGGCAACAAAAAGAAGCTACCTATTTTTTTATAAATTTTTAGATTTTTTTATAGATTTTTAAAGATAAATAGGACATGTTTTAAGGGTTTCTAAATTTTTAATTGTATAAAATGCATGCAAATCGATACCTAAAAATCACCACAAGGAAAGCAAGCTAGCATGAGCTTCAGATAATTTTTTATAATTTTTAGGGTAGATTTAACATTTATTATGATGAATAAAAGATATGCAATTAAAAATTGTGCAATAGGGACCTAGTTGCAAATATTTTTAGTTTTGGGGTCAAAACATAACAGATAGTAAAAGTTCAAGGATCGAAGATGCAATTTATCCTCTCAAATCGTGCACAACATGTGATCCATGCAGGAAGGGGTATTAGTGCAAATATCTAAACAAAACATTCAGTCCATAACCAGCAAGAAGTTCAAGCAAAATACAGCAATTAACCTAAACTAGCACGTGAGGATGCTCGTGGACTCAACCAAACTATACTAAAATACAAATAGATGAAACTATAAGGTCCAAACTGCAAATGTTCTCAACTAGTTATTACATTTATTGGACTAAATGACAATTAGAAAACAAGTATGAGTAACTAGGAAATATACCCAAATGGAACGTAAGGTATGCATGGGGGATCTGATGGTTCTGATGGCTTTGTACAAAGGGATCTGACGGCTCAGAGTTGGTCGGTGACGTGCGGTCAGATCTGTCATGTCAAAGATGATCTAACGGCCTGTAGGGTTGTTTATCGGGCGGCTCTGATGAGGGGCCCAGAAATGATCTGTGCATTGGGATGAGAAGCTAAAGGAGGGTTCGGATTAAATTCGGAGCGAGAATCCATATCGAGCGGCTGTAAAGGGGGCTGGAAGAGCAGGTGCCCGGCGAACTTCGCACGAGCGTGGAGGATGATCCACAGCTTCGATGAAGCTGCTGAGGGGTCCAACAAGGGCATGGAAGCTCTCCGCCTCGAACGGGTGTCTCAGATGGAAGGATGATTGGTCATATTAGTGGTTCGATGGTGATCCACCTACAGCTGCTCCGCTAAAGCAGTTGGGGCGTTGAATGGGCTTCCGCGAATGTCTTGAACCTGCATGTATACTCTTGTCTCGAAGACCAAGCTTCAACCATGGTTATTTTACGAGATAAAGAAGGGAAGCAGTGGTGGATGACGATCGAATTCCAACAATAGTGGAGGAAGAAAGTCAGGTCTTAATCTCGGCCTAAAGACCGAGACTAAGGGGATCAGGATGCAAAAGGAGATGTATGGTGAGTGAAGGTATCGATCGGAATGGGTAAGTGCTAGTGATGGAGCTCCGACCGGCTGGTTGGACTTGGTGAGCTGGTAGTGGCAGAAATGAAAAGATCAAGGCAAAATGGAAAATGGGAGCGATGTAAGTGTTACCTGTAGAGACTGAGAAGTTCAAATTCTTCAGGCGAAGCGATTGGCGAGGTAATGGCCTTAACTGGGCTGCGACGGACCAAGCAGGCTACACGCGATGGAAGTCCGTCCACGTAGTGAACTCCGTTCGATCTCAACACCAAAACGAGCTCCAAAGGGTTCCCAGAGGAACTATCACTCTCCTGGAGGTTGCTAGGGGTCTGCGGTGGCGCAAGGAACGAGCTGCCATGTAATGGAGGTGGAGGAGATTATTTATTGGGATGTCTGCAGGTCTGGAAAGATCGGATGGAAATGCGAAACCCTAAGCAGATCCGGCTACACCTAGGGATCTGCGAGGATCGCGGATCCTAGGAGCGCAATCGGGTGGTGAAATCAAGGCATTTGGTGGTCGGATCCCGGTCTGGATAATTAGGAGAAATTGGGTTCGGTTCTTGTCAACTGGGGGAGAAGGTTGACCGAGGTCAACCTTCTGACATGGATCAATCAGAGAGCAGAATTTACAAAAATACAAGAATATTAAAAAGATAGTAAATGATTTCAAAATACAAAGTCGTAAAAATGAAAAATACTTGTTGTTTTTCAAACTATTTTCTTGTGATTTTTAATTATTTCTATGAAAAAAACTAAATAGGGTATATACAATATAACGCATTATATACATGTATAATATACATATGTATTATATATAAGTATTTTTAGTCTGTTATTTTTACAAAAAAATACTTTTTATTTTATAATTTATTTATTTTCAAAATAATTTAAGGAGTATAAAAGGATTTTTATTTGATTTTATTAGTTTATTAAGGGTTTTTAATAAATGGGTATTGTATGCATTATATATACATGTGGACTTTGCACAATAGATTGTGGATTTCATTTGTATATCATTTTGTGTTTTCTAAAGTTTATTTTATTTTTATATTATTATTATAGCTATACACATGTGGTCAAAATAATATGGAATTCACATTATCATGAATATTTTTTGTACATGTATAAGTGTTATGTGCAATATACATTGTATCCTATCTCTCTCTACTTATTTTTTTGTCGATCAGATCAAGTCTTGACCTTCTCTTGGGGTTTCGTCCACTCTGTATTTATTCTAAATACATCCTTCTTTTTCTTTTCTCTTTATTATTTTATTTTTGGGAAAATATGTGTTAATTATGCACTGTATGTATGTATGTATGTATGTATATGTATGTATCTAGTTTACACATGAGTATGTATATGTGTGTTTATGTATGTGTATGTGTATTTAGGTATTTGTTGTATGTATGTATACACATGTATATGTATCTATCCGATTAGTGTATGTATGTCTATGAGTATGTATGTGTACATGTGTGTATCTATAAGTATCTACATATCTAATATATGTATGCATGTGTGCATGTGTTTATTATATGTATGTGTATTTAGGTATCTCTATTTGTATGTATGTGTGTATATGTATCTATGTATCTATGTGATTGATGTATGTATGGCTATGAATATGTATATGTATGTGTAAGTATATATGTCGATGGATTTCTTTTCGGATGTGCAGCTGCCTACTCGATTGCTTTTCTAATAAACATATTTTTATTTAACGTAAACCCAAATAACTCCACTGATGAATCTCCATTTCATCACATTTACTCAATCATCTTGGCCTTAAAAAACCCTAGCTAATGCACATAAATATGGTTATTTTGTAATAATTAACATTAATTATTTATTACATTCATTGTATATAAAATATAGTGTTTAATAACAAAATTAGAGAATAAATAAAAAAAGAAAAAGAATAAAATGCCAAAGGTATTTTCTGACGCTAAATCCGGAGACCTAGGCATCTTGATGAATAGGTCGGCAAAGGTATTTGTGCAATTATCAAAACATGACTTTCATTGCATAACAAGCAAGAAGTTCAAGCAAAATACTGCAATTAACCCAACCTAACACGTGAGGACGCTCGTGGACTCAACCAAACTAGTAAAATGCAAATAGATAAAACTATAAAGTCCAAACGACAAAATTCTCAACTAGTTATTACATTTATTGGAAAACTACAATCAGAAAACAAGCAGGGGTAACTAGGAATATACCCAGATGGCACGTGAGGCACGTGAGGGGGATCTGATGGCTCTGATGGCTCTGTACAAAAGGATCTGATGGTTCAAAGTTGGTCGATGGCGTGTGGTCAGATCTGTTCTGTCAGAGCTGATCTAACAGCTTGTAGGGCTGCTGGTCGGACGACTCCTATGAGGGGCCTAGAAATGATCCGAGCATTGGGATGAGAAGCTAAAGGAGGGTTCGAGTCAAATCTTGGGTGGGAATCCATATCGAGCGACTGTAAAGGGGCTGGAAGAGTAGGCGTCTGACGAACTTCGTACGAGCGTGGAGGATGATCCACAAGTTCGATGAAGTTGCGGAGGGGTCCAACAAATTCATGGAAGCACTCTGCGTCGAACGAGTGTCTCGGATGGAAGGATGATCGGTCATATTAGTGGGACGATGGTGCTCCGCCTGAGAAGTTGTGGCACTGAATGGGCTTCCCTGCACATCTTGAACTAGCAGGTATACTCCTAGCTCGAAGACCAAGCTTCAGCCATGGTTATTTTACGAGATAAAGAAGGGAAGCAGTGGTGGATGAGGGTCAAATTCCAACGATCATGGAGGAAGAAAGTCAGGTCTTAATCTCAGCCTAAAGATCGAGTCTAAGGGGATCAAGATGCGAAGGGAGATGTACGGTGAGCGAAGGTGTCGATCGGAAGGGGTAAGTGCGAGTGATGGAGCTCTGACTGGCTGGTTGGAATTGGTGAACTGATAGTGGTGGAAATGAAAAGATCGAGGCAAAATGGAAAATGGGAGCGAGGTAAGTGTTACCTGTAGAGACTGAGAAGCTTAGAATCTTCAGGTGAAGTGATTGGCAAGGTAATGGCCTCAACTGGGTTGCGAAGGACCAAGGAGGCTACACGCGACGGAGATCCGACTACGTAGCGAACTTCATTCGATCTTAGCACCAAAATGAGCTCCAAAGGGTTCCCAGAGGAACTATCACTCTCCTGAAGGTTGCTAGGGGTCTACGGTGGTGTGAGGAATGAGCTGCCGTGCACTAGAGGTGGAGGAGATTATTTATAGGGATGTTTGTAGGTCTGAAAAGATTGAAAGGAAATGTGAAACCATAAGCAGATCAGGCTACGCCTAGGGATCTGCGAGGATCACGGATCCTAGGAGCACAGTCGTGCGGTGAAATCAAGGCATTTGGTAGTCGGACCCGGTCTGGATAATTAGGAGAAATTGGGTTCGGTGAAGGAGAACTCATGTCTTGTCAATTGGGTGAGAAGGTTGACCAAGGTCAACCTTCTGATATGGATCAATCAGAGAGCGGAATTTACAAAAATACAAGAATATTAAAAAGATAGTAAATGTTTTAAAAATACAAAGTGGTAAAAATGAAAAAATACTTGTTATTTTTCAAGCTATTTTCTTATGATTTTTAATTATTTTTATGAAAAATCTAAATAGGTTATATACAGTATAATGTATTATATACATGTATACTATACATATGTATTAAATATAAGTATTTTTATTCTGTTATTTTTACAAAAAATACTTTTTATTTTATTTATTTATAAAATAATTTAAGGAGTATAAAAGGATTTTTATTTGATTTTAGTAATTGAGTAAGGGTTTTAAATAAATGGGTATTGTATGCATTATATATACATGTGGACTTTGCACAATAGATTGTGGATTTTATTTGTATATTATTTTGTGTTTTCTGAATTTTATTTTATTTTCATATTATTATTATGTCTATACACAAGTGTTCAAAATAATATGGCATTCACCCTATCATGAATATTTATTTGTACAGATATAGGTGTTATGTGCAATATACAATGTATCTCTCTCTACTTATTTTTTTGTCGATCAGGTCAAGTCTTGACCTTCTATTGGGGTTTTGTGCACTCTATTTATTCTAAATACATGCTTCTTTTTCTTTTCTCTTTATTGTTTTATTTTTGGGAAAAATATGTGTTAATTATGCACTGTTAACAAAGACATGTTCAATGATAATTATTGTATTTACATACACTTATAGGTAGTTTTTGCTAAAAGCCAAACTAAAATAAAATAATAAAGAATGAGAATCGTAGATTCATCAATAGTGTATAGATCTAGTGTATGTATGTATATGTATATTTGTGCACGCATATGTTCATGTATGTATATGTGTATATGTGCTTATGTATGTGTGTGCATAGATATGTATGTATGTGTGTGTGTGTACGTATGTATGTATCTACTTTATGCATGAGCATGTATATGTGTGTGTGTTTATGTATGTGTATGTATATTTAGGTATCTGTTGTATGTATGTGTACACATGTATATGTATCTATCTGATTAGTGTATGTATGTCTATGACTATGTATGTGTACATGTGTGTATCTTTGGGTATCTACATATCTAATATATGTATGCATGTGTGCATGTGTTTATGTATATGTATGTGTAACTAGGTATGTCTTGTATGTATCTATGTATGTATGTAACTATGTGTTTGATGTATGTATGGCTATGAATATGTATATGTAGGTTTAAGTATATATGTTGATGGATTTCTTTTGGGTTGTGTATGACATCACACATGTGACCATATGTGCCACCCTAAAAAGCCAATCTGTGATAACTAAATTGTAACATTAAGATCATAATCAGTCTTCAGGAAAGCGGTCGAGTAAGCTACTTACTCGACCGCATACTCGTACTCGGTAGCCTTGTCCCTCTGAGTATGGTGAACCGACCATGTATGGGGGTTGACCCTCATACTCAACCAAGTATACCCTATATGCAGCCGCTTACTCGGTTGCTTTTCTAATAAACATTTTTTTATTTAACGTAAACCCAACTACCTCCACTGATGAATGCCCATTTCATCACATTTATTCTATCATTTTGACCTTAAAAACCCTACCTAATGCATGTAAATATCATTATTTTGTACTAATTAACATTCACTATTTATTACATTCATTGTATATAAAATATAGTTTTTAATACCAAAATTAGAGAATAAAGGGAAAAGAAAATGAATAAAATGCCAAAGGTATTTTATGACCCTTAACCCGGAAACCTAGGCATCTTGATGAATGGATCAGCAAGGGATAAAGTAGGGGGAGATAAGGGCCAAAAATCCATTAAAATTCCATTCTTTTATTTATCTGTTTTCTTTTTTTGGGACCTTTTTTGTTTTCTATTTTTATACCTCAAACAAAGAAACTTTGTACATTAAGATGTAGATAAAAATACAAATAAAAATATGAAATTGATTTCATAAAAAAATAATATACAATGTACAAGTTATACTCAAAATAAAAAAACCAAATTCCCAACTCCCTAGACCCATATCTCTTAAATAAAACTTAAAATGGTATCAAAATCACTTTTAATTGTATAGATCTTTTAATAAGCTATTTAGTGATGGTCGTTTCATTTAATTTGGATTTAATGTGTAAAAGTTAGGTTTTAGACCCATGTTGTACAATGTACCCGGATAAAAAAATCTTTTTATTTATTCTTTATTATTTTTATAATTTTATATTTTTATAAATTTTAAATATTATTTATAGTTTATGTAAATATTTAGAATAAAATAAAACATTAAAATAAAATAGTATACATTGATACATAGATAAAATACCTATACTTATACCTATATAATATATACCCCTATTTATTTCAGTATGCATAATTTATCAAAAAATAATAATAATAATATATTAATGTATTTAGAAATAATATATAATTTTAGAAAATAAGAGAATAAAATAATAAAATACAAAATACAAAATAAAAATACCCATAAAAATAAATAAAAATCATATTAAAATATTATAGAAAATAAGAAACATCTTTTTATTTCATAATTTTTTTTAATAAAATCATTTATTATTTATTACTTAATTTCCAAATAATTTCAAGGTTGGTTTTTTTGGTTGGTCCATGTGGACCTTGGTCAGCTGTCTGACTAGCCTTGTAGTTTGTCAGATTGTGCTCCAACTGCTCCTTCTTATTTTTTCCTAATCAATGCAAGCATCGATTGCGGATGATCCTTATACATCTTTTCCTCCTCGTTCTTCCCTCATTCACGTGTTTTTGTTGCCTCGAGGATTGGAGATCTGAATCGATTGCGCGACCTCGATCTTCTACTTGCATCACTCCTTGTACAAAACCTCGCCTCCTCCTTCCCTTCTATTTACGAATCCCTTTCGCTCGATTTCTTCTCCCATTTTGCATTCCTGGGCTCGAGCCAGATGAAGCAGGTTCTCCCTACCATCTGGAGAGGAGAGATTGAATAGAGGTTATATAAAAGGACTAAGTGGATTTATTTGATTAATTGCACGGAAATCCCATACCCTTATCTCTCCTAGATTAGAGGTCTATCTTCCTTCATTCGAAGAGGAAAGAGGTGTAAGCCTCACAATATATGTTGTTTTGTATTACTCCTTCCCCAGGGATAAGTGCCTTGCTCTTTGCCTGGAAATCTTAGAAATCTACTATCTCAACATCCTCTTCCCTCATGTTAATATATATCCGATCTTTAAAGCTCGGAGAGGTGCGAGCATAGGCCTTAGAGGTTTTTAATGTGAGAGAGAAAAGCCCCTAAAGTGATCGCGCCTTAGAGGACAAAGTGGAGTGAGGGAAACTTTGAAGTTATTAGAAAACTCAATCAAAGGGCTAGTTGCATTATATTTGAAAGCCTTTTTTGATATAGTTTTTAGTTGGATAATTTAAGCAAGTTCGAAACCAACTGGAATCCACACTATCCTAGGAAGCATCCTCCCCCTAGATCATTGCCACACGTCCACTCGCTACCAAACAAACCCCAACACCCCTTTTTTGGTCCACTATGCTTTCATTATAGGTGTCGGAGCTTGGGGACCCATTTGGGTCGATTTTGAGGCTGTCGAAGGCCCCTGGAGCCCCCATATTCCCTAGAGCTCATTTGACTTCATTGTTGCTCCGATATAACTCTTGTTGCTGCCATATGATGTGGAGGAGCCCCTGCTTCATTTTACCCCTACTCTGAGGCTCCCAAGTGGCTGGAGGAGCTAAGGAGAGCAAGTCGAAGCTTGCCACCGGCGTGTTCTTCCTTGTTCCCTTCTAGTTGTCAGAACTTCATGTCACGCCAGGTCTGCCAACCACCATTAGATTTGACTCACCCTTGACTATTGATCTCCATCATGAGGTCTAATTAATCTCAGCTGCTCTAACCCAATCGTCATCACACATCCACAGCTCGCTATATGGATAAGTGGGCGGATCATGCCCTTTGGATCATGCCTTTTTGAGGGTATTTTGCATATCTTCCCCCTCCTTTTGTCACGTTAATTTTAGGTCTTGTAATTATTTTAAGTTGTTTAAACCATTTGGGATATTTGTAAGAGGAACCCTGTAGTTTTTATATTACATTTTGGTCCTGGCCATATCACCTCACATGTCGGACCACATGAGGTGACATGCATTGAGGCCCTTGCATATTTTGTATTTCATTTTAATTTTAAAACTTTCCTTCGTAGTTATATTATTTTGAGTATTTTCCAAAAACTTCCTCGCATTTATTTTTAATTGCAAATATGCCCATATGGTTCATTAATTTGTATGCTTGTATTTCAATTTTTTAAAATGTCATCCGTGCTACAAAAATATTACAAAAATCAGATTAAACTTCTGTTAACTATAGTTTTAACCCATATTTTTAGTTTTGAATTTTAGGACTTTCTCCTATTTGATAAAATCAAAAGAGCATGTTTTTATCCTTGTTTGAATTAAAAACTACCAAAAAATATAAAATCATTTTTACAAATTCCCTAAGAACATATTTTATGTCCTTTTGTATTTCTTATCAAACCAAAAATCACTAAAAATAGAAACGAAAATACATAAAAATTAAAAAGCTCCAAAATCCTTTATAAAAATCTAAAAAACTCTTAAAAACTTCAAAGATATTTCTTTATATTTTTAACTTTCTTTATATTATTATGTATATATTAAAATTGATTTGGGAAATTTTGTACATTTTTTCTATTTTTAATTTCTAAAATAAATCTACTTATTTATTTAATCTGGGATATTTTTTACTTTAAAAGTATACAAAAATAGCAAAAATATCTAAAAATCATAAAAATAGTAAAAAATATTTAAAGACTAAAAAAACTATTTTCTGTATTTCATTTATTTGTATTATTATTTATAATTGTATTTGCTTATATTGTTTATATAGCCTTATATAAGCTTATATTATATATTAAAAATAAAAAAATAAAATTATAAAATTAAAACAATTAAAATATATAATTTAAAAGCAAAAAGATAAAAAATAAAAAACCCATAAAAAAACAAATACAGAAGAAGAACCCACATTTTTGGATTCAATTCCCCGGTCTATTATTTGCTCCATATATTCGATACTCTATACATATTTGCACTATACATATCATTTGTAGAGTTATAATAAATTTTATACGCTTTTATTTTCATTTCTTGATTCTCAATTGTGGGTTAATTGTTGAATTTCTTGGGGTTCGTGTGAGGTCGCTTCAACGACTTTTGATCCACCTTGTGGAATGACAAGACCTCCGTTGAATCTTTAGTTTTCAAGTGGCGTCGTTGTAATACATGCCTAAATTAATCATTTAGAACCACACTAAAAATATCTCTGTGAAGAGGGTGGCTCTATTTTTCACTAGTTAATTCCAAGGTCAAACACAATGATACAAGTGGTTTAATGTACTCAATTAAGGGTTTAGATATCTAGGTTATTCAATTTAATGTAATCCAATTAAGATAAATGATGCATGAATTTTTTATGTTTTTTAAATACAATATATAATGCTACAAAATGGACGATATGTAATACATGTCTCAAAACCAAGATCAAATCAAGCTCCAATGTCACTTTAATGTCAAATCACCTTAATAAGAAAGAACCTAAATAACTTAATTCACATATAGCATTTGATTAGGAAATTATTGATTTAAATTAGATATTAAAATACCTACATAAATTATACATGTGATAAGCTTTCAAGTGCCTATTTTATTTCACAATTTAGAACTAGGTGCTACATATGGCTTTTAGAACAATGTTCAATGATTAGTGAACTTCTATGGTTAATAAATGAATATAAGGACTCACATCAGAGAATTAAATGCCATTAAAAAGACAACTAAAAGAGATCTTAATCAAGACCAATTTCATCTAATTTGTACATACAACTAGAAAAATGTTCATTTTATGTCGATACATTATATGTAGTCGACAATAGCCACCGACAATAAGTGTGTTTTTCGAAGGTCACGAATGTAGCCATCATAAAAGTTGGCTCGTTAATTTGAAAAATACAATCATGATATAATCGATAGTTACCAAACCACCAAAAATGCATATTCCAATGTAATTGATTTCTCGGTGCTTGTTATGATTGTCGAAAATGATAATCTAAATTTCCAGCAGCAACATTTCACTTCCCCGCCTCTTGTAACCTAATCACTTCTCCCTTCCTCTTCCCCCTTCTATGCTTCCATCCTCATCTCCCCCCCCCTCTGACGATCTCCCCACGCCTCCCTCCCCTCACCACCTCAACCCCACTCCCCCCTTATCTCTGCCCCACATCTGCATATTCACCACCTCCTCCTCTTCTCTTCAGCTCCATCTCCTCCCCCTTCTCATCTCCATTGCCTCCTTCTCCTCGTCCTCCCCACCACCCTGCCTCCAAATCCTCCTCCCTCTTCACAGCTATGCCGCCCTCCCCTCTGCCCCACTTCCTCCCCACAACCCCTTCCCATCTCCGTTGTCTCTCGAAGGATAGCCACATGACCTCACCACCAACCATGACTGTCTCCATTGTATCCGCTTTCCAAATCCTTCTAAGGAATGCATAACATTAATCATTTACCATTTTTATGTAAATCATTTTATGTTATACTTTGTTAAATTATAGATTTATGATATGAATGAGTTGATGTTTACAATGTCTACATTAGTGGTTGTTTTGTAATTTGATGTGGTTAGGGCAATCCCTAATTAGAGACATATATTCTCATTTCATGCAAATGCCTATTTCTTCAATTAATAATATCTAATGTGAAACTTAGATCATTTAAAATGAGAAAAAACAATATTTAAAATGTGACCATTGTGCTTCTAAAGTACTATGCCCCTTTACAATGTGCTTATAAGTGGTATGCCCCATTACTCCTAAAGTAATATCTCTTATATCTATGCACATATGTGTATGTTTCTATGTGTGTGTGCTTATATATATATATATATAGAGAGAGAGAGAGAGAGAGAGAGAGAGCTTATCCAATGAGCCCTGTGCCCATTAACATTTCAATGAGCACCCATTCTGGGCCATACACATGTATTAGCAATAATTATATTTTTAATTATAGGCTATCACATATTTAAAAAAATCCTATATTTCCTATTATACAACGTCCTTAAAAATTGGAAGACGGTTTTAGACAGAAACGATTCAAATAAATGATTCCACGCGGATGATTAAGGATCTAAATGCTATGATAGTAATAAATATAATTCGGTCAAGTAAATGCTTGTTGTGAGATCAGTAATATCAAGACAATGATCAGTAATTTACATCCAAATAGTTACATCGTACAGAATTTAGTAATATGTATAAAATTGTCAAGTAAATGTGTGTTGTGAGATCAGTAATAACATAACAAATGATTAGTAATATCATTGTGTATGTAATGTGCATTACATTAACAAATAATTATTTTCTTACTTGAGCAATGCCAATGACTTACTGACCATTACTTTGTTATTACTAATCTCATAGTAGCAATTACTTGAAAATCGTATACATATTACTGAACATGTGATATAAGACATAGATATATACATTACTGAACACAAACAATAACTTACTTGATAACTATATATATATTACTTGAGTATCATCTCTAAATTACTGAATTCTGTTCAAAGTAATAAAACTTATGGAAATTACTGACCACACGTTACGGTTTTACTGACTTCACAACAAGCGCTTACTTGTCCATTGTGTATATATTACTGAATTCTGCACCATGTAATAAAATGAATGTAAATTACTGACCGTTGTTTGGATATTACTAACCTCGTAACAACCATTTACATGAGTATTGTCTCTAAATTATTGAATTCTATTCAAAGTAATAATACATATAGAAATTAATGACTATTTGTTATGGTTTTACTGACTTCATAACAAACACTTACTTGACCATTGTGTATATATTACTGAATTCTACAATATATAATAGAATGAATGTAAATTACTGACCGTTGTTTGGATATTACTGATCTCACAATAACCATTTACTTGATTATGAATATATATTACTGACCTGAGCATTTGGATCTCGATATTCTACACGAAATCATTCGATTCGAATATTTTAATGAGCCCTGTGCGCATTGGATAAAAATCCTATATGTATATATATATATATATAGATATAGAGGGATTATCCAATAAGCCCTGTGCCCATTAACGTTTCAATGAGCACCCATTGTAGGCCATGCACGTGTATTAGCAATAACTATATTTCTAATTATAGGCTATCACGTATTTAAAAAAATCCAATATTTTCTATTATACAACGTCCTTAAAAATTGGAAGACGGTTTTGGATAGAAACGATTCAAATAAATGATTCCATGCGGATGATTAAGGATCCAAACGCTATGATAGTAATAAATATAATTCGGTCAAGTAAATGCTTGTTGTGAGATCGATAATATCAAGACAATGATCAGTAATTTACATCCAAATAGTTACACTGTACAGAATTTAGTAATATGTATAAAATGGTCAAGTAAATGTGTGTTGTGAGATCAGTAATAACATAACAAATGATTAGTAATATCATTGTGTATGTAATGCGCATTGCATTAACAAATAGTTATTTTCTTACTTGTGCAATGCCAATGACTTCTTGACCATTACTTTGTTATTACTAATCTCATAGTAGCTATTACTTGAGAATCGTATACATATTACTGAACATGTGATATAAGACATAGATATATACATTACTGAACACAAACAATATCTTACTTGATAACTGTATATATATATATATATATTACTTTAGTATCATCTCTAAATTACTGAATTCTGTTCAAAGTAATAAAACATATGGAAATTACTAACACACGTTATGGTTTTACTGACTTCACAACAAGCACTTACTTGTCCATTGTGTATATATTACTGAATTCTGCACCATGTAATAAAATGAATGTAAATTACTGACCGTTGTTTGGATATTACTGACCTCGCAACAACCATTTACATGAGTATTGTCTCTAAATTACTGAATTCTATTCGAATGATTTCGTGCAGAAAATCGAGATCCAAATGCTCAGGTCAGTAATATATATATTTATATATATACAATAATCAAGTAAATGGTTATTGCGAGATCAGTAATATCCAAACAACGGTCAGTAATTTACATTCATTCTACTATATAGTGTAGAATTCAGTAATATATACACAATGGTCAAGTAAGTGTTTGTTATGAAGTCAGTAAAACAATAACAAATGGTCAGTAATTTCTATATGTATTATTACTTTGAATAGAATTCAGTAATTTAGAGACAATACTCATGTAAATGGTTGTTGCGATGTCAGTAATATCCAAACAACGGTCAGTAATTTACATTCATTTTATTACATGGTGCAGAATTCAGTAATATATACACAATGGACAAGTAAGTGCTTGTTGTGAAGTCAGTAAACCATAACGTGTGGTCAGTAATTTCCATATGTTTTATTACTTTGAACAGAATTCAGTAATTTAGAGATGATACTCAAGTAATATATATACAGTTATCAAGTAAGTTATTGGTTTGTGTTCAGTAGTATATGTGTGTGTGTGTGTGTGTGTGTGTCTTATATCACATGTACAATAATATGTATACGATTCTCAAGTAATACCTACTATGAGATTAATAATAACAAAGTTATGGTCAGTAACTCATAGGCATTGCTCAAGTAAGAAAATAACTATTTGTTAATGCAATGCGCATTATATACACAATGATATTACTAATCATTTGTTATGTTATTACTGATCTCACAACACACATTTACTTGACCATTTTATACATATTACTAAATTCTGTACAATGTAACTATTTGGATGTAAATTACTGATCATTGTCTTGATATTACTGATCTCACAACAAGCATTTACTTGACCGAATTATATTTATTACTATCATAGCGTTTGGATCCTTAATCATCCGCGTGGAATCATTTATTTGAATCGTTTCTGTCCAAAACCGTCTTTCAATTTTTAAGGATGTTGTATAATAGGAAATATAGGATTTTTTTAAACACGTGATAGCCTATAATTATTGCTAATACACGTGTATGGCCCAGAATGGGTGCTCATTGAAACGTTAATGGGCTCAGGGCTCATTGGATAAGCCATCTCTCTCTCTCTCTCTCTCTCTCTCTCTCTCTATATATATATATATATATATATATATATGAGTGCAATGGGGCTGCCCCCTTGGGGCAGCCAACATGGCTGCCCCCACCCTTATTTCGGCATTTTTTTATTTTTTTCGAAAAATGTCACCATGTATATTCATCCCTATATCCCTCCTATATGCCATTCGAATTTCGTCAGAAACAGAGACCCCTATGGCCTCCATCCAGACAGTCATTTTTTAACGGTAACAGAATTTTTTAAATCGACACCATCTCGATGGAGGCCGTAGGAGTCTCTGTTTCTGACGAAATTCGAATAGCATGTAGGAGGAATATAGGTATGAATATACATGGTGATATTTTTCAAAAAAATAAAAAAATTTGGCCGAAATATGGGGCGGGGGCAGCCAACATGGCTGCCCCAAGGGGGCAGCCCCATTTTTTCCTATATATATATATATATATATATTCTCTCATAGGATCACTCCTTTATATATATATATATATATATAGGTGTGTGTGTGTGTGTATGTGTATGTGTGTGTCTTTATGCATAGTGTATGTATGTGTATGTGTATTTATGTGTTTATGCATGTGTATAGTGTATATATCTAGTGTATATATGTGTATGTATATATGTGTGCGCATATGTTTATGTATGTATATGTATGTATATGCTTATGTATATGTATGCATATCTATGTATCTAGTTTACACATGTGTATGTATATGTGTGTGTTTATTTATGTGTATGTATATATATAAGTATCTAGTATATGTTTTTATACACATGTATATATATATATATATGCGATTATTGTATGTATGTCTATGAGTTTGTCTATGTATGTATGCGTACATGTTTGTATCTATGGGTATCTACATGTCTAACGTATGTATGTATGCGTGTATGTGTTTATGTATATGTATTTGTATCTAGGTATATCTTTTATATATGTATGTATGTATATTTATGTGATTGATGTATGTATGGCTACGAATATGTATATGTATGTGCATTTAGGTATCTATGATTGTGTAAGTATATATGTCTATGGATTATTTTTAGGATATGTATGACATCACACATACGATCATATCTTTCCATATGTGTCATACTAAAAAGCCAATTTGTGATAACTAAATTGTAACATAAAGATCATAATTAGTGTTCAGGAAAGCTATCGAGTAAGCCATATACTCGGTCGCATACTCGTACTCGATAGCCTTGCCGCTCCGAGTATGGTGAAATGGCCATGTATGCGGGTTACCTGCATACTCAACCGCGTATTCGTTATACCCTCTATGCAGTCACCTACTCAGCCACTTTTCTAATAAACATTTTTTATTTAACCTAAACTCAAATAACCCCACCCTCATAATAATATAAAATCGCATATTCCCAACATAAAACCCCATACTCCCCGCATAATCTCTCGACTGAGTATATTAACATAATATTAAATTTTTATCTACATTTTTTAATAATAAAATACAAAACCGTGTAAAACTGCATAGTCCCTGCATACTCTCCCGCATACCGCATACTCTATGTGCAGTGACCCCTCCATCTGAATATCGCATCATGCCTTCCTGAACATTGATCATAATGACACGTATCATATTAATTCCTAGTTAGGTAATTAAAATTAAATTAAAACACTAACTATACATAAAATCATACAAAACAATTCATACATACGAAACATTGGAAGATTTCATCATTTCTAATAGATTTATACTTTTTAAAATTTTTACAGTACTATTGGGTTCACTTCGAAATGAGATATCCCGATCCAATGGTACTTGGACTTTGATGTGTGTAGGTGGAAGATCTTTTTTCGCAGGTAATGATGGGCCGAAATATCCCAAAGTAACTAAGGTAAATCAGATAACTAAGGTCGTTGCGACCTAAGTCACTCGAGAATCGGCTCGATCAAGAAAAATATAAGATCATACCACCAAATAAAGATAGAAAATCAATAAAATCAAGATAGCGGTCCTGGCTTTGAGATTAGCCTGGTGTAGCACCTAGGGTCGGACTCAGGGAGCACAAATTGGCCTTACGGCCTACGAAGTAGTCAAAATCGATAAAAGGGAAGAAAATATAATTTTGATGGATTTTTAATTATTTTTATATTTTTTGTATTTTTAATAATAAAGGAAAATAAGAAAAAGGCAAATACAAGCAACTTCAACCAATTATTTAAACACTCAAAAATATATAGAAAATTCAAACAAACATATTTTTAAGTTTTTTACATTTTTTAGTGTTTTTGGTGAATTTTTAAGATTTTTATAATTTTTATACAATTTTCTAAAAATCAAAGAAGGCAAAAACAGTGTGCTACTGTCCAGCCAGGCTTTCAAGTCCCATAAAAAATATCAAATGGGTCTTTCACAGCCTGGAGGTAATTTTTATGAGAAATATAAACAACAAGGAAAATTCAGAAAAAGAGTTTGTATTTGTTTGAATTTTTTAGAATTATTTAGAATTTTTATAATATTTTTAGGTTTTTCAAATTTTAAGGATTTTCTATATCCAAAAATTACGAAAACTTGAAAGAAATTAAAAGACACTAAAACTAACTTAGACTAATGTTTTTAGAATTTTTAAAGGATTTTTTATATTTTTCTTTGATTTTATAATTCAGACAGTCATAAAAACCATTGTTTTTGTATTATTAAAAATATCAAAAAGCCCTCAAAAATGTACCCAAAAATTAGAGAAATTTTTACACAGTGGCAGGAGCCATGTCTCCAACTTTCACGTAATTTGGGTGTAATTTGCTATTTATTTAAATCAAACAAAGGCTCACAGTGCACAGGGACCTATATGTAAGAAAAACATGTTCCAAGGGCCAAACAGTAACAAGACAAGAAAAAGCAGGGGCCCTCGTGCAAAAAGTTCAAGTAATCACGCGCTACGCACGTGAATCAGGCACGGAGGGACCAAATTGTAATTCCTATTTCTAAAAGATCAAACAATAAAGCACAGGAAACACAAGATATATATTGCAAAATTTCCAACTCTCACATGTCGATGCACGTGGTATAATGATGAATCCACATTTCATCATCTTTATTCTATCATTTTGGCCTCAAAAAACCTAGCAAATGCCTGTAAATACCCTTAATAAGAGCTTATTAACATTCATGCATGTACCTGTAAATAGTGTATAAAATACTGTAATTAAAGCAAAAATTATAGAATAAATAAAAGAAAAGAAAAATAATTAAATATTGTAAATATTTTATGACCCAAACCCCCGAGACCTAGGCATCTTGATGAATAGGTCGACAAGGAATAAAGTAGGGGGAGATAAGGGCCAACTACAATGTGTTTCATTCATTCTTTACTCGTTTTGGGACCTATTTTTGGTTACACTTTTTATACATCAAATAAATAAATTTTGAATATGAAAGTTGTATATAATTAAATAAAGAAAAATACAAAATTGATTTCATTCAAAAATAATGCACAGATAAAAAGTTATGGTCTGAATAAAAATCCAGAATCCCAACTTCCCAGACCCGTATCTCACAACTAAAAACTCCAAATGCAACAAACTCACCTTTAATTGCATATAGAATAAAATAAGCTATTTAATGGCGATGGTTTCGCATTTGTGGAGCTACGGTTTGAAAGTTGAGTTTTGGACCCGCATTGTACAGTTGTACTGATTAAAATATTCCGTTTATTATTTATTCATTATTTTTGTATTTTTATAATTTTGTAAATATTACTTATAATAAGTATATACTTTAAAATCAGAATAAAAACCTAAATAAAATACAAAATAAAATTATATGTATATAGAATACATAGGTATTATACCTATATACATACCTATACAATACCTACTTATATTTTATTTAATATACAAAACACATCAGAAAAACAAAATAAAAATATTTTTGTTTATATAAAAGTATTCTATGATTTTATAAAATACTAAATAAAAATAATAAAATTAAAATACATAAAATAAAAATAAGAGAATACAATATATAGGTAATATACCTATAAGGGGCATAATAGGTAACTTATAAAAATATATTCCACAAAAATAATTAAAAATCAGAATTAAATACTTCATAAAATAATAAAAACTTTTCATTTTATAACCTAAATAAAATAACATCATTTACTATTTTAAAATGATTTTAGAAATGATTTTTACCAGGTTTTTCCTGGTTGGTCCACGTGGACCAACCAGGGGGCCAGGAGAGTTGACCTCGTATCAACTCTCTGACCCTAGGTCCTGTAGCTCTGCCAGCCTCGTTTTTGACCCACTTTTGTGGATTTTTTGAGGCCAGGTCTTTCATCTTCTGGTGATGCAACCTTCTGCAACATTGATCTTCGCTCATCTCTCATACTCGCCCAGATGTTTACCTGGGCTGTCGTGCGCTGAATCAACCACCACGCCTTGGTCTTCCCCCTCATCCGTAAAACCAATAAAAGGGAACCTCTAACTTCAATTCAAAAATCGAACCCCATTCTTGGTCCCTCTCGCGCTCCTTTTGATCTCAATCGACTCCTGGAGGTGACAGCTCCAAGATCAGCCATCAAGGAGGCGGAGCAGCGCTGACCTGGGCGTTCCACCACCTCCGGCCAAGCTCCGTCGAGGTACCCCTTAACCTCGGGTCCCCAGGCCCTTGAGGTGTGTATGTCTCCTTAGTTTTTCCCGCATTAGCTTAGCCATCATCTTAGGATCAAAAACCCTTCAAAAAACATCTCGAACCATCTCTCAAATCTCGCACCCACTCACCTCGCCAGAGCGCATCTTCGGCCAGTCCCCGTCACACCGCCTCTCGCCGCCGTTCATCTTCCACGGAGTCCAGGAATTTTGCCCTGGACTTTATAATCTTTCTCCTGCAGGTACACGCACAAGAGAAACACCTGGGAGCACCTTTTGGACTCGCCGGAGACACCTGGAGGTCGCGAGCTCCTCCGCCGTCGTAGGCGAGAATCAGCACCTCTCCGGCCATTTTGAGGCTCCCAGCACCTAGAGAACGCCGGCAGGAAGAGGTCTGGGCCCTTCTGAGCTCCGAACGCCGACGAAGGAGGGCGGGGGAGGTCGCGGAAGTTCGTCGTCGCCGGCCTTCTTCTGGGTTCTTCCTCCGGTCCTTGCAGCCGTCCGATCAAGCTAGCCGCCCAGATTCCGCGTCGACCGTCCGATCGCCAGAACCAGCCACCGTTGGATCTCAGCTGAGACCCAATCTCAGACGTTGAAGCCTAAGCATCATCGCGCGTGCAGGGTGCGCCACGTGTCAAGTGAACGGCCCACAGCCGTTTGATCGCCATGGCGAGGAGATTTTGCAAGTATAACCTCACGACTTTTGTAATTTTCTTTTAGTCCTGAAACTTTAATTAGTAGTTTAAAGTTTTTGTAAAATTTACATAAAGACCCTCGGACTTTACGTATTTACAGATGGGTCCTCTGCCACATCACCTTACGTGACCTATTCACGTGAGGTGTGGGCATTTTGCATCGAGGCCCTTGGCCCTTTGGTTATTTCATTTTAGTACTAGAACTTGTAGTTTAAATGTTAAACTTTTGGAAATACTGCATGTTAGCCCCCGGACGTTTTTGAAATTACTTTTGGGTCCCTACCAGGCGCGTGCAAGTCACGTGCCCTGGTGGGTATTTTGCGCCGACACCTTTGCGGGTTTGAGCATTTGTATTTGGTCCATAAATTCGAATATTAAGTGTTAACTTTTGTGGAAAATTGCTTGTATGCCCTTGGTCTTTTGTGTATTTGCATATATACCCCTACAAGGCTGTGACATTTTTGTGAACTTGTCTGATTTATTTAAGGCATCATTTTAACTTGAAAAATTCCACAAAAATTATGCTAAGCTCTTGTTAACCTGCACTTTCACGCCATATTTTTGCATTTGCATTTTATTGCATTTTCATCTTTATTAAAAATCAAACACATGCATTTTTCATACTGTTTGCATTATAAAATCCATAAAAATTATAAAAATGTTTTGAAAAATTCCAAAAAAAATATATTTTGTGTGATTTCTCATCTACTAGTGTCAATCCAAAAACCACTAAAAATCTCAAAAGAAAACCTTAAAAAATCGAAAATACCTAAAAACTTCAAAAAATCTAAAAGAATTATAGAAAATTCCAAAAAATTGCAAACTCAGTTCCTGTTGGTGCTATATTTTTATTATCTTTAGTTGAAAATTAGTTTGGGAAAATTTTGTGGCTGTTTGATATTTTTAAGTTCTATTTTACCTTCGGTCAGTAGTTAATTCCCTGTTTTCATTTATTTTGCCTTTTAAAAATACCAAAAACATTTTGAAAAATACCTAGAAATCACAAAAAAACATTAAAAAATCATAAAAATACCAAAAAGATCTTATTTCTGAATTTTTGGCTATTTTTGCATATTTTTGTAAATCTTGTAGCACCTCTTTTATTACCTTGTTTATATATTCCAATATTAATATATATATAATATAAAATTATAATAAATTAGAAAATGAAAACTCAAAATACAAAATTAAAGATTAAATTAAAAAAATAAAAAAAATATATTAAAAACCCACAAAAATCTCTGCTTTGCATTAGTGTAGACAACACTTCACACTCACTCACACACATTAGTTTGATCTACCCTGTTTACTCCCTGTGTTCGAACTCTCTGCATACTTGCTCTATACACCATTTATGTAGAGTTAAAAATAAATTTTAACTTCACATTGCTTGTCATTGCTTGATATCTATAGTGTAGGTTAATTGTTGATTAGATCCAGATTTAGAGTGGTCAACACTTCGACTATCTTCTCGCCTTGTGTGGAATACAAGACCGCTCCATTTTTGGGTTTATCAAATGGTGCCGTTGCTGGGGAGCAACAGCGAGTAGTTCATATTTTTGCTTGATTGTGTTTGTTGTCTTCATTATTGCTTGCTCTTTTATCTCTCTTGTTTTGATATATATTGTTTAGCTTTTCTGACCATCTCTTTGTCTTCTTGCGAGGGACCGCGGAGCGAGGCGGATCGCCTAGGGGATCCGAAGCAACCACGTGAAGCGGAGCCGGCTTTTCTTAAGCCAAGCCGGCAGGAGAGAGCAAGAGGAGTGAGAGAGTGCTTAGATTAGTTTGCCTTTTTATTTTGTGAGAGAGAGATTTATTAATTTGTAATAATACAGGACTTGGACACTTGAACTTCCGGGCCCAATTTCCGGGTGTTTGTTCACCCGGGGGCTCACCGCGGATTTTGACGAGTTTTCCACCGCTGTCATTTTCCGGTTTTGATTTCATTTTCCGTTTCTTTTGTGGATTGAGCCCTTAGTTCTAGGCTTTTGCTTGATCGACTAAATTAGGTCCAAACACACTAACAACCTTTGCATGCACCTATAGATCGTATTTGGACTTAGTTTAATTAAACATTTAAACTCATATTCTTAGATCCGTTGCGCCGCGAGCCCTCCCCATCGAGCGCTACTCCTGAACTCGATGTGTCGAGAAGAGGAGGGGGGGCTAGATCGGACTCTTAGGATCGAGGATTGGTGATTAACTTGTGGTTCTTAACGCTAGCAGTTGACTATCTTAGGACGATTTCCGCATTACATACCGGCATGTAGATTAGGTTTAAAAATTTCTGCTTTGCATCCCGCGTGGAGAGAGCTGGGATTCGCTGTAAGTCTTCTTACTTTACATACATCATTTAGGCACAAAGGTGAGATTTCCATCTTTGTGTCGACTTGCACGGCTTTTACGACTCTATTCTCCCTCTGTTTTTGGACAAAGTGGGATCAAGAAAATACAAAAATCGTTAGGCGCTTGTTTGAATCTACTCAAAAGAAGCGATAACACCAAAAAAATTAAAAAAAGGGACTGTTAAGAAAACTTTGACCTAAATAAAACTTGTAATTGGATTCATTGTTTGGGGAGAGTAACACCCTCACTTGTCTTCAGGTTGCACGGGAAGGTCTCCTTCCAAGTGAGTTGAGTGCTTCGTAAGGATTAGAGCCAAAATCCCAGCTTGTGGCTGCCTTGTGTATCGCCTGGATTTCCGAAGTATTGGCGCTTCTATCGTACGTGGACGAGTAGGGCTTGGTCAACATTGGTGACTCTCTATTGTGTAGAGCATCGACCTTGTCCGAAGTATCGAGCCTAGGCCACGCCTTCACGGGGGTGTCTGTCTCATCGTCTCGCGTCCGAGTAGGTTCTTGCACCCTCACAAGTGATTCCGTTGCGAGCGAGTTCCGAAGTATCGGTTTCGCCTATTGGCTTCCTTTCTATATTTCTTTGGCTGAGTAGGGATCCAGGAAGGGTTACAAGGACCTCAAAAAGCGCAAGCTACAGGTTACACAGGAGGAGGACAAGTACGAGATACTCTCCCGGCAGTACTCTCTCTCCTTTAGGCGTAGCGCTCTAAGGACTCGTTACAAGATAAATTCCTGAATTCAAGCTAAAACTGACAAGATAAAAGCCGAACCTTTACGGCTTCATGTGTTGAGTTGGTGAACTTACATCTGTTTTGTGTTTGATTGCTAGTTATCTTTAGGTCACGATCAAAAACACAGCACAATTGTGCGCAATTTTGCTTCTCATTTCTTCCTTCTTCTTCTGCATCCACCTTGCTCTTCCCAATAATCAAGATGATGGGATGGAGGTCTCTTAGGCCGACCTTGTCGGCACCGCTATCCAGCACTCCTCCTCATTCATCTAGGACAACCTCGGAGAGTCCGCTCTCCGAGCCTGAGTTCACTTCCACCCTGTTCCCCCTCTACCACCCTTCTCATTCCCCTACCATCAGTCCAAGAGTTTCAGAATTCAGTGCATCACAGAGCTCAGATCATTTGACGGCACCTGAGATGGGTTCTTTTGCCTTTTCAGAGAATCCAGTTATGGCAGAAAGACGAGATCACCATGATGAGCAGGAGCAACCTCAATTTCTATTTGATCAAGCTACCATCAACAATTCACTTCTAGCCTCCTTGGAGACCATGCAAAGACAGATCATAGACCAGGGAGCATTTATGGGTGACGTGATGCGAGAGCTGGCACAGATGAGAGCAGATCGAGAGAACAGAGCCGCAGGAGGAGGAGGAGATATACCCGATGCAGAAGGAGGATGTCTTGATGCTGAGAGACCACCGCAGACCATCATGAGGGAATTGCACAATCTTGTCGCATCCCTCACTCACCGATGGATCCGACTTCCTCCCATCCATGGAGATTTCGAGCTTCGGCCCCACACAATTCAGCTTCTACCCAAATTCCATGGGTTGTCGACCGAAGAGCCATACCTCCACCTCCAAGAATTTGACATGATCTGCAGCACAATCCATGATAGGCTGATGACCGAGGACACTATCAAGATGATCGCTTTCCCTTTCTCCTTGGTTGACAGAGCCGCGTACTGGCTCAAACACTTAGGGCGATTCATCGATACTTGGGCAGATCTCCGGACCGCGTATCTGAAGAAGTACTACCCTCTCGGCCGGACTAATGCAGCTAGAGTCATGATCAGCAACTTCGTCATGATCCCGAATGAACAATTCCATGAAGCTTGGGATCGATTCAGTGAGCTCATCGACCGGTGTACACACCATGACATTTCTAAGCCCAATTTAGTGCAGAGTTTCTTTTATGGGCTGACACCGGAGCTGCAGGGGCTTGTCAACGCCTCTTGCGGTGGGTCTTATTTTTCCAAGGGTGAGGACGATGTTTGGGCCATCTATGAAGGCATGGCAGAGAACTCAACCATCATGGACCAAGCACATGTTTACACACAGCAGAAGCCCCCACAAGGAGAGGGATCATTCCAGAGGATCGCCCGCATCGATGCCGGTCCTAACACGTCATCGGCAGCCGCAGCACAAGTCGAATCAGCAGCAGTCGATATGGGAATCATCAGTGAGAAACTGGACCGTCTCGAGATCCTCGAGAAGAAGCAGATGCAAGGCATGGCTCAGATGGACCAGATTGCCAAGACAATGAGTGATCTGAAGACACAGATTCTTTACGTCCAGGAGGCACAGACTTCTTCCCAGCAGCCTTCCAGATCACGTGCTGATCCTAGCAGTAGCAACTCCAACCAACCCTCTTCCTCGTACCGCCAGGTCAACCACATCCAGGCAGAGCCGGTCCCGTTGCTACAATACTACCTAACGTAGTCGCCATCTCAGGACACCCAGATGGTGGTCTACCAGCCGGAGCAGCCACTGGCAGTTCTTCCTCCAACCTCCTTCGAGCAGGAACCATTGATGGAAGTCAATGGGATTTGGTACGACCGGTACCCTCAGCCCGGGATTCGTCGTGATCACCCCGGATTCCGTTGGGGCAACGGTGGGTCCTCATCGCAGTAGCAGAATCCAGCTCAAGGACAGCAGAGCAGCCAGCAACCACAGCAGCAGCAGCCCCAATATGCCCAGCAGCAGCAGTACCAGCAGGGTCCTCGTCCCGCCTATCAGGGACAGTAGTGGAGGAAGCGCCAACAGCCTCATCAGTCATATCCCCGTCCTCCCCAGTACTAGCAGCAACAGCAACCTCATTTCCTACAAGGGAATCCATCCGGTTCTCAAGCCCCCGCTTTTGAGAACCCAGCTCTCGATGATCTTGCCCGCTTGCTCTCCGAACAGCGAGCATCCTTCAGGCAAGAAATGGACGAATTCCGGCAGGAGATGAGGGAAATCATCAAAGGCAAGGCCGCCATACCCGCTCAGATTGAACCTAACCCGAACAATCTGAAAAGGAAGTCTGAGCAGGTAGAGTTTACATAGGATACCTCTCCTAGTGACTATTTGAGTGGCATATCTCTTTCCTTGTATGATGCTGATTTTGTGACTACTAGGAACGGTAGGATGCCAGCCGGCAGCGCCTCTTCTGAGCGACAACCACATGCCGGATCAGGAGCGCCAGAGGAGCAAAGTAGCGGTGCTGATGCCGCTGATGTTGAAGACGGTGGTGCTGAAGCCACCAATGATGGAAATCCAGTCGACGGTACTGAGGCTGTCGTGAGACCAGATGCAGACGGTGGTGCTGATGCCACCATTTTGGATGCCGAACCAGAGCGCGGTGTTGATGCCGTGAAGTCAGGTGCCGGTGGTGGTACTGAGGCCACCACATCTACTTTTGTTGAGCGTCCCTCTGTGATGTTACCACCATTTGTATCTATGGACTATGGTAACAAGAAAAAAAATATGTGTAAAGGAAAGGTTTCTGTTCAAATTGCGGATCCATATGTGCTGAATGGTGATGATTGTATGGATTCTAATCCTTCACCGGCACAGGGACCTACTCCTAGTCCTCCATCTAAGGAGGCCCCTACCATCCCTTTTCCTGAGGCACTCTGTCGGGCGAAGGGGAATACAAGAGAAAATCCTAAAAAAGATCAGCAGGTAGAGTTCAGCAATCAGATGATCGACAGATTCCATATTCAGCTGACTCTACAAGAAGCACTTGAGCACATCCCCCTCTTCAAAAAGAACTTGAAGGAGAAAACTACAGTCCGCAGGAAGAGGAGGAACCACAGAGATCAGATCCATGTGCTCACTCATTCCACTTGCTGCACTATTCAGAACAAACTGCCAGCCAAGCGACCAGATGCAGGAGTTCCCTATGTCAGATGCGAGATTCAAGAGCAGCAGTTTGATCGTACTCTGCTAGACAGCGGCGCTTCAATTAACCTTCTTCCGACAGCCTTACTCGGCTGATTCGAGTTTGGTCCTCTTCTTAGGAGCAGGAGAGTCCTTCAGTTTGCTGATAGGTCGACTAAGAGGCCGAAGGGGTTATTGAAAGGCGTGGTCGTTACCATTCAGGGCCTGAAATTCCCCATGGACTTCGTTGTGTTGGACATGAAGATCCCTGAGTCGGTAACCGATGCCCCCATCATACTCGACCGTCCATTCTTGGACACAGCCAAGGCAGTGACCGATCATGATAGTGGGAAGGTGTGCTTTCGCGTAGAGGGCAAAACCATACAAATAGAGACGATCGAGGAAACCAGAGCCAGAGAACTTGAATGCTCAGAGCAGTCCAGCGAAGCAGCGCAGATGACAGAGGAAGAGCTAGACATCCACCGGGAGTGTGATTTTGTGATGACAGATGATGAATCTAACTGGACAGATCCTGTAGCACCGACCCTCGCCTTGCTTACAGATTCACTATATCTAAAGCTTATGGCAGTCGAGAGCCTGGAGAGCACACCCCTGGATGAGGATATACGTGAGGCTGACAGTGTTGGGACGAGTGGTGCTGATGATTTTCAATCTTGTTCATCTTCTTCTGATCCCTCGGATTCATACATTGATTGGGATGATTTCTATGACTATTTGCCTTGTCTGATTCCTTCTGAGCCAACAGCCATGACAGAGTGCGAGCCAGTACAGTCTATTGATGATTCAACAAGCCGCCCTTCGTCAGATATTCATGCAGAGCGAGAGTTCTCACATGCAGACCTGGTCGCCTTCACACAGATATATCAGAAGCCAGATTTGCCACCTCCCAGTTGTCCAGAACTTAAACCTCTGCCGCAGTCGCTGAAGTATAGATTCCTCGCGGGTGAACCAGATATGCAACTAGTCATTATCTCAGCAGGTTTGACTGGAGAACAAGAATCTCGTCTGATGGAGGTTCTTGAAAGAAACCGCAAGGCAATAGGTTGGAGTATAGCCGATCTCCAGGGGATCAGTCCGGCTCTGTGCTCTCACCACATCTATCTTGAAGATGACGCTAGGCCGTCGCATGAGTTCCAACGGCAGCTGAACCCGAATCTTCGAGACGTAGTCATGAAAGAAATTTTGAAGTGGTGGAGCGCCGATTTTATCTACCCCATCTCCGACTCCAAATGGGTTAGTCCACTACATGTGGTACCCAAGAAAACGGGTATCACTACAGTTGTCAATGAGTCTGGAGAGGAGATCGCTACCCGAGTACCCACTTCTTGGAGGGCTTGTGTGGACTACAGACGATTAAATGAGGCCACCAAGAAGGATCACTTCTCGCTGCCATTCATTGATCAGATTATCAAGCGGCTAGCTGGGAAGAGTCATTACTGCTTTCTTGATAGGTACTCCGGATACAATCAAGTGGCCATTGCGCCCGAAGACCAGGAGAAAACGACATTCACCTGTCCGTTTGGGACTTATGCTTTCAGATGGATGCCCTTTGGTCTATGTAACGCTCCGGCGACATTCCAAAGGTGCATGTTGTCCATTTTCTCGGACATGGTGGGTGACTGTTTAGAGGTCTTCATGGATGACTTCGCCGTCTATGGCGACGGGTTCGATACTTATCTTGACTGCCTAGACCGTGTACTTCAACGCTGCATAGAGGTCAATCTTGTATTGTCTTGGGATAAGAGTCACTTTATGGTGACTCAAGGGACGGTCCTTGGTCATATCGTCTCCAACAGGGGCATGGAGGTCGATCCGGCCAAGGTGGATATCATCATAAAACTCAATCCACCGTCCAATTTGCGCCAGTTGCGGTCCTTTCTGGGGCATGTCGGTTTCTACCGACGGTTCATTCAGGGCTTCAATCGTATTGCCCGACCGCTTATTGATCTGCTGACAAAAGACACCGAGTTCCTTGTTAATGATAAGTGTCTTGCATCTTTTGAGACTCTCAAAGATATGGTTGTTTCTACTCCTGTCCTTCAGCCACTCGATTGATCTCTCCCATTCGAGATCATGACGGATGCTTCAGATTTTACCGTTGGGGCTGTGCTTGGACAGAGGAGGGATGTTTACCGTTTGCCATTCACTACGCCAGTCGGACTTTGGATGCCGCTCAGCGGAATTACACTGTGACTGAGAAAGAGATGCTGGCTGTAGTTTTTGATTTGGATAAGTATCGATCTTATATTCTCGGATCTAGAGTGACTATCTACACAGATCGCACCGCCATCCGGTACTTAATGGCCAAGAAGGATGCCAAAGCATGCCTTACCAGATGGATCCTTCTACTCCAAGAATTCGATATTGAGATTAAGGATAAGCCTGAAGTCAAGAATGTGGTGGCGGACCATCTCTCCAGATTGGAGAATCTGGAGGAATCTGAGCCCAGCGCACCTATCACAGAGACATTTCCAGACGAGGCGATCTTAGCGGTCGCCTCACTCCCATGGTATGTCGACTTTGTAAACTATCTTGTTGCCAAGACGATCCCTCAGGGTTGGCCCAGGCAGAAACTTGAGACCTTCCTAGCTAAGTCCAAGTTTTACCATTGGGAGGATGCCGTCCTTTATCATGAAGGAGGGGATAGCATCTGGACGAGGTGCATTCCTCAAGAAGAGAAGCATAGCGTCCTCACATATTGCCACAAGCTTGAGGCAGGAGGACATCATTCTGGAAAAAGGATAGCACAGAAGGTGCTTCAATCCAGCCTATGGTGGCCTACTCTCTTCAAGGATTCTGATGAGTTCGTGAAGAGATGTACTAACTGTCAGAAGATGGGAACCTGCGGACAGAGAGACATGATGCCCATGCAACCCATTCACTTTTGTTAGGTTTTTGATGCATGGGGGATTGATTTCATGGGCCCATTTCCTAAGAGTCAGGGATTCGAGCATATTTTGCTTGTTGTAGATTATGTCAGCCGATGGGTTGAGGCCATCCCTGCCCGAGCCGCAGATGATAAAACTGTGAGCAAATTTTTGAGGAAAAACATCATTTCACGGTTCAGGGTACCGAGAGTCTTGATTTCAGACGGGGGGTCTCATTTCATCAATGACAAAGTTAGGGCCCTTGCAGACGAGTTCGGCATTGACCATCGGGTTGCCACACCGTATCACCCTCAGACCAATGGTCTTGCCGAAGTATCGAACCGGGAGATAAAAACGATCTTGCAGAAAGTTGTCCGCCCAGACCGAAAGGATTGGTCACAGCTTTTGGACTCGGTCTTATGGGCCTATCGGACTTCTTTCAAGAATCCATTGGGGACATCTCCCTTTCGACTCGTCTATGGCAAGCCGTGCCATTTGCCAGTGGAAATCAAGCATAAATCTTTTTGGGCAGTCACTGAGTTACTGTTAGATCCCGAGAGTATAGGAGAGCAGAGAAGAGCAGAGCTGGCAGCCCTGGAAGAACTGAGAGACACAACCTTTTCCAACATCCTACAGTACTAAGAAAAAGTGAAAACATGGCATGATTCCCATATCAGCCATAAACAGTTTGAGCCAGATCAGAGAGTATGGTTGTTTGATTCCAGGCTGAAATTATTTCCAGGGAAATTACAGAGCAAGTGGAAAGGTCCATATGTGGTCAGGAAGGTACATGACAATGGCAGTATTGATATATCAGAACCGTCATCTTCCTCTACCTTCTGCGTCAATGGTCAACGCCTGAAGCTATATTTAGATCATGATCCGCCGACCATTGACGTTGCCCCCATTCTTCTGGTATGAGATGTGTTCTTTGACTCATATCATCTGCATCTCATACATGGTGATCAATTCCATCTTCCGCTATACAGATCATCTGTCTATATCATGCTTTCATCTGTCAACCTCTTTTCTTCTTTCTTCTTTTCTTCTGTTCCTTTTCTATTTTCTTTATCTATCAAAAAAGTCCCGCCCCTTGTTGATAGTTTTCGGTACTTAGGACGTACTTTGTCCTAAGTACAGGGGGTGGTCACCCCGAGTCTTTATTCTTCTCGATCCTCTCCATTGTCTCCTCTTCTTGTCTATACTTAGGGATATCTTACCCTAAGTATAGGGGGAGACAATCTGAGTACGATCTGTTCATTCCCACCCTTGACCCTCCCTGCTTTGTGTACAGTCTGCTATACTTAGGATTATTTGATCCTAAGTATAGGGGGACGGTCAACTTCTCATTCATTGATTCAATCATTAGTTCTTTATTCTTTAGACTTGTCTATACTTAGTACGAGTTATGTCTTCTCTTTTGTCTCCGATCTATGAGGACATAGCTCAAGCTAAGTATAGGGGGGTCGTATATACGATGTATATACTTTAGCCATAACTCGTACTTTCGTATTTTTAAATAATATGGCTAAGTATTCTTTAAAATTCATTAAAAACCCTAATAAAAAGATGGTACCATTCCTCAAATTCTTTTTGTACCTATTGATTAATAAATCAGGTGAAAATGTTTTTTGCAAAATGTTTAAAAAATAGTTTGAAAATCTTTGTGAACATTTATTGAAAAACTATTTTGAAAATGTTTTGTTACATGTTTTCAACCTGTGTAAAAATGTGTGGTTTGCAAAATCTTTTTTTTTTGTGAGAAATAAAATGTTTGAAAAAAATGATTTGCAAATGGTTTGAAAAGTGGTTGCAAAAATATTTGAAAATTCTATATATACTGTTTGGAAAACCTTTGCAAAATGATTTTCAAATGTGTGTACATGTTTGTAAAATGTTTGTAAAAATTATTTTGGACTATAGTTTTCAAAAATAGTGTGAAAAGCTTGTGTCAAATAAATTTGAGGAATATATACATCACACCAAAATCCAATATATATATGTATGTATGTATGTATGTATGTATGTATGTATGTATGTATGTATGTATGTATGTATGTATAAAATGGATACCATGTAAATTCTTAAAATCCACTTCTTGTAGATATATAAGAAGCACTCCCGTGTACATAGTTTTCACCTAACTTTTAGCCAAAAACCTTTTGTTTTCAAAAATCCCAAAAACATTTGCAAAAACTAAAATCCAAAAACATCTGAAAAATCTTTGTGAAAAAAATGCATATGCATCAACATCATCTTTTCAAAAATCCATAAAAAGTTTAAAATCTTGAAAATTGCATCACAAAAATATTTTCTGCATAGCATTGCATAGCATGAGCACTTTTCGGATTAAGTTTGATAGTTGAACAAGTCTAAGTAAAATCCGGAGATTGGAGCTTGATTGGACCTTAAAATCTACCTAACAACAGGAACCTTATAGGAACTGGGTTTGAGGTACTTCAGGTCTAGTTGACTTAATTCTTTGAGGATCACGAGACTTGGTTCAATGAATTCTTGACTGCCTAAGTAGAGTATTTCGGAGCACACGCACGACTCTTGTTGATAATGACCTAACTTGGACACTTGCACCTTTCACATGGCTCAACTCAGTTGGAGTGGTGAGGGGATTGGATTTGCCGGTATGAGACGCACACAAGTGGAAACATTTGTCCTCCTCTAGGGAGGGAAGTGCACCCCAACCCGTCCAGTAATTAGGAAGTCTAAAGACAGGAGGCTGTGGGTTGCAATAAAGCTTCAAAAGAGGGATAGTCTACTAGCTCAAGAGGAAAAACTCCTTATGTAAATGCTGTTGTATATAGTACTCAAAAAAATATTTATTCAGGCATGTACAAAAATAAAAAGCCTGCAAAGTATGCACAAATGTTGTAAAGACAATAAGCAAGCTTGAGTTTCAAAATCATATCATGTGAGCATGCAGCAGGATGACTTCACTACACTGGTCTTGCATCCCAGGATAGGTAGCTACACTGGCTACCGTCCATTCTTCTCTTCACCCCCTCCTCTTGAGCTGGTTGCCACTTGAACTTAGAAGGGAATACCCCGCTCCTCGAGGATGGAGTTATTGGATTTGGAAATCATGGGGTTGTCGTATTGGAGAAGTCAGTCTCTTTATCATTCTAGTTGGGGAGAGCCACCATCACTTACACTGTACGAGTCAGATTAATAGTCGTAAGAGTCTTCATATGAGTTGAAGTATTTCTGACCTGGCTATTGAGGAGACATGGACATAGTTTTGGGATTGTCAGGGACTGTTGGACTTCAAATTCGGTTCTCACTAAGGTTCCGCCCGCACTAAAATTATAAAGGTCCGACTTAAGCTCCAAACTTTGATTTTGTGAAGACAAGTTTTGATAATCAAATAAAATCCAAGTTCTTCTTTTTTCTTTTCTTTCTTTTCTTTTTGCACTTATTGCATAAGTGTTTGCTAGGGACTAGCAAAGGTAAAGTATAGGGGGATGATGAATCCACATTTCATCATCTTTATTCTATCATTTTGGTCTGGAAAACCCTAGCAAATGCCTGTAAATACCCTCAATTAGAGCATATTAGCATTCATGCATGTACCTGTAAATAGTGTATAAAATACTGTAATTAAAGCCAAAATTATAGAATAAATAAAAGAAAAGAAAAAGAATAAAATATTGTAAATATTTTATGACCCAAACCCTCGAGACCTAGGCATCTTTATGAATAGGTCGACAAGGAATAAAGTAGAGGGAGATAAGGGCCAACTAGGCATCTTTATGAATAGCTCGACAAGGAATAAAGTAGGGGGAGATAAGGGCCAACTACAATGTGTTTCATTCATTCTTTACTCGTTTTGGGACCTATTTTTGGTTCCACTTTTTATACATCAAATAAATAAACTTTGAATATGAAAGTTGTAGATAATTAAATAAAGAAAAATACAAAATTGATTTCATTCAAAAATAATGCACAGATAAAAAGTTATGGTCTGAATAAAAATCCAGAATCCCAACTTCCCAGACCCGTATCTCACAACTGAAAACTCCAAATGTAGCAAACTCACCTTTAATTGTATATAGAATAAAATAAGCTATTTAATGGTTGTGGCTTCGCATTTGGCAGAGCTACGGTTTGAAAGTTCAGTTTTGGACCCGCATTGTACAGTTGTACTAATTAAAATATTCCATTTATTATTTATTCATTATTTTTGTATTTTTGTATTTTTATAATTTTGTAAATATTACTTATAATAAGTATATACTTTAAAATCAGAATAAAAACCTAAATAAAATACAAAAAAATTATAAGTATATAGAATACATAGGTATTATACCTATATACATACCTATACAATACCTACTTATATTTTATTTAATATACAAAACACATCAGAAAAACAAAATAAAAATATATTTGTGTATATAAAAGTATTCTATGATTTTATAAAATACTAAATAAAAATAATAAAATTAAAATACACAAAATAAAAATAAGAGAATACAATATATAGGTAATATACATATAAGGGGCATAATAGGTAACTTATAAAAATATATTCCATAAAAATAATTAAAAATCAGAATTAAATACTTCATAAAAAATAAACAATTTTCATTTTATATCCTAAATAAAATAACATGATTTACTATTTTAAAACGATTTTAGAAATGATTTTTACCAGGTTTTTCCTGGTTGGTCCACGTGGACCAACCAGGGGGCCAGGAGAGTTGACCTTGGGTCAACTCTCTGACTCTAGGTCCTGTAGCTCTGCCAGCCTCGTTTTTGACCCACTTTTGCGGATTTTTCGAGGCCAGGTCTTTCATCTTCTGGTGATGCAACCTTCTGCATCATTGATCTCCGCTCATCTCTCACACTCGCCCAGATGTTTACCGGGTTGTCGTGCGCTGAATCAACCACCATGCCTTGGTCTTCCCCCTCATCCGTCAAACCAATAAAAGGGAACCTCTGACTTCAATTCAAAAATCAAACCCCATTCTTGGTCCCTCTCGCGCCCCTTTTGATCTCAATCGACTCCTGGAGGTGACAACTCCAAGATCAGCCATCTAAGGAGGCGGAGCAACGCTGACCTGGGCATTCCATCACCTCCGGCCAAGCTCCGTCGAGGTACCCCTTAACCTCGGGTCCCCAGGCCCTTGAGGTGTGTATGTCTCCTTAGTTTTTCCCGCATTAGCTTAGCCATCATCTTAGGATCAAAAACCCTTCGAAAAACATCTCGAACCATCTCTCAAATCTCGCACCCACTCACCTCGCCGGAGCGCATCTTCGGCCAGTCACCGTCACACCGCCTCTCAGCGTCGTTCATCTTCCACGGAGTCCAGGCATTTTGCCCTGGACACTATCATCTTTCTCCTGCAGGTACACGCACAAGAGCAACACCTGGGAGCACTTTTTGGACTCGTCGGAGACACCTGGAGGTCGTAGGCGAGAATCAGCACCTCTCCGTCCATTTGAGGCTCCCAGCACCTAGAGAACGGCGGCAGGAAGAGGTCTGGGCCCTTCTGAGCTCTGAACGCCGACGAAGGAGGGTGGGGGAGGTCGCGGAAGTTCACCGTCGCCGGCCTTCTTCCGGGTTCTTCCTCTGATCCTTGCAGTCCTCCGATCAAGCTAGACGCCCAGATTCCACGTCGACTATCCGATCGCCAGAGCCAGCCACCGTTGGATCTCAGCTGAGACCCAATCTCAGACGATGAAGCCGAAGCGTCATCGCGCGTGCAGGGCGCGTCACGTGTCAAGTGAACGGCCCACAGCCGTTCGATCGCCCTGGCGAGGAGATTTTGCAAGTATAACCTCGCAACTTTTGTAATTTTCTTTTAGTCCTGAAACTTTAATTAGTAGTTTAAATTTTTTGTAAAATTTACATAAAGACCCTCGGACTTTACGTATTTGCAGATGGGTCCTCTACCATGTCACCTCACGTGACCTGTTCACGTGAGGTGTGGGCATTTTGCATCGAGGCCCTTGGCCCTTTGGTTACTTCGTTTTAATACTAGAACTTGTAGTTTAAATGTTAAACTTTTGGAAATATTGCATGTTAGCCCCCGGAGGTTTTTGAAATTACTTTTGGGTCCCTGCCAGGCACGTGCAAGTCACGCGCCCTCGTGGGTATTTTCCGCCGACACCTTTGCGGGTTTGAACATTTGTATTTGGTCCATAAATTCGAATATTAAGTGTTAACTTTTGTGGAAAATTGCCTGTATGCCCTTGGACTTTTGTGTATTTGCATATATACCGCTGCCAGGCTGTGACATTTTTGTGAACTTGTCTGATTTATTTAAGGCATCATTTTAACTTGAAAAATTACACAAAAATTATGCTAAGCTCTTGTTAACCTGCACTTTCACGCCATATTTTTGCATTTGCATTTTACTGCATTTTCATCTTTATTAGAAATCAAACACATGCATTTTTCATACTGTTTGCATTAGAAAATCCATAAAAATTATAAAAACGTTTTGAAAAATTCCAAAAAAATTATATTTTGTGTGATTTGTCATCTACTAATGTCAATCCAAAAACCACTAAAAATCTCAAAAGAAAAACCTTAAAAATTCGAAAATACCTAAAAACTTCAAAAAATCTAAAAGAATTACAGAAAATTCCAAAAAATTGCAAACTCATTTCCTGTAAGTGCTATATTTTATTATCTTTAGTTAAAAATCATTTTGGGAAAATTTTGTGGCTGTTTGATATTTTTAAGTTCTATTTTACCTTCGGCCAGTAGTTAATTCCCTATTTTCATTTATTTTTCCTTTTAAAAATACTAAAAACATTTTGAAAAATACCCAGAAATCACAAAAAAATAGTAAAAAATCATAAAAATACCAAAAAGATCTTATTTCTGAATTTTTGGCTATTTTTGCTTATTTTTATAAATCTTCTAGCACCTCTTTTATTACCTTGTTTATATATTCCAATATTAAAATATATATATAATATAAAATTATAAAAAAATTAGAAAATTAAAAATCGAAATACAAAATTAAAAATTAAATTAAAAAATAAAAAATATATAAAAAACCCACAAAAATCTTTGCTTTGCATTAGTGTAGACAACACTTCACACTCACTCACACACATTAGTTTGATCTACCACGTTTGCTCCCTGTGTTCGAACTCTCTGCATACTTGCTCTATACACCATTTATGTAGAGTTAAAAATAAATTTTAACTTCACATTGCTTGTCATTGTTTGATATCTATAGTGTGGGTTAATTGTTTATTAGATCCGGATTTATAGTGGTCAACACTTCGACTGCGTTCCCGCCTTGTGTGGAATACAAGATCGCTCCATTTTTGGGTTTATCATATACACACACAGGGACTATAATGTAAATAGTAGAAACGTAAAGGTCCACAATGCAAAATTACCAAAATAAAAACAACTAAATAAAATATTTACAAGACTAAACGCTAAATGCAATAGAAAGAGGGGCCTAACAGAAATTTAACCCTTATTGAGATCTTCGGCTGGAGGTGCACCACGTGTGAGATCAGACGGCTGAGGGGGCGCTGCGCCTCTTCGAAGAACTCTGGCTCTGATCTGACGGCTGAAGGCCTGCCACGTGGATGATCTGACGGTGGTGAATATCGGGCGCCTCTTCGTCTCGACGTGCGGTTCGGATCAAGCCTCAGAAAGATCTGACGGTCGCGGGGCTCCTCAAATCGATGAATCGGATCGAATCTGGAGCTGAAGGGGCTGATCGGACGACAGAGGAGGGTCCTCCAACAACTCGACGCCGGCAAACTTCGTCGGTCTCCTGTGCACGCCGAGGTCCTTTTCTGTTGCTGCTGAGATATGGAAAAGCTCCGCCAATGTGCTCAGTAGCCAATGGGCCCCTTTGATGAGGCCGGCGACCATAGGAGCGGCCCGGTGACGACGGAGTAGCAAAGCTCCTGGGCTCGAACATTGGACCTCCAGATGAGGTCCCTTTGACCTGCAAAACTACACCACAAGCTTCCTGGGTCGAGGGCAAACGGCCTCGACCTGGTTAGAGGTGGAATAGTGATCGGACGAGTCGGGGCGGACGACCTCCGAAGAGACGACGGCGGTGGAGGTCGAGCCTTGGTTCCTGGGCGAACCAAGGTGGGTGCGTGGGTGCAGAAAGTGGAGAGGGGTCTCACAGAGATGATGATCGGGTCGGATGATCGATTGGATGAGCGGGGTGAGCGGAATCGATCAACGACGGTAATGGGTCGATTTGGGCGAAAGATGAAATTAAGCGAATCTAGATGGAATCGGATCTACCTGGCAGATGGAGTAGACTGGGGACGAGCTTAGCAAGCTCTGGGTCGTAGCCTCGAAGGGACGTCGATGCCCGAGGCTCGGGCGCACCTCGCGGCGGTGCACGGCGGCAGACGTCGCCAGATCAGTGACGGGAAGCTTCCTCTCCTCTCTTCGACACTCGCCTCACTCAGTTGTCACTCTGGGGAGTCTAGTAGAGGTCATGGGAGGAAGTAATAGCGCCAAATATGGTGTGAATAGTGCGGCGGAGGTGGAGCTAAATTGTCCTGCAGGTTCGAGAAGAAGGCGATGGGTCCGGCTTGGTGAAGCACGGACCCTAGGCAGAGTGTCGGGCGAGGGTCTCGGATGCAGGGACTGTGAATAGGACCCAGGGTTTAGGCGAATGGGGCTCGGGTCATCGCGCGAAAATTGGAAGAAGTCAGTCGGTTGCGAGATCCGCAGGAAAAGAGGTCCGGGGGGGAGAGGTGACCGGGGGTCAACAATCCCCCGCGGACCAATCAGAATCAGCCATTTATTAAAGATTTGGAAATTCAATAAAAAATAGTAAATGACTTATTTTCGAAAAAGTTAAAACATGAAAATTGTTTATTTATTTTCAAATTATTTTTTTTGTGATTTTTATTTATTTTTTTCAAAAATAAATTAGGTATTTACAAAATATTATTATTATATATAGGTATATACGTATGTGTATTTTTTATTTTTATTTTTAATTGTTTATTTTTATATATTTATTCTAATTTTATATTTTATTTATTTACATCATGAAATTTGGAATGTGAACATATTTTTATTAAATTTTTATTAATTATTTACAAGGAGGAAATAAATAGATGTGTTATTCTATACACATGGTCCATGTACAGTGATGAAGGGATTTTATTGCTTTTTGTTGTTCTTGTATTTTTTTCCATTTTTATTTTAATTTTATATTTACAAATATGTATAACATATAAGAAACACTTATTTATTTTTATTTTGAGGAAAATCAGTTTATTTATATACATAGGTATATGTACACATGAATGACCCTATCTCTCTCTACTTGTTCTTTTTGCGGTCAGGCCCATGCTGAGCCCTCCCTTAGGATTAGGTCACTCAATATTTATTCTAAATATTTCCCTCTTTTTCTTGTGTTTCTTTATTCCTTTATTTTGGTACAAAAATCATGCTAATTATGCATATTTACAAGATGCATGTTCTTTGGCAATTTATGATATTTACACATATTTACAATGTATTTTGCTTAAGTTTCTAGCTAAAATAAAGGAATAAAGAGTGATGAATTGGGCCTCATCACCCCCCTATAGTTTACTTTTGCTAGTCCCTTAGCAAACACTTATTTGAAAAAGAAGTGCAAAAGAGAAAGAAAAAGAAAAAGAGGAGAAATCAAGATTGATTATTAAACTTTCCTTCATAAAATTGAAATATGGAGCTCGGTTAGACCTTTGGATTATTAATTTGTCGGAACCTTATTTGGACTTAAGCTTAAAACTTAACAGCCTCTAAGTTCCACCAATCTATGGTCAAGACTCCTCAATAATCCAGATCAGAACAAGTCTACATACACAAACTCTAATGACCATGAATCTTTCCTTGTACGGTGTAAGTGATATGTAGCTCCCCACCTCAGAAGTAACAAAGAAACAACCTCCCTCAACCCGGTAACTCTAATGCCTCGGTCTAGCAACTCTTTCCTCGAGAAGCGAGGTATTCCCTTCTTAGTTCAAGTGCAACCGGCTCAAGAAGAGGGCGAAGAAGAGAATGGACCATGGCCAGTGTAGCCATGTATCCTAGGGAGCTCTAACCAGTGTAGCTGAGTCTCCCGCTGCAAGCTTCATGAGATGGAACATGTATACCATAAGCTTTTGCTTTATTTGACTATATACACTCCGGTGGGATTATTAAATTTTCAATCCGACCCACCATTTTTTTGGAGTTCTTTTCTTTTTGCACATCTTTTTTTTTATTATGTGCATCTGTACAACATATCTACATGGTGCAGCATATATACAAGGAGTTTTTCCTCTTAAGCCAGTAGACTATCCCTCTTTTGAAGCTTTATTGCAACCCACGGCTTCTGTCTTTAGACTTCATCACCACCAGACCAAGTTGAGATGCATTCCTTCACTATAAGAAGAAGAGAGGTTCCGCCTAGAAGTACTACCCTCATATGCTACCCCAAGCCAAAGGAAACTACCTCCTCACCACCTCATCTGTGGAGAGCTATGTGTAAGGTGCTGGTGCAAGTAAAGCCATTGTCTCTGAGAGTCATGTGTGTGTTGTTAAGTGATCTACTTAGGCTTATCAAGATGACATATGCTCATAGCCTAGTGGACTCAAAGAATTAAGTCCCAATTGTCCTGAAAAGTCTCAATCCTAAGCCCTATAAGGTTCCTCTTATTGTTAGGTGGATTAAGGTCTTAACCAAGCTCCATTTGTCAATTTAATTCCAGGCCAGTTTTAATGTCAACTATGATTTGGAAAAACTGTGCAAGTATTTACAAAGATGCTATTTTACAAATATGCAATTTTACAAATGTTTACAATTGTGCAAAAATTTTGAAAAATGTTTGAAAACATGGATGTATGCATGAATGCGAAGTTTTGCATAATATTTACAAAAATTTACACAAGGTTTTTGCAAACTTTTTGTTTTCAAAACATTTTACAAAAATTTTGTACTATATACATAGTTTTGATATGAAAATATTTACAAGCTATTTACACAAAAAGATTTTACAATCATTTGTACAAAGATATTTTTATAAATAAATAGGTATGTGCAAGATGAATTTTATATACAAGGGAAAATTTTTTAAATTTTTATGGATTATTTAGCCATTTTTATTTATTAACACTCTCAAACAAAGTACGAGTTATGGCTAAAGTATATATGAAATATATACACACCCCCCTATACTTAGCTCGAACGATGTCCTCAGAGTCAAGAGCGATGAAGAAGACATAACTCGTGCTTAGTACAAGGAAGTGAAAAGGAATGGCTATATACAAAGACGAATCAAAGAATAGAATGAAGAGAACTCGGTGTTTCCCCCTATACTTAGGGTCAAGTAATCCTAAGTATAGCAAGCTGTACATAAAGGGAAATCCGAGTGAAGGATGTACAGGGTCTACCCCCCTATACTTAGGGTGCAATATCCCTAAGTATAGGCAGCAAAACAGGGGTAGAAAGAAACAAAAGAATACCCGAGAGTCCTACATCCCCCCTATACTTAGGGTAAAGTACACCCTAAGTATAGCAAAATCATAAGATGAGAGAAGGGATGTGAGACTAAAGAATAGAGTGATATGGACAACTGGATCTATACAGGTCGGAAGAATAGTGATAATCACGCGTGAGATGCAATAGATGTGAGTCAAGAGACCACATCTCACGCAAAGTGAATAGGGGCAACATCAACGACCCGCGGCTCATGATCTAGATATGGCTTGAGCCGCTGGCCGTTCACTCGAAAGGTAGCATCAGAAAACAACTCAGATATATCAATACTCCCATTGTCATGCACCTTTCTAACTAGATAAGGTCCCTTCCATTTGCTCTGTAGCTTCCCTGGAAATAATCGAAGCCTAGCATCAAATAGCCATACTCTCTGTCCTGGCTCAAACTGCTTGTGGCTGATATGAGAATCATGCCACTCCTTCACTCTCTCCTTATAATGTAGGTTGTTTGAGAAGGCGGTATCACGAAGCTCCTCCAGGGCTGCTAACTCTACCCTCCTCTGATCTCCTACACTCTCTGGATCCAAAAGTATATCAGTGACTGCCCAAAGTGACCTATGTCTCAGCTCAACAGATAAATGGCAAGGCTTGCCATAAACGAGGCGAAAGGGAGATGTACCCAAAGGAGTCTTGAAAGACGTCCGATATGCCCACAAGACCGAATCCAAAAGCTATGACCAATCCTTTCGGTCAGGGCGGACGACTTTCTGCAATATAGTCTTGATCTCCCTGTTCGACACTTCAGCAAGACCATTCGTCTGAGGGTGGTATGGAGTGGCAACTCGATGGTATATGTTGAACTCACTAGCAAGGACCTTTACCTTGTCGTTGACAAAATGAGACCCCCCATCAGATATCAACACTCGAGGTACCCCGAACCGTGAAATGATATTCTTCCTCAAAAATCTGCAAACAGTCCTAGCATCTGCGGTTCGGGCGGGGATGTCCTAAACCCAACGACTCACAAAATCCACGGCCAACAGAATGTACTCAAATCTCTGACTCCTAGGGAATGGACCCATGAAATCGATGCCCCATGCGTCAAAGACCTCACAGAAGTGTATGGGTTGTATCGGCATTATATCACGCTGTCCACAAGTGCCCATCCTCTGACAGTCAGTACACCTCTTCACGAACTCATCGGAGTCCTTGAAGAGAGTAGGCCACCATAGGCCGGATTGGAGCACTTTCTGTGCCATTCTCCTCCCTGAGTGATGTCCTCCTGCCTCAAGCTTGTGGCAGTAAGTAAGGACGTTGTGGTGCTCCTCCTGAGGAATGCACCTACGCCAGATACTATCCCCTCCCTCATGGTAAAGGACGAGATCCTCCCAATGGTAAAACTTGACCTTCGCGAGAAAGGTCTCAAGTTTCTACGTGGGACAATCTTGTGGAACTTTCTTGGTGACAAGATAGTTCACAATATCGGCATACCATGGGAGCGAGGCGATAGCAAGGATCGCCTCATCTGGGAAGGTCTCACAAATAGGGTCAATCTGCTCAGAATCCTCAAGATACTCCAATCGGGAGAGATGATCCGCCACCACATTCTTGACACCAGGCTTATCCTTAATCTCAATATCAAACTCCTGGAGTAGAAGGATCCATCTGGTCAATCTGGCTTTGACATCCTTCTTTGCCATGAGGTACCTGATGGTCGTATGATCAGTGTAAATGGTCATTCTAGATCCAACGATGTAAGTGTTGGACATGTGAGCCCACGGCGAGCCATTATGCAATAATTGTTATTGCGAATATCATTCCCTGATCTGAAATGAAGAATAAATAATTTGCATAATAGGTCCCTCTGTACAATTAGGGTTATGTACCATGGCTATCTTAATGATCATACAGCTGTTGATTCAATAATTGAATCATAGAGGTTGGTGCTTGGATGAATATCTAAAGGGTTAGATTGAGGACTCATCAAGCACCGTCAAATGATTATTAAGATGTGATCTCCAGCCTGAGTAGGAGATGGCAATCCTTTCTCACATAGGCTGATATCTGACCGACCTCTTGATGCAGGTCCTCTGCATAGGAATAGAGATTCGGAGGTGTCGGATTAGTTAGGTCAAAGAGTTGACTTAACGAGATCGAGATAACCTAAGTCCTATGTTGAATGCTGTCACAGCATAGGCACGCATCCTCTGACCGGAGACAGATGTATTGCTATATGTCTGAGTATGTACATTTGACAGACCAATAGGTTGATGACCTAACCAAGGTCTATACACCGGCGCGTTGGTGTGCATATAAGGGCATATGAGTAATACGATCTCTCAAAGGGATCATACAGGTTCACTACTGAACCGGAAGACATGAGCTCACTCATGAGATGTTGGGAAGAATTAAATTCCGTGCACGGTCGTCTCGCTTTGGAAGCTTGACTGAATTTGTAGGTTTGATATATACTTTTAGAAAGTATATGATCAAGACCTAGGTATGATATATGCTTTTGGAAAGTATATGATCGATACCAAATCCCAATGATCAAATGAGAAACTTAGTGATCAAACCCTGAAGAAGACAGTGTAAAATAGATCTTGATCTTCGGGTTGACCATGGGTCTTCCAGTATGCAGGATGTACAGGTATTGGGAATACTTGAGGGTGATGTGATCATAAACGATTGTATATCCAAGACGCTTCCATTCCGAGGGAGTGATGAAACAGGTCTGGATTTTAGTGACTCCTTTCAATAGAGAAGCAATCCGATCTTAGTCCAAGTGTTGGACATTGATCTGAATGAGATTCAGAGTAAATGAGAAGATTAGATTTGCGGTCTTGATTTAATCAAGCATCTATGGGAGGTTCGTAAGATCTGGATTTGAGATAAAATCTCAACATCCAAGTCACTATACGTGGAATAATACAATCGCCCTGTCCTTATCTCCAAGTATCTGCGGAGAAAGCACAATATTCTTGAAGGGGTTCAAGAATAATTCATTTGATGAACTTCATATCCAAGCAAGAAAAACTTGATGATTAAATGAGATTTAATTATCAAGCATAATATGAATATGATTCATATTATTATACAAGATAATTAAATGAGATTTAATTATCAAGGATTAGAGAATGTGGATAATACTATCCATGATATATGTGTATTATAAATGTGATTTATAATATGTATATATAAGAGAGAGAATTTATGTAAATAGCATTTGTTAATTAATAGTGTGAATTGGATTCACATTTGTTAATTAATTGGAAATGCAATTTACTAATTAGTTTGGGTTGTGAATATGATTCACATAATATTCAATGGCATGATTGAAATATTCACAAATTAATTTGGAATTAATTTGGTGAATAATTTTGTGATAATTATTATTGCAAAATTAATTAAGAAATAATAAGATAAATAAAAAGGAGACAAATTAACCACCTAAATAAGAGGTGGCGCCACCTATGACTCATTCATAGGTGACGCCCCCTATGATTTAGGGAGGTTAGTTGACTTCCTTTTTGTTGTCACATTATCTCTTAAATAGTTAAATTAAATTATGTTGATAATATTGCAACATATTTTAATTTAAATAAATGTTGTTGGTTTTAACCAACAACAATCATAGCCATTGATTTAGCATGGACCAATCATAGCCCTTGGATCCATGTGTCCCATGGATTGAGATCCATTGGATCCTAAACTAATATAAAAGGAGGGCTAGGGTAGCCTTCCAAGGGACATCATTAAGAGTTGTACAAGGTGACAACTCTCTCCCTCTCTCTTTCTCATCCCTCTCTCTCTTTCTCTTCTCCATTAAGTGGCCGTCTACTTTGTATTGAGAAAGGAGAGACTCTCGGCTTCTTCTTCGACGACTCGTGGATCTCCATCTTCTTTGGAGATGCTTACTATAAAGGAAGACGACGGATTTCGTTTGATGAAATCGGGGGAGCCATCGCTTGGATCTTCATCGAGGATTGCGGGAAGGAACGTGACTCATCATCACGCCCGCAAGTGCGTTCTTCGTGGATCGGACTTAAGATAGGAGGATCTCTACTTTGGGATCTCGCGATCACAACCACGCTTCAAGAGGTATTCCTTGTACTTTGTGGTTTGATGAAACGATCCGAGAAGTGTTCTCGTGACCATGTGGTTTCATCTTTAAAGTTAAAATATTTTAATTTCCGCTGCATCTAGCATCTAGTACGACTAGTTGCTCCGATTGCATACGATGCGATCGACACGCTTCCGTGATGCGCTTGAGGATTCACAATATACTTCAAGTGATATCAGAGTCATAGGTCGAATAAGGTTTGGATATGATCCATAGACCTTAGACGATTTGGTTCTTGAAAGGGTTGCGAAATTTTATTGCATTTCAATTTTTCGCACCTCTGTAAAATTGAATTTTTCGGCTCTGTTTAAAATGTTTAAACACGAAATTTTCAATTGGTTTTTGTTCCCCATTAAACAAGGAAACCATAGGACTTGAGTTTACTAAATTTGGACTTCATTTGCTCAAGATATGGCTTTTTGAATATGACTATATTCACTGTTGCGGGAACTGCGGATTTGAACGTGATTAATGAGATAATTACGGTTTTAATCCGCCTTGAAATGCGTGAATTATTACTTGGGTTCTTTAATAAATCAAATAGGCAATCTTTGGAAACTGAGTTTGCATTTTTTGGATTTAAATTGATCAAGATAAGTTAATTTTAGTGATTGGGGGTCACTGCTGGAAATTAACATTTTTTGATCTTGAACTTTGTGATATGTCATTCAATTATCATGATGAAAATTAATTGTTAATTTTCTGGAATAGTTAGTGATAAATATTTGTGAAATATTTAAAGAGATAATTATTTCATTGAATGACACTTGCCTAAACCACAATGATGAGATATTAGATCTTGATCATTGGTTCATCAACAAACATTGCTTTCATGAAAACCATAGTTTATCTTACAATTGTTGTAGGACAACTTTTACATGAAAAACCCTCTTGCTTGAATAGGATTGGGGATTTGTTTAGCAAATCTCCTTATAATATAATCAAAATTGTTTTGATGTATATTATATGGTATAATTTCGGTTGAAAAACCGATGAGCATCTCAAAGTACATGATGATCTATCTGGTATTATCCTTTCCTGAGGCGGATGTGGTGCCTAGTCGGAGAGCATTGGGGTAGCGGGTTGCAACGTATGTGGTCCGTCCCACTCGCGTCGGTACTGGCCATGACAGCGGGTAGGGACTGTATAATACCGGAGACAGACAATGTGTATTTTTCTAATTATTAAAATTCGAATAATACGTACTTTGAGTATATACCTACTATTCAAGTAAAAGACATGTTTGTTGATTGATGATTGGATTGATGATTAATTTAATGTGATTAAATTAATTATATCCAATAAACACTCTATTATGAATAGATGTGTATTTCCCTTGGAAGAATTAATTATGTGAATATGATTCACGATAATTAATTACAATTTGAATATGAGGTGGAGGATCACATAAGTGACATCCATGGTCTCCCGTCAAGGCAAAGGATTTCGTCGCCAGTTGTTGTATATAGGAGACGCCTGTCCGAAGTGACAGATCCTATATATGATTTAATTGGATCGGGTTCTTTGCTTCTCGAAAGAGTAAGGCCGTATACGTAGTGACCCCAATATCGGGTCCTCATATTATTGGGGCGATATTGGATTGCGTATAGCGAGTATTAAGCCTGTTGATGGTTGGTTCAATTAATGACGGGTCAACATTGCCTTAGGGGTGGTGGGCCCGGGTGTTAAAGACCGAATTGGGAAATGCAAGTTGGACTTGCAAGGCGGAATGTGTTCCCGCTTCTTTTTATCCGAGTTGTAGGTTCTCATATTATTGGGATGCAACGAAGATAGGGAAGGAGATCCCAGATCTTGCTAGAGATATATTGGTAAGAATATCTCTTACATTGAAAGTGATTAAGGGAATGAACTTTCAGTGTTGACAAGGCAAGACAACTTTGATATAAAAATTCCTAAATCAAAGTAAAACATGTATATATAATATATATACACTTATGCAAATTTCTTATTTCAGATAATCCTTCATTAAACCCACTCAATGTTATACTCAATAATAACCAGTAAAATATCTTGGATTGGACTCATAATCCAGATATTGTACTTGCAATTGAACACATAATGTATGTGGTTGAAATGTGCAAGTTTCCTCAACATAATGAGGAATGACAATTAAATAAGAGAATAAGACATCACCTTAGGGTTTATATGTCTCTATAGTCTTGATCTTTCATCGAGTGTACTTTAGAAGTGACATGTCGATGGTGATCGTAATTGTCGAATAATCCTTATAAAATAAAAGAAGATATTTTGGCATACGTATGTGCTCTAGACATTTAATCATGAATGACATGGTTCTCTGCATTATGCAGAATGGTGGCTCGAAAGAGATGATGTATTCAAAATGTTTGAATACCTACCTGAACCTAAGTCTCTAAGAGTTAAGATGTATGAAGATATGATGAGTGTCATCATTCTATTATCTATACTCTAGTCATTCATGAAGCTTTATGATATTCATATTGTATGAATTTAATGAAGCATGTATAAATGTTGAAATGCTCTTACATTGAATTCTTTTGAATTTAACATAAGAGATCCTTAGTCTTAAGCAATGGTTGTTTATAGATTAAGAGAGTGCAGTGGAAGCATGGATCGGATCCGAGTAAGAAGGAAAGTCAAAGAGTTGACCTACTTCTGTGACTTCCATATGACATCCAAAGAGTTGGATGAATGCCAATACTGCAATGAGTTGATGTGTTGATAGAATGACTATCAAATCTGTCTAAAATCCTTAGTGAAGGACTCAGATAGAGCATCGGAATAATCTACATATAATCATTGACTCTGACATTCTTATTTCATAAGATAAAGTCTGACAATTGTATCCCAATCTTCTAATGACATTTGCAATTGGTTGCATATACATATTAGAAGATTAGAATTTTGATCTTAAGGTTTAGTATTCATCTACATGGATATTGTTGTAATTGTTACAGCAATCTCTGTTGGATAGATAGACTTCATATTCTCAGTGGGAGAGCCCTTAGTCTTAGAGAATGTCTCTATGACCTAGATATTAGAATACCCTCATTGTTTGTTTCTAAATGTTGGAAATAAACATGAATTCTGAGATAGAACTATCATAAAGAGTTATGATGGATATATTTCAGATAGTAATCTAACATCTAGTGGACTCCACAAAATTAGAAAAATTAATGAATGGTTCATTAAGATTTCTAATACTGAAAATTAAACCTTGATAGATCAATAGGAGGATGAAGATCATTTGACAATGATCTGGCATCAATCCTTGGACATTTGTCTATTGATTTGATCAATAGACTAGTAAGATATGAAACTTTAGAATGTCTAAAATTTCAAATCTTACATACTTGTGAATATTGTATTCAAAGTAAAATGTCCAATACACCCTTCTCTGGGAATGGTGTTAGATGTCGAGGTATTCAAGATCTCATACATATTGATGTATGTAGATCATCTATATCATAGTAAACATTATGGATTGTGATATCTATTGATGATTACGTATGATATGAGATTTCTTCTCTTCACCTGAGAAACCTTTGAAATGTTCAAAGATTTCACAATTTTGGTTTAGAACCAAAGTTTGAAGAAAGATGAAATGAATTTGATCTAACCTAGGTAGCTTGTACCTATTAGATAAAATTCAAAGAATACCTTATGGAGATATGAATATCATTTCTATCTCACTCCTCCTGATAAACCTGAACTCAATAGAGTTGTAGGGAGATACAATTGGATCATGTGTGACATGATTTGATCAATGATGAATTTTAGCATAATTATCCTCTTAGTTTCCTGGTATATATGTGTAGTAGAGACTACAATATATATCCTTAATAAGGTTCCATGGATGTAAGCTGGAATCTAGCACTTGAGAGTGCTACTTCATTAGGAAAATAAAGTATGGTATTGGATACCTACTTTATGACCTTGAGATTCTTAAAAGATCTCATATATGAGAATGTGATTCTTGGAGGATTGAGACTCTTGAGAATCAAGATGAAAATGAAGTAAAGGAACTCGTTTAATCTTGAGAAGATAATGAGGCTCCTGAAATAGGAAACTAAAAGGACAATTAAAGATGAAACATTAATACCTCTTCAAATGAGTTTGAGGATGTATTCCATGTGTCAGCCAATTCTGACAATGATCGAACTTCATGTGATGAAGCTCCTAAGGATCATGACATGGAAAGATGGATATTAGCAATAAAGTCTAAAGTAGACTTCATATACAAGTGTTGTATATGGACCTCGAGGATCCACCTATATGGGTAAGACCTATAAAGGTGGAAATGGATCTTCAAGAGAAGAAGGAACCTGAGGAGAAGGTAGAGACCTTCAAAGCTCGGTTCGTAGTCATAAGCTACACACCGGAAGAGAAGACATTGCTTGCAATGAGACTTGCTCTTCGGTAACCATGCTTAAAATCATCAGAATATTGCTAACCTTAGCTACACAACTTGACGATTGCATCTTTAGGTTGTAATTCAAGATTGCATTCCTCTAAGAATACCTCTCTGAGGATATTCACATGAAGTAGCCCCAGGGCTTCATGATTTTGGAAAGTAAGGTGTGAAAGCTAAAAAAAATCCATCTGTGGACTCAAATAAGCTTCTTGTTGTTGGAACATAAGATTTGATGAAATTATAAATGTTATGATTTCAAATAGAATCTTGATGAACCATGTGAAGCTTAGTGGGAGTGCCATTGTGTTCATCGTACTAAATGTAGATAATATCTTAATCATTTGGAATGATATAAGGATGATAATAAGTGTTTTATGATCTGGCTATTCCATACCTTAAGATATGATCTCAAGGATACCTCTTAGATCTTAGTTCTGAAGTTGTTCAGAATCAAAGAAAGGAGGGTATTGGGACTGTCACATTTGTAGTACACCTTGGACATATTCCATTATTGGAAATTCCAAGAAAAGCTTCCTTCCCTTGAGATTTGGTACTGACCTATCTAAAGGGATAGCACCTCAAAGAGTTGAGGAAGTGAATGCTAGAACTGCTTGCACATGTGCATCAGTTATGAGAAGCTAAGTGTATGCTAGATGTGTACAAAAGCCAGATATCTGCTATGCAATGGGAGTAGTAAACTGTTACTAATCCTACTATGGAGAAAGAACACTTGATTGCAGTAATAGCAAAATCTTCACAGATGACAAGATTTTTGAGATAGTGATCTCAAAGTCTTATCTTCAAAAGCTTAAGACTTTATGGATAGAGATCTAAAAGGTCTTAACTATGGATACCTTGAGAGATAGTGATCTCCCGGAATAAGGGTATTCTGATAAGGATTATGGAAATACTGGTTATAATAGTTATTAAGCAATAGTGTCAAAGACACTATAACTGCTTTGACTAGATTGAGTATTGGTTGCATTAGATGCAACATTCGCATTGGATGCGAGCACTGTTACCTAGGGATATGCAAGTGCCGTAAAAGGACTTGGCATAGTCTTTTGGGAACAGAGTGACTGATCAGCTTACCTAGCTATTTCTAAATAGCCTATGATTGTCACATGAGTGTGGGTTTATATGATTAGCCCATTAATGGCTCTTTGGGCTAGTGGGAGATTGTTGGACATGTGAGCCCACGACGAGCCATTATGCAATAATTGTTATTGCGAATATCATTCCCTGATCTGAAATGAAGAATAAATAATTTGCATAATAGGTCCCTCTGTACAATTAGGGTTATGTACCATGGCTATCTTAATGATCATACAGCTGTTGATTCAATAATTGAATCATAGAGGCTGGTGCTTGGATGAATATCTAAAGGGTTAGATTGAGGACTCATCAAGCACCGTCAAATGATTATTAAAATGTGATCTCCAGCCTGAGTAGGAGATGGCAATCCTTTCTCACATAGGATGATATCTGACCGACCTCTTGATGCAGGTCCTCTGCATAGGAATAGAGATTCGGAGGTGTCGGATTAGTTAGGTCAAAGAGTTGACTTAACGAGATCGAGATAACCTAAGTCCTATGTTGAATGCTGTCACAGCATAGGCACGCATCCTCTGACCGGAGACAGATGTATTGCTATATGTCTGAGTATGTACATTTGACAGACCAATAGGTTGATGACCTAACCAAGGTCTATACACCGGTGCGTTGGTGTGCATATAAGGGCATATGAGTAATACGATCTCTCAAAGGGATCATACAGGTTCACTACTGAACCGGAAGACATGAGCTCACTCATGAGATGTTGGGAAGAATTAAATTCCGTGCACGGTCGTCTCGCTTTGGAAGCTTGACTGAATTTGTAGGTTTGATATATACTTTTAGAAAGTATATGATCAAGACCTAGGTATGATATATGCTTTTGGAAAGTATATGATCGATACCAAATCCCAATGATCAAATGAGAAACTTAGTGATCAAACCCTGAAGAAGACAGTGTAAAATAGATCTTGATCTTCGGGTTGACCATGGGTCTTCCAGTATGCAGGATGTACAGGTATTGGGAATACCTGAGGGTGATGTGATCATAAACGATTGTATATCCATGACGCTTCCATTCCGAGGGAGTGATGAAACAGGTCTGGATTTTAGTGACTCCTTTCAATAGAGAAGCAATCCGATCTTAGTCCAAGTGTTGGACATTGATCTGAATGAGATTCAGATTAAATGAGAAGATTAGATTTGCGGTCTTGATTTAATCAAGCATCTATGGGAGGTTCGTAAGATCTGGATTTGAGATAAAATCTCAACATCCAAGTCACTATACGTGGAATAATACAATCGCCCTGTCCTTATCTCCAAGTATCTGCGGAGAAAGCACATTATTCTTGAAGGGGTTCAAGAATAATTCATTTGATGAACTTCATATCCAAGCAAGAAAAACTTGATGATTAAATGAGATTTAATTATCAAGCATAATATGAATATGATTCATATTATTATACAAGATAATTAAATGAGATTTAATTATCAAGGATTAGAGAATGTGGATAATACTATCCATGATATATGTGTATTATAAATGTGATTTATAATATGTATATATAAGAGAGAGAATTTATGTAAATAGCATTTGTTAATTAATAGTGTGAATTGGATTCACATTTGTTAATTAATTGGAAATGCAATTTACTAATTAGTTTGGGTTGTGAATATGATTCACATAATATTCAATGGCATGATTGAAATATTCACAAATTAATTTGGAATTAATTTGGTGAATAATTTTGTGATAATTGTTATTGCAAAATTAATTAAGAAATAATAAGATAAATAAAAAGGAGACAAATTAACCACCTAAATAAGAGGTGGCGCCACCTATGACTCATTCATAGGTGACGCCCCCTATGATTTAGGGAGGTTAGTTGACTTCCTTTTTGTTGTCACATTATCTCTTAAATAGTTAAATTAAATTATGTTGATAATATTGCAACATATTTTAATTTAAATAAATGTTGTTGGTTTTAACCAACAACAATCATAGCCATTGATTTAGCATGGACCAAGCATAGCCCTTGGATCCATGTGTCCCATGGATTGAGATCCATTGGATCCTAAACTAATATAAAAGGAGGGCTAGGGTAGCCTTCCAAGGGACATCATTAAGAGTTGTACAAGGTGACAACTCTCTCCCTCTCTCTTTCTCATTCTCGCCCTCTCTCTCTTTCTCTTCTCCATTAAGTGGCCGTCTACTTTGTATTGAGAAAGGAGAGACTCTCGGCTTCTTCTTCGACGACTCGTGGATCTCCATCTTCTTTGGAGATGCTTACTCTAAAGGAAGACGACAGATTTCGTTTGACAAAATCGGGGGAGCCATCGCTTGGATCTTCATCGAGGATTGCGGGAAGGAACGTGACTCATCATCACGCCCGCAAGTGCGTTCTTCATGGATCGGACTTAAGATAGGAGGATCTCTACTTTGGGATCTCGCGATCACAACCACGCTTCAAGTGGTATTCCTTGTACTTTGTGGTTTTATGAAACGATCCGAGAAGTGTTCTCGTGATCATGTGGTTTCATCTTTAAAGTTAAAATATTTTAATTTCCGCTGCATCTAGCATCTAGTACGACTAGTTGCTCCGATTGCATACGATGCGATCGACACGCTTCCGTGATGCGCTTGAGGATTCACAATATCCTTCAGTAAGATCTGAACTTATCTAGGGCGAAGACTACGGCTAGCATCTCTTTCTCTGTGACGGTATAGTTCCGCTACGTGGCATCTAATGTACGGCTAGCGTAGTGAATGGCAAATAGGACTCCATCCCTCCTCTGTCCCGGCACGGCCCCCACGGCAAAATCGGAGGCGTCTGTCATGATCTTGAATGGGAGAGACCAATCGGGTGACTGGAGAACAGGAGCCTCTATGACACAGATCTTGAGAGTCTCAAATGACGATAGACACTTACCATCTACTAGGAACTCGGTGCCTTTCATCAGCAGATCAGTCAACGGTCGGGCAATCCTGCTGAAATCATGAATGAAACGTCGGTAGAAACCGACGTGCCCCAAAAAAGACCGTAACTGCCGCAAGTTGGATGGTGGATCGAATTTTCTAATGACATCCACCTTGGCCGGATCAACCTCCATGCCCCTGTTGGAGATGATGTGTCCAAGCACCGTCCCTTGAGTCACCATGAAGTGACTCTTCTCCCAAGACAACACTAGGTGAACCTCTATGCATCGCTGAAGGACTCGATCTAGGCAGTCAATACAGGAGTCGAATCCGTCACCGTAGATCGAGAAATCATCCATGAAGACCTCCAAGCACTCCCCCACCATGTCCGAAAAGATAGACAGCATGCATCTCTGAAATTTCACAGGGGCGTTGCATAGCCCAAATGGCATGCGTCTGAAGGCATAAGTCCTAAAGGGACAGGTGAAGGTAGTATTGTCCTGGTCCTCGGGCGCAATGGCCACCTGATAGTAGCCGGAGTACCCATCCAGAAAGCAGTAATGGCTCTTCCCTGCCAGTCTCTCAATGATCTGATCAATAAAGGGCAGGGGGAAATGATCCTTCTTGGTGACCTGGTTGAGTCGTCTGTAATCTACGCAAACCGGCCAAGAAGTGGATACCCGGGTAGCGATCTCCTCTCCAGACTCCGTGACAACAGTAGTAATGCCCGTCTTCTTGGGCACCACATGCAACAGACTGACCCACTTAGAGTCGGATATGGGGTAGATAAAATCGACGCTCCACCACTTCGAGATTTCCTTCATGACAACCTCTCTTAGATTCGGGTTCAGCCGCCGCTGGAACTCACACGACGGCTTTGCCTCATCCTCGAGATAGATGTGGTGAGAGCACAGAGCTGGACTGATCCCCTGGAGATCTGCTACACTCCATCCTATCGCCTTGAGGTTCTTTTCATGAACCCCCATAAGACGGGATTCTTGCTCTCCAGTCAAATCAGCGGAGATAATGACTGGGTACATCTCATGCTCACCCGCAAGGAATCTATACTTCAGCGACACTAGTAGCGGCTTCAGCTCTGGACAAGTCGGTGCTGGCAAATCTGGCTTCTGAAGAATCCGAGTGTATGTGGCCAAATCTGTACGGGAGAATGAGAACTCTCGCTCGCAAACTGGATCTGGAGAAGGCTGCTCAACTGGTCTATCTCTGCACTGCTCAGAATCAACCTCCTCTCTATTTGTAGGCTCAGTGAAAGTCAGACACGATGTAAAATCATCAATCTCTGCCCAATCAGTATCCGACTCCGAGGGATCATACTTACAAAAATCTGTATCGCAATCAAGAACCGAGTCTGTGGCCTGAAATATATCCTGGACCAGGAATGCGCTCTCCAAGCTCTCCTGTGTTGGCGTCTCTGCATCAGCAAACTCTGAAGGTGAGAGGATGGCATGTGCTGCTGGATCTGCCCAAACTGCCTCATCATATGTAATCACAAAATCGCAGTCCTGGTGGATGTCTCGCCCTGACTCTGTCATCTGCTCTGAATCTGTGGTCGGTACTGAGCAATCTGAATCTCTCGCTCTAGTCTCCTCGACCGTCTCTATTTGTATACTCTCGCCCTCGACGCGAAAGTACACCATCCCGCTATCATGGTCAGACACTGCCTTGGCTGTGGCCAAGAACGGGCATCCTAAAATGATGGGGGCATCGGTCACAGACTCAGGGATCTCCATGTCCAACACTACGAAGTCCATGGGGAATTTCAGGCCCTGAATCGTGACGACAACGTCCTTCAGCAACCCATTCGGCCTCTTGACAGATCGATCAGCAAACTGAAGGACCGTCCTGCTCTGTCGAAGAGTTCCCAACTCGAAGTGGTCGAGAAGGGTTGTCGGAAGTAGGTTGATTGAAGAACCGTTGTCTAATAGAGTGTAGTCGAACCTCTGCTCACGAATGTGGCATCTGACAAACGAGGCTCCTGCATCTGGCCTCTTGGCTGGCAGACGGTTTTGTATCGTGAAACAAGTGGCTCTGGTCAGCACATGGATCTCAGACTGATGGTTCCTCTGTTTCCTCCTAACGGTGGTCCTATCTTTGAGTGATCTCTGGAGTAGAGGGATGTGCTCCAAGGCCTCCTGAAGAGTCAGCTGAATCTGGAATCTGTCTATCATCTGCTGGTTGAACTCTATCTGATGACTCTTTTTGGGATTTTCGATTTTCTTCCCCTTTGCCATGTGAAGAGCTCGTGGAAAGGGGATCACAGGGTCCTTCTCAGATGAAGGACTAGGAGAGGGTCTGGCATGCTCATGAACAACAGAGTCCACACAAACATCATCAATCAACACATGTGGATCCGAAAATATCAAACCCATTCCTTTATTTACAGAAATATCCTGAGATACATGTATAGATGGAGAAACAACAAGACTAGCAGAAGTGAAAATGGTGGCCTCAGTACCACCCTCGGCGTGTCTCGCGGCATCAGTACTGCGCTCTGGCTCAGCAGCTGTGGTGGCGTCAGTACCACCTCCTCGAACTGGTGAAGTGACGGCCTCAGTACCGTCAGCTGGATCAACATCCATGGTGGCATTCGTACCACTGTCATCATCTCTAGCGGCCTCAGTACCGCGCTCCTCCTCATCTGGCGCTCCTGGTGTGACGAGGGATCGTCGCTCAGACGAGGCACCGCTTGCTGGCATCCTACCGCTCCTAAGTGTGACAAAATCAGCATCGAACATGTATGCAGAAAAATCACCAAAAGAATCACTAGGAGTGGTAATCTTTGTAAACTCTACCTGCTCAGACTTCCTCTTCAGGTTGTTCGGGTTCGGCTCTATCTGTGCAGGAATGGCGGCCTTCCCTCTCACAATATCCTGCATCTCCTAGCGGAAATCATCCATCTCCCGTCTTAATGTAGCCTGCTGCTCTGTCATGAGGCGGGCTAGGTCGTCCAAGGCGGGGTTCTCATAGGCTGACCCATGAGATCTCAATGGGTGGCCTCGCTGGTAATAAGGATGTTGCTGTGGCTGATGCGGCTAAGAGGGGTACTGTTGTGGATGATGCTACGGCTGGTGAGGCTGATCACGCCTCCAAGAATGTCCCTGCTGATAGCGACGAGGACTATATTGCTGTAGGGGCTGGGATGGTTGCTGCTGCTGGTGCTGGTACACTAGGGGCTGCTGCTGCTGGTGATCTTGCTGATGGCCGTACTGGTAGTAAATAAACGGCCAAAACCGCGAAAAACCATGAAAACTCTGTGAGGTCCCTCGAGCACACCGGTGCTCGGCGCAACAGACCCCAAAAAATCACAAGTCTCTAAAACTCCGGGTACCTGTATTATTACAATAATAAAATGTGCGGAAAAGGAACCTAAACGACACTAAGCTACTCCGCAGCTCCCGCACTCCTGCTCGGTTCCTTACGCTCTCATGCGGCTTCGTAGAGAAGGGAGCCGCCTCTGACTCTCGCGGTTATGTCGGCTTCCGAAGAAGTGACCTCGATCCTCGGGCCCTCACAAGAAACAGAACAAAGTGATCAGACCAGATTATTATAAACGATCAGAGAAAATATATCTACAAAATATCTACAAAAATCCACGAAAAAGAAAAATCGCAGAAAGATCAAAACCAACTACTAAGCAGTGCTCCCCGGCAACGGCGCCACTCTGACGGGCCAAAATATCCTGAAGTAACTAAGATAAATTAGATAACTAAGGTTGTTGCGACCTAAATCACTCGAGAATCAGTTCGATCAAGAAAAATATAAGATCAGACCACCAAATAAAGAAAGAAAATCAATAAAATCAAGATAGCGGTCCTGGCTATGAGATTAGCCTGGTGTAGCACCCAGGGTCGGACTCAGGGAGCACGAATTGGCCTTGCGGCCTACGAAGTAGTCAAAATCGATAATAGGGAAAAAAATTTGTTGGATTTTTAATTATTTTTATATTTTTTTGATTTTTAATAATAAAGGAAAATAAGAAAAAGGCAATACAACCAACTTTAACCAATTATTTAAACATTAAAAAATATATAGAAAATTCAAACAAAAATATTTTTAAGTTTTTTAGGTTTTATAGTGTTTTTGGTGAATTTTTTAGATTTTTATAATTTTTATACAATTTTCAAAAAATCAAAGAAGGCAAAAATAGTGTGTTACTGTCCAGCCAGTCTTTAAAGTCCCATAAAAATATCAAATGGGTCTTTCACAACCTGGAGGTAATTTTTACGAGAAAATAAAAAACGAGGAAAATTCAGAAAAAGAGTTTGTATTTTTTTGGATTTTCTAGAATTTTTTAGAATTTTTATAAGATTTTTAGGTTTTTTCAATTTTTAAGGTTTTTCTATGTCCAAAAGTTACGAAAATTTGATAGAAATTAAAAGACACTAAAACTAACTTACATTAATTTTTTTAGAATTTTTAAAGGGTTTTTATATTTTTCTTTGATTTTCTAAATCAGACAGTCATAAAAACCATTATTTTGTATTATTAAAAATATCAAAAAGCCTCAAAAATGTACCCAAAAAATAGAGAAATTTTTACACAGTGGCGGGAGCCACGTGTCCAACTTTCACGCAATTTGGGTGTAATTTTCTATTTTATTTAAATCAAAAAAAGGCTCACAGTGCATAGGGACCTAAATGTAAGAAAAACATGTTCCAAGGGCCAAACAGTAACAAGACAAGAAAATGCAGGGGCCCCGTGCAAAAAGTCCAAGTAATCATGCGCTACACACGTGAATCACGCACAGAGGGACCAAATTGTAATTCCTATTTCTAAAAGATCAAACAATAAAGCACAAAAAACACAGGATATATATTGCAAAATTTCCAAGTCTCACGTGTCCATGCACGTGGTATACACATACAGGGACTATAATACAAATAGGAGAAACGTAAAGGTCCACAATGCAAAATTACCAAAATAAAAATAACTGAATAAAATATTTAGAAGACTAAACGCTAAATGCATTAGAAAGAGGGGCCTAATAGAAATTTACCCCTTATTGAGATCTTCGGCTGGAGGCCTGCCACGTGGATGATCTGACAGTGGTGAATATCGGGCGCCTCTTCGTCTCGATGTGCGGTCCGGATCAAGCCTCAGAAAGATCTGACGGTCGCGGGGCTCCTCAAATAGATGGATCAGATCGAATCTGGAGCTGAAGGGGCTGATCGAACGACAGAGGAGGGTCCTCCAAGAACTCAACACCGACGAACTTTGCCGGCCTCCTGTGCGTGCCGAGGTCCTCCTCTGATGCTGTGAGATATGGAAAAGCTCCGCCAAGGTGCTCTGCAGCCTATGGGCCCCTCCGATGAGGCCGACGACCACAGGAGCGGTCCTGCGACGACGGAGGAGCAAAGCTCCTGAGCTCGAACGTTGGACCTCCAGATGAGGTACCTTTGACATGCAAAACCACACCAGAAGCTTCCTAGGTCAAGGTCAAACTGCCTCGACCCGGTTAGAGGTGGAATGGTGGTCGGGCGAGTCGGGGCGGATGACCTCCGGCGAGGCAACGACAATGGGGGTTGAGCCTTGGTTCCTGGGTGAACCAAGGTGGGTGCGTGGGTGCAGAAGGTGGAGAGGGGTCTCACATAGATGATGATCGGGTCGGATGATCGATTGGATGAGCGGGGTGAGCGGAATCGATCGGCGACGGTGATGGGTCGATTTGGGCGAAAGATGAAATTAAACGAATCTAGATGGAATCGGATCTACCTGGCGGCTGGAGTCGACTGGGGACGAGCTTGGCGAGCTCTGGGTTGTAGCCTCGGAGGGACGTCGATGCCCGAGGCTCGGGCGCACCTCGCGGCGGCGCGTGGCGGCAGACGTCGCCGGATCAGTGACGGGAAGCTTCCTCTCCTCTCTTCGACACTCGCCTCACTCAGCTGTCACTCTGAGGAGTCTAGTGGAGGTCCTGGGATGAAGGAGCAGCGCCAAAGATGGCGTGAATAGTGCGGCAGAGGTGGAGCTAAATAGTTCTGCAGGTCCGAGAAGAAGGCGACGGGTCCGACTTGGTGAAGCACGAACCCCTAGGCAGAGTGTCGGGCGAGGGTCTCGGATGCAGGGACTGTATGTAGGACCCGGGGTTTAGGCAAATGGAGCTCGGGTCATCGCGCGAAAATTGGAAGAAGTCGGGTCGGTTGCATGATCCGCGGGAAAAGAGGTCCGCGGGGGAGAGTTGACCGGGGGTCAACAATCCCTCGTGGACCAATCAGAATCAGCCATTTATTAAAGATTTGGAAATTCAATAAAAAATAGTAAATGACTTATTTTCGAAAAAGTTAAAACATGAAAATTGTTTATTTATTTTCAAATTATTTTTTTGTGATTTTTATTTATTTATTTGAAAAATAAATTACATATTTACAATATATTATTATATATAGGTATATACATATGTGTATTTTTTATTTTTATTTTTATTTGTTTATTTTTATATATTTATTCTAATTTTATATTTTATTTATTTACATAATGAAATTTGGAATGTGAACATATTTGTATTAGATTTTTATTAATTATTTACAAGTAGGAAATAAATAGATTTGTTATTCTATACACATGGTCCATGTACAGTGATGAAGGGATTTTATTGCTTCTTGTTTTTCTTGTATTTTTTTTCCATTTTTATTTTAATTTTATATTTACAAATATGTACAACATATAAGAAACACTTATTTATTTTTATTTTTAGAAAAATCAGTTTATTTATATACATAGGTATATGTACACATGAATGACCCTATCTCTCTCTACTTGGTTCTTTTTGCGGTCAGGCCCATGCTGAGCCCTCCCTTAGGATTAGGTCACTCAATATTTATTCTAAATATTTCCCTCTTTTTCTTGTGTTTCTTTATTCCTTTATTTTGGCACAAAAATCATGCTAATTATGCATATTTACAAGATGCATGTTCTTTGGCAATTTATGATATTTAGACATATTTACAATGTATTTTGCTTAAGTTTCTAGCTAAAATAAAGGAATAAAGAGTGATGAATTGGGCTTCATCAGGTACATAGCCATATAACAGTGATGTAAGGTCACATTAATTAGGCACAAATTTAGAGATACCTAAATCTATATCCTAATCGTTAACGAGCTAAATTTACATAAGTACCTGATCAATATAAATGACTAAACATTTTCAGACATCTTGTTGTTCTCATACGTTGCACATACTTATGAGATGTAAGGTGTATGTATTATGATACGTTTATGTTGTCTTTCCTTAGTTTGGAGGTTTCGAACCAAGGGATTCCACAAAGATTCAAACCATAATATAAGAAAATCTTAGTTACATGCATAAAAGTTGATATTTGAGCACAAATTCTGGTGGTGTAACTCATCTTCTCCTTGGTATACCAAATCAATCTTGGTTGGCTCAGATTTTAAGAGCCAATCATGGTTGATTTACGAGGTATATTGAGGGTGTGTGGGGTTTTAATGTCAGAATTTTCTCATATATAAACTAGCATGTAATAAAGACTATCTTATGGATGTGCTCAAGTGATTACATTAATCAATGTAGTTCTTTTATCATCTCGCAGAACCTGTGAAATAGGTTTAGGATCATGATGTATCAAGGAGTGGTTTTAGGGTTTCTTGATACCATGATGACACCTCTTACTAAAATGCCAACTTCCCCTTCAAGGTCTTAATATGGATAAGTCATGGATAACGAAGCGATGAACAAATTATCCAATTTACAAGGCAGGTGCACTCAACTAGTTAGAGTGGGCATTCCATGATAACCGTACCGATTTCGGAAAGGCATAAACTATAACATAATACCTGGTCCATGCAAGAATTACTTGAATGGAAGCATGCATGAGAGGAAAGATGTATTCGAGTATGCTATTGTTAATGGGTGGTGGGATTTCTATATTAGTTGGACAGTTCATGGTGAGCATTTAATAAAACAACTTTCGTACCTATGCATGATTTGGACAGACATTTGGCATAGTTGTACATGCTTAACCAAGTCCCTGATGTCGATCTATTTTACATTGAATGGATATCAATCAATGCATGAATAGAAGGAACGATGAGATTGATTTCAATGGATAGTTCTCGTTGTATATCAGGTTTTGATATATTGGTGAGAAGGTTGTTCAACTACGCTCACATGCACAGTAGATACATCATAAATGGATATAGATTCAAGTGTTACTCAAATATTAACAACAAAAAATCCAATATTCTATCTAGAGTGCTTGTAAAATGTAACACCATCAAGTTGTGATGGATGTTATGGACAATTGAGTGTGATAGTTGATTAATCCCAATTCATCACTCTTTATTCCTTTATTTTAGCTAGAAACTTGACCAAAACATCATGTAAATGAGTGTAAATATCATAAATTACCAAAACACATGCATCTTGTAAATATGCATAATTAGCATGTTTTTGTGCCAAAATAAAGGAATAAAGAAACAAAAGAAAAAGAGGGAAATATTTAGAATAAATATTGAGTGAGCTAATCCCAAGGGAGGGCTCAACATGGACCTGACTGCAAAAGAACCCAAGTAGAGAGAGATAAGGTAATTTATACATGTACATATCCCCATGTAAATAAATAAAATTTATTTTCCTCAAAATAAAAAGTATTTCTTATACTTTGTACATATTCATAAAAATAAAACCAAAATAAAAATGGGAAAAACAAAATAAAAATAAAAATAAAACAAAACCCCTCTCATCAGTGTATATAGCCAATGTACATAGAATAACATATCTATTTATTTTCTTCTTGTAAATACCTAATAAAAATAAAATAAAAATATTTCTATATCCCAAATTTCATGGTGTAAATAAATGAAATAAAAATCAGAAAAATAAAAATAAAATAAAAAGAAAAAGAATAAAAATCAATTTCCACCTTGTATATATACCATGTACATATGTATATAACCCTATTTATTTACTCCATGTAAATACATCACAAAATAAAATAAAAACACCTTAGTATTCCAAATTTTATTTTGTAAATAAATAAAATTTAAAATTGGAATAATTGTATAAAAATAAATAATTAAAAATAAAAAAAAAATACATGTATGTATATACCTATATATAATAATATAATGTAAATACCTTATTTATTTTTCAAATAAATAAATAAATATCACTAAAAAATAATTTGAAAATAAATAAATATTTTTCATGTTTTAACTTTCTCGAAATAAAATCATTATCTATTTTATTTTAAATTTCCAAAATAATTTCCAATGGTGGCCTGTGATTGGTCCATGGGGAATGTTGACCCCCAATCAACTCCCCCTTGGACATTCGACCCGGATCCGTCTGCACTGACCCGGCTTCCCCGAATTTTCGGGAGACGATCCGATCACCATTTGCCTAAACCCCGGGTCCTAATCACACTTCATACATACGAGACCCACGCCCGATACTTTCCCTAGGGATCTGTGCATCATCGTGCTCATCCCGACCCATTCTTTGCCGGATCTTCACCTGTATATAGCTCACCTCCGCCATACCTTTTCACTCATCCTTGGCTCTGCTCCTTTGTCCCAGGACCTTCATCTTCTTCCCCAGAGTGACAGTTGTGCGAGGAGGGTGTCGAAGAGAGGAAGAGGTGCTTCCAGCCATCGATCCGGCGACCTCTGTCACCGTGCGCCGCCGCGAGGTGCGCTCAGCCTCGGAACCCGACGCTTCCTCGAGGCAAGGACCCCAGAGCTCCGCGAGCTCATCCCCAGTCAACTCCATTCATCAGGTAACCTCGATTCTTCCTAGGATAGGCTAATTTAGATTTTTCGCCCAAATCCATCCTCCGCCTTCGCCGATCGATTCCTATCGCTCCGATCATCGATTCGCTCATCCGACCCGACCATCACCTCTGTGAGACTTCTCCCCACATTCTTCGCTCATTCGCTCATCTTGGTTCGCTTAGCAACCAAGAACCGGACCTCCCTCACCGTCACCTCGCCGGAGATCGTCCATCCGATGTGCCGGACCCCCATTTCGCCCAGTGACGGGTCGAGGCAATTTGCCCTCGACCCAGGAGCTTGTCTGTGCCACTTTGCAGGTCAGAGGACCCATCTGGGGTTCAAGTCGTACGAAGCACAGGAGCTTCGCTCCTCTACCGTTGTCAGACCGCTCAGTGGTCCTTGGCTTCATCGGAGGAGCCCATCAGCTGCGCAAGAGCTCGGCGATCACGTTCCACATCCCAGCAGCGTCATCAGAGTTCTCCATCGCGCGCACGGAGTCGGTGAAACTCGCCGGCGAGTAGTTCTTGGAGGACCCTCCTCCGTTGTCCGATCAGCCCCGACGCTCCAGATTCGATCGCCGCCATCTATTTGAGGAGCGCCAGCCACCGTCAGATCCTCCTAGGACTTGATCATGACCATCCATCCAGACGAAAGGTTGCCCTCATTTCTCAGTCGTCGATCCCACACGTGGCGACCCCTCGTCCGTCAGATCAGAGCCCGAGTTCTTCGAAGGCGTCAGCGAATATCAGCCGTTCGATCCCACACGTGGCGCGCCTCCAGCCGAAGATCTCAATAAGGGATAAATTGCTTGTAGGTCCTGTCTTTTTGTTTTTGCTATTTAGCCATGTAAATAGTTAGTTTAGTTTTTTTTTTTTTGGATATTTGCACTTTGGACCTTCATGTTTCTTCTATTTGCATTATAGTCCCTGTGTGTGTAGACCACGTGCTTCGACACGTGAGGACTTGGAAATTTTGCAGTATCTATCATATATTTCTTGTGTGTTACTGTTTGCATGTTTTAAAATAGGATTTACATATATTCCCCTTAGTGCCTGACCCACGTGCGTTGCGCGTGACTTCGTGGATTTTTTTTGCATGGGGCCCCTGCATTTTCTTGATTTGTTACTATTTGTCCCCTAAAATTAGTTTTCTTTGCATTTAGGTCCCTCTGCACTGTGAGCCTTTGTTTTGTTACTATTTGGCCCCTAAAATTAGTTTTCTTTGCATTTAGGTCCCTCTGCACTGTGAGCCTTTGTTTTGATTGAATAAAATAGCAAATTAAATCCAAATTAGGTGAAATTTGGATACGTGGCTCCTGCCACTGTGTAAAAATTTCTCTAAATTTTTGGTACATTTTTTAGGCTTTTTGATATTTTTAATAATTCAAAAATAGTGATTTTTCTTACTGTCTAACTTAGAAAATCTGCAAAAAATTATAAAAACTCTTTTAAAAATTAAAAAAATTAGTGATTGTTAGTTTTTAGTGTATTTGAACTTCTGGCCATTTTTTGTGCTTTTTGGATATATAAAAAACCTAAAAATTAAAAAACACTAAAAACCTTATCAAAATTCTAAAAAATTCTAAAAAATCCAAAAAATAACAAACTCTTTTTTCTGAATTTTAGTTTTTGCATATCCTTTGCACAGAGATTATCATCAGATTTTTATAGGCCAATTATAGATTTTTATTGGCCTTTCAAATCTGATTGTACAGATTGCTTCTATTTTTAACTTTCTTGATTTTTAGAAAATCGTATAAAAATTAGAAAATTCTGGAAAATTCACCAAAAACATTAAAAAACCTAAAAAACGTTAAAAAAATTTTGTTTGAATTTTTGGAGTATTTTTGGTTGATTAAATAATTGGTTGTGTATGCTTGTTTTTAAATTTCTTTAAAAAATACAAAAACAATAAAAAATTATAAAAACCCACCAAAAAATATTTTTCCTCTTTATTTGATTTTGACTACTTCGTTGGCCGCAAGGCCAATTCGTGCTATCTGAGTTCGACCATGGTCGCTATACCATGTTAATAAAAGTAGCGAGGATTGCTTCTTGCTTTGATTGATTTTTATCTCTTTATTGGTGGTTCTGAAATATTTTTTCTTGATTGAGTCCGATTACCGTGAGATCCGGGTCGCAATGACCCTTGTCTACCTTTACCCGGATTTTGTGGTCAAATTCTGATTTTTCGGATTATCAATAGTTAAGATGAGCTTTCAATATAACGTGGCCGGTGGTTTGATTTAAGTGTCATTGGTACGATGTATTTAAAGATACAGGTTATAAGTTAGAAATGAAGAATGGATACGTAAGCCTTAATAAGAGTAGAACCATTCTTGGTAAAGTGGAACCATTTGTGCAAGCATGTTAAGTGGATCAGGTTTTCTATGTACCAGACAATGCAAATAATGGTTGGACAATTCCAATAGATATAACCCCATGAGGGTATCGTGAAGTTAGTGAAGAAGAAGATGGTGATGACGATGAGGAGGAGGCACACCAAGAAGACGTGGTGATCTAGCCTTTTGTAATCTTATTTTCTCGTGCTATTTCCTTCTTGCATTTTCCCATGGAAAGATCCAAATTCACAGATAGAATTAAATTGTTATTACTATTTTTTTAAAATTTTTATATAACTATGTTTCTTACATTGAAATACAAAATTATGCTCTACATAAATGCAGATGAACCGGACATATTTTTCCAGGTGGAATGAGCAGAGGATGTGCATAAGGCATAAACCCTTTGGGTAGTTACTACTCCCAGTTGCTCCTGATATCCCTAATGAGGTAGAAGGGGATGAGGGTATTGAATCTCGATTTTCAGATTTTTTAGAAAAAGTGTTATATCATAGTGCCATTATAACACAAAACCGACTCAAATAATTTTTTTCACAAGAAAGAGAAAATTGTTATTTCTTTTACCTATACAGCAATTAGGACCAAACTTAGGGATGATACAACATTCCATGGTCAATTGATTATTGCCAATTAATGAAGAATTTTTCTTTTCTTTTTCTTTTGCATTTTTTATGTCTTTTAAATTTTTTATAATTTTTATGAATACTTTATATTTTTATATTTTCTAACTTCTAATTTTTTTAATGAGTTTTAGTTTGCAAAATTTTATATTTTAAATTTTCAAGAAACCAATTTATAAAGGATATATATAAAAAAATAAAATGCAATCTTCTGTATTTTTCAAATATATTAAAAATTATCAAAAACACTGAAATAAAATATTTTTGTGTTTTTTATACCTTTTTACTTTTTTATGATTTTATGTTATTTTTAGATTTTTATGGATTTTACAAAAAAAACTTATAATAGTGAGTAACACAAAATTAATGTATTGTTTTTCTATTTTTAAAATATAAAATGAAATCAAATAAATAGAAAATAAATTTTAGTCAAAAGTATTTTAATTTAGCTTTAAAACAAGCACCATTATGTATTTTTATTAAGTTATTACGTTTCTGTGAATTTATATGATTTTTAAGGTTTTCAGTATCTTTCAATTTTAAAGGTTTTTTGAAAGTATTTTTGTGTGAGATTTATATAGGTAATAAAATATAATAGTAAATAACTACTTTGATTTTTTATAATTATCAAATGCTTTCAAATTTTTATGAATTTCAATTGTAAATAGGGAAAACAAAGGGAGTTTTTGAATTTTTAAAATAATAAATAAATGAAAATTTTAAAATAAAAATTATGATGTGTAAAACAATCAAGCAAATGATTTTTATAGATTTTATGGAATTAGTTAGCTAATTATTAGAAGCAAATAAGGAAGAAAATAAAATACTGTAGATATTGGACTTAAGTGCAATTAATAAAAATTATTAGATTAATTATTAACACACAAAAGAAATACAAGATATAATGTGAAAAATAACCACATTTTCATGTGTTTACGTATGTGAGTTCAAATTTCAAGGACTGATTTGTAATTATTAAAAATATTAGAGCAATCAATAACAAGTAACAATCAGGACTTATAATGCAAAACAAATAGAGTGCTTGTTGGTGCACGTGAGTTCAGATCAGGACTAAAATGTAATTAATAAAACAAATAAGGGAATTTATGCAATTATTCAAATAACCACAAACTAACGTGTAACCAAAATGTACTTATGTACAATTAAAGTAAAAAAAGTAGGAGGTGGAATATAAATTCACCAATGAATCGTGCAGAGCATGTGCACAATGGGTGGTAGCACTGATGATCTGATCTAATGGCTTTGATTTGGATGTGAACTTGGGATCGTGATCGAATCTGGAGGGTGTTCTTCTTGATTTGACGTCAATAAGTGCATTTGGAAGAACTTGATTGAATGTATCACCTAATGAGCTTCAATATCTTCGTTCTCCTCTGATCTGAATCTGATTTGGTTCCTGATGGCTTCAGAAAGATCCCAACAATGTCACTAATCTAATATGAAGACCGGGTCCATGTCCCACTGTTCAGGGACCTGGAGTTCGAGCTCCATGTCGCTCAAATGCATACCTCCAGGTGCCCGATCTTGCTCCCGATGGCGTCCTTGTTCCCTACAGATTATTTAAGGCTCGGATTTGGATTAGATTTGGGGGTCAGATTATATAATAAAGATGGAGAAACTATCTATGATGTTGATGAAGTGATTGGATTGATGTTCAATATAGAAAACGACGTCTGATCTGGAAGATCAGAGGTTTATCTAAAGCATACTGATATGGATGAAATCAAATAAAAGTTGACAGAATCAAATGCATAAATTGAAAGGAAATGAATCTATGATTGCCTATGGTGAAGATGCAAAAGTCTTGACCTCAATCCGAATGCGAAGGGCTGAAGAAGATCAGCTTCACTCTCTCTCGATCGTAGAGAAAGGTTCATGTCACCAACCACACGCTTCAGATGTTGATCTTGGGGTGAAATGGAGCCAAAAATGTGTCAGAGAGAATCAAAGGGACCTTGAGCTTATTTATAGAGGCTTGCGAAGATGAATTTCAAAATTCAGATGGCGTGCAAATCGAGGCCTTATTGAGAAAAGTTTTACTCGGGCATAGGTGTGAATTATGTTAAGTTTAATCGAGTGAAAGATTAGGCGACCAATGATATATGAATCGGATAGGAAAATTGAAAAGAAATCATGCCCAGTTATTATTCGGGTTATTGATTAAAGAGGGGGAGTTGATCCAGGTCAACAAACCCAGGTCCTCCAATCAGGTGGAAGTCCGAATAAGGACATATACTACATGACAAAAATAATTAAATAAATGAAATCAAATAGAAAATAAATAGGAAAATGTTTTGAATGTAAAACAATTTTAAAAATAGAAAGTGGTTATAAATAAATAGATTAATTTTTGGTGATTTTTAATAAATTAAATAAGTTAATTAAATATGGTAAAATAAATAAACACCCTTATTCATATGTATAAAATAAACACATATATAACATACATAATTTTAGTTAATTATTTTTACAAAACATATACATTATTTTATATTTTATTTATTTACAGAATAACTAGAGGATTTTAGATATATTTTCATTTTATTTTTATGAATTAATTTAATGGGTTAAATAAATATACATATGTATAATATAAACACTATATCTATTGTATAACTATAACTATTTTTTGATTAGTTTTACATTTTATTACTTTTATTTATATTTTATATAAATAAAATATGTACAACATAATAAAAATATAATATGTGCAAAAATACGAAGAAATAAATAAACATATAGGTACTCTATAGACACATGTACAATAGTGCTCCAAAAAGTCGTCTTTTTCATCTTAACTTCATTTTTTATGAAACCACTTTTATTTTAAAGCTTATTTTATTTTGAACATAATGAAAGTGATTGTGATTGATTTTGAGTTTGTATGAAGTAGATATTAATCTTTCAATTTTATCTTTACAGCTTTTTTCAAAGTGTTGTCTCTCTTAGTATGTACATGATTTTTTTTGAATTTTTTATTATTTAAAACTTACTTTTATGTACAAGTTTCAAGAAGAAAGTACTTTTATTTGAATTTATTTTAATGATAAATAAAATTGTACAAAATATATACATTATGAACAGTGATGAATACATACATATGAGACTTATTTTCTTGATTTTTTTACATTAATGACCCTATATTTTCCTACTTTATCCCTTGATATTATGGTTAGGATTAGCCATCATATATACCATCTTCTTTCCTTTTATTACTTATTTATTTATTTATTTATTTTGAGTTAAAATACTGATAATAATACATATTTACAGGTTGAATATGGATTGTTAAAGAGTGATAATTAAAACTATTTACAAGTATTTTGTAAGAGATTTTAAGTCAAAATAGATGAATAAAGATGATGAGTTGTTGATTCGTCAACAGACCTCTGAGCCTCCACGTAAGATAGATGGCACTCAATCATTTACTGATATAGATGCCTCATCACATCATGTGAAAAATAAGTAAAAGCTTGTATTTCCTGATAGAAATTGCATGAAGATATAAATTCTCTCGTATACTAAGTTGTGAGAGGAAAGTCAGAGGTCTTGCCAAATGCCATAAATTAAGCAAGCTAAAACCAAGAGAAAGAATAAGTGCTATAGGCAGGCAGGCACTGGGGGAATATAGTGGTCACTTCTTGATCAGAATTAGAACTCATTGTAAGGATGCATATTCCCATGATGACGATCGACTTTAGGAAAGTCCTACAGTCACTTAAGGCAGTCATCATCTCTGACTTGAAGGTACATATATAAGTATAAAGATTAACGATATTACAAAGTTTTTAATAATCATGTTTTACTCGTGATATGTAGAATGTATTTTATTGGGTGATGACCCTATGGTAGATGATGGGATTTTGCAGAGAGATGTCAAACTCCATCATGATGTACATGCCAAAGGGAAGAAGGTTAGGTGCATCAATCCATTATAAATGTGATGGTTTGATACTCATTATATTATCATTTATTTATGAACCTATTGAAGCATTTTGACCGGTTACCAACTGCAGTTGAAGAGAGGGCCAATCATCATGAAGATTTGCATCATGCTAAATGGGAAGCAACTTGTACATATTGGGATAGTGATGAGTTAATGGTAATGATAGTTTTCAAATATCATTATCTTAATTACTCAATTAATTTTTTTAAATTGAACATGTGAATGCAGAATATATCCGAGAAGAACAAGATCGACAAGAGTAAAGCTCCTGGTCCTGCCCACACATTGGGCGGGACAAGTTTGGATCAAGCGAAACACAATCGTGTAAGTTTGTCCACTTTGCAAAATATATATATTCTTTTATATATTGATATATATATATATATATATATATATATATAAGTATGAGACTGGGGGTAGTGTGGATTGGGTGAGGTTTTTCGACAGACGACCGACAAAGAGAGTAACATGACCTTCATTCATGAAAGATAAGCATATGCACATGTAAGTTATATAATAACTTTATTTTGACTAATGAAGTATGTGTTTTATCTAATTAACATCTCAAAATGTAGGGTCACATGATCGACTTCCTTCGGACCTAGTTATATCCAACTCAGGGAACTCCAAAAGAGTTGAATGAGGAGGCGTTTCGACATGTGTATCTACCTGCTACACAACACTCTGGTCGAGTTCTGCTTGGTGGTGCATCTTCCACCAAGACGAATTACTATTGGACAAGCAATGGTGGTCCACCGTCTATGGTGTTTCAATAGTTGAAAGATAAGGTCAAGGTCCTGACCCAAGAGTTAGAGAGGTAGCATGAGATGGAGGATCAATTGTGAGATACAGTCCTCCAAAACATGTAGACGATGGATAGACTTCATAGGTTCATCAAAGAGTTATCTGGATGGGGTCCTATTCCTTTACGTCCTGATTGTGATGGAAATGATCCATCAATATATGATTATGCTCCTCATACGTAGTTTTTGAATGTTTGTCCTATATTTAAAAATGTGTTAAGTCTAATATGTATTATATCTATGATGTAGAATTTTTTCATGTGTTTAAAACTATCATGTACTTGCATCCTTTCAACTATGAGTCTATGATATACATTGAATCTATGATGTGTTTAAAATTTATAGGAATCTATATTTTTAATTAGGATGTGTTTGAATATACTATGCATTTGAATCTAGGAGGAGGAATATAATAGTATCCGTCATTATCGATGATTTCTATAGCCACCGATATTATTTTCTCAGTGATGGTTCATGCACTTGGAAGACCCTTATTCTCGATGGTTAATCATTTGAGGCAGTCAACAATTTCGGTGGTTGGTGGTCGACCGCCACAACTACCTCTTGCAGTGCAAAATTTTTCGACGCTTCATTAGCAGTGGACATATCTCTTTACCAAAGGTAGTTGACCATCAAGTAAAGTGCTCATTCCAGTAGTGACATCAAACGGAAAAGATAATAAATTGGTCTTTTATAATAAAAACATGTATAAAAATAATTAAATACTAATCAAAAGCATATATTAGGGACTTATCTACAAATAAAAGAACGTGTGAGGGGATGACTAATTAAGAAATACAATAAATTGACAAGGCCTACGTCTAAAATTCCTAGATGAGCACCTGTTGGGGCACGTGAGGTGAGCTTCGGCTGAAGGCTCGAGCCATGTGGGCAGCTGTAGCGATTCCGACAAGAATCAAGTCCATCGAGTATGATGAGGTGGCATCTCAACTAGGGTATGATCCTACACTTTGGATTAAAAAGATCCAATGGTTCTGATCTAGGTAGAGGTGGACGACAGAGATACTTCTGCAGTAGAATCAGATGGCGTGGAAGACTCCTCTGCTGAACCATTACATCATGCCAAGCCTAATCCACTGACATCTACCTTCCTCCTCTGCGGGTGGTGGCACACAGATCGTGCGCTAGTGGTCCTTCTACCCTTCCTACTTGTTCCTACAAGCTCTCTGAAGATCAGAGAAGGTACCCGGAGCTTTGGCAAATAATATAGAGGGCTAGAAAAGGCATGATGATGGATTTAACAGGACGTCACTGATGAATCTCGTATTCATCACTCTAAATCTCATTTCTTAAGCTCAAAACCCTCAAAATCAACAGCATTTTAGCATATATTCTGCATAATTAGCATTCATGCATGATTTCATAAGAATTGCATTTTAGCATAAATTTCTGAACAAAATAAGAAGCCAAAAATCCAAGCCAAAATGACCTATAAATAGCCTAAATTCCTGGATTTTTAACTCTTTCATGCTAACTCCGAATGACTCAAAACTACTTCCACTATGTACATATCACTAACAAGAAGAAAGGAAAATAAAAAAAATAACTAACCCAAATAAGCGGACCAAAAACCCAAACCCTAATTTCAAGATTTTCGGACTAAAAGCCACATATCTTCCCCATCCAGTGTCCGATTTAATCCTCTCACTCTTGAACTAATATACACTCAATTACCTCCAAAACAAGACCAAGTTCAAGTGAATCGGAGCTCATATGTGAAAGTTGGGTTCTGGGCCTCTTTTGTACATTATGTATTTTAGCTATTTTTGACCTAATATTTTATGTACATTTTTTATCAATTAATAAAAATCCAAAAAAATTAGATTAAAGTGTCTTTATTTATCGTTGATTTTACCGCAATTTTTCCGGATTTTTATCTGATCAAAAAATGACATAAAAATTACAAAATCCTAAAATCAAGGTGTTCAATGTACATGGGATACCCCAAAAATACCACTTTGTGCAAATGATCGATTTTGGTTTTGATGTCGAAAGTTGTTGATCTCATCGAGACGAGCAATTTTTATGAAGAAACTTTTTCGATCCGAGGTCATTTACTATTTCTTATTGATTTTACAAGGTATTTTATGTTTGAATTTTCCGTGCTGACACGTGGCAACACCTGATGCCGCCACGTGTCAATCATTTTCCGCATTTTTATAATTCGTTTTAAAAAATAATAAAAAAATAAAAAAAATAAAAAAAAAATAACGCACGTGCAGCGCACGTGCCGCACTTGCACGCGCACTGCACGTGCGCTCGCCGTCCCTCTTTTTAACCTACCACGTGGCGCGACAGGCGCCGTCCGATCGCACGCGATCGGACGGCGCTTGTGCGTCGTCTTCTACCTCGCGCCCCCTTTCCCAAATCCAGCGCCGCCCGCGATTCCGCCGCGAATATCGCCACCGCATCCACCTCCGATCTCATCTGTGATCCCCCGTATCTCGCCGCCCAATCAATCTCCCCCATCTTCGATCCACCACCGCAATCGAATCCCCTTCGATCCTCACCGATCTCCTCCCTCAATCTCGACCTCCTTCCTCTTCCGACGCACCCTCTCCACCTATTTAAACACCGCAGCCCCCCTGACGTCATTTTCATCCGCTGTTTGACCAGAGGTTCTCTCATCGGAAGTGACAGCCCGGTGCCCCCCTTATCGGCGAGATCCAAAGCTTCCAACTTCGTTGCAGCCCCGTATGCGAGCCGCTGCCTGGCTCCGGTACGCCGTCGAGCCCTCTTCCTCAGGTTATCTCTCTCTATCTCTCTCTCTTTCTTTCTCTCTCTCTCTCTTCCTCCGCCTCGAGTTCTTCGCTTCGTCGACTTCGTCTTCAACAACGCCTCGCCGTCATCGACTCCGAGCCACCAGCCATCTGCTCTGCCTTCATCGACTTCAGACAGCAGCAGGAGGCGGTGATCTCCTCCGATCATCTTCTCCACCGCCATCCGCTTCATCGAAGTCCCACGGCCGTGTGTCGGCCACCCCACCAGCCACCTGCTCCGGTCTTCATCGACAACCTCCGCCCTCAGCACCGCTTCATCGACCTCCAGCCCCGCCGCGCTTGCACAACCTTCCGGCTGTCACCTCCGCCTTCGCTCCACCGACACGCCATCGCCAACGTCGTCTTCCCTGAACTCGTCATCACCACCTTCGACATAAACCGAGACTCCGTCGACCATGACTCCAGTCACCACTGCCTACATCGCTGGATCTGCTCCTCCTCTGCTTCGCCATCATCGTCGACGAGTGCCACCCCCGCCTCGACACAGCGGTGCCGGAGCCTCCGCCCCACCACCTTTTGTCGGCCACCAACGCCAGCCACCAGTGCGGCCGAGCGCTCCGAGCTCGAGACCCTCCCACGTGAGACGCACGTGCGGGAGGGGACGCCCACGTCAGCGTGACGTCAGCCCAGGTCACGTGCTTTGCACGAGACCGTGGGTAATTTACACGCACGCCCCCAGAGCTCTGCATAATTACATTTTAGTCCAGAGACTCAAGGAGCACGTGTGCTACACGTTCTCCCTTGAGAATTTTGCAGAAACCTCCCCAAGTTATAGGTAATTTCATTTAGGTCCCTGCTCTGCATTTTATTTTCTTAATTATTGCATTCATATCCCTGTATTCCCCTTTGTTTTGAACATCTTCTTTACATTATTTTATCAATCCAAAAATAGCATGATGTTTGTTAATTAATTCTCTACACTTTGACATATTATGGGCGTTTTGTGATGGATGGTTAATTAATAAATAATTGTTTTGTAAAAACTTGCATATTTTGCCCATTTCTTGCTCTAAAATTGATAGTTGATTAACCACTGCTCTAAAAATCCCTGAAAAATCATACATTGTAGAGTTAATTGTACTTGACATTGTGCCCAAAATGATTTGTATTTGCATGCATAATTTGCTCTATAAAAATCATTTTTCATATTTCAGTACTTGATTTTTAATAGGTATTAGATCTCACATTTTGAGGTTTAGGATTTTTCTAAGATCAATCACCTAGTGATAGATCTTGGATAATTTTGATCCTTGAAAATAAGTAGGTTTAGTATTTATTATAATTAAATATTGAAATTCATTCTATTTGCATTTAAAAATTCATAAAAAAATCATATTGCATCCAAAAATTCCAAAAAAATTATTGAGCATTCATTTCATCATATTTTACATTGTGGCCAAGTTTCATATTTTTCGGACATCATTTGAACGCAATTCACATGTTAGTCCCTAAAATAGACCGAATTTGCATTTTGCACCCTTTATTACATTAAAAATTCCAAAAAAACCGCCTCGAAAACCGAACATAAACTTTGATAGACATTTCTCAAGGTTGTTCCTTTGCTTTCTTGTGATCGACCTTGGGACTTGCCCAAGTAAAACAAACATAAAACCACACTTGATTAAAAATTTATTAAATTTCCGTGGTTATTTTCTTAACTGTTTCCGATTGCCGCCTACAATACACGACAAATCATTCTTTAACACGAACAATAAAAACAACTTTTTTAAATCCGGCATTTTCGGATACGTCAGTCACCTACGCGTTGAAGGCTGAGCAAGAGATAGGAGGGGTTTTGAAACCTCTGAACATTGACACCTCAGGGTACCTGTAGGAGTTAGACCAATAGCCAAAGCAAATGGGGGCCTTTTGGGGGTGATGTGAGGTAAGTGAAGGGCTAATCGATGGAAGAAGGTGAAGCCATTAATGGGTCCTTCTTCCTTGCAGGAAGAAGGAAAGTCGATGAGGGAGAGTATCTGGAGGAGGAAGATGGATGAATGGAGTGTTGTATGTAGATGGCTAAAGTGTGGCGAAGGTGGATGAGTGATCAGATTAGAATGATGGTGTGTGCGTGGTGGAATTAATTAGGAGAAATCAAGAAGGGGGTGTTACGGGGATTCACTTGGAGATGGAAGATGAAGTCGAAGGTGAAGGTTGGTCCTATGCTGGAGCTTCTACTACTCTATGGTCTTCACTTGACATGTTCGTCAATGATGTAAATCTCCAACAGCATTGATCTGATGGTAGCGACACAACCCAAGACTGTGGATCTCATTAGGCTCTATCTCTATCTTCGCTCAAGTCAAAGGCTATCTGCCAGAAGGCTGGAGGGGCTCGGAGGAGAGGCACACAAGAACAGATAGCCGAAAACTAACGACATCCAAGGTGTTTAGTTCAGAAGAGTAGTTGGTGTGCTAATGTTGAAGGCCATGAAAAGGGGAATGGCCAAGAAGATGTTGGAATGGGCAAACGAATGACACCTGAATAAGGAGAAGGAGGCACATGGAGAGGATGGGATAATTGGGTATAAACGAACAACAAAAGTCCATCACATAGTTTCTTGCTTATTCCTTCCTTTTCTCTGATAGAACTAGGCCTGGTCAAAGTATGGCCCGGGCCGGCCCATGGGTCGGGCCGAGGTTCAAAACCTTATGTCTAAAGCCCGCCCATGGGTTGGCCCATGGCCAATTTCTCTCTTTATCCATTGAATTTTCTATGGTATTTAATATGTACCAATCACATGGTACATATTAAATCCCACTTAATGGTCTAGTGGTAGTACAATGTGTCACCCACACAAAAGACTAGGATTCAAATCCACTCTTGCATGGGTTGCGTTAGGTAGTCAACGACCAGTGTAAAAAATAGTCGAATCTTTCAACATGGATTTGAGCAAGAATTCATGTAGCCGACCTTACTTATAATGGGAGAAGGCTTAATACATTTATATTTAATATGTACCAATAATTTTATCAATACCATTTATATTATATATAACTAATATAAGTAGTTTACATTTTACTTGACATACAAACTATTAATTTTTATTTAAAACTAGTGTCACATATGAAAAAATTTGAAGTACATCATATAAATACATGTATTATTCAACTTATATTTATATATTATTTATTTTTTATGGGCCAAATGAAATCTCCTAAACCAAGCTCGATCCATGAACGGGTCGGGCAGCGAATCCCGTTGGCCAGGTCTAGATAGAACGGTCCTTAATGGCAAATGGAGGTATTAGTGACGGTAGATAAATTTGGAAGGTATGCGTACAATATTGACTGTCAATGGGCATGCTTGATAATTGCCCTCATACATCTCTCGGTTATCTAGTGCTAAATTATTTATCCTAATTAGGAGGAATCCATGGCACCTTGGCCTTGGGAGAAGCACCACCACCTCCTCAGCGCCCCTTGACCACCTCCATCTTCCCCTCCACCGCAACCACCAACCCACCTTCTCCAGTTCTCATCAAAGATTTGATGGGAAATGGGTCGAACTAGTACGTGTTAATTACTAGAATAAACGCCCCTCTCCCCCACGTTCCTCTTCTCTGTTCCTTCCTCCGTCAATATCTAGGTGTTGGCACGTTTAAATGCCATCACAACTCCAAGGTCCTGAGGAAGGCAGGCCTAACCCAACAACAAAAAAGCTGTAAAGATTGGATCTTTATACGTATAGAAGGTAAGGAGACGCCATCGTCATTTGTTTGAAATCTCGCGGTTTCCCTGCTTTTGCCCATTTCGAAGATCTGTTCTTTTTTTCTCACCCTTTAGTCCATCTCTTTATTTTCAAGCTACTAGTCGCCGAGATCCACCAAAAGGTAGAAAGAATATGTTGGGTAACCATAAATCAAGGAACCCGCAGATGGAAATATAAGAAGGATTCGATCTTTTAGCCAACCCTGAGGCAAATCGAGGTGAGATAGCGGAGAGGGGGAGAGATGCCTTCCAAAGGTACACACCATGATCGACGCGAGGAGAAGGCCCCGATGGAGGAGGTGGGGGAGGAAGAAGGTGTGCCGTGTGGGAAATGGGGCAATTTGCCAGTGGAGCTCCTAGTGGAGGTGATGTGGAGGGTGGAAAGGATGGAGCGGGCGTGGCCTGGCAGGAAGCAGGTGCTGCGTTGTGCCGCGGTGTGCCGGTCGTGGAGAGCCGCCGTGATAGAGGTGGTACGCACCGTAGAGCAATCGGGGCTCATCACCTTCCCCATCTCCCTCAAGCAGGTCTGATGGATCTCCTCTGATTCGCACGGTTTTGAGTTAGCAGGAAAGTTGGGATTTTGGTGGTGGCTGATTTGTGTTCTTGCTGTTTTGTGTGATCCTTGTGATTGTTATAGCCAGGGCCCCGGGAGCATCCTGTGCAATGCTTCATCAGAAGGGAGAGAGCAACCTCTACTTACTATCTGTACTTGGGGCTCACCCCTGGTAAGATTAATTTTTACCATCTGTCGTCTGCGATCTTAATCCGGATGCATTGATGCAAGTATGATGTAAATTGCTTTGTGATTGCATTTCATTTCAGTTGAGAATAGCCAGGAATGGATTGGGATCCCTTTTCTTAGCAAATGTTTGGATTCATTGTTGACATTTGATACGCATACTATCTTTTTCCAAGTGAAAACAGAAATCTCCAGCAGTAAGACAGAAGGGAAAGTTGTGATCAAGTCCTGGATGCTCATCTTTAGCTATTGGAAATGGAAAACATGTTAGTAAGGATGATGTAATGGTGGACTACTTGATTATCAGTCTCTTTCATCCATTTGGTTTACATTTGTCTCTTCTTTGAAAGACTGAATGTATTCTGAACAAAATGATTTTCCTGAGTTAAAATTCTGACATGAATCACCTGTTGAAAATCATCACTGCTCTTTTTGATGATCTTATCAGTCATGTGATATCCTGAAAGCAAGCTATGACTCGTTGGTATTTACGTATTCATTTCTGGAAATTCTCAATTGTTTGCAGCTTTACTGGCAGATAATGGAAAATTTCTTCTAGCTGCTCGCAAAGTCAGGCGAGCGACTAGCACCGACTTCGTCGTTTCATTATCATCGACCGACTTCTCAAGGGCCAGCACCATGTATGTTGGAAAACTTAGGTACGCATGTTCCTAATATCTTATTGCTTAAACCTTTGAATACGTAGGTCCCTATCAGAAAGCTTTAAATAATAACAGACAAAAGAAAAGAACATGTAAAAGACAACAAAAATAAACAAAGATTCTAGTTCAACATATAGTGAAAGCTTCTGATTACTTGTCCATTTAAGTATTCTTTTGCACTTTTTTTATGTATTTGATGCTTTGCTTCATAACTTGTGACCAGGTCCAACTTTCTGGGTACCAAGTTCACCATTTATGATGGACAACCTCTTCAGGACATTACAGTTCCGTCGAAAAATTCTACGGGCAGAAGGATCCATTCTAAGCAGGTGTCCCCGCGGGTATCTGCTGGTAACTATGCCATTTCCTCCATATTGTACGAGGTAACGGTCTTACGTTCAAGAGGCCCGAGGAAGATGCAATGCAATATGCATTGTATTCCTCTTTCTGCAATTCAAGAAGGGGGAACAGCTCCAACTCCTAATAACGTGCCGCGTGATTGCGAAGAGCAATATTACTCATCTTCTCCCAAGTGCAAGAGAAAGATCTCTGGCTTCTGGTCAAGAAGCAGTCCTTGCACACCCGGACCATCTCATTCGCCGTTCGAACCGCTCGTCTTGAAGAACAAGATACCAAGATGGCACGAGCAGCTTCAATGCTGGTGCCTGAACTTCCGAGGTCGTGTAACGGTGGCATCGGTCAAGAACTTCCAGCTTGTGGCCGACGTGGACGAGCCTTCCCATCAGGTCTCAGATCCAGATCAAGAGAGGGTAATACTTCAATTCGGGAAGATAGGAAAAGATATCTTCACCATGGACTACATGTATCCCATCTCGGCATTTCAGGCTTTTGCCATATGCTTGAGCAGCTTCGACACGAAGCCTGTGTGTGAGTGAGCGAGCTATTTCCATTCAATGCCTTCTCACACCTATGAAGGAAATTTTAGGCATTGCAAGGAGCAGTATTGTAAATACCTATAAATGGCATATGGGGGGGCTGGCAACCATCTAACTATGAGGATCACATATTTGTTTGGACTTATTCATCGTAATTGATGATGCTTGAATGCCTAAGCGTAGAAACCAACTCAGAAAGAAATGTGTCTTGTATGGTAATGTTATTTCTTTGAGAGGAGGGCTCTAGTGATTTTGTCAGCTTCTCCACTTTTTTACTGTGTATTTTTGCCTCACCTTACTGATGAATTAGCCATTTTACACCAATTTGAGATCATACATTTTTATCGCCGAGAAGCAGTTCCTTGACGAGAAAAACACGGGAAGGTATCTGAAAGCCTCTTATCTGGTAGTATTTGCAGTGCAGTTAAGTTATGAAGTACGGGTACTCCATGACAGTTTTGATCATCAAAGGTGAAGACCAGTTTCAGTTTGCACTTGATAATGCTTTATCTTCTGTGCACCATCACATGATATTAATCATTTCTCTTCCTTCCTCTGGTATCGTTCGGACTGCGATATCTTTTTCTTCATATTCAGCTGCTCGTGATTCAAAAATGTGAAGGCCTTCACCTTGATGCCATTATGATCTCTATTGTGTGTATTGTTGTTATTGGCTTCATCTTATGAGTGACTTTTGTTCCTTTATCATAAACCCCTCTATTACCGTGAGAATATATTTGTATTGTTTCTCCTAAGCTCACATCATTTGTATTCACTGAGAAAGCCTATGCAATATCTAGACAGTTGATGTTTTTTCATGCAGTTTTTTTCATGCAGTTTCATCTCGTTCTTTCGAAAGAGGATTCCACAAAATTCAACATTATCTTTTATTTTGCACATTATATTTCATATTTTCATATGGTATCAAAGGGAATAGACCTGGTGTATTCTTATTATTGAGGTTTGAATTCATTCCAACTACTTTTATATTATGAAGTTCACGAATATGCCATAAGAGGTAGCACAATCTTGTTGACAATATGGTTATCAAGTTTGTGTTCATTGGAACACAATGGTGCACGTTAAGATAATTATATCTCCGACTACTTTTTCCTTATTTATGTTTCCTCTATGTACTTTGTAATTAACCCATGGCTTTTCTCTTATATAAGAGAGCACTAGGGTCTCGTCTATTACATGAATTTTGTTTTCTCCTAACATGGTATCGGAGCAACAGTCCTAAATCGGGGTTCATGTATCCCACTCAAAACCCTAACCTTACATGTCTATGCCCCCCATGTCGTCGCCAGGGGCATTCCAACACTCCAGCACCGCTGCTAGGGCACCCCAGCCCCTCCAGCACCGCAACGAGGGCCAAGCCAAGGCCCTCCGCCCGCTGAGGGGCACCATTGACCTCTAGCCCGTGCTGTGCAGGAGACCCAACCCTCCCTGTGTGCCGTAACTGTGCCCTGGAAGTTTGATTTAGTTCAGATATTTTGATTTTTTTCTTATAAATCACATCTTACGAAGCTAGACCTCAACATGAATCAATGAAGAGGGTTGTATGAGTCTACAGATACAACCACTCCTCCTTATGATTGTGTAGACATTCTCAGAGTAATCTACTCCTTAGTTGTCCTGGTTCTACTTATTGGTACAATATAAGAAAACAAGAGTGAAGTTTTTTCTTCTTCTGGTGCCTTCAAGGGTCCGGCTCCCATAGTGAAGATGGATGGGACCAACTATGAGTTGTGGTCCATGCAGTTTCGTACTCTTATGCAATGCCATAACAAGGAGCACATTCTGACGAAATCGGAACCAGTGGACAAAACTATGACTAATGCTTCTTAGAAGCAAGATGATGCCTATGCTTGCATTTGGCTCTCCAAGACACTCACCACAGAGATTGCCAGTGATATCGTCAACCTACCCACAACGAACGCTATGTGGGACATCTTAGCAGCCACATATGGGCAAGCAAAGAATGAGAGCAACATCCTTCAGTTGCAGTTTGACATTTTCTCGACCAAACAAAATGGTCGACCACTCCATGCACACTTCTATCATCTTCAAGGCATGTTTGAGCGACTGCACAGCTTCATGCCTACTACTGATGAGTCTTCATTCATCACTCTTTATTCTTTTATTTTAGATAAATATCTTGGCAAAGGATCATTTAAATAGTTGTAAATACAATAAATTAACAATGAGCATGCATTTGTTAATATCTAATAACTAGCATGTATTTATGAAAAAATAAAAGAACAAAGAAGGAAGAAGAAGGAAATATTTAGAATAAATATTGACTGACTGTGAACCTAAGAGAGGGCTAAGAATTGGCCTGATCGCCAAATAAAATAAGTAGAGAGAGATAGAGCCACTCTACCTTATACATATGTATCATTTATGTGTATATATATAATTTATTTCCACAAAAAAAATAAAAAGATATTTTTATCCCCTTGTATATACTTCTAAAAATAAAACAAAAATTACAAAATAAAAATAAACCAAAAACAAAACTCTTTCACCTTGTATATATTACATGTAAATACGTACCTTTCCTTATTTAATTTATACTTGTAAATAAATGATAAAAATAAAACAAAAATCATTTTATATCCTAAATATTATGTTATAAATAAATAAAACATAAATTTGGGGTATTCTATAAAAATAACAAAATTAAAAATAATTGTACAAAATACATAAGTATTTTATACCTATATATAATACAATACACTATATATACCATAAGTTATTTTTCATTAAAATAAATAAAAATCATAGAAAAATCCTTGAAAAATAAGGAAAATTTTTCATTTTATTTTTTTAATTTAAAATCATTTATTATTTTTTATCCATTTATTTTTTAATTTCCCTGCTATTTTGTCGTCTAGCCTATTTTGTCAATTCCCTCCGCCGCGCCTGATTGGTCCAGGGCGAACACGGACCCAGTTTCACCTAATTTCGCCTAATTTCTATGGTCCGATCTGAAGGATATGAGAAAAATCCTCAAGCCCATCACGGAAGCGTGACGATCGCATCGAATGAGGTCGGAGCGACTAGTCGCACTATTAGCTCCGGGCAGCGGAAATTAAAATTTTTATGTGATGAAACCACATGATACAAGAACACTTCTCGGATCATTTCATCTAAACCACAAACAAGTAATAGGATTACCTCTTGAAGCGTGGATGCGATCGAGTCTCTAAACGAAGAGACCTCCTATCTCAAGTCCGATCCGTCGGAGGAGACGCTTGCGAGCGCGGGGATGAATCGCGTGCTCCTCGCAATCCATGTTGATGATCCAAGCGGCAGATCTCTTGATCTCATCACAGAGATCAAAACATTTTCTTCACGAGCGAGACGCACTGAAGGCGATGGAGATCCACGAGTAGATGATCTGATAGCATAACGACGATGTTGTGTCGATGACGACTCTCACAATGGCTCCTTGGTGGACGGCCATAAGAGAGAGATGGAGAGAGGACGTGTATAGAGAATAAGAGAGAGAGAGACTCGTCGAGTCATTGTAAGTTGAAGATCAAGGCATGCCTCTTTCTTATATAGGGTTTTGGGAGTCCATGGATCCCAATCCATGGACAACACACAATCAATGGTTGTGCTTCTTTCAATGGACAAGATGTTGTAATAAAAATACAACAACTAATGATTTAATTTAAATTAATTTCCATTGATAAATCAACAAAATAATTCGAACTTAAATTATCTTTGATAAGAGAAAAAATAATGAAGAGGACAAACCAATTTCCCCATAAGAGGGGACGGCTACTCTTCTCCTCATGGAGAGTTGTAGCCGTCCACTCCTCTTTGGTGGACTTGGTCTATCTCTTCAAATTATCATGAGATCTCATTATCTCAAGATATATATCATCATCTCTTGTTGACAGTATTTTCATAAAAAATAATTCCAAATTATCTTATGGAAAATATGAATCATGCCATTGAAATTATGTGAATCTTATTCACAACCCAAAACCAAATGTAATTATATTTTCAATTAATCATTCAATGTGAATCCCATTCACATTAACAATTAATCAACAAATATAAAACACAATATGCTCTCTCTAATATATTATAAATCATATTTATAATATATATGATTAATATGGATAGTGCTATCCACATTATTCATATCCATGATAATTAAATCACATTTAATAATCTTGGATCTCTTTTCTCATGTGCCCAAATAACATGAATCACATTCACATTATTCATATCTTTTATAATTAAATCACTTTTAATTATCTTAGATATCTCTCCTTATAATATGAATCAAATTCATATTATCCATGATAATTAAATCACATTTAATTATCAATTTTCTCGATGCTTGGATACTTATATCAACAATGAAATTATCCATGAACTCTTTCAAGGATAATGTGCTTTCTCCGCGGATACTTGGAGATAAGGACAGGGTGATTGTATTATTCCACGTATAGTGACTTGGATATTGAGATCACATCTCAAATCCAGATCTCGGACCTCTCATAGATGCTTGATTAAATCAAGACCGCAAATCTAACCTTCTCATTGCATCTGAATCACATTCAGATCAATGTCCAACATTTGGACCAAGATTAGATTACTTCTCTACTGAGAGGAGTCACTAAAGTCAAGACCCGTTTCATCACTCCCTAAGAATGGAAGCGTCAGGGTTATACAATAGTTTATGATCACATCACCCTCAGGTAATCCCAATACATGTACATCCTGTATACTGGAAGATCCAGAATAAACCCGAAGTATTAAATCAACTTTATACTGTCTACATCAGGGTTTTATTAGTAAGTTTCTCATTTGATCATTGAGAGTTGGTATCGATCATATACTTTCCAAAAGCATATATCATACCTAGGTCTTGATCATATACTTTCCAAAAGTATATATCAAACCTACAAATTCAGTCAAGCTTCCAAAGCGAGACGATCGTGCATGGAATTTTATTCTTCCCAATATCTCATGAGTGAGCTCATGCCTTCCGATCAATAGTGAACCTTTATGATCCCTTTGAGAGATCGTATTACTCATTTGCCCTTTTATGCACACCAACGCGCTGTTGTATAGACCTTGGTTAGGTCATCAACCTATTGGCCTGCCAAATGTACATACTCAGACATATAGTAACACATCTATCTCCGGTCAGATGATGCGTACCTATATCGTGACAACATACGACATAGGACTTTGGTTATCTCGATCTCGTTAAGTGAACTCTTTGACCTAACTAATCTGACACCTCCGAATCTCTATTCCTATGCAGAGGACCTGCATCAAGAGGTCGGTCAGATATCAACCTATGTGAGAGAGGATTTCCATCTCCTACTCAGGCTGGAGATCATCTCTTAACAATCATTTGACGGTTCTTGATGAGTCCTCAATCTAACTCTTTAGATATTCATCCAAGCACCAGCCTCTATGATTCAATAATTGAATAAACAGCTGTATGATCATTAAGATAGCCATGGTACATAACCCTAATTGTACTAAGGGATCTATTATGAAAATTAGTTATTCTTCATTTCAGATCAGGGAATGATATTTGCAATAACATTTATTGCATAATGGCTCGCCGTGGGCTCGCATGTCCAACAATCTCCCACTAGCCCAAAGAGCCATTAATGGGATAATCACTTAAACCCACACTCATGTGACAATCATAGGATATTTTAGAAAATAGCTAGGTAAGATGATCAATCACTCTGTTCCCGCGAGACTACTCCAAGTCCTTTTACGGCACTTGTGTATCCCCAGGTAACAGTGCTCGCATCCAATGCGAATGTTGCATCTTATGCAACCAATACTCAATCTTGATAAAGCAATTATAGTGTCCTTGACACTATTGCTCAGTAATTATTATAACCAGTATTTCCATAATACTTATCAGAATACCTTTATTCGTGGAGATCTCTATCTCCCAAGGCATCTACAGTTAAGACCTTTTAGATCACTATCTATAAAGTCTTAGGTTCTTGATGATGAGACTTTGAGATCATTATCTCTAAGTCTTGTCATCTTTGAAGATATTTATTATTACTGCAATCAAGTGTTTTATTTCCATGGTAGGATTAGCAACAGTTTACTACTCCCACTGCATGGCAGACACCTGACCTTTCGTACACATCTAGCACATACGAGGCTTCTCGCAACCGATGCACAAAGGCAAGCAGTTTTAGCATTCACTTCCTCAACTCTTTGAGGTGTTATCCCGTTAGATAGGTCAGTACCATATCTTAAGTAAAGGAAGCCTTCCTTGGGGTCTTCCAAGAATGGAACATGTGCAGTCCCAATACTCTCTTTTCTTTGCTTCTCAACAACTTCAGAACTAAGATCTAAGAGGTATTCTTGAGATCATATCTCAAGGTATGGAATAGCCAGTCTATAAAACACTTATTGTCATCCTTATATCATTCCAAATGATTAGGATATTATCTACATTTAGCACGATGAACACAATGGCACTCCCACTAAGCTTCACATGGTACATCAAGATTCTATCTGAAATCATAACATTTATGATTTCATCAAATCTGATGTTCCAACTACAAGAAGCTTATTTGAGTCCATAGATGGAGTTTCTTTAGCTTTCACACCTTGTTTTCCTCAACCATGAAGCCCTAGGGCTACTTCATGTGAATATCCTCAGAGAGGCATTCATAGAGGAATGCAATCTTGACTTCCATCTCGAAGATGTCAAAGCCAAGTTGTGTAGCTATAGTTAGCAATAATTCGATGGGTTTAAGCATGGTCACTGAAGAGCAAGTCTCATCGCAAGCAATGTCTTCTCTTTCAGTGTGTAGCTCATGGCTACGAACCGAGCTTTGAAGGTCTCTACCTTATCATCAGATTCCCTTTCTCTTGAGATCCATTTACACCTTTATGGGTCTTACCCATATAGGTGGATCCTCGAGGGTCCATATACAACACTTGTATATGAAGTCTACTTTAGACTTTATTGCTAATATCCATCTTTCCATGTCATGATCCTTAGGAGCTTCATCACATGAAGTCCAATCATTGTTAGACTTAATCGACATATGGAATACATCCTCAAACTCATTTGAAGAGGTATTAATATTTCATCTTTAATTATCCTTTTAGTTTCCGATTTCAAGTGCCTCATTATCATCTCAAGATTAAATGAGTTCCTTTACTTCATTTTCTTATTGATTCTCAAGAATCTCAGCCTCTAAGAATCACATTCTCAGAGATGAGATATTTCAAGAATCTCAAAGTCATAAAGTAGGTATCCCATACCATCCTTTATTTTCCTAATGAAGTAGCACTCTCTAGTGCTTAATTCCAGCTTACTTGCATGGAATCTTATTAAGGATATATAGTGTAGTCTCCACTACATATATACCTGGAAACTAAGAGGTAATTATGCTAAAAACATCATTGATCAAATCATGTCACACATGATCCAATTGTATCTCCCTATAACTCCATTGAGTTTAGGTGTGTTAGGAGGATTGAGATAGAAATGATATTCATATCTCCATAAGGTATTCTTTGAATTTTATCTAACATGTACAAGCTACCTAGGTTAGATCCAATTCATTTCATCTTTCTTCAAACTTTGGTTCTAAACCAAAATTATGAAATCTTTGAACATTTCAAAGGTTTCTTAGGTGAAGATAAGAAATCTCATATCACAAATAATCATTGAATGATATCACATATCATCAATGTTTATTATGATACAGATGATCCACATACATCAATATGTATAAGACCATGAATACCTTGTCATCTTACATTATTCCCAGAGAAGAGTGTATTGGACATATTTACTTTGAATACAATATTCACAAGTATGTAAGATTTGAACCTTCAGACAATCTAAAGTTCAATACCTCACTAGTCTATTGATCATGTCAATAGATATAAGTCCAAGACTCGATGCCGGATCATTGTCAAATGATCTTCATCCTCCTATTGATCTGTTAAGGTTTAATTTTCAGTATTAGAAATCTTAATGAACCATTCATTACTTTTCTAATTTTGTGAAGTCCACTAGATGTTAGATTACTATCTGAAATATATCCATCATAACCTTTTATGATAATTCTATCTCAAAATTCATGTTTATTTCCAACATTTAGAAACAAACAATGACTGTATTCTAGTATCTAGATCATGCAGACATTCTCTAAGACTAAGGCTCTCCCACTGAAACTTTGAAGTCTATCAATCCAACAGAGATTGTTGCAACAATTGCATCAATGTCAATGTGGATAACTATAAACCTTAAGATCAAATTTTTCAGTCTTCTAAAACATATGCATCAATTGCATGTGTCATTAGAAGAATGAGATACAATTATTAGACTTTAATCTTATCATATAAGAAAGTCAATTTCAATGATCAAATGTAGATTATTTCGATGCACTATCCGAGTCCTTCTCTAAGGATCCTAGATAGTCTAGATAGTCATGCTATCAATACATTGACTCATTGCAGTATTGGCATTCATCCAACTATCTAGATGCAATATGGAAGTCACAGAAGTAGGTAAACTCTTTGACTTTCCTTCTTTCTTGGGTCAAACCCATGCTTCCACTCCGCTCTCTTTATCTATGAACAACCATTGCTCAAGACAAAGGATCTCTTATGTTAAATTCAAAAGAATTCAAGGTAAGAGCATTTCAACATTTATACATGCTTCATTAAATTCTTACAATATGAATATTATGAAGCTTCATGAATGACTAGATTATATACAGTAGGATGATGGCACTCATCATGTCTACATCCATCTAGACTTAAAACATTGGTTCAGGTAGGTATTCAAACATTTTGAATACATCATCTCTTTTGAGCTACGATTCTGCATAATGCAGAGAACCATGTCATTCATGATTAAATGTCTAGAGCACATATGTATGCCAAAATATCTTCTTTGATTTTGTAAGGATTATTCGACAATTATGATCACCATCGACATGTCACTTCCAAAGTACACTCGATGAAAGATCAAGACTATAGAGACATATGAACCCTAAGGTGATGTCTTATTCTCTTATTTAATTATCATACCTCACTATGTTGAGGAAACTTGCACATTGCAACCACATACAGTATGTGTCCAACTGCAAGAACAATATCTGGATCATGAGTCCAATCCATGATATTTTACTGGCTATTGTTGAGTATAAGATTGAGTGGGTTTAATGAAGGATTATCTGAAATAAGAAATTTACATAAGTGTATATATTTATATATAGACATATTTTACTTTGATTTAGGAGTTTTTATATCAAAGTTGTCATGCCTTGTCAACACTGAAAGTTCATTCCCTTAATCACTTTCAATGTAAGAGATATTCTTACCATTATATCTCTAGCAAGATTTGGGATCTCCTTTCCTATCTTCGTCACATCCCAATAATATGAGAACCTGTGACTCCGATAAAAAGAAGCGGGAACACATTCCACCTTGCAGGTCCAACTTGTATTTCCCAATTCGGTCTTTAACACCCGGGCCCACCACCCCTAAGATGATGTTGACCCGTCATTAATTGAACCAACCGTCAACATGCTTAATACTCGCTATACGTAATCCAGTATCGCCCCAATAATACGAGGACTCGATATTGGGGTCACTACATATACGGCCTTACTCTTTCGAGAAGCAAAGAACCTGATACAAATAAATCATATAAGATCTGTCACTTCGGACAGGCGTCTCCTATATAATACATCTGGCGACGGAATCCTTTGCCTTGACGGGAGACCATGGATGTCACTTATGTGATCCTCTACCTCATATTCAAATTGCAATTAATCATTATGAATCACATTCATTGTGATCAATTCTTCCAAGGGAAATACACATCTATTCATAATAGAGTGCTTTTACTTGGATATAATCAATTTAATCACAATAAATTAATTATCAATCTAATTTTCAATCAACAAACTTGATTATTACTTGAATAGTAGGTATAATCTCAAAGTACGTATTATTCGAATTTTAATAATTAGAAAAATACACTTTGATTTCTCTGACATTATCGAGTCCCTACCCGCTGTCATGGCCACTACCAACGAGAGTGGGACGAACCACGTACGTTGCAACCTGCTACCCCAATGCTCTCCGACTAGACACCATATCCACCTCAGGAAAGGATAATGCTAGATATATCATTATGTACTTTGTGATGCTCATCGATTTTTCAACCGAAATTATACCATATAATATGCATCAAAACAACTTTGATTATATTATAAGGAGATTTGCTAAACAAACCCCCAATCCTATTCAAGCAAGAGGGTTTTGCATGTAAAAGTTGTCCTACAACTATTGTATGATAAACTAGGGTTTTGCATGAAAATAATGTTTGTTGATGATTTCATATCAACCATTTATGATCAAGATCAACTATCTTATCATTTTGGTTAGTGAAATGTCATTCAAGGAATTGATTATCATCTTTAAATATTTCAAAAATATTTATAAATAATCATATCAGAAAGTTAACAAATATTTTTCATTAATTTATTTGAATGACAATCACAAGATTTTGGATAATCATGCAATTTCCAGCAGTGACCCTCACTAACTAAAAATAACATATCTCATTCATTTTAAATCCAAATTAAGCAAAATCAATTTTCAGCGATTGATAACTTGATTTAAAAATTAAATCATGTGATAAACATGCATTTCCAGGTGTCTTAAAACCGTAATTAACATGTTAATTACGTCTCTAATCATCATCCCCGAAATAGTGGATATATGGTTAATAAAACGACCATATCTTGAGCAAACGGAATCCAAATTACGCAAATTCAAATTTTACTGTTTCCTTAATTAATGGGTAACATTTTACAATTTAACATTTTGTGTTTAAACATTTTAAATAGGGCCGAAATTTTATCACAAGATAGGGGTGCGAAAATTGATGTGCTAAAATCTTCACGAACCCAAACGAGCCAAAATCATCGTAGGTTCATGGATCTAATCCAAAATCTTCATAAACCTGTCTCTGATACCACTTGAAGGATACGGGAAAAATCCTCAAGCGCATCAAGTAAGCGTGATGACCGCATCGAATGCGATCGGGAGCGACTAGTCGCACTAGTAGCTCCAAGCAGCGGAAATTAAAATTTTTATGTGATGAAATCACATGATCCCAGAACACTTCTTAGATCATTTCATCTAAACCACAAACAAGTAATAGGATTACATCTTGAAGCGTGGTTGCGATCGAATGTTTAAATGAAGATACCTCCTGTCTCAAGTCCGATCCTTCGGAGGAGACGCTTGCGAGCGCGGGAATGAATCATGTGCTCCTCACAATCTATGTTGATGATCCAAGCGATGAATCTCCTGATCTCGTCACACGAGATCAAAACATCTTCTTCACGAATGAGACGCACCGAAGGAGATGGAGATCCACGAGTAGATGATCCGACAGCATAACGACGATGCTGCGTCGATGACGACTCTCACAACGGCTCCATGTAGATGGCCGTAAGAGAGAGATGGAGAGAGAACGTGTATAGAGAATAAGAGAGAGAGAGAGAGACTCGTCGAGTCGGTGTAAGTTGAAGAGCAAGGTATGCCTCTTCTTATATAGGGTTTTGGGAGTCCATGGATCCCAATCCATGGACAACACACAATCAATGGTTGAGATTGATTTGTGTTTCTTTCAATGGCCAAGATGTTGTTGTGAAAAAAACAACAACTAATGATTTAATTTAAATTAATTTCCATTGATAAATCAACAAAATTAATTCGAAATTAAATCATCTTTGATAAGAGAAAAAATAATGAAGAGGACAAACCAATTTCCCCATAAGAGGGGACGGCTACCCTTCTCCTCATGGAGAGTTGTAGCCGTCCACTCCTCTTTGGTGGACTTGGTCTATCTCTTCAAATTATCATGAGATCTCATTATCTCATGATATATATGATCATCTCTTGCTGACAATATTTTCATAAAAATTAATTCCAAATTATCTTATGGAAAATATCAATCATGCCATTGAAATTATGTGAATCTTATTCACAACCCAAAACCAAATGTAATCATATTTTCAATTAATCGTTCAATGTGAATCCCATTCACATTAACAATTAATCAACAAATATAAAACACAATATGCTCTCTCTAATATATTATAAATCATATTTATAATATATATGATTAATATGGATAGTGCTATCCACATTATTCATATCCATGATAATTAAATCACATTTAATCATCTTGGATCTCTTTTCTCATGTGCCCAAATAACATGAATCACATTCACATTATTCATATCTTTGATAATTAAATCACATTTAATTATCTTAGATATCTCCTTATAATATGAATCAAATTCATATTATCCATGATAATTAAATCACATTTAATTATCAATTTTCTCGATGCTTGGATACTTATATCAACAATGAAATTATCCATGAACTCTTTCAAGGATAATGCACTTTCTCTGCGGATACATGGAGATAAGGACGGGGCGATTGTATTGTTCTACATATAGTGACTTGGATATTGAGATCACATCTCAAATCCAGATCTCGGGCCTCCCATAGATGCTTGATTAAATCAAGACCGCAAATCTAATCTTCTCATTGCATCTGAGTCACATTTAGATCAATGTCCAACATTTGGACCAAGATCAGATTACTTCTCTACTGAGAGGAGTCACTAAAATCTAGACCCGTTTCATCACTCCCTAGGAATGGAAGTATCATGGTTATACAATCGTTTATGATCACATCACCCTCAGGTATTCCCAATACCTGTACATCCTGCATACTGGAAGACCCAGAATAAACTCGAAGTATTAGATCAACTTTATACTGTCTACTTCAGGGTTTTATCAGTAAGTTTCTCATTTGATCATTAGGAGTTGGTATCGATCATATACTTTCCAAAAGCATATATCATACCTAGGTCTTGATCATATACTTTCCAAAAGTATATATCAAGCCTACAAATTCAGTCAAACTTCTAAAGCGAGACGACCGTGTACAGAATTTGGTTCTTCCCAATATCTCATGAGTGAGCTCATGTCTTCTGGATCAGTAGTGAACCTGTATGATCCCTTTGAGAGATCGTATTACTCATATGCCCTTATATGCACACCAGCGCACCGATGTATAGACCTTGGTTAGGTCATCAACCTATTGGCCTGCCAAATGTACATACTCAGACATATAGTAACACATCTATCTCCGGTCAGATGATGCGTGCCTATATCGTGACAACATACGACATAGGACTTTGGTTATCTCGATCTCGTTAAGTCAACTCTTTGACCTAACTAATCTTACACCTCCAAATCTCTATTCCTATGCAGAGGACCTGCATCAAGAGGTCGGTCAAATATCAGCCTATGTGAGAACCGATTTCCATCTCCTACTCAAGCTGGAGATCATCTCTTAACAATCATTTGACGGTGCTTGATGAGTCCACAATCTAACTCTTTAGATATTCATCCAAGCACCAACATCTATGATTCAATAATTGAATCAACAGCTATATGATCATTAAGAAAGGCATGGTACATAACCCTAATTGTACTAAGGAACCTATTATGCAAATTAGTTATTCTTCATTTCAGATCAGGGAATGATATTTGCAATAACATTTATTGCATAATGGCTCGTCGTGGGCTCCATGTCCAACATGATCCGACCGCCATTCCCTTCAACTCGCTGCTTCGATTATTAAGGGATGATCCATGATCCATGCCTGACGATTCGTCTAGGGATCCATCCCTCGGTTTACGTGCTCACGCTACACACTTCTCGGACCCCGTAGTGTATAAAATCTCCTGGAGCCCCATCTTCTTCCGCATGTTTGGTCTCCCTCTCGTATCTGATTATCTCCACCTGTACCCATGAGTGACAGCCTGCGATAGATCATGTTGTAGAGAGGTTTCGAGCCCTGTAGACTTAGATCCGGCGACACTCCGTCGTGCTCCGCCGTGAGGTGGTCCCAGCCTCTGAACTCTTCGACCCATCGAGTCAAAGACCCCCGGAGGTCCCTGACCTTTAGCCCAGACAACTCCAATCACTAGGTAACTTAGATTTCTTCTTTCTTGCGTTTGATTCAAGATTTTCAAGTTCGGTTCGACCTTAGTTGCTTGGCCCAGTTCACCGCAATCGGATCTTCCATCCGTTGTTCCGACGATCTTAACACTTTCGCCATCCTTCGCCCCACCTTCTATGCCCTTCCATTCACCTCGTTCTCCCCAGGAACGAGCTCCATGTCCTTCTCCACCATCGCTTCGCTGGAGGGCAACGCCTCGCCTCATCTGCCACCCATCCCATGTACTGACGGGTCGAGGCACTTTGCCCTCAACCCAGTAGCTTATCTATGCAGGTTCAGCGCTCAAGGGACCTCATCTGGAGGTCAGTGTATACGAGCACAACCGCTCTATGTCTTCCACCTTCGTCGGGCCGTTCTCGTCGAACTTGGCCTCATCAGAGCATCATCATAGCTGCGGACCGTCACCGGGAGTCTTTTTACCCATCAGAACAGCTCCGGAGGACGTCCCTACCGCGCGCATGGCCGGTTGAAGCTCGTCGGAGGCGAGTTCTTAGTGGTTCTTCCAGGCGTCGTCTACACCATCGGATCGAGGTCTCCTCCTTTTAATATTTGCATTCCAGTTCTTCCGTTTGTGTAGTACGTGGTTCCCCCATGTGACTTTTGGGTTATTTGCGTGTTTCATCCTGGACTTCATGGTTGTTAATGAATGAATCTTTACTAATAGAATTTGCATTTATACCCCTGAGTGCCTGGTTCACGTGTTGCCCATGTGCGGATTTGGACTTTTTGCAAACTAAGCCCTGTATTGTTTACAAGCGTCATTGTTTGGCTGGAAACTTTTCAATAATTGCAATTCGGTCCCTATGTGTCGTGTCATTTGTTTTTGATTAAATAAATAGCATAATTGTCCAAAAATCACGAAATTTTGACACATGGCTCCTGCCATAGTGTTGGAATTTTGATGAATTTTTGGTTCTGTTTTGATCGTGTTTGTTATTTTTAAAAATTCAAAAATCCTAAACATTGTTCCTATTTCCTTTCGAAAATCAACTAAAAATATTAAAAATCCTTGAAAAATTCTGAAAAAAAATCATGATTGCTTCTTTTGTGTTGCTTGAGTTTCTATCCAATTTTCGTTTTATTCCCATTTATAAACCCCAAAAAACTGAAAAGGACCAAAAACTTTGGAAAAATCAGTAAAAATTCAAAAAATGTGTTTTCTTCTTCTGTAGTTGGGTTTTTGCTTGTAGTTTCACATAAAATTGCTGCTCGAATTTTATAGTCATTTTAAGTCATTTTAATTTTCCTTTAGATTACAGCTGTACATTGGTTTCTATTTCTGACCTTGTTTGATTTTTATAAAATTCATAAAAAATAGAAAAATCTAAGAAAATTCACAAAAACATCTGAATATTTCAAAAATACAAAATATTTTTATTCTGAATTTTTGAGTATTTTTGAGCTATTAGATAATCGTGTGAGTGTTGATTTTTGCCTTTTTCCTATATTAAAATCATAAAAAAACAATTTGAAAAATTAAAAACCACCTTTCCTTTGCTTTCCTTGGATTCTGGACTACTTCGTAGCTTTTGCATTACGTGCTCCTTGTGTTCAACCTTGGTAGCTATACCAGGTAAAAATAAATAACAAGACAGCTTGCCACATTTTCATTGTTTCTCTTTTGGTGGTCTGATTTTCTTGTTGACTTCGCCTTGTTATTCGGGTCGCAACGACCTTATTTATTACTAAACCCGAGTAGCAAAGGGCGTGTCATCAGAATGGCGTCGTTGCCGGGGAGCACGGCTTAGTAGTCGGTTTTCCATTGCTTGATTTACTTCTACATTTTATATATTTTTAATAACTGTGATCTGACATTTCTTTTGTTTCCCTTTTTCTTGCGAGGGCCCGATGAGCGAGGGCGGCATTCCTAGGAGAGCCGGCGCACCCGAGCGAAGTGGAGGCAGCTCGTTTCTCCATCGAGCCGCATGAGAGTGTAGGAGAGCGGGAGCAGAAGGCTAATCAGATCTGAGAGTTTAGAACTTCTTTTACTATTACTGTTGTTGTAAAATACAAGGACTTGAACTTTAGACACTTGGATGATCGGGGTCTGTTTCGTCGAGCGTCGGTGTGCTCGGGGGATCTCACTGCGGTTTTTCGTCGGTTTTGTTTTCTACCGCATTTACTTCCCATCTGATTTTCGAAGATTTTGGCCCCTAGAGTTAGGATTTTCCTTGATTGTGACGTAATTAATTAAGGCCCAACCTTAATTATCTGCCTGCACCTATAGATTGATTAATTGGACCTTATTAATTAAATCACAAGAAAAAGTTAGTTTAATTAGGCACGAGTCCATGTGTCGTGAGGAACCACATATAGCGCTGGCAGGACCCGTTGTGGCGGGCACCGAGTGGTTCCCAAGATCGAACTCCGGACTTAGTTTGATTGGCTGGCTACCGTTCTTCTTGTGTAGAAAATGCTTCGTCTAAGGCCAATTTCTTCTTGCATCATACAGGTAGTTTTAATTCTTTCTTTAAATTTATGCGTGGATCACCCTGCATGTAGAGAGCTGGAGTCAGGTACGCATTTCTTACTCTGCATGCATCATCGTGTTTGATCGCACATCGACTTTTTTGACTTCTCCCTCTATTTTGGACTTAAAATAATCAAGAGAATTGGAAAAATTGTTAGGCGTTGTTTGCTGGAAAAATATCTAAAAAGGAAGTACTATAAAATATGTCTTGACCCTAAAAGACACCTCATCGAAAAATATGTCTTGGGAGAGTAATCCCCTCATTGTATGATTTGGATGAGCGAGAGAGTGACCCGCACACTGGGATAGAGCCATACCCAAACTCTTGGCAGACTACCGGCCTTTTACGGGACAATCTGTTAAGAGCATTGGATTCCTATCAGCTTGCTTAATCTCTCTGAAAGATAGTTTGATCACCTAATAAAATTGATAATATAAAGGACCGAGCCTTTACGATCATCAGCTCTGCATGAGTAGGTGAATTGGGGGTTTGCTTGACCGATCTTATGTGTTTTTCCAGATCTCATCCGCCTTCACTCGCTACATCAAGATGATGGGTCGGAGGTCCCTTAGGCAGCCTCTGGCTACACCGCTTCCGAGCACTCCCGTACACTCATCTAGGTTGGTTCGTGAGAGCCCAGACCTGCTCTCCGAACCCGAGTTTGAGTCCGCCTTGTTTTCCCTTGACCACCCCTCTACCAGTCCTAAGGTGCCCAAGCAGAGACCGTAGCAGACAGTTGATGATTTATCAGCACCTGAGTTTGGGTCTTTTGCCTTTGCAGAGACCATGGCCAGCAGTGAGGAGTGCACCGATAGACCTAGCGGGACCCAGACTTACGTATTGGATCAAGTGCCATCAATAACACCCTGTTAGTATCTCTGGATACCATGCAACGTCAGATCAGAGACCAGGGGGCTTTCATGGTGGACATGCACCGAGAGATGGAGCAGGTGAGAACCGACAGAGAGCAGCGCAGAGCTGGTGAAGGTAGAGGGCCAGAGATTCCTGAGGGAGGAGAGATAGAGGAGCCAGCACAACCAGCATCACCTGCATGTCCCATGAGAGAGTTGCACAACCCTGGTGCAACTCTGATCCACATATGGATTTAGCTGCCAGCCATTCTTGGAGATTTCAAGCTTCCACCTCAGACCATTCAGCTACTGCCCAAATTCCATGGGCTTTCCACCGAGGAGCCACACCTCCATCTCTAAGAATTTGAGATGATCTGCAATACTGTCCACGATCGCCTCGTCGACGAGGATACCATCAAGATGATGGCTTTTCCGTTTTCCCTCGTAGACAGAGGAGCCAACTGGGTGAAGCACCTAGGGAGATTCATCATCTCATGAGAACAGCTCCGGAATGAGTACTTAAATAAGTACTATCCACTCGGCCAGATGAATGCAGCCGGAGCCCTGACCAGCAACTTTTCCATGCTCCCCAACAAGGAATTTCATGAGGCATTGGACAGATTCAGGGAGCTCAGAGACCGGTGCCCTCATCTTGATATATCCAAGCCCAAACTTGTCCAGAGTTTCTTCTACGGGCTTATACCAGAGTTACAGGGGCTAGTCAACGCATCCTGTGGGGGCTCATATCTTGCCAAGGATGAGGATCAGGTCTGGGCCATCTACGAGGAGATGGCAGAGAACTATATGGTGATGTCCTAGACCCGATTATATGCACAGGAGAAGCCCACACCACAGGCTGTGTCCTATCGGAGGATATCACGGGTCGATGCTAGTCCATATACATCGTCGGAAACCGCAACACAGGCAGAGTCGACGGCTGCTGATATGAGGATTATCAACGAGAATTTGGACCACATCGAGCTTATCAAGAAGAAGTAGTGTCAGGGCATGTCTCAGATAGATCAGATGGCACAGATGCTAAGTGACCTGAAGACCCAGATCATGTGTCTCCAGGAGGCACAGATGACTTCTCAGTCCCGTCTCAGGTCACGGGCTGATACTAGCAGCAACAGCTCGACCCAGCACTCCAGTTAGTCCAGACAGGTTCACCATGTTCAGGCGGAGTCGTTCCAGCAGGCACAGTAGCAATACTTCCATCCACCACCATCTGAGGACACTCAGATGGTGGCGTATCAGCAGGATCAGCCCCTGGCAGTCCTCCCACCACCCCCTTACGAGCAGGAGCCATTGATAGATGTTAACGGGATTTGGTGCGATCGACCTCAGCCTGGGATCAGCCAAGACCATCCTGGATTCCGTTGGTCGGGCGGAGGTGCCTCTTCCCAGCAGCATCCTCCGGTTCAGGGTGGTCAGTTCAGCCAGCAACAACAACCCCAGTTCCCACAGCCACATCCACATCCACCTTACCAACAGTATGGTCCTCGTCCCTATCAGCAGGGACAGTCATCGAGGCAGCAGCAGCAGCCTCAGCAGTTTCATCCCCAGTATCCCTCTCATCCTTCCCAGCAGCAGCAGCCTCACTTCCAGAGAGGCCACCCGTCCGATTCTCATGGGCCAATCTATGAGAACCCAGCTCTTGATGATTTAGCCCACCTTGTCTCCGAACAGCAGGCCACTTTCAGACGGGAGATGGATGAGTTCCTACAGGAGATGAGGGAGATAGTGAAGGGCAAGGCCGCCATACCTGCTCAGATCGAGTCGAATCCGAACAACCTGAAGAGGAAGTCTGAGCAGGTAGAGTTTACAGAGGTTACCACTCCTAGTGATTCACTTGGTGATATTTCTGCATACACATTTGATGCTGACTTTGTTACACTTAGGAGCGGTAGGATTCTAGCCGGCGGTGCCTTATCTGAGCAACGACCACATGAGGATTCAGGAGCGCCATATGAGGAGGAGAGCGGTGCTGATGCCACTCATGATGATGACGGTGGTGCTGATGCCACCAAGGGTGTAGACCCAACCAGCGGTACTGAGGTCGTCACTTCACCAGATGCAGGAGGTGGTGCTGATGCCACTAGAGATGATGCTGAGCTAGAATGCAGTGCTGATGCTGCAAGTCCAGATGCTGAGGGTGGTACTGAGACCACCATTTCTATTCCTATTGCATTTCCTTCTGTCATTGTATCTCAGGACTATTCTGGTAATAAAGAAAATGGTTCTTCATTTGTGAGTCCATCTGTGATTTATGGAGATGCTTGTATGGATTCTTCTTTGCCACAACAGTAGCGATCCGATCCTAGCCCTCCATATGAGGAGCGCCCATCCATCCCCTTCCCCCAAGCACTCTGCTTGTCTAAGAGGACCAAAAAGAAAATCTAAAAAAAACCAGCAGCTAAAGTTCAGCCAGCAGATGATAGACAGATTTCAGATTCAGCTGACTCTACAGGAGGCCTTGGAGCACATCCCTCTCTTCCAAAGGAACCTTAGAGAGAAGACCACTATTCGTAGGAAGAAAAGGAACCATCATTTGGAGATCCATGTGCTCACCTGTGCCACCTGCTTCGCCATCCAGAACCGTCTGCTAGCCAAGAGGCTAGATGCAGGAGCTCCCTATGTCAGATGTCACATACATGGGCAGAGGTTCGATCTGAATCTATTAGGCAACTGCTCTTCCATCAGCCTACTTCCGACAGCCTTACTCGACCGATTCAAGTTTGGCCCTCTTCGACAGAGAAGGGCAGTCCTTCAGTTTGTTGATAGATCTAGTGAACCAAGCACTCAGGGGTATAAATGCAAATTCTATAAGTAAATATTCATACATTAACAACCATGAAGTCCAGGATGAAACATGCAAATAACCCAAAAGTCACGTGGGAGAACCACGTGCTACACAAACGGAAGGATTGGAATGCAAATATTAAAAGCACAAGATCCAAGATGCAAAATGTCTAAGATAAAAACAACTCCTGAAAATATTTACAGGACTAACAAGGAAATGCAAAAAGATAGTAGGGCCTAAGTGCAAATACCCTTTTATTACTCATGATCCAATGGTCGACAAGACTCCACTTATGATTGATGGCTAAGATACTCGGATGCCTCTTCGACGATGGATGGCTGAGAGATGATCCTCAGATCAATCGGACGATCGAATCTCCCAGAATGATGGACGGTAGAGATTAGAGCTGGAGGAGACCTCGATCCGACGGTGTAGACGACGGGAAGAACGGCTAAGAACTCGCTTCCAACGAGCTTCAACCGGCCAATGTGTGCGGCATGGACGTCCTCCGGAGCTGCTCTGATGGGTAAAAGACTCCCGACAATGGTCTGCAGCTATGACGATGCTCCGATGAGGCTAAGACCGATGAGAATGACCCGGCAAAGGTGGAAGACCTGGAGCGGTTGTGCTCGTATACATTGAGCTCCAGATGAGGTCTCATGAGCGCTGAACCTGCACAAATAAGCTACTAGGTCGAGGGAAAGTACCTTGACCCGTCAGTACGTGGGATGGGTGGCAAATGAGGCGAGGCGTGGCCCTCCGACGAAGTGACGACGGAGGAGGACCTAGAGCTCGTTCCTGGGGCAAACGAGGGGAATGGAAGGGCGTAGAAGGTGGGGAGAAGGATGGCAAAGGTGCTAAGATCGTCGGAACAACGAATGGATGATCCGATTGCGGTGAACGGGGCCAAGCAACAAAGGTCGACCCGAACTCAAAAATCTTGAATCAAAAGAGAGCAAGAAGAAATCCAAGTGACCTAGTGATTGGAGTCGTCTGGGCTGAAGGTCAGGTACCTCCAGGGGTATTTGCCTCGATGGGTCGACGAGTCCAGTGGCTGGGCTCACCTCACGGCAGAGCATGGCGGCGTGTCGCCGGATCTAAAGCTAAAGGGCTCGAAACCTCTCTACAACTGGCTCTATCGCACGCTGTCACTCGTGGGTAGAGGTGCAGATCATCAGAGACGAGGGGGCAGACAAAGATGCGGAAGAAGATGGGGCTCCAGGAGATTTTATATGCTGCGGGGTCCGAGAAGTGTAGAGCGTGAGCGCACGAATCGAGGGACAGATCCCTAGAGGAATCGTCGGGCGTGGATCATGGATCATCCCTCAATAATCGGAGCAACGAGCTGAAGGGAATGGCGGTCAGATCGGACCGTAGAAATTAGGCAAAATCGGGTGATACCAGGTCCGTGCGAAATGAAGGTCCAGGGGGGCAGTTGACCGGGGTCAACAGTCCGTCCTGGACCAATCAGGTGCGGCGGAGTAAAATGACAAAATAGCAGGGAAATTCAAAAATAAATAGATAAAAAAAATAAATGATTTTAAATTAAAAAAATAAATAACATGAAAAATGTTCCTTTTCAAGGAATTTTTCTATAATTTTATTTATTTTATGAAAAATAATCTATGGTATATACAATATATTGTATTATATATAAGTATAAAATACTTATGTATTTTGTACAATTATTTTAAATTTTGTTATTTTTATACAAATACCTAAAATTTATATTTTATTTATTTAATATAATATTTGGGATATAAAATAATTTTTGTTTTATTTTTATCATTTATTTACAAGTATAAATTAAATAAGGAATGGTACATATTTACATGTAATATACACAAGGTGAGAGAGTTTTATTTTTGGTTTATTTTTAGCTTTGTAATTTTTATTTTATTTTTAGAAGTATATACAAGGGGATAAAAATATCTTTTTATTTTTATTTTTGTGGAAATAAATTAAATATATATACATAAGTGATACATATGTACAAGGTAGAGTGGCCCTATCTCTCTCTACTTATTTTTTGGGCAATTAGGTCAATTCTTGGCCCTCTCTTAGGTTCAGGTCACTCAATATTTATTCTAAATATTCCCTTCTTTTTCTTTTATTCTTTATTCTTTTATTTTTTCATAAATACATGCTAATTATTTGATACTAACAAATGCATGCTCATTGTTAATTTATTGTATTTACAACTATTTACATGATGCTTTGCCAAGATATTTAGCTAAAATAAAAGAATAAAGAGTGATGAATGAGGATTCATCACCCTCATATACTTTACTTTTGCTAGTCCCTTAGCAAACACTTATTTGAAAAAGAAGTGAAAAGAGAAAGAAAAAGAAAAAGAAGGTAAATCAAGGTTGAGTTTTAAACTTGTCTTCATTAAATTGAAGTATGGAGCTCATCAGATCTTGGGATTATTAGTGTGTCAGAACCTTGTTTGGACTTAGGTTTAAAACTCAACAGCCTCTAAGTTCCACTAATCTATGGTCAAGCTCCTCAACAATCCAGATCAGAACAAGTCTACATATACAAACTCTAATGACCATGATTCTTTCCTTGTACTGTGTAAGTGATATGTAGCTCTCCACCTCAAAAATGGCAAAGTGACATCCCCCCTCAACACGGTAACTCTAATGCCCTAGTATGGCAGCTCTTTCCTTGAGGAGCGGGGTATTCCCTTCTAAGTTCAAGTTCAACCGGCTCGAGAAGAGGAGGAAGAAGAGAATGGAACATGACAAGTGTAGTCATGTATCCTTGGGAGCCCAATCAGTGTAGCTAAGTCTCCCGTTGCAAGCTTCATGAGATGAGAATGGGTAACATAAGCTTTGATTTATTTGACTATATACACTACGGTGGGTATTTTATTTTCAATTAGACCCACCGCTTTTTTGGATTTTTTCTTTCTTTGCACTTTTTTTGATGTGCATATGTACAACAGATCTACGTGGTGCAACATATATACATAAGGAGATTTTCCTCTTGAGCCAGTAAACTATCCCTCTTTTGAAGCTTTATTGCAACCCACAACTCCTGTCTTTAGACCTCAACACCACAAGAACAAGTTGAGATGCACTTCCTTCACTAAAAGAAGAAGAGAGGTTCCGCCTAGAAGTACTACCCTCATATGCTACCCCAAGCCAAAGGAAACTGCCTCCTCACCACCTCATCCGTAGAGAGCTATGTGTAAGGTGTTGGTGCAAGTAAAGCTATTGTCTATGAGAGTCATGTGTGCCTTGTTAAGTGTTCTACTTAGGTTCATCAAGATGACATATGACCATAGGCTAGTGGACTCAAAGAATTAAGTCCCAAATGGACATGAAAAGTCTTAACCCTAAGCCCCATAAGGTTCCTCTTAGAATTAGGTGGATTAAGGTAAAGGTATTAACCAAGCTCCATTTTCCAATTTAATTCCAGGCTAGTTTAAATGTCAACTATGATTCAGAAAAACTGTACAAATATATACAAAAATATTTCTATGCATGTGTTTGGAAGATGTGCAGAGTTTTTGAAAAAATATTTGAATGATTGAATGCATGAATGCAGAAGTTTTGCAAAATATTTACACACATTTACACAAGGGATTTTGCAAAGTTTTATTTTTCAAACATTTCTCAAAACTTTTGGTCTATATACATAATTTTGATATCAAAATATTTATAAATTCTTTACACAAAACATTTTTACAAAAATAAATTTTATAAATAGGTATGTATGTGCAAGAAGGAATTTTTATGTACAAGAAAAAAATTAAAATTTTTATGGATTTTAGATAAAAGGATTTTAGCCATTTTATTAACACACTCACACAAAGTACGAGTTATGGCTAAAGTATATATGAAATATATACGACACCCCCCTATACTTAGCTCGAACGATGTCCTTAGAGTGGATCGAGAGCAATGAAGAAGACATAACTCGTGCTTAGTATAGGGAAGTGAAAAGGAATGGAGAATGGTATACTACAACGACAAATCAAAGAATGGAATGAAGAGAGCTCGGTTTTTCCCCCTATACTTAGGATCAAGTAATCCTAAGTATAGCAGACTGTACATAAAGCGAACTCCGAGTGATAGGATATACAAGGTTTACCTCCCCTATACTTAGGGCGAAAGGTCCCTAAGTATAGGTAGCAAAACAGAGGTAAAAAGAATCAAAAGAATACTCAAGAGTCCAACATACCCCCTATACTTAGGGTAAAGTACACCCTAAGTATAGCATAATCATAGCATGCAGATGGGGTGTGGGACTAAAGAATGAGATGATATGGACATCTGGATCTATACATGGCGGAGGCCAGTGATAATCAGGCATGAGATGCACTAGATGTGAATCAAAGACCACATCTCACGTAAAATGAATAGGGGCGATGTAAACGACTAGTGGCTCATGATCTAGAAATGATTTGAGCCGCTGCCCATTAACACAAAAGGTAGACTCAGATGACATCTCAAATATGTCAATACTCCCATTGTCATGTACCTTTCGGACCAGGTATGGTCCCTTCCACTTTCTCTGCAACTTCCCTGGAAATAATCTAAGCCCGACATCAAACAACCATACTCTCTGATTTGGCTCAAACTGTTTGTGGCTGATATGAGAATCATGCCACTCCTTCACTCGCTCCTTGTAATGTAGGCTGATCGAAAAGGTTATATCTTTAAGATCCTCTAGGGCTGTCAAATCTTCCCTCCTCTAATCTCCTATACTCACTGGATTCAAAAGTATGTCGGTGACAACCCACAGTGACTTGTGCCTAATCTCAACAGGTAAATGGCAAGGCTTGCCATAAACTAGGCAAAAGGGAGATGTACCCAAAGGAGTCTTGAAGGACGTCCGGTATGCCCACAAGACCGAGTCCAAAAGCTGTGACCAATCCTTTCAGTCTGAGCGGACAACCTTCTGCAATATTGTCCTGATCTCCCTATTCGACACTTCAACAAGGCCATTATTCTGAGGATGATATGGAGTGGCTACTCAATGGTCAATGTTGAACTCGCTATCAAGGGCCTTTACCTTGTCGTTGATGAAATGAGACCCCCCGTCAGATATAAAAACTCGAGGTACCCCGAACCGTGAAATGATATGCTTCCTCAAAAATCTGCAAACAGTCCTAACATCTGCGGTTCGGGCGAGGATGGCCTCAACCCAAAGACTCGCATAATCAACGGCCAATAGAATGTACTCGAATCCCTGACTCTTAGGGAATGGATCATGAAATCAATGCCCCATGCATCAAAAACCTCACAGAAGTGAATGGGTTGCATCGGCATCATGTCACGTTGTCCACAAGTGCCCATCCTCTGATAGTCAGTACATCTCTTCATAAATTCATCAGAATCCTTGAAGAGAGTAGGCCATCATAGGTCGGATTGGAGCACTTTTTGTGTCGTTCTCCTCCCACAGTGATGTCCTTCTGCATTCAGCTTGTGGCAGTAGGTGAGGACGCTATGGTGCTTCTCCTGAGGAATGCACCATCGCCAGACGCTATCCCCTCCTTCATGATAAAGGATGGGATGCTCCCAATGGTAAGACTTAGCCTTCGCTGGGAATGTCTCAAGTTGCTATCTGGGCCAACTTTGTGGAACTTTCTTGGCAACAAGATAGTGTACAATGTCAGCGTACCACGGGAGCGAGTCAATAGTAAGAATCGCCTCATCCGGGAAGGTCTCAGATATGGGATTAGTCTGCTCAGATTCCTCAAGATGCTCTAATCGGGAGAGATGATCTGCCACCAAATTCTTGACTTCAGGTTTATCCTTAATCTCAATATCAAACTCCTGGAGTAGAAGGATCCATCTAGTCAATCTCGCTTTGGCATCCTTCAATGCCATGAGGTACCTGATCGCAGTATGGTCAGTAAAGATAGCCACTCTAGATCCAATGATATACGATCCGAACTTATCTAGGGCAAAGACTACGGCTAGCATCTCCTTCTCAGTGACAGTGTAGTTCCGTTGCATGGCACCCAATATACGGCTAGCGTAGTGAATGGAAAAAGTCATTCCATACCTCCTCTGTCCTAGCACGACCCATACGGTAAAATCGGTGGTATTCGTCATGATCTCGAATGGGAGAGACCAATCAGGCGGCTGGAGGACAGGAGCCTCAATAACTAGACTCTTGAGAGTCTCAAATGACGCAAGACACTTATCATCTACAATGAACTCAGTGTCTTTGGTCAGCAAATCAGTCAACGGTCAGGAAATCCTGCTGAAATCATGAATGAATCGTCGGTAGAAACCGACGTGCACCAGAAAAGACCGTAACTATCGCAAATTGGACGGTGGATTGAGTTTCATGATGATATCCACCTTGGCTGGATCAACCTCCATGCCCTTGTTGGAGATTATATGACCAAGCACCATCCCTTGAGTCACCATGAAGTGACTCTTTTCCCAAGATTGCACAAGATGGACCTCGATGCATCGCTGAAGAACTCCGTCTTGGCAGTCAAGACAAGCATCAAACCCATCTTCATAGACCGAAAAGTTGTCCATGAAGACCTCTAAGCAATCACCCACCATGTCCGAAAAGATGGACAAAATGCACCTTTGAAATGTCGTCGGGGCGTTACATAGACCAAAGGGCATCCGTCTGAAAGCATATGTCCCAAAGGGATAGGTGAATGTAGTCTTGTCCTGGTCTTCTGGCGCAATGGCCACCAGATTGTAACCGAAGTACCCATCAAGAAAGCAGTAGTGACTCTTCCCAGCTAGCCTCTCTATAATCTGATCAATAAAAGGCATCGAGAAATGATCCTTCTTGGTGGCCTGATTCAATCGTCTGTAGTCTACACAGACCCTTCAAGAAGTGGGTACCCGGGTAGCGATCTCCTCTCCAGACTCACTCACAACTGTAGTGATGCCCGTCTTCTTGGGCACCACATGTAATGGACTAACCCACTTGGAGTCGGAGATGGGGTAGATAAAATCGGCGCTCCACCATTTTGAGATTTCCTTCATGACAACCTCTCGAAGGTTCGGGTTCAGCCGTCATTGGAACTCACGCGATGGCTTGGTGTCCTCTTCGAGATAGATATGGTAGCAACATAGGGCTGGACTTATCCCCTGGAGATCAGCTACACTCCATCCTATCACCTTGCGGTTCTTTTCAAGAACCTCCATCAAACGAGATTCTTACTCTCCAGTCAAATCCGCTGAGATAATGACTGGGTGCATCTCATGCTTGCCCGCAAGGAACCTATACTTCAGCGACTGCGGTAAGGGCTTCAGATATGGAAAACTAGGAGCTGGCGGATCTGGCCTCTGAAAGGTCAGAGTGAAGGTGACCAAATCTGCATGGGAGAACTCTCACAGAACATAGAAATCTGGTGAAGACTGCTCTGCTGGTGTATTTATACTCTGACTGGGATCAATCTCCACCCTAGATGATGTCTTTGTAGGAATCAGACATGGAATCAACTCAACAAACTCTATCCAATCAATATCTGACTCCGAGGGATCTGAATCTGAATCGAAGGAAGTATCTACTGCCTCGCTCTCCTGAATGTGATCTGCTGCCTGAAAGGTGTCCTCTACCAAGAATGCACTCTCCAAGTTCTCCTCTACTGGAATCTGTGCATCAGCGGAATCTGAAGGTGAGAGGATGGCTCGTGAAACGGGGTCTGACCAAGCTGCTTCATCGTTTGTGATCACAAAATCGCGCTCCTGGTGGACGTCTCGCTATGCCTCTGTCATCTGCTCTGAATCACTAAGCTGCTCTGAGCATGTTGAATCTCTTGCTCTAGTCTCATCGGTCATCTCTATTTGTATACTCTCGCCCTCGACTCGAAAGTACACCTTCCCGCTCTCATGATTGGACTTGCAAACTAAGCCTTGTACTATTTACAAGTGTTATTGTTTGGCTAGAAACTTTTCAATAATTGCAATTCGGTCCTTGTGTGTTGTGTCATTTGTTTTTGATTAAATAAATAGCATAAGTTGTCCAAAAATCACGAAATCTTGAAACATGGCTTCTGCCATGATATAGGAATTTTGATGATTTTTTTGTTCTATTTTGATTGTGTTTGTTATTTTTAAAAATTCAAAAATACTAAAAATTATTCCCGTTCAACTAAAAATATTAAAAATCCTTGAAAAAATCTGAAAAAATTTCTTGATTGCTTCTTTTGTGGTGCTTGCGTTTTTATCCAATTTTCATTTTATTCCCATTTATAAAACCCCAAAAAATTGAAAAAGACCAAAACCTTAGATAAATCAGTAAAAATTCATAAAAATTCAAACAAATGTGTTTTCTTCTTCTGTAGTAGGTTTTTGCTTGTAGTTTCACATAAAATTGATGCTCGAATTTTATAGGCATTTTAAGTAATTTTAATTTGCCTTTAAATTCCAGCTTTACACTGGTTGTTATTTCTGACCTTGTTTGATTTTTAGAAAATTCATAAAAAATCAGAAAAATCTAAGAAAATTCACAAAAACATCTGAATATTTCAAAAACACAAAAATATTTTATTCTGAATTTTTGAGTATTTTTGGGCTATTAAATAATTGTGTGAGTTTTGATTTTTATTGTTTTCCTATATTAAAAATCATAAAAAAAACAATTTGAAAAAGTTAAAACCACAATTACTTTGCTTTCCTTGGATTCTCGACTACTTCGTAGCTTTTGCATTACGTGCTCCTTGTGTTCGACCCTGGTAGCTATACCAGGTAAAAATAAATAGCAAGATCGCCTGCCACATTTTGATTTCTTGATTTCTCTTTTGCAGGTCTGATTTTCTTGTTGACTTCGCCTTGTTATTCGAGTCTCAACGACCTTATTTATTACTTAACCCGAGTAGCAAAGGGCCTATCTTCAACTACCAACACTGAGAAACAACATGCATATAGGAATGCTACTATGACAGGAGTTTTCGTATCATCTCTTGACTCTAAGTATGATGCAGCATGTACTCAACTTCTGACTGGAGAGATGATATCTCCGAAGGAAGAGGTCTACAAGCGCTAAGCAGAATTACTACTCCATCTACTACTGTGGCCCTGACTCCCCAACTATGGAAGTGTCTCGTGGCAGATGGGGGAATTCACAGTTTCGTGGGTGTGGACCTTGTGGTCAAGGAGGAGGACGTCAACATGGCCCATGCACTCATTTCCACCGTCCTGGTCATTGTGAAGAGATATGCTTTCAGAAGCATGGATATCCTGCATCTGCGAGGGTTGCTGAGTAGACTGAGCCTACTTCTACTCCTACACATGATGCACTCTTGGATGATATTGTTTCTAGACTTCGAGAGATGATGTCCACTTCTACTATTCCAGCTGCAAGTTCTTCGTATGTCGCAGCTACTACCAGAGCTTCGTTTAGCTCATCAAGTATTACTTATGCACTCACAAGTTGTTGGAGTATATATTTGACTGACTGGATTATGAATTCTGGAGCATCGCATCATATGTGTGGAGATCGGACACAATTTAGTTCTTACAAGTCTATCCCACCTGGAAGATCCATGGTAATTGCTGATGGAGTGCGTCTTCTCATTGTTGGTCAAGGGGAGATTGTTCTAACTCCATCTATGCATCTGCATAACGTTTTATGTGCTCCAGACTTTTAGATGAATCTTTTGTCCATTGGTCAAATTACAAAGGATTTACATTGTTGTGCCATATTTGATCCCTCTTCTCTTGTGTTTCAGGACATACTAACATGCAAGGTGATTGGATGTGACTGTGAGTAGAGAGGATTGTACAAGCTTTCCATACCGCCTTGTGGCATGTGGCATATTCATTTTTTACATCTCTCTCTTCAGAAGATGTGTCAGGTTCTACCACATATATCTCCTCGTACTACCTTAGACCGCAAAGTCTGTCAACTTGGAAAGCATCACTGGTCTTCTTTTTCGAGTCGTCAGGTCGTTGCAGTAGTCTGTTTTTTGAGTTGTTTCATTTTAACATTTGGGGTCCTAGTCGTGTTCCTGATCACCAGGGACATCATTTTTATATGGTTGTTGTAGATGATTATTCTAGACTTGCTTGGGTATTCTTGTTAAAACATAAGTCTGAAGCAAGTCATATTATTAAATCTTTTCTTATTGAGGTTAAAGATGTCTTCTCTTCTAATGTTAAATTTATTTGTACGGATAATTCCTTTGAGTTTTCACCTTACAGTTAACGGAATTTCCCAGATCTCTAGGTATTGTTCATCAGACCTCTTGTGCCTATACTTCCCAGCAGAATGATGTTGCTGAACACAAACACCGTCATCTTCTTGATGTCTCAAGGACCCTTCTGATTCAGAGGCGTGCCCCCACATTTGTTCTGGGGAGATGCGGTTCTCACTGCTTGCTACTTGATGAACCACATGCCATCCACTATGGTTGGAGAAAAGGTCCCTTTCTCGATTGCATTTCCCAAGAAGGATCTCTTCTCTCTGACTTCCAGAGTTTTTGTATTTGTGACATTTATCCACAATTTCAATTTAGGCCATGACAAGCTCTCACCCAGAGCTATCAAATGTGTTTTTGTTGGTTATTCTCATTCCTGACAACCGAGATCTGGAGAGGATCGTACGGTCTCACACGGCAAGACCGCAGTCAGTGTGTTGACCGCTTAATAAACCTCGATCAATCAACAAATAACCCACAAAATAAGTAAAATCAATTAATATTACAGAGCGAGTTAAAACTTATTATTCTCTACAACTATATGTATAGCAAGCAAATGTGTAAGGTCGAAACACAGAGAGCAACATGGGTAGCATATGGTTATTTTTAAACAAAGTGTATTATGTGTAACCATGTCATTTATTATGTATCTACACATGTATATTTTGTGGGTTTTTAATAATTTTAAATTTTTTATTTTTTTTAATTTTGTGTATTTTGTTTTTAATTTTATATTTATATATTATACATGTATTTATTTTTATAATTTGTATTTCTTTATATAATAAGTATATAGAATATAATAGAATACATATATATAATAACAGATAATATAGGTATACATATTAAAAAAACATCCAAAAGTTGAAGAAATAAACTTTTTTGGGTTTTAAATAATTTTATTATTATTTTTATGATTTTTAGCGAGTTTAGCTTATTTTTATAGATTTTTAAAGTCTAAAAGAGCTTAAAATAAGGGTAAAATATTAAACTGGAATTGAAATGGAGGTTAAAAATAGAAAATTAACTCTAATTTTTTTCCAAATCAATTTTAACATAGGGATAATAATATAGAGAAAATTAGAGAACGGAGAAAACTATTTTTGGGGGTTTCCAAAAACTATTAGATTTTTATAAAGGTTTTTGGTTTTTTTAACTTTTAAGATTTTTCTTTTTCTATTTTTAATGATTTTTGGTCCAAAGACTAACAATACATAAATAATCAAAATATTTTTTTGGGATTTTTTAGAAATGTTTTTATATTTTTTGATACTTTATACACTAGATAGAGATTGTTTATGCTCAAAATGATTTTTAATAAATATCAAAAAGGCCCAAAATTGCTAACAAAATCATGGGTGAATCTACAAGCAATCATGAACCTACATCTATTTTTTATGATTTTTGAAGCACAATAGATATATTAAATAAATTCGTTAAATATACAAAAACACTAATGTTGGCAGGGCATACATGTAAATAAATAAACTCTAGGTTCCTCTGTGCAATTTAACCAAAAACATGCAACTCATTTTGAATTTTTCTGGATCAAAAATAAATAAAAAAATTGATAGAGGTATACTTGCAAAATGGCCACCTTACGTGGGACAACATGTAAGGTGACCTAGCATGGACCTAAATGTAATATACATTAAGTACAAGGGTCGATACACAATTTCACCTATTTTATTTACACTTTACAATTTATTTACAAGACTAAATAATAAATACAAAAAGGAGGGGGATAGATTTAGCAATTTACCCCTTCATGTGCGGGAGCCAACAGTTAGATGAGCTTTACTTGCCACATGGCGTACCCTCCCCGCATGATGCCACTTCGTCCTAAACAGCTAGGATTAAATCCCAACTGGTGATCTGATGGCTGGCATGCTACACACAACTGTTCCTGTACGATCTGGGACGGCTTGAATATTCAAGACTGGCAAGGGGTCAAGAGGAATTCGCCAAGAACTGGGCTGGATCGAGCTTGAATCGATCCTCCTTCATGCCTCCGGTCATCTGGAAGGCTTAGACAAGAGGCAAAATGGAATGGCAACTCCTCCGCACCTGATGGTGTAGTCAGAAGTTCTCTTGGAGCTCTGGCGACATCGGTCAAGCTGGGGAAAGGGCGAGAGCTCCAGAGGCCTTACTTGAGGTCTATTGACCCAGAAGGGTCATTGGTCATCTAGTACCTATAGGATTGTTAAGTGTAAGGAAACGAAGGGTCTAGAGACCTTATTAGTAGAGATAGATGGACAACGGAGTGTGGCGGAGAGACCTCCGGCGAAGCGGCGGAGGGAGACCTCAATCTCCAAAACCATGCAGGATATTGGTGAGCAGAGTGTGGGAGAGAGTAAAGAAATGTAGGGGGGAGGTGTGGAAGTGATAAAAACGGCAGATCAATGACAGACGAAGCACTGAGGAGTTCGCTGGAGCTCAGCTCCGATGAACTACGATGATGTAATTACACTAACACGCTTAATAAAGACCTAAACTAAGAATGGGAATTAAAACCTATGACTAAATACTACTTAAAAATCAAGAAAAAGGTATCTCTTATATCTGAGGTAGAGCTCAGGGAATAGGGTGGTCAGATTGCCACCGTGGGTGCACCTCCGTCCTCCTGGATCCAATCCGGACCGCAAAGATGCTTCTACGGTCACGAGGAAACTCTTTCAACCAAGAAATAGGGCTCCAAGACTCAGAACAGTGACCAAAGAAGAGAAGGAGGTTGAAGGTTCTTATTTAAAGAAAGGTCGAGGACCCTTATTCACCAACTTATTGGGAAAAATACGGGTTATGTACAAGGGATCTAAGGCCTAAGCATGGATTAGGGTTGATAAAAGAGTAGGTTGACGAAAGATAAGATCGATACGAGCGATGGTGCGCCCAGGAAATCAGGGGGAAAATGCGGGAAAAGACATCTGACAGAGGTCAAACGACCTGGAGGCTGAGATGACCGGTTGTCAATAGAAGGCACAATGTGATTGGTCCACACAAGCACACTATAAGACAAAACCGTGTACTTCAAAAAATATGTTTATTATTTTATGTAGTATTTTATTATCATTTTTATCTATTTTTGGTGTTATTTTCTAATAGTTAATTATTAGGGGTGTATTTATATGTATATTCATCTATATTTGAACCATTTTATTTTTATCTTGTATAATTTATTTTATTATTTTATTTTCTTATTTCATATATTTAAAATTTATTTTTGTATAAAAATATATTTTTATTATACTTTTATGATGTTATTTGTTAATAAATAGATATATAAAATATACATGTATAAATGTAAGTATTTTACCTATGTATTTGGTTCTTTATTTATTTAAAGTGTTTTCTTTGGTTTTATTTTATCTTCATACTTTTAAGTGAATATTTAAAAGAGTATAAAAATATAAAATAATGAATAATGAAAGAATGAATTTCACTATTATTTATTTACATGTAATTATCATATGTAATTTGCCTATATTTTATATAGAATTATTTTATTTTGTGTTTTATTTTTGGTTTTGTTTTGGTTTTAACATGTACATAAGTTATAAATAATATCTACAAAACTATAAAAATATAAAATCGCAAAAATAATAAGGAATGAATAAATTGAATATTTTATTCAGGTATACTATAGGAGAGTCTAAAACCTAACTTTCACACCTTATCTCCAAAAATTATGAAAATACCTCCATTAAATATCTTATAAAAAGTTATATACAATTTGAGGTGATTTTTATACATTTTGAGTTTTTATTTAGAAGATATGGGTATGTGAAGTTGGGATTTTGGCTTTTTATTTTGTGTATAAAATGAGCAATATATCTTATTTTTGTATCAACTCAATTTTGTATTTTTACTCACATTATTATCTACGATTTTCATGTTAAAAGTTTCTTTATTAGATGTATTAATATTAAAGAATAAAATGGGTGTAAAAAATGCTTTATTGAATGAATAAAAGAATTGGGTTTTTATTGTATTTTGGCCATTATCTCCCCCTACTTTATTCCTTGGCGATGAACTCAATTCCTGACTTGGTATCGGGATTTAGGGTCACAAAATACCTTTGCTATTTTGTTCTTTTTCTTTCTTTATTCTATAATTTTGGCATTTAAAACATCATTTTATATACAATAAATGCAATAAATAATGAATGCTATTTTGTAAAATCAATGTTATTTTCATGCATTTGCTAGGGTTTTGAAGGCCAAAATGATAGAGTAAAGGTGATGATATGAATATTCATTAGTACCCAAAAGGGATATTGATGTTTTCATGATGATATGAATATTCATTAGTACCCAAAAGGGATATTGATGTTTTGATCCTGTGGGAAGAAAATAGTATGTGAGTGTCGATGTCACATTCTTTGAGTTTATTATGTATTTTTCTCCTACAGGTGACAAGTTATCTAATGCTCCTTCTTGTGAGGGTGTGGTTGTTCCTCCACCTCTGTCGTATCCACCATGTGCACCAAATGTTGAGTCTTAGCCTTCACTACCTCCACTACCACAACCATCTCTACTGCCTCCCTTACCTCATACACAATTCCTACCACATGTGTACATGCACAAGTCTTCTACTCATCCCTCTGCTCATGCACCCTCCACATCATCCAACATGCCTCAAGTATGTAATGAGCACATTGTTTCAACTAATGGAACTGGCATGTTGAATGTTACACAGAATGAGTTGATACCATATAGGAGAGAGGTTGATGACCTGGAAATACCTATTGCTTTGTGAAAGCCTCACCGTCAATGCGCAACTTATCCTCATGGTGCACATGTTACATTGAACCATCTTTTAGAGGAGTACAAGAAGTTTGTTGTGGGAATCTCTATTGTTTCTATCCCATGAACATATCAGGATGCCATACAGGATAGTAGGTGGCGTCTTGCAATGAAGGGGGAGATGACAACCTTATAGTCGTGTGGCACATGAAGCATTGTTTCTGCTCCTCCAGGTGCCTCTGTTGTAGGTCGCAAGTGGATATTTACACTAAAGCAAAGGGTAGATGGCAGTGTGGATCGCTACAAGGCAAGGCTTGTGGCACGTGGGTTCACCCAAACCTATGGGGTGGACTATCAACACACATTCTCACCGGTTGTTAGACACTCGACACTTCGCATTCTGTTATCAGTTGTTATTTCACGAGAATGGCCACATTACCAGCTTGATGTAAAGGATGCATTTGTATATAGTGATCTACAAGAGGTGGTATATATGCAACAACCACCAGGGTTTGCTACTAAGGGTGAGTCCAAGGTTTGCTTCATAAGGTAATTTATAGCCCGAAGTAGAGTCTGAGAGCTTGGTACCAGAAGCTATCGAAGTTGATAGAGCAACAAGGTTTCATGAGGTCTACAACAGATCACTCATTGTTCATCAGGGGACACAAAGAGGTACTATTGCTATTCTTGTCTATGTTGATGATATCATTGTCACATGGGATGATGAGCAATGCATTCAAGCTACCAAGGAATTCCTAGGTCAGCAGTTTGTGACTAAGGACCTTTGCACACTTTGATACTTCCTTGGATTAGAGTTCTCCAAGAACCCCCGTGGCCTTGTGATGACCCAGAGGAAGTTTGTAATGGATCTTTATTCTGAGACACATATGACAAGGTGCAAGCCTTCTACTACCCCTATGGATCCGATTATGAGATTATATGATGATGACACTGAGGAGGTAGATAGGAGGAGATATAGAGAGCTTGTTGGGAAGCTCCTATATGCCACTATCACTAGACCATATATATCTTTTGCAGTGAACAAAGTTAGCCAATTCATGGAGCAGCCAGGAAGGTGCATATGGATGTGGTTCATATGATCTTGAAATATTTGAAGACTTCACATGGTTATGGTATCATATTCAACATGGGTACATCTCTTGAGGTGATAGCTTGTGCAAATGCAGATTATGCATGTTGCCCTAGAGACTGGAATCTACTTCGAGCTTTGCTATTTTTGTTGACAGCTCTCTTGTTTAATGGAAAAGCAAGAAGCAGATAGTAACGGTCAGATCTAGTGCAGAATCTGAGTACATGGCCATGGCATAGGGAAGCGCAGAAATGATGTGGGTTAGATTTGTATTGTCTGGTCTTATTGTTGAGGTTTCTCTTCCCATGCAGCTTTTATGTGATAATCAAGTGGCTCTATTTATTGCCAACAATCCTGCATTTCATGAACGGACCAAACACATAGATATGTGTTGTCATTATACTAGAGACATGATTCAGAAAGTCTCATATCTACATCTCATGTTTCTACTGAAGATCAGACTGCATACATCTTCACCAAGGCACTCACTAGATGTCCATTTCAGAGGTGTTGCACCAAGCTGAGCATGATAGATATATATGCTCCAACATGAGGGGGAGTGCTGAGATAATTATATCTCTGGTTACTTTTCCTTATTCATGTTTCCTCTATGTACTTCTCTATAATTAACCTAGGACTTTTCTCCTATATAAGAGAGATCTAGGGTCTCGTCTATTACATGAATTTTGTTTTCTCCTAACAGTGCACATAACATATCTGCATGCGACTAAGGTGATGACACACAACAAGGCGACTATAGCAACTTCATCGCCATTTGCACCATTGATCCACAGTAGAGCAATAACTGATCATTTAAGGTGGGAGCCCTAGCAACTTCATCACCACTCCATGTCGCCCATCTAACCCTTATGGTTAATCCAATATCACGACAACATTAGAACACCACTCTAGTAACTCCACGATTAAGTAATGCATATCAAGTATCATCTTCTCGATCCTTCACTACCTTTTCCCATAAAGATGACCTCCAACATCATTTGATGTCGACGTGCCCATCGACCTCACTCCCATTGAGGCTCGTTGTCTCATTCGACACCTTATCCTTGATCTTGAAGTTGGGTCAGATCATTATTGCCACCTCCATGTTCATGTGGCATTAGTAAATCAACATCATCTCTAGTAAATAAATAACCAATCCCTTGTTTTTGTTACAATAGAGGGCTCCATCTTTGATCCACCAATAATGAAGAGTTCAACCAAGAGGAAGAGAAGCATAAGAGGGGTCCATGCCTTTCGTTTTACACGTATCCGATTAGTCAATGACTATATTGGAGTTGGATTCTCTCAATCTCGACGTTGTTGTTAAAGGCGGGAAAGTCCAACAAAACGACGATGAAAGTCCATACAATGAGAGACCAGAAAACTACATCAAGGATGATTTTTGATGACACATTAGGCATATCACTAATGTGTGACAACACCAAGGACGGCATACAAGGTGATGGGTTCCCATCAATGAACCCTATTTTGGAAGAAGAACTTGTTGGTTTTTATCTTTTAAAATCTATTTTAGGGCTAGTGGATATTCATCCATTAAAAAAAGTAAAAAAAAACAAAGAAAAATGAAATCTACCAAAAAAAGAGTTGTAAAAAAATAATAGCTGAAAAAATTAATCTATTAAAATAATAAATGTAAATAATGTGAAGAAAAATATTGAAGGAAAATAAGAGAAGAAGATGGATAAGATAAATTTTTTGTTTGAACATCCTTTTTTGCTTCCAACTTGGTTGATTATCATCATATTTCAAAAAGTATGTGAAAAATGAGGGATTGTCCGAATAGAGTTTCGAATGCTTTTCTTTAAGTTCTCCGAACATAGGGCCATATTTGTCCATGTGGACAATACGAAAGCTCCATCCTCCACTAACCGTGAACTCATGTATGAAATTGATTTAATGTTCTTATGATGAAAATTATCATGTGAGGTAATCTCATTCTTCATTTGATAGCTCAAAAATCATCCAATATCACGGATTCCTTTTATATATCATGTGAAGTAATCTCAATTTCATTCCAATTTTAATCGTTCATCACCTTTTATGTTTGATAGTATGTAGTAGTTCTTTCAATTGTTGCTTGATGATAAGAAATGGCTAATAAATCTTTGTATCATTTTATTCATAGTTCTCTTTAGTTAGCATACGGAGAGCACTTGATCAACTACCACGGATCAGTCTCAGAATCAAATATTCAAAACATCGAAGATACGAAAGAACCACTTTCGAAACCAGATCTCACATCACAACCTTGCATTCCATATGCATCTATAACTTATATAACACTTGATCACGGATCCATTTTACCAATAGGTAAAATAATGTCAATGGGCTTCAACAATCATATAATAAAACTTGATTTCTAATAAAAGAACCATGCATCAAAAGATCCATCCAGCAAAAGGGAAAACCTTGTCGGCTCAACATGCATACGTGAACAATCTTTTTTTCCGATAAATGATCAACATTTCATCCATAAAAAAATACAAACATGAAAGGATTACAGTCCCAAGAGATTTTTTGCACCATTCCACCCAAAAAGCCCATAAAACCTCCCATAGGAGAGGTTTGCCACACAATCCTATCTCTATTATGGATAAGTAGAATAGAAGAAGATTCCCCAAGATCACGATCACATCTTTTTGATATGGTTAGAACAACAAAGCATATGAGGATTAGACGATCTGATTTGCCTTAGTTGGCAATGCTGGTGAGCTGACCTCCTCCTCCAAGATGGCTATTCGAACTATATGTTCGAAGTTGGGCAGGGAAGTGAGACCTGCAACGTGAAAAGAAAATGCAGGAAAATCCAAATTAGCCATTTTAGATTTGAAACCTGAGAAAATTTAAAGTATTCGAGATAAAAGCTTCGCCCGTGATTTCATATCCCTTGAAAGCCCTATGACATATTTCTTTCCAAATCAGCCACCAAATCACCACATGTTTTACCATGAACTAGCATAACGAGGATCCAATATCACTTAAGTTGGCAGTGAAGAAAGATTTATAGTTCACCCACATTTGATCCATCCTTAACCACCTGAACGCACAAGTACAGAGGATGTGATTCATTGATTCTGCTTTTTTTTTGCAAAAGGTGACACCCACTTACCCACTAAGTCCCCATCTATGGAGATCCTTCTGGGTTTCATACTTTTTATGGAGAACCATCCATAAGAAGTGCGAGACCTTGGGATGGAAGGGTGGTTTCCAAAAGCTAGGGTTGGAAGGTGAGGTGGCTCCTCCGTTAGAAAATAATTAGTAGAATCGTTTTGTCAAGAGGTGGATCTCCCTACCTTTTGAGGGGAAAACTATCTCTTCCTCCTCTTGATTTAATTGTATGCCGTTAATTATATTTATTAGGATGATAATATCCCTCCAAAGCAACAACAAAACTATGTTTTGTAAACTCGTAAGCCGTTTTGAGCTCAGAGTTTGGTAATAGCCTCAACCCATGAGGCATTTTAATTTCTAGCATAATTCTATAGCCATTTATATCGATATTTTAAGGAGGAGAACCCATCTATAGGATCAAGCCATAAGTGCGAGCTTCGTTCGTTATTTATTTATTTGTAAGAGGCCTCCCTAACAGCTTTGGCGTAAGCTTTTACAACCTTGCAAACCAAGTAATCCTAATTGTTAGGACTTAAATTTAGAGGTGGAGACTTATTTCAGAAGTACATCATTTTTATCTAGTTTTGAGTCAAGGGATTTTTCTCCTAACTAGTATGGAATTTTTTTTGAAAGCATCGCTTCATTGAACCTTGCCAAGTTTAAAATTCCTCGTCATCGTTAATTTTTTGGTCTATAGATCTTATCCCAAGCAACCATATGTCTTCTTTTACTCATTGAGAACCATTCCAAAGAGAATCCTCCTGAATCTTGTCAATCCTATTTATAATATTTTTGAGATTTTTAAGGACTTTTAGAGATGAAAGGCTAGGGTGGTCAAGTTGGAATTTAAGAGAGTCACCCAACCATGGAGGGAGAGAAGTCTTGCTTTCTAACTACTAAATTTAGAAGTAAATTTATTCTAATAGGTTGCCATTCAGTCTTGATAAGACTTTCAGTGGTAAGAGGGAACCCAAGATAGTTAATTGGGAATGAAAGAAGTGTTTGATATGAAGGCTTTCCTTAGAACTAGGATTTATTCTGTAGAATGCATATTTTTGTTTATTCATCTCCAACCTCGACGAGGACTGAAAATTCTGAAGCATGGAGTCAAGATCTTTTTATCTCTTCAGGCTCATATTTGACAAAGATGAGAAGATCATTGACGAATTGGACATTCGTGACCTCACTCACAAGCCATGGCGAAGAGAAGCCATGAATAAGGCCAAGATTTGCAACATTTCTCAACATTTGATAAAATATTTATTGAGTTTATGAAAAGAAGGGTGAGAACAGGTCTCCCTGCCTTACACCTCTTTTAGGTGAAACTAACTAAAAGAATTTCCATTTATCTTTAAAGAAATCTTTGTGGTATGGAGAATACTGATAATCCTAAATATGAATTTGGGTGGACATCCGAAGCTTGTAGAGCTCATATAAGAAAGTCCCATATGATCATATCGAAGACTTTATGAATATCGACCTTAAGCACGACCCCTTTTCTCTCTTTTTCCGACAAATTGCAAAAACGTTTTGAGGTTATTGCAAGGCAATCGTGAGCCGTTTTGTTTTTAAGGGATGCACATTGGGTAGTGGGGATAGTCTCATTTAACTTGGGCACCCATCAAGAAGCCATGATTTTTGATATAAGCCGTATTAGATGTTTATAAGAATAATTAGCCTATAGGTTGAGATACCTTCCATGTCTTCACTTTTGAAAATGAGCAAAATAATGACATTGTTTACATGTTTCAAATGATTCAGACCTCCTAGATTTTTTAGATGTAGTTTAGCATGTCCATAAAGTCGCCTTTGATGGTGGATTAAAAAACTCTGCTATGAATCCATCTGGACCAGGAACTTTGTGAGGTTTAAATCTTTTGATGACTAGTTCGACCTCTTCGATCATAAAAGGACTAGTCAGCTCCTCCAGTTTTTGGATTTTTCTTGTGAAGTCATTTGACAACTCATAACGAAGGGGATCTTCCCTATAGGGGTTATTAAAGAGATTATCGTAAAATGAAGTAACAATCCTTACTATATTCTCCTTCACGATTAATCCAATCATTGAAGATAACACAATGTCGATTTATAAGAGCCCATGAGAGGTGGTCAGATTTCTCGCAGATCAAGTTGAAATCACCCACAATCAAGGTGGGGAGATTTGAAGGTTATTGTCTACTAAGGAAAAGGAGAAACCATTTCTTTCCTTGATCATCAGGAGGACCATACATGTTTAAAATATGAAATGTGCAATTTCTACCAATCCAGTGTAAACTAATACTAGTATCAAAGTGAAAATGTATTATATCATGTAGTAAAAAATTGGGAATCCCAACCCATGGTGATGCCACATGATTTGCAACAAGGGTTTGAATGCCATTTCTAAGGAGTAGATAGCCAAAGGATGAACACACCTAGATTGACTTGGCAAAGAGGTCAATCGCACTTGGAGAATCAGGTTTTATCCCTGTGAAATCATATTTTTTGTGAGCGCCTCATATGGAGTTGGGAATTCTTCAAGATTTTTCCCTGAGTGATCTTCAATTTCCCATTCACTCCTATCAATAAAGATATCTAAAAGAAACAAATTTGGTGAGTATATAGTAGTAGTATCATCTACTAAATTAGACTACAAATTCGCAATACGAGGAGGTGTACCTGGTGGTGGAGGGTGGGAGGTGCTAGCACTAAAAGAAATTGCAGATAATGCGAGCACTAATGTAGTCTCATTCTACTCGCATCATAGTCGTAATGTGGTCGTATTGGGAATATGTGACTTCAAGTACTCGAAAAGGCTATGGTCACACCTCGAGGGCCGCAAAAATGATTACGATCATATTTTGATTGTATTGTTCTCATATTGTGCAAGAACAATGATCCCCCGTTCTCGTAATAGGTACTGCTAGTATATGAAAAAATGCACCAAATGCAACTACATAAGGGACTAGATGTAGTCATATTTTCTGATATCGAGACAAAAAAATATTACATGGTTCAATTATGTGCTTCCCTCATAATTACTTATATCTGTACAAGCATATAAAATTTGTAGTGTACAATAATACACTAATTCCATATAATATACAGTCACAATCAAGTATCACAAGTATATCCACATACACAATTAAGAATCACAAGTATATCCACATTCACAATTAGGTATCACAAAGTGTTCCACATTCACATATGCCACAACACAATATATCGCAAGAATTTGAACTTAGAACCATAATGCTAATGACAAAGATTTGTGAATATTAAAATATAAGTTACATAGTTCTACTTGCCATCGAGTGTTAAATACTTCACTTCTTCCATCGATGAAGGATGCCCTTCCCCTTTTCTTTCCGTCCCTGTCATTGACTCTCCCTCTCTTCTCTCTCCTCTGACTCGACATCCCTCTCGCGGATGATGAATCCATGACGAACTGACCACTACGTTGTGGCCCTAGGTTGCTCCTCATTTTCATTATCATCCTCATCCTCGTCACTATGATCATCGTGATGGTCGAAGTCTTTCTTTCCACCTCGACGAGTACTTATATATTTTAAAAATACATTACTAATTCTATCATGTAATAATAAAATATGATATATGTGATTATCGTGCTATGAACCGAGATTCCAGACCATTGAGTATGTTCTCCACTCCACTCAAATAGCAGGCGATACGCAACAGACAAGAAGCCATACTTTTCCATGAAGAGCTCATCGTAGCAATCATGCATGTTAAAGATACTTTTTAACATTGTACATTTAAAGTTTCTACTCAAGAATTTAAATAATTGTAAAAATCCAAGAAGCACTCACCATCACTGGCTATGCTTCATATGTGCACCACTGATCATCCCGCATATGTATCTTTACCCTCCATTCCCGAGGCGTCACTTCATGTTGGGAAGCAGCATGTTGTCATAATACAAAACACACCCACAATTAATAAGTATGTGTTCACGTTGTCGCCCACTATAAACATCTAAAATGAAGTAGGTTGAAATTGTATTGTGATGAATATTTACCAATTCAGCCCTTACTATCCCAAAGCTCTTGGCACCACTATTAGATTTGATCTCTTGCCTCCCTCTTGGTCTTTCCCGCAAGAGACTGTCTCCCAAGATCTTCAGAAGTGAAGAGATCACAATATCAACTCTATATGTTTGGAAGCGGATAAAGTAAGTATGTCAAACATTAAAATAACAATGAGTAATTTAATACTTAATATCTTTCAAAAGTGAACCAAGATGGAAATAATTCTTTAACCCTCTCCCAATTAAGCTCCCCCTCTCGCTTTCCAAAGCATCCTTTCTGGCCATATAAATGCTATATATAATCTTGTTGTTGTCTAAGTGAGTCAAATGGATACGAAACATCTCTCGAGTATACTCAAGATCTATGTCGTAGGTGTTCTGCATTTGAAATGTATTTTTATCAACCATATATGAGTCAAAAGGACTCTCAAACATATGCAGATAAATTGCTTACGTAAACACCGTCCAAGATGCTCTATTGATCATACGAACTCGTATGAGTCTATTTGTAGTCAAATTCCTGAAATCTCTTCTAAGCCTTGCACAACTCCTTCGCTACATTATGTTGATCCTTCAGTGTATAGCAGTATCGATCAACTTCATCTTATAAGTAAGTTTGACATAGTAGATAAGAAATAATATCTAAATTCAAAAATTTACGAACCTTTCATTTCAGAAAGAACATACACCTATACATGCCAACCCTTTAGACAAAAAATATTTAATATTTAAGAAAGATTCATTTTAGTGATACCTCTCAAAAGGGTACATCCATCGGTACTTAACCGATCCTCCAACCTTAGCCTCGTATGACATTCATGAATGCTCCATTGAGTCAAATGACAATAGAAAAATCTTCTCAAGATTGCATAAATGGACCGACACATTATTTTCTAATGTCATCATGTCAAAGATTATGATCTTAGATGAACATCTGCATTTGAAGAAGTTGTCGAGCTATACCAAAACATCTGCAATTAGCTTGGGGAGAAAACCATTGAATGCAATCAGTAATAGTTGCTCCATGAGAACATGACAATCGTGACTTTTTATAGCCTTAAAATAATTCTTCTTTTGATCAATTAGTTTTGAATTATTCATAACATAGCCATATGAAAATTTTGATCTTAAGACCCATGCACATACTTCCTTTACTTGATCTCTGCTTAGTATGCATTTTGCATTTGACATGGAAAATGAGCCACTTGCATGATCTACCAAAGATAAATTTAGACGAGCACATATGTTCATTAAATCTCTTCATGTGTTATCTATTCCTTGATCTTCCCAGGAGATCCCAACATAATATGAAATATATCATTAAACATATTTTTTTCTAAGTATATCACATACAAATTATGCTTAACAAGGAGTTTTGTACAATACGGTAACTCCCAGAAGATGCTCATCTTTATCTAATTATGATATACCCCAAAGCCGTGAAGCGAATCATCAATAAGTGTCGTCAACTGTAATAATCAAGTGTGTAATTCTTCTCATGATAGTCTAGGTGGTGGCGATGAGTCCTTCATTGCATTCCTTTTAAATGTCATTTTTTGCCATCGGTAGAGATGATCCAAAGGGAGGAACTATTTATGGCACTCAAAGAAGCATGGCTTTCTACCATGCTGAAGCTGAAATGATTTTGTCCTCTCCATGAAATATGGACAAACTCTGTAATCCATGTATGATCCACCCAGATAAGATACCATATACTAGGAAATCACTAATGGTCCGCAATAGTCTGACTCTCATTCAGAATTTTTCTTTGTTTACTGCATCATAAGTTTCTACACCATTTTCCCGGAGATCCTTCTACTCATCTAATAGATTTCATAGATAAACATCTAAATTCTACTTGGATGGGTCCGATCAGAAAAAAGAAGAGAAAAATATGTATGATTTTTTGTTGCACAACCAAGGTGGTAGATTATACAGTGTTGTAATAATGGGCCAACATGAGTAATCCTTACTTCGTTCTTGTAGATTAAACACATCAATCAATATCTTGATTACTATATTTATCTTCTCTATAATGAATCTTGATGATGAATCCATCAATGCATGCCATTGTTGAGAATCAAAAGGATGCACGATGGTACTGTCATATCTATGTTCGTCATACTACATCATCTCCTTCACGCTTTTCCTACAATAATATAATCTCTAAAGTCATGGAGCAAATGGAAAGTACCATAATATTTTTATGGGACATTTGACTTCAAATCAGACTTATAATAATCCTCACCACAAACATGACAACTTGTTTCATTATGATGTTCTCTATAGTACAACATAGGTGATTCGTGCATGCATAAATCTAGACCTCAAACATACCCAGTTTACTCATAATTGTATTGACCTTATAGGAATTTTTGGGTAACTCACTTTTCTCAAGTAGCATTCTCTTTTTCAACTTGATCATGGCATGGAAACTAGAATATCTCATGTTGTACTGATTCTTCAAAGACAATAATTCAACAACAACAGATGATTAGGAATAAGGCAACGACACCATAATGGATCCTCTGCCTTCCGTAACAAGTTCTCAGAATGTTGATTGTCAACATCATTCTCCTCTTTATTCAAGTGTATGTTTGAATTCAGGTCTAGCCACATCTCTAACTATTTGGGCGAAAATATTTTATTCTCGACATTAGAATGCTTCTTCTAGCCATAAGTGTACCACGTCATAAAATTGTCGACAAATCCCTTTCTACACAAGTGTTCCACAATGATGTTCTTTGATGCCTTTTCAGTAGATCACACTTCTTGCACGGACACATGATATTTCCTTGTCTGCCAACAATCCCTAACCCTTGTGCGTAAGCAAACATAAGGAAGCGTTCTACACCATGTAAGAATAACTCGCTCACAAAATCATCAGAATCCAAATTATTGTACATCCAAGCATGAGCATGGTCCATCGCCTAACCTACAACATGAGGATATCTTGAGATTTATTGATCACTTACAAATGCCATATCCGTGGCTTACATTAGTCTCGATCATCTATTATATACCCATAGTTAGACTCATCCTCTAACATGCATACCCACGTACTTTAGATGAGATAAGAAAATAATATTCATTTCTTTTTAGGTTTGCTTGTCCTGATGATTTCGATGAAAACACTATGCAGATTTTCCTTACGTATGATTTATTCCTTACTAAATTTCAACAGTATAACCAGCCACCTCTCCAATATACCTCACAAATTGATCTTTAAAAGTTTAATAATGCATTAATAAATCTTTAAAGGTCAATTTGATATATCAGAGAGGATTGTGGTTGTGTTGTCGAAAATTAACACAAAATAAATCTTATATGACATGAATATCTATGTAGTATATGCATCGAAATATCCAAGGACTCCCTTCTCGAGATCTCTGAACTAAGGAAAGGTAATATACATTTCATAATATACAAAAATCTTAAATCACGTATACACATGTGTTGTATATACATGATTAATTAAGATATATGTATCGTATGATAATACATATTAACTAGATATTTGACTCGTTTGACTAATTCATTGCATTCCTAATAAGCTTTGTGCACCTAAAATGTGTCTATAGCGTACGAAATTTCTCTTCGCTCAACATCGTCTCTTACAAAAATGTTTGGATATTACATTAGACCAATTTGAATTAGATGAAATCCCATTTTCGATTGTTCATACCCTTCCCATATGCATCCATACCCATCCATACATGAATATACCCCTCCATTCACTCTTTCACACCCATATACTCTAATATACCCATATATGCTTACATAAATTCCCATACCCCTCCATACATGTCCATACCCATCCATACACTCTTACACACCTATATGCATATCCATATTCCTCACACTCTTGCATACATGCCCAAAATTACCCATACATGATTCTTATACTCTATCCACACCCTCATACACACCCTTATTCCTACCCATATTCCTCATACACTTGCATAGATGTCCAAACACATCCATACATTGCTCAATACACTCTTACACACCAACACGGATACTCAATTTCCTCATACACTTGTATATGATTATACACCCCCATACACTCTTTACATTCATGTCCACATTGCACCACATACTCTTAGACATCTATATGAATACCCATATTCCTCACACATTTGCATACATGATCTAACACACACATACACTCTTAAATACATTCCCATACTCCTCCATACATGCCCATACCCATCGATACACTCTTACACACCTGCATGCATACATATATTCTTCACACTCTTGTGTAAGTGCCAAAATATACCAATACATGATTCCTATACTCTCTCCATACCCTCATATACACCAATATGCATACTCTTATTCCTCACTCACTTGCATACATGCCCAAACAAACCCATACATTGGTCAATACACTCTTACACACATGCATGCATATACCTAAATTCGGTTACACACTTATATGCATTCCCATTTACACCCATACACTTTTACATTCATGGCCACATTGCATCATGATGAATCTCCATTTTATCATCTTTATTCTATCATTTTGGCCTTGAAAACCCTAGTAAATTGGTGCAAATAATCTAATTCATGCATTTTAGCATTCATGCATCTATGTGTAAATGTTATATAAAATACAATTTTTAAAGTCAAAATTATAAAATAAATAAAAGAAAAGAAAAGTAATAAAATATTGATATGACCCTAAACCCCGAGGCCTAGGCATCTCGATGATTAGTTCGACGAGGAATAAAGTAGGGCAGATAAGGGATCGAAATACAATAAAATACCATTTTATTTAATTCATTTTTATTCATTTTTGGTACCTATTTTTAGTTCCACTTTTTATACTTCAAATAAAGAAACTTTGAACATAAAGTTGTAGATAATTAAAGATAGCAAAATACAAAATTGAGTTTATACAAAAATAATACACAGAGAAAAAGATATAATCTAAATAAGTTTCCAAAATCTCAACTTCCCAGACCTGTATACCTCAAACAAAAACTTAAAATATATCAAAATCACTTTAGTTGTGTATAAATTTTAATAAGGTATTTAAGGAAGGTGGTTTCATATTTTTTAGAGCTATTGTGTGAAAGTTAGGTTTTGGACCACTAATAAAGAGTTCTATTGATTAAAATATTCATTTCATTTATTATTCATTATTTTTATAAATTTTATATTCTTATAATTTTATATAAATATTATTTATAATATATGTGCATCTTAAAACAGGAATAAAGTCATAAATAAAACACTAAAATAAAATACCCTTAGAAAATACATAGGTAAAATACCTATATCTGTACCTATATACATAATATAAATTTATTTAATTATATATATTATATCAGAAAAATAAAATATATTAAAGTATCTAAAAATAAGTTATAAATATATAAAATAATAAAGTAAATCAATAAAATAAAAAATACAAAATAAAAATAAAATACTAAAATATATAGATGAATATACCTCTATATAGCCCTTAAAAAGCAACTTGTATTTTGTAAATCCCAAAAAATAAATAAATAATGATAAAATAATTCAGAAAATAATAAAAAAAATTTATTTTAAAACCTAAAATTAATAAGATCATTTATTATTTTTAATTGAATTTCTAAATAATTTTTCCAAGCTTTTTCTTAGTTGGTCCCCGTGGACCAACCAAGAGCATTGGAGAGTTGACCCTCGATCAATTCTCTGACCACCCTCTGCCCCCTGTCAGACCTCGTTTTTCCCCCGAGTTCCCACATTTTTTTAGGCCGACCCTTTCACCATTTGGCTCTGCATCCTTTATGACTTTTCTTCCTCGGAGATTGGTAATACATGCCCATTGCTTGTCTTTAGCGGCACATCGCTGCATCTCCTAATATCCTTCGATCTTCTCGGCCTATTACCCATCTTGTACAAAAAGCAACCTTCTCTTCCATTTTGAATTTGAACCCCCTTGACCGAGCTTCATCTCCTCCTCTCGAGTGTCGTGGATAGAGGAGGGTGACCACCTCCTCCCCACTCCTTTTGCGTATCACGTACCAAAAATTCCAAAAAAATATATTTTTTATTTATTTACGTATTTTACAACTTTAGACAAATATCACTGAAAAATATAAAAGAAAACTCATAAAAATAGAAAAACCCCCAAAACCTTTATCAAAATATAAAAAATCCTTAAAAAAATCACAAAAATAGAATATCTATTTCTGATTTTTACTTTTATTATTATCTTTATATTAAAATTAATTTAGAGAATTTTTAACTCTGTTTTGTATTTTTAATCTCTATTTTAAATTGGCTATTTATTTAACCCTGATTTAGGTATTTTTTACTTAAAAATATATAAAAAATTAGTAAAATTTCTTAAAATCACAAAAATTATAAAATATTATCAAAATCTCAAAAATATTTTATCTTTTTTATTTTGCTTATTTTTTTATTAATTTTTATATTAACTCTAACATATAATGTATATATATCTTATATATAGATTCATATATTTTAAAAGAAAAAGGAAATATAAAAAATATAAAATACAAAAGGAAATAAAAAATCAAAATATAAAAGTATAAAATAAAAATTTAAATTAAAAAATTAAAAAAACCCGACAAAAGAGCATTTATATAGACAAAATCATCACATTCACTTTTATGCATTCACTATCTGATTTATCCTGCTTGTTCCTTGTGTTCTACCCTCTACATATATTGCACTTATACACATCTTCGTTGTAGAGTTGTAATAAATTTTAATTCCACATCTTATTATTTCATTGCTTGAATTATTTGTGGGTTAATTGTTGTTTGAAGTAGGGTTTCGTATGAGGTCAACTCAACGACTGTTGATTCGCCTTGTGAATTAACACGACCTCCATAAAATCCTCTTAAACAAATGATGCTATTGCTGGAGAACAAGAACGCGTAGATCAGTTTTTTGATTGATTGTGATTATTTGCCTATTTTTGTGCCTTTATTATTTCCTTTCTTATTTGATATATATTTTGAGATGTCTAACCTCCGCTCTTTGTTGACTTTGTGTGAGGTACCGCTGATCGAGGGAGGTGCTTTACTCAAGATGCCTGCGCACCCACGTGAAGCCGGGCTGACTCTTGACCTAGCACAAAAGAAGGCAGAGAGAAACTTTGAAGACAAAGATGCATTTTATTTTCTTGCATTTATTTTTGTAATTTAAGTGAGAGGGAGACCATAATGTGTAATAATACAGGTACTCTGAACTTCGAATATTCGGGCCCAATTTTCAAGTGTTTGTTCTGTTGGGGGCTAATCACGATTTCTCGTGTTCCCATCGCATTTTCCCCCTTTGTTTCTCGATTTTGCTTTCTTTCTTTTGTGTGATTGAGCCCTTAGCTTTAGGAGTTACTTGTCGATAGATCGAGGCCGAGGAGGCTCCAAGATCGGACACTTCGGTTCTATTCTAAGTCATTAGCATTGGTGCTTTACGCTAATAGCAATTTCTGAACATAGGGTGATTTCATCTGCTTGCATTTGCATATAGTGTAAGTTTCAATTCTGTTGATCATCTTTGCATGTAGAGTGCTAGAGGCAAGATGAGCATTTACTCTTTAGCATACATCCTTTACCGCTTGCATTACTTTTCTGCCTCTCTACCTATGATTTTGATCACCTAGGTGCTTAAAAGAATTAACACCTCGATAGGCATGTGCATTTATCACTAAAAATCCAAAAAATTGATAATCAATAAAATTGAGAATGCTAACATTACTTGACTCTAAATTGACTAAAAAGAAAAAAATATTTGTCTTGGTGACAAGTAATCTCCTCATTTTCTTGGTTTTTCATTGCTCGCATGCACACTAAGGATTAGTGCCCAAATCCCATCCAACCTCCTAAATGTTTGTGCAATTCTTGGACTTCTCACCTAATTCTAAAATAGACAATATAAAAAGACCGTTCTTTTACGATCTCTATCGAGTTGAGTAGGTGAATTGAGGGTTTGATTTGTGTGAGTTTGCTTGTGATTGCTTATGTGCATTCTAAATCTCATCTGCGCACTAGCACCTTTCTTCGTACTTCTCTTGACTTGACCATCATGTTCTCCCGATCATTTTCTCTTGTTTCGAGATGGTTGACTAGAGCATTTTTTGTCCGGATTTTGCGGATCCCTCGTTCACTCTAGTTGGTCTACCTCTCTTTTTCAAGGAGGACATTGTTCCTAATTTTTGTACATATTCGACCAACCCACAATTTCAGGATTTAGCTTTTAACCTTTTCCCATCATTTCCACCACCATCACCCTTACATTTCGACACCCACTCTTCCTTGAGTATCTCGATCTGGAATGTGATTTTTGTCCACCACCACCTCCCACATTCGACACACCCAATCCTGAGATTTTGGAGTCACCTTTGATGATGTCCACACTTTGAGACCTTAAATCAGATGATGGAGCGTATGAACTCAAGGATGAATGATATATTTAGCGTAAATAAGATCCAACATGACGTTCCATTCTTTGAGGATACGTATTCACTTGAGGATTATCAAGAGAGCTTGAAATCGTCCAATATACAAAAAATGAGAAAATTTAAAAATCCAAAAAGATTTCGAAAGACACATGATCGATTCAGATTGTGAGGAGAGAGATCACTTGCCAGATCATTTACCACACAATCTCTCACATCTTGTCCCACCTTCGACCCCGAGGATGCCGTTGTACAGACTGCTCTTGGCATTCCTCGTGTATATGCTTATTCTGATCTCCTTCCTTGTATGGAGGAGGTCCAAATATTAAAAAAATTGTTAACCGAACCTAAAGTGGTCGCTACTATTCATGAGATCATTCATGCCCCACTTCAGCAGGGAATGACAAAGCGGAGGATCAGATCTGAGCATCACATTCTGACAATGACCAGTGCCCCTGCCATCATACAATGCTCTAGGAAAAGGACAGCTACGCCTTTCATCAGCTGCAGCATCTCTAACCATACTTGTGATCATACTCTCCCTGATGGCGGTTCTTCGATTAGCATATTACCCTTCTCGCTGGTACAGCCTCTTCATATAGGACATCTCAGGAAAACCATGATGATCGTTCAGTTTGATGATGGATCTATCAAGAGGCCGAAGGGTATCCTTGAAAACATCGTCATTTAGATTCATGGCATGAGGTACAATGTTGATTTTGTCGTATTGCCCATAGAGATCTCCACGGGAGAGTACTCTCCAATCATCCTGAGATGATCATTCCTTACCTCTGTGAGGGTCGTTATTGATTATGGAACTGGAGATATTCATGTCTTGTTGATGAGAACGAAGTGTTGATCACTGCACTCATTGCTAACCAGAGACCTGCACATGATGTGACCGCACCTATCTTGGTTGATCCCGAGGACTATGACCTTGAGGAGACTATCAGAGACTTATGTTGTATGCTGGATTCCACTGAAACCCAAGAATTCCTCTCTAAGGAGGAAGACTTGGAAAGCATGGAGCTTGGAGTTCCTTCTTCCGGGACTTGGCGATGTGTTTATGACATCCGCGGGATTTACACAATTGATATCATTTAGTAGAGGGCAGAGATTGATGAGACTAAGGCCTAATTTGATCTTGTTTCTTTTATTTAAGAATTCAAGCCTTTTCATGAGAATGATGACCCGATTGAGACTGTAGAGGATGAACATGATTCGACTACTTCCACTGATGAGTTCGTTCCTTTTGGTTTTGACCTAGATGAGACCTCGTAGGATAAAACTGACTACACTTCTTCTGATGATGATTTCATCCTTTTCACGATGATATCTGCGAGACACCCAAGGCCGGACCTAGCCATACTACTTCCACTGACCCGTATGTGCCTTCTCACTCTAGGACCATTGAAGAGCTCCAATGTGTCAACCCTGATCAGTGTGTGTCATCTGAGGGCCCCGTGTTGACGTGCACCATATCAGATCTATTCCTCAGCGGTCCCGCATGAAGGTTCACTTTCAACCTTCTTTATCCTCTACATATTTACCTTGTTGTACATTCACTTTCGTTGACCTCCGTTGATCTCCTGTATTGCTCATCTACCCCATTCCCGTGTGTGCATTTCTTAGGATGTACTTTGCCCTAAGTATGGGGGGTTGGACAAGCTGAGTGTTCTTTCTTCGTTTCGTTTCATTACTTCTGTTGTTGCCTATACTTAGGGCTTTTTTTACCCTAAGGATAGGGGGAGTGATGTGTACATTCTACTCGATCTCTTTTCCCTTCTTTTGATCTCTTTTCTACTTTTCTTTTTTCTTCTTTTCCTTTTCTATCTTCTTTTTCTACCAAAAAGGTGTCTCCCCTTTTTGTTAGTCTTCTATACTTATGACAATCTTTGTCCTAAGTATAAGGGGGTGTGCATCCTGAGTTTTTTCATTCTCTGATCCTCTCTACTGTCTCCTTTTCTTGTCTATACTCAGGAATATCTTACCCTAAGTATAAGGGGAGTCAGTCTGAGTATGATTTGTTCATTCCCACCCTTAACCTTCCCTTCTTTGTGTACAGTCTACTATACTTAGGATTATTTGATCCTAAGTATTGGGGGGACGATCAATTTCCTATTCGTTCACTCATTCGTATTTGTCTATTCTTTGGACTTTTTTATACTCAGTACGAGTTATGTCTTCTCTTTCTCTCTCTGATCTATGAGGACATAACTCAAGCTAAGTATAGGCGGGTCGTATATACTCAGTATATACTTTAGACATAACTCATAATTTCATATTTTTCTTAATAATTATGACTAATTATACTTTAAAATTCATTAAAACACTTAATAAAAAGATGAATATTATTCCTTAAATCCTTTTTGATGTTTTTTTGCAAAATTTTTGAAAAAAAGTTTGAAAATATCTTTGAAAAATCTTTTGAAAACTATTTTGAAAATATTTTGTTAAATATTTTCAGCCTTTATAAAAATTATTTTGTTTGCAAAATTTATTTCCTTTATGTGAAATAAAATGTTTGAAAAATAATTTGCAAATGTTTAAAAAATGGTTGCAAAAATATTTTGAAAAATCTATATATACTATTTGAAAAACCTTTGCAAAATGATTTTCAAATGTATGTACAACAACAACAAAGCGTTTTCCCACTATTAAGTAGTGTCGGTTACATGGATTTTTCGCCTCCATTCAGATCTATTTTGGGTAAATCCCGGGCTTATATCCATAAAACTAAGATCCCTTCATATAGTTTCTTTCTAGCACTTCTTAGGTCATCCTCTCCCTCTCTTTACTAACTCAACATCCCAACACTCGCATCTCCTAACTGGTGCATCAGTTGATCTTCTTTACAAATGACCAAACCATCTTAAGCGATTTTCTCGCATCTTATCCTCGATCGGACCTACACCAACTTTCTTTCTGATTGTATCATTCCGAATCCGATCTTTATGTGTGTGTCCACACATCCACCTTAGCATTTTCATTTCTGCTACAACCATTCTCTACACATGTCTATGGTTCATAGGCCAACATTCAGATCCATAGAGCATAGAAGGTCTCATAGCTGCTTTGTAAAACTTTCCTTTAATTTTTAAAGGAATTTTCTTATCACAGAGAATAGCAGAGGCTCCTCTCCACTTTAGCCACCTTGCATTTATTCTATTAGTAACATCTTCATCAATTTCCCCATCATGTTGCAAAATAGATCCCAAGTATCTAAAAGAATCTCTCTTCCGAATGTTATCATCACCAATCTTCACCTTGATTCCTTCACCATTGGTTCCATCAAAGGAGCACTCCATATATTCTGTCTTAGCCCTACTTATACGAAATCCTTTACACTCCAACTCATGTCTCCAAGCCTCAAGCTTCTCATTTACTCCATCTCTAGTCTCGTCAATCAACATAATATCATCAGCAAATAATATACACCAAGGTAACTCATCTTGAATGTGACTTGTCAACTCGTCTATAATCAAAGTAAAAAGAAATGGACTCAAAGTTGAACCTTGATGTAAACCAATGTTGATGTCAAAATAGCCAATCTTCTCATACGGGATCCTTACACAAGATAAATCCCTATCATACATGTAATTTATGAGGTTAACGTATAGGACAGGTACTTGTATCTTCTCCAAAACTCTCCACAATATCTCTCGTGGGACAGAATCATAAGCCTTCTCAAAATCAATAAAGATCATATGGAGGTTCTTCCTTTTAGATTTATAAATCTCCATTGTTCTCCTCAGCAAATGGATGGCTTCAATAGTTGAGCGACCTGGCATGAATCCGAATTAGTTTTCATTTACGTTAGAAACTTGCCTCAACCTTCTTTCGATCATACGTTCCCAAATTTTCATAGTGTGACTGATCAGCTTGATACCTCTGTAATTAGAATAATTTTGAATGTCTCATTTATTCTTATAAAGAGGCACCACGATACTCCTCCTCCAATCTTCAGGCATTTTCTTGCTTCGCCAAATAACATTGAATAGATTCGTAAGCCAAGTTAAACTGCACTCACTAAAGCTCTCCATACTTCTATAGGGATGTCATCCGGTCCTACACCTTTCCCAGGTCTCATAACCTTCAAAGCTCCTCTACTTCCTTTCTTTGAATCCGTCTATATCTTGCACGATTCAAGTAACTTTCACTACTAGCCAGATCACCCAATGTGATCTCTCTATTTCCTTCCCCAATGAAAAGTTTATGAAAGTATTGCTCCCATCTAGTCTCTATATCCTTCTGAGTAACAAGCACGTGACCTTCCTCGTCCTTAATGCATCTCACTTGAGAAAGGTCTTTGGTCTATCTTTCTCTTACTTTGGCCAACCTCAACATATCCTTCTGGCCCTCCTTAGAGTTGAGAATTTTATACTAAACTTCATAAGCTTTTGACTTAGCTTTGCTTACAGCTTTCTTTGCTTCCTTCTTTGCTATTTTGTAGGTTGTGATCGTTTCCTCTGTTTTATCCTTAGACATAGGCTTAAAGCATGCTCGTTTAATTTTAGCCTCTCTTGCACCCCTCCACTCCACCACTAAGCCTCCTTTTGACCTGGAGCTCCTCCCTTTGACTTGCCTAATATCTCTTTGGCTACCTTTTGGATACAAGATGCTACTGGCTCCCACATCTCATTTGCACTTCCGCTACAATCCCAATATAAATCTTCTAAAACCTTCTCCCTGAAGCTCGATTGCTTCAGTGGAAGATTCCGCCATCTGGTTCTAGTGACTTAGGACCCTCCTTTTCTTTACCAACCCTTTTATTTGTACATCTAAGACTAAACAAACGATGTTGGGTTGTCAAACTCTCTCCTGGGATTACTTTGCAGTTTTTACAACACAACTGATCTCTTCTCCTCAACGCAAAGTAATCTATCTGTGTTCTAGTTGGCCCAATCTTATAAGTAATTAAATGCTCCTCCCTCTTCTTGAAGAGAGTGTTTGCTATGAAAAGATCATATGCTGTTACAAAATCCAGGATGACTTTTCCCCCTTCATTTCTATCCCCAAACCATGTCCTCCATGAACACTAGCATACCCTGAAGCATCTTTTCTCACATGTCCATTAAGATCTCCACCTATGCAAATCATCTCTCTTTGTGAGATTCCTTGTAAAATCTTATCTAGATCCTCTCAAAAAGCTTGTTTAATCCTTTCATCTAAACAATTTGTGGTGCAATAAATTGAGATTATATTCAGAATTTCTTCTTCAAGCACCAATTTTAGCATAATAATCCCGATCCCCGAATCTTTACACCTCAACCACGCAATCCTTCAAATCCTTATGAACAACCACTCCAACACCATTTCTACCCTTATCGTTTCTTGAATACCAAAGTTTAAAGCTTGTCTTTTCAATCTCCCTTCCTTTCTCTCCAACTCATTTAGTCTTTGGAAGACATAGTATATGAATCTTCCTCTTTCCATCGTATCCACTATATCCATCAATTTTCCAGTTAAAATGTCAATATTCCAACTACCAATCCACAACTTCTGTTGCAATCTCTTTTGTACTAACTTCTTTAGTCGCATGTGCCCATTATGCGAGAACCCTGTAAATTTTGGACTGCATCCGGGCGATGATGCAGTAGAACTAGCTTAATTACCCACATGTGTTCCTCATGCGTGAATCCTTGCAAATTTTGAACTACATCCAAGGTGCGATGTAGCGGCCCTTGTCAATTTTTCATTGCATTCGGGCGATGCAATGCGTCGTAAGTAGGGAACGCCCCAATTTTTAATTTTCAAATGTATGTACATGTGTAAAAATTATTTAAGTTTTTCAAAAATCGTTTGAATTTTTTTCAAATAAGTTTGAGGAATATATACATCACCTTCAAATTATTTATTAAACTATATATATATACACAAACATATCTATAATATTGAGCAATTACCCTTGTAAATTCTTAAAAAAACATATTCTTGTAAATATAAGAAGCATCCCTATATAAATATTTGTACCTAGTTTTTGTCCAAAAACTTTTGTTTAAAAAATATCAAAAGCATTTGCAAAATATTTTGAAAAACATAAAAAAATGCATAGGCATCATACTTTTCAAAAATCCATAAAAAGTTAAAAATATTTGAAAATTGCATCACAAAAATGTTTTTCTGCATAGCATTTCCATGGCATTCACATTTTTCGGATTGAGTTTAATAATTGAAACAAGTCTAAGTAAAATCTGATTATTGGAGCTTGTTTGGACCTTAAATCTACCTAATTAACAAGAACTTTATAAGAACTGGAATTGAGGTACTTCAGGTCTAGTTGACTTAATTCTTTGAGGATCGTGAGACTTAGTTCAATGGATTCTTGACTGCCAAAGTAGAGTATTTCGGAGCACACGTATGACTCTTGTTGATAATGACCTAACTTGGACACCTGCACCTTTCACTTATCTCAACTCAGTAGGAGTGATAAGGAGATTGGATTTGCCGTATGAGATGCACACAAGTGGAAACATTTGTCCCCCTCTATGGAGGGAAGTGCACCCCAACCCATCCGGTGATGATGAATTTTGAAGTCAGGAGAGTGTGGGTTGCAATAAAGCTTCAAAAAGAGGGATAATCTACTAGCTCAAGAGGAAAAACTCTTTATGTAAATGTTGTTGTATATAGTATTTTCAAAAAAAATAAAAACAAAAAGCAAAAAGTTCAAAAAATGGACAGGCCTGATTGAAAATAAAATGCCTGCAGGAGTGTACATATTTGTATAGTCAAATAAGCAAGCTTGAGTTCGATAGTCAAATCATGTCAGCCTACAGCGGGATGACTTGACAATACTGGTCTTGCATCTTAGGATAGGTACCTACACTAGCTACCGTCCATTCTTCTCTTGACCCCTCCTCTTGAGATGGTTGTCACTTGAACTTAGAAGGGAATACCCCGCTCCTTGAGGAAGGAGTTACTAGATTGGGGAATCACTGGGTTGTCGTGCAGGAGAAGTCAGTCTCTTTGTCATTTCAGTTGGGAGAGCTGATGAATCTCGTATTCATCATGTTAAAATCATCTTATTAAACTCCTTGCTTAAATAATCCAATAAAAATCACTATAATTCATTCATTTTATCATGTACTATATTGTATATAATTTGTATTTAATTAACCTATAATCAATATATATAATTACTATTATTTAATTTGTAATTATTTTATTATTAAAAAAACCCTAAAAATTAAGTTTGTTAATTGTCTATAAGTTCCCGACCCTTAAAAAAATAAAAAACACAAAAAATGTCAAAATACAAAAAAATGTCAAAAGCCCAAAAATCGATATTTTTAACCTTTAAAAAATACCTCCAAAAATATTTTTTTGTACAAATGGCCTCTTTTGGTTTTTTGTTCAACATGAAACTTGTAGATCTCATCGAGATCTACAACTTTCATGTTGACTTTTCTAATTTTACCTCTAACTAATTATTTTACATTTTTCTTTATTTTCACTTTTTTTGAATTTTCTGATGCAACCATGTGGCTCCCTCTAGGCCACCCACGTGGTTGCCTTCTCCTTCCACCACCCGGTATCTCCAGGAGTCGTTGGATCTCCCTGGGCCGCCTCCATCTCAACCGTCCATCTCCGGCTCCATCTCCCGTTGTCTGATCTTATCCCAAATCAGATCACCACTGCTCGCATCTGCCCACTTCTCAGCCACCTGATTGCCTCCTTATCCTACGACCATCATCTCTCCATGTCGCCCCTCTCTCACCACCCTTGGATCAATCCTCTCCTCCATCTGAACCGCCCGTTATGGCTTATACCTCAGCCGCTAGATCAGATCTTCGGATCTGATCCTCACCCTCTAATTATGCCTTCATATGAGCCATTGGATTGCTAGATTCAACATTGTCCGCTCATCATCCTCCTCCAACCCATCTGTTACCCCTCGTAACCCCTCCACCCCCTTCAATTTCTAGCCAAACATCTCCGAGCTTCCTTCTTTACCCCTCTTAACACCACCAGCATGATGGCCCCAGATTCGTCTTCTTCTATCTCAGTCGGTGACAGTGGCTCGAGATTCCAACCTATCCAGGCGTGATCCAGGGAGAGCGCCTCCCTATTGCAAAGCTTCCAACAGTTGCTCAGCCCACATCGTGCTCTTCCCACGACCATTGACGAAGACCGGAGTCAAGGCATCCTCATCCTCCATGTACACCCACTCCCCTTCTCCTTCTTCCGCTACTTTCTCTCTCTGCATTTTCATTCTTTCTTCCCCTTAGCATGCAAGGCTGATCTTCGACCATCTCGACCACATCAACCCACCTCCAACCCACTTGCACATCACTCATCTTCTTCATGGACCGCCCTTATTGCCGCCTTCTTTGCCTGACCCTACTCGGTCACGCCGTTCACAACCGAGCATCTCCCTCGGTGCCCTGCATCGTTGTACCTTCGCTTAGCGCAGTCACCGCAGGTGGCTACACCCCGCCACCTCTATAAGCAGAGCGCAACTCTTCCTCATGCGAGTGCAACCCTCCAGCATTGCCCTCGCGCAGGCGACGCCCCCCCCCCCCCCCACGAGCTCTTGTTGTAGGCGAAACCCCTTCCCTTCTTGCGATTTCTTCTCGCAGGCGATTTCTCCTTTAATCAGTGCTTGCAAGAACATGGGACCATCTCTTCTCACTTGCAGGAACATGGACTATCTTCTCCGTGCACAACTGCACTCCTGTACCTGACTAGGGATGGGCATTGGTTTGGGGCCGGCCCGGCTTGGCCCGAAGCCTAGCTTGAAAATCCCATCCCGACCCAAGCCCAAATAGATAATGGGATGGGATTGTACCAAAGTATTGGGCCCGAATTTATTTGGGCCAGGCTCGGGCTTGGCTCAGTCCAGCCCCATCCAGCTTGAGGGCCCAACCCGATATTAGCCCGCTCCTCGGCCCGAGGGCCCAGCCTGACTTCTTCCCTTCCCTACTCTTACATCTGCTACAACACCTTCCTCATCTGCATCAGAAGCTCGGATCATTACTTTGCCTCTGTAAAATAAAAGAGGCATTTCCACATGAATACATATTAACATGAATCACATGGAAGCAATTCGTGTGAGCCTCTTACACTAAAGCTAGCTAGCTACCAGAGACATGGAGGTTTTACTATATACTCATGTTGATATATGACAACATGTGGATGGATAGTAATAACAACCTGATTGCTGGATAGGTGAGGAGTGTGGCAATGCTCTTGGAGACAACTCCCACACACAAAGGTTGAAACTGCAGAAATGACTTGAGAATCACCAGCAACTCCTTTCCTTTGTTGCCTTTTCACAAGGCTTTGCTTAAGCTAATCAAATATTGTATACTGCAACACATGAAAGGATCAACTGTGATCACTTTACATAACTACAGGATAATTAAAATACCCTTTCTGTTTATATTTTTCTTCGGATTATCAAACATTATTAGCCCATGTACCAGCTCAATCCCCCTCCAAACGGGCCTTAGACAGGTAGCCATCATCACTCACCACAACGACCTCCCGCAATCCATTACAATTCTTGCATGGACCTAGCACCAATAGGCGGGGCCGGCCCAGCCCAAGCCCCAGCCCGACCCAAGCCCGGCCCAATGGAATTGGGACGGGCATGGGCTTGGGACGAATAGAAAAAAAATTTGTGAGCTCGGGCCCGAGCTAAGGCCCGAATTTTTTAAATTGCCTTGGGCCTGGACCCTTCAGGGCCCGACCCATGCCCATCCCTACGTCCGACCTCGACTCTAGACTCGGATCCTCCGCCTTCTGGAAGCTCGCAACAACCCGCCACCAACTACCTCAACTCTTCGGAGCACCGTGTAGCCCCACGTCGTCCAGCTCGATACCCTTGCCGACGTGTACGGTCGCTCTGCTACCTTGGAAGTCGTTCCCGTGCAGTTCTCTCCACTAGAGCCCCCTCACATGAGAAACACATGCGGAGGGGGCATACTTCAGTAGGCCCCTAAA